>JALAZF010000327.1:0-1200000 GCA_022829125.1 Lathyrus tuberosus | reverse complement strand
ACAAGAAAATGTCTTAGTTTCTCTCCGACCTGTACCCAGAGTACAAAGAAGGATGAAAGTTTTCGTCTCATTCAGGATTTCTTCCACAGTGGAGGCTTCCTCCACCCAATATCTCAAGAAGTCCACACCATCAATGGGAACAACTCTTCTGATACGGGTGAGGAGTGGAAGTGCTATCTCAACGATGAAGGTTATATATCTCAAGGAGAAACGCACATGCCATTCTGCTCTCCAAAGCAAAGTCCCAGATATATACCAAGATTAGATGTCAGAATAATCTACGGGGATTTTGATCCCGAAGGATGCCATGCTCCACCTAACTCATTAGAGGAAGACACTCTGATGAAAGACAACTTTGACTACGATTATTATGATCCCCTGGATGACTTGCCTATCTAGAAGCCATACATGGAAGACTCGAGGCAAAAGAGTCAGCCCGATAACGCCTATCTGCTAAATGATCTTGAGAGGGATATGCCTGTTCCCCCAGAGTCATGGAATCCTTACCCAGAACATTCCGAAAATGTCCAACACCATGTTGAAGAATTTGCAAAGATCGCAGGACAAGAATTCATTAACTATGCATTTCCTGAAGTCAACATCATTGAGGAAGATGACTCATCTATTCCCACATAAACCTGGGATACCTTGGGGCAGCCAAGTGGCAGGTACGTCTTTCTTGTCAAATACACTGCTCCCGAAAGCTCTCGCATCAGATACGAGGACATCCAGCCAACTGGATGGGGAGATCCTCTTGAGAGTGAAAATACTATGGAAGATGTGACAGAAGAGTCCTCTTATGATAATTCTGCATGGGAAAAGACTCCAATGATCCCACTCTTCCAGAAATCAGTGTCATTTCTGAAGAAAAACCAAGAAAGAAAGTACCTGACTTTGTGATTCATAGAGGAGTTCGTCGCCATTGGGTTGCGGTCGATGTCCCGAAAGTCATTTATAAATCGAAGTAATTGCCACATCTTTGTTTTGACCTTTCACCTTACCCGGGTGAAATGGATGTTTTATAGGGCTTACTTTTTTGTAAATGTCCTTCTTCGCTTCGCCCAATGCGATAGAGTTTTGTTTTATAGGGTTGTGTTTCAAGAATCGACAAATCATAAATAAATAATGTCATTCTGAATTCCCGCATTTTTATTGCTGTTTTCACTTTTCGTTATTCTGAAAATGGTAATCCTAAAAAAAACAACCCAAAAATAAAAACAAGCGTTTTCAGAAAATACACTGCACACACTTTTGTATCCTCTCTATCTTTTCTAAAAAAAGAATCATCACGTCATGCAGATTACTTGTTTTAAACCCCATTGAAACATACGATCCAATGCCTTCTCCCAACTTTGAATTCCCGGTTTTGAAGCTGAAGAAGAAGAGGACGAAGAAATTCCGGAAGAGATCTCCCGAATGCTCAGACAAGAGGAAAGGTCCATTGAACCTTATAAAGAGCCGTTGGAAACGGTCAATCTAGGTTCAGAAATAGAGAGGAAAGAAGTTAAGATTGGAGCACTGCTCAGTCCAACTGTCAGAGAAGGCTTGATAGAGCTGCTCAAAGAGTTTCCAAATGTGTTTGCTTGGTCCTATCAGGACATGCCAGGGTTGGATACCAGCAATGTGGAACATCGCTTACCACTAAAAATAGAATGCCCTCCGGTTAAACAAAGACTGAGAAGGACTCATCCAGATATGGCCATCAAAATTAAGGAGGAAGGGCAGAAGCAGATCGACGCAGGTTTCCTTGCTACCTCAGAATATCATCAATGGCTAGCCAACATAGTGCCAGTTTCGAAGAAGGACGGAAAAGTCAGAATGTGTGTACACTAAAGGGATTTGACTAAAGAAAGTCCAAAGGATGACTTCCCCCTACCACACATTGATATGTTGGTAAACAACACAACAAAATTCAAAGTTTTCTCCTTCATGGATGGATTCTCGGGCTATAATCAAATCAAAATGGTGCTAGAAGATATGGAGAAAACTTCATTCATCACCCCATGGGGAACCTTTTGTTACAAGGTAATGTCGTTCGGTCTAAAGAATGCAGGGACAACCTATCAAAGGGCCATGATAACTCTGTTTCACGACATGATGCACAAAGAGATTGAAGTGTACGTCGATGACATGATTGCCAAATCTAAAACAGAAGAAGAGCATGTGGAACACCTATCAAAGTTATTTGAGCGTCTGAGAAAATACAAACTCCGGTTGAATCCTAATAAGTGCACATTCGGTGTTCGCTCAAGAAAACTCTTGGGATTTATCGTCGGCCAAAAGGGAATTGAGGTTGATCCCGACAAAGTTAAGGTCATTCAAGAAATGCCTTCACCAAAGACTGAAAAACAAGTAAGAGGATTTTTGAGACGTCTCAATTACATCTCAAGAATCATATCCCTCATGATCGCAACATGCGCGCCGATCTTCAAACTACTCAGAAAGAACCAAAGTTGTGTTTAGACAGAAGATTGCCAAAAGGCCTTCAACAACATTAATGAATATCTGCTGAATCCACCGATTCTGTCTCCTCTAGTGGAAGAAAGACCACGGATCATCTACTTAATAATCTTGGAAGACTCCCTGGGTTGTGCGCTTGGCCAACAAGACGAGACAAAAAGAAAAGAGTCTGGCATTTATTACTTAAGCAAGAAATTCACAGACCGTGAAACTCGATACACCATGCTCGAGAAAACTTGCTGCGCTCTGGCTTGGGCAGCCAAACGTCTTTTCCAGTACATGTTTTGTCACACTACTTGGTTAATCTCTGAAATGGATCCGATCAAGTACGTCTTTGAAAAGCCTGCTCTCACGGGAAGGATTGCCCGTTGGCAGATGTTGTTATCAGAATACGACATTGAGTACCATGCTCAGAAAGCTGTCAAAGGAAGTATTTTAGCTGATCATTTGGCTCATCAGCCGATTGACGATCAGGAATCAGTTAAATTTGACTTCCCAGATGAAGATGTCATGTACCTAAAAATGAAAGATTACGATGAACCGCTTCCAAGCGAAGGGCCAGAGCCAGGTTCCCAATGGGGACTAACATTTGACGGAGCTATCAATGCTTATGGAAACGAAATTGGGGAAATCTTCGTAACACCTCAGGGTACTCATATTCCTTTCACTGCCATATTGACGTTTAAATGCACAAACAATGAGGCGGAATATGAAGCTTGTATCATGAGTCTCGAAGAAGCTATTGACCTAAGGATAAAGAATTTGGATGTGCATGGAGACTCAGCCCTGGTTGTAAATCAGATCAAAGGAGAGTGGAATACATATCAATCAGGATTGATTCCTTACAAAGACTACGCGAGAAGGTTGTTAGGCTTCTTCAACAGAATCGAGTTTCATCATATCCCTCGTGAAGAAAATCACATGGCTGATTCATTAGCCACCCTATCCTCCATGATTAGTGTGAGTCGATGGAACGACGTACCCAAGATTGACATAATGTGCCTTGAAAGGACCGCCTACATCTTCGTGATTGAAGAAGTCATAGACGACAAACCATGGTATCACGATATCAGATGTTTCCTTCAAAGACAGGAATACCTGCCTGGGGCATTAAGAAAAGATAGGAAGACTCTCAGAAGATTGGCTGGCAACTTCTTCCTAAATAGTGACGTACTCTACAAGAGAAACTTCGACATGGTTTTGCTCAGATGCGTAGACAGACCAGAAGCAAACATGTTAATGAAGGAAATTCATGAAGGTTCCTTTGGCACTTATGCCAATGGACACACAATGGCAAGAAAAATTCTGAGAGCCGGATATTATTGGCTGACAATGGATTCCGATTGCTACAAATACACGATGAAGTGTCAGAAGTGTCAGATATACACCGACAAAATCCATGTATCGCCAACGCATCTCAAAGTTCTTTCTTCTCCATGGCCTTTTTCTATATGGGAAATCGACATGATTGGCATGATTGAACCAAAAGCTTCAAACGGACATCGGTTCATCCTAGTAGCCATTGATTACTTCACCAAGTGGGTCGAAGCAGTATCATATACCAATGTGACTAGGCAAGTGGTGGTCCGATTTATCAAGAACAATCTCATCTGCCGTTATGGTGTTCCAAGCCAGATCATTACGGATAATGGATCCAACTTGAACAACAAGATGAAAAAAGAGTTGTGTGCCGAGTTCAAGATCGAACACCATAACTCATCTCCCTATCGACCTAAAATGAATGGAGCGGTAGAAGCGGATAACAAGAACATTAAGCAGATCATTCAGAAGATGGTTGTAACCTACAAAGATTGGCATAAGATGCTACCCTTTGCTCTTCACGGTTATCGCACATCTGTCCATACTTAAACAGGGGCGACCCCTTTCTCTCTAGTATATGGCATGTAGGCAGTGCTCCCCATAGAAGTAGAGATCCCATCAATGAGAGTATTGATGGAAGCCAAGCTAATAGAAGTTGAATGGTGTCAAAGCCGACACGATGAATTGAACCTAATCGAAGAAAAGAGGATGATGGCTTTGTCATACCCCAAATTTTGACCACAAGATTTCCCATCATTGTGCAAACAATCACCACAATATGGATGTACCATCCTACCTCATCAATCTTCTCAAGGATTGTTAAGCATTCACTACAACCAAGAATTAGGGTTTTAAGCCCTCTCAGAGAACTTAGACAAAAGATCAATCAAGAAATGACATGATCTTCAACTTATCTAGCCTCTCAAACACCCATAAAGGATCCAGAGGACTCCCACATCACGAATCAAGCACAAGGTTGCAACATTCCAAGTGGATCAAGCCTCAAGATCCCCGGTGTCACCAAATTAGAGTTTTGGTAGACCAAGGCCTCCAGATGAAATTTTTCCTCTAGGCATGAGCCAATACTTAAAAACATGATCCAAAATGCTCCAAGGGACCTCATGGATCCACTCATCAAGTCAAATTAGCATCAGAGGAAGAATTCATCAAAAATCAAGAATTAGGGTTTCTTGACCTAATTCACCCCTAAGTTGACTTTTGAGACAAGACATGGGCCAATACCTCAAGACATGATTTGAGGGCCTCAACTACACCACATTGATCCATTTACAACAATGGATTAATCCAAGAAGCTTGATTCATAAGTTTCAATTTCACCAGGACCACAATTAGGGTTTTGAAGAAAAAGTCAATTGTATCTTGGACTTTTGACCAAGACATGTTCCCAACCCTTGGGACATGATTCAAGACACCCTAAAACACCTATGGAATCCATCCATTAGGTTTGAATTAGGTCAAGCACTTGATTTCATAGAGGATCACACAGTTTGGAATTCATCTGACGAAAAGTCAACTGTGTCCAAAATCAAGTTTGACTTTTTGGAAATTTTCACAAATATGGCTCCCCTAAGTCAAAACAATGTTAATGTATGCTTTTGATAATCATTCATCAAGAAAAATCAATAAAAGTGAGGTTTCTTGCCAAAGGGGAAACCATAGAAAACTTAAAATTTTCTAAGTTATGGAACAAAAGTGATTTGGTACCAACTTTGCAAGGTCATAACTCTTAAACCACAAAGCCATTTGCTTCCATCCAAAGCTCAAATGGAAGTTTACATGACATACTTCAAATATGTCAACTACATCTCATTCCAAATCATCGTGGATTCTGAGTTATGGTTGAATCAAAATCACTAAAACATGAAAATGCTTCTTTCTCCACCACTTAGAGAAAATTCAGTCCAAGACAGATTTTAGGTAAAACACCAAAACTTGGGAGATGTTTACACCTAGTTACAAGAAGAATCAATCTCAAATGTAAACATCAAAGTTGTTATACATGTTGCCAACAATCCAAAGAGATCATTGGCATGAAACAACTTAACTTGAGCCAAGAGTTATGGTTGCCACAAGAGGCATTGTTGCAACTGTTTTCATGACAGTTTGTATGTTTTCTTGCAAGCCACAATTTTTGAGTCAAATGAAATGATCACTATGCCAAACCAATTCAATGTGATCAGAATGACTCCTCACAACCCTGCAGGATAGTGCCAAAGAGCCAAGGAAAAATCTCATGAGAATGATGAAGTTTTGTCATGGAAGCCTTGAATTCAAAGAGCAATTATGTGAAATAGTGCATATTCAAGATTCCTATCCCTTGTAGTCAATTTTCTCCAATAAAAAACATTTAAAAGGACTGCAGAATGTGGATTGAGTCAATACATAGCTGAGCTATTTGGGACTACTATTGTACCTTGTGTAAGAAGCAATTATGCCAGGCCAAGACCATTGAATTCAGTTCTTATCCTTTAAGTTCCAACTGTTCATGTTTGACAAATCTATTCACCTATAAATAGAGCTCTCTTATAATGGTTACAAACACGCCAAAGCAACTTACAACATAGCTTTCTCTCATTTCCTTCTTAAACACAAAACTCCATTTTCTTGAGAAAGCACTATCGGGTTTTGAGTTGGAGACCAATGCAACTCAAACCAATGGTTCACACACCTCATATACAACATATAGGAGTGATCAATAAGAGAATTCGATTTTCACTTGCAAGGTTAGCTTCCTCAAAACCGAACTCATTAATTCATTCATCATAAACATCCTTTCAAGTTACCATTGCATTTCTGATAGTTTATATATTTTTTTCCCTCAATCAATTGCTTCATATCTTGTACATATGGAATTTCATTTTAAATTCTATTTTTAGGGTTCATACGATTTCAAACCATTTTCTTTCAATTCTTTGAATTTAAATAAAATTGAGTAATGCCATTCAATTCCTTGTTCAAAAATGGACAAGTTTCTTTTTTTGAGTCATCCAAAATGGTTGCGTATTAATAGAGATACGATTTCAAAAATTTGAGGAAGGTGGTGTCCATGGCGTCATTCTTCAGAATCAAATATAGTTTTACTATATATTATACACTTGCCAATATATGTTTGAATTGGCATTGCACCATAGTGGAAACACTAGTATTTGTGTGTGTGTAGTGAGCGAGAGGTTTGGGGTTCGAATCCCCCTCGCCCGAGACCTTTTGGTATTTTTTTTGAACCACTTTCAAAAGAAGGTTTCCTATATTATTCACTCTTCACATTCTCTATCAGCCAACGCACCTGGCTCAGTTGGTAAAGTTTTAAATCCTCCACCCCAAGGGCGTGGGAAAAACCCTGATGATTTCACCAATCACCAGAAGAGTTAGAACCTCCATAGGTTTTAAAACTCAATCTTTAAACTTTCATTCTAAGTTCCCCATCTAGGGTCAACTTACCATCAATACAACACTAATAGAATCAGAACCTCATGGCATCTGATATTTCAACTCTTCTGTAATCCTCAGCAAGAGTTGATTCCCCAATTTAAACCTGTCTCTGGATTTTAATAATCCTCAGCAGAAGCTAGCCTCTTCTTAGGCTTCATATAAGAATTTCCCCAAACCAGCCTCCTCTTAGGCTTTGTATAATGATCTTTCCTCAGCTGAGCTAGCCTCAACCTTGGGCTTTATAGATCATATTCTCCAAGCTGATTCAATCAAACCTTTTAGCCTCAATCTTGGACTTTATACAAGATAGATAAAACCTCTCCCTAGTAGAGTCAATCCCTTTTAGTCTCAATCTTTGGCTTTGTACAAGACAGACAAAATCTTTCCTCAGAAGAGTCAATTCCTTCTTGCCTCCTCTTAGACTTTGTATAATGATCTCCCTAAACAGAGTCAACCTTTTATCTTCAACCTTGGGCTTTGATCAAGGCACACAAAAATCAATATCCCCTCAGAGGAAGTCAAAATTTCTCTCTGTAGGAAGACATTTCTCTGTACATCACACATCAAAAAACAGACATTTAAAAAACCCAATCCCAGATAACTGCTGTAAGTGGCACACTTGTTGATTCAAAAATCCAAGCTGTGGTCCCTCTTTTATCCTGATAAACTTCCTCTTTCATCTAACTGCTATAAGTGGCAAGCCTCTGGATTATTTACATCCAAGCCAATGTCCCTCTCTTAGCATGAAGGATTCCTAAGGAAAAATGGCATTGCTCCATACTGAGTTAAAGTTTCCTCCTTCAGGACCTCTTATAAAGGAAATTATGGCATTGCTGGATTCTCATATCCCAGTTAAAGTAATTCCCCTTTTATAATCAGTTAACCAACAACTGTGATGAACAGGTGAGATACCTCCCTTTAGAGATGACAAATTCTCTCTCAGTCAAACCCTTTAGCTTCAATCTTGGGCTTGGAACAAGACACAAATACACATTTAGCTTTAATCTATGGATAACCATGTATACATTGGGTAATTAACAACTTCCCTTTGTATAACCTGACCCCGGACACCCCAATCTCTTAGCATTTGTTAAAGAAAACATTTGCGTGCAAGGTTAGTTTTAGATAGCTTCCCTTTCCTTTCCAGCTTCATAGGATAAATAAGAAATCAAAAAGTAGCACCTAAGGTGGTCGCGTCACCGACAAAAATCGCACGCTACAGAAAAATGGCGATTCTGCTGGGGAGTCTTTAGGATTAAAGTTCCTAAGAGGTCTAGGTTGTTTGGCATTTTGTCTCTCTCTCTCTCTCTATATATATATATATATTTACTGTCATACTACTTGATGCCCATGTTTAATTTTCTGTCAACTGGGAATGCAATTAATACGCATGTGGAAAGTTTGAGAGAACATTAAGATAGGGGTGGCATATCTAGGAAATGCTTATAGGGAGTGAATCAGTCGAGGTACCCGTGCGGAAGTATCGATGTTGAACGACCGATTGTCGTGAAAGCATTGTCTTTCCTAGTGTGGTACCCATGACCCTGAGGATTTAGTAGACATTAACCATATGACCATTTGGTAGTGCGGTGACTATCGAGAATAGTTGATACAGGATACTGCACTCAAATGAGATTCACCCTAGGATGTTACAGCTCGCTCGAGTGAATTAGCTTGCTGTTAATATCCCTAGGGGGATCAATAACTTTGGGGACCTTAGAACCCGTTCTACAGGTACAAAAATTGACCAAAATAGTACAACCTTTGGGGATGGGTAGAGCCATGACTTCATGCTCGTGATGTTGAACCCTTGAACCCATGTTTTTAAATGTTTTTGTGTGCCGCATTCATACATTCATCTAAAAAACTCTTTTCAAATAAGAAAAAATATTTTTTCAAAAAAAAAAAAACTAAAACAATAATTGCAAATATCAGAGGTTGCGTTATGGATTTCGGTAGAAGAAAGATGCACAAGTACACCTTCAAGGCTCCGAAACTAGAAGACTTAAGGAAATTGGCAAGGATAATTATCAATCCTGAGACTTTTAGAGCTAAGCACAGAGGATTGTTGTCTCTGTTAGGGGTCCACGTAGTTGAAGGAATCCTGTCTACGCTAATTCAGTTCTACGATCCGGTTTATCACTGCTTCACATTCCCGGATTACCAACTGGCACCAACGCTAGAAGAGTATTCCCACTTGATTGATTTACCTATCATTGATCAAGCTCCATTTTATGTACTAGAAGAAATTCCAAAGGATTAGGTCATTGCAAGAGCAATCTCTTTGGACGAGTCAGAAGTTAGGACTCACATGACCACTAAAGGAGGAATCCTGGGTTTACCAGCTAAATTCCTGATGGAGAAAGCTCTATACTTTGCTAGTATAGGAAACATAACTGCCTTCAAAGACATCTTTGTTCTGCTCACATACGGGTTATTCCTCTTTCCCAACATTGATAACTTCGTCGACACCAATGCTGTTAAGATATTCCTGATAAGAAACCCCGTACCAACCTTGCTCGCAAATGCTTATCATTCTGTACACTTAAGGAATCTGTACAGAAGAGGAATGATCACATGTTGTGTACCCTTACTCTACAAATGGTTTATTTCCTATTTGCCCAAGTCTTCTGCTTTTTGGGATCACAAGAGTACTCTACGTTGGTCACAAAGAATTATGTCCCTTACCAACTCTGACATATATTGGTACAATAGGATTTATGAAGGGATAAAGATCATCGACTGATGTGGAAATTTCCCTAACATACCCCCCATTGGACCTAAAGGAGGAGTCAATTATCATCCAATTTTAGCTCGTCGTCAACTCGGATACCTGATGAAGAATATCCCGCATAACGTTCATCTAGAAGGTTTTTTCTTCAAGGAAGGGGAAAATGGCAGGGCACTAAAGAAAGAAATAGTGTACGCCTGGCAACATATTCGCAAGAAAGGCAGAGAGTCTCTAGGAAGACCAAACTATACCTCCATGGAGCTTTATCTCCACTGGGTGCAAACTAGAGCCCTCAAGATGAGGATGCCTTACCCTCGCCAAGAAGTTTTTCCATTAAAGGAATCTGTCCTTTATTTAATGTCTGATGCGGAAAAACTCCAGGTCGCTCTCAACAAAGTTCAACGTGAGAAGAGCTCTTGGAAGAACAAATACCGAATCCTCAATTTGGAATGTACCAAGATTCAGGAACTGTTAAAAGAAAAGGATGCTCTGATTAAGATATTAGAACAACATGCTATAGAGAGTCAGGAAGATCGAAAGAATTTTCTCACTCCTTTCACTTGGCAAAGGACTGACGACCCAACAACGAATGAAGAGCCCCGATCAAAGAAAAGGAAAATACAGGAACCGGCATCTGAGCTCTCTTC
Organism: Lathyrus tuberosus; assembly: GCA_022829125.1. Taxonomy (NCBI): domain Eukaryota; kingdom Viridiplantae; phylum Streptophyta; class Magnoliopsida; order Fabales; family Fabaceae; genus Lathyrus; species Lathyrus tuberosus. The sequence goes on along the minus strand of JALAZF010000327.1, from coordinate 1,189,392 downwards.
AGAGAGGACTCGGGATCCATGAGCTTAGACATTTCCTTGCTGCACTTTGTGAAATACTATACTTTTCTTTGTAAAATACTGCACTCTTTCGAATTTAATAAAAGGGGTATCCACCCTTCACTGTGTCATATTTGCAATCTATTTTTTGAAGTTTCTTTTTGAATAAAAAAAACTAAAAAATATGTCATTACATATCATTCATCATAACGCATTTTTTCTTGTCTTTAAGTCTCACGTTTGTGTCACAATTTTAGAGTCAAATTGTCTCACTCATATAATACTCGGGCCAATCGACAAAAGAAAATGGATGATCTCGAGGAAGAGAACAGAGAGCTGATAGAAAAAATCAACGCTCTAAAGGAAATTTTGGAAAAACTTCACAGTGACATGCAATCTCTAGCAGCAGCTCAGAAGCAACAACAAAGGACTGTGATCTCAGAGATTACATCCACGCCCATAATGGAGACATATGATCCTCGGTACAACATGCCTAAGGGTCACCCCTACGGCATGCCTTTCAACTTTATACCTAAGGGATATATCCCACCGGTCACTGAAGACCCAAAAACCGCAGCAGGAACCGCTGGACCTGAAGGTTACAAACTTTGGGAAAATGAAGATGCAAGGGTTACTACAAAAACTCCTGAAGGTTACAAACTTCAGGGCACTGAAGCACCAAGAGTCACCATTGTAATGTCTATGCCACAGCCAGTGGTACACACTATCCTGGAAGGATAGATTCCGCAAGCAATTTCTGGTGGAAACGAAGACGTATACGAAAGGATGAATGAGTTCCAGGAACAATTCTTGGAAATGCAGAAGGAACTGCGTGCCATTCGCGGTCAAGACTTATTCGGAAAGGACGCCGCCGACCTTTGTTTGGTCCCTAATGTAAAGATACTGCACAAATTCAAGGTGCCTGACTTTGAAAAATACAAAGGTACCTCTTGCCCTCAAAGTCATTTGGTGATGTACGCTCGAAAAATGTCTACCCAGACAGAAAATCAACAGCTACTGATCCATTACTTCCAAGGCAGTTTAACCGGTGTCGCACTCAAATGGTACATGGGTTTAAACCGCACCAAGATCAGTACTTTTAGAGATCTTGGGGCAGCCTTTGTTCAGCAGTATAAATACAATTTAGACATGGCATTGGATAGGGATCAACTCAGAGCAATGTCGCAGAAGGACAAAGAAACTTTTAAAGAGTATGCTCAGAGATGACGTGAAATTGCCACTCAGATCTGTCCCCCTCTTTAGGAAAAGGGGATGAGAAAGATCTTCCTAAAAACCTTGAGCTCATTTTATTATGACCGAATGGTTGCAAGTGCGCCCAGTGACTTCACTGAAATGGCGAACATGGGAGTACGCCTTGAAGAATCAGTCCGAGAAGGACTATTGGTCAAAGATGCAGAGCCATCTAGCAGTACTAAGAGATACGGTAGTGCTTTCCAAAAGAAAAAACATCACGATATTAGTAATATCTCTCTGGGAAAGCAAAGTCAAAGGTATCAACCAGTAGCGGCGGTAACTCTCGCTATCAACCCCACACCGGCTCCGACTTATCAACCTCAGGTTGCTCAGAGCCAACCAAGTCAACAACAGTATCAGCAAAGGACGCAATAGCCTTTTCAACAGGCTCTTCCACAATACAACAACAACAATCGTACAACACGACCATCAGGGTTCGACCTTATACCGATGTTGTACGTAGAATTATTTCCACTTCTACTAGCCAAGGGGTGCGTCCAAACCAGGACTCCTCTTACAATACCAGAAAATCCACCATTTTGGTTCAAAGCAGATCAAACTTGCCCCTACCATCATGGAGGATCGGGACACAACATTGAGAATTATCTCAGCTTTAAGTCTGATGTACAGAAGCTTGTCAGGAACGGGATCTTATCTTTTAAAGATACTAATCCGAATGTTCAGACGAACCCATTGCCGCAACATGAGAAGACTACAGTGAATTTGATAGAAGGAGAACCTGTCAACAGTTATCAAATTCACAATGTACTCTTATTAGGAACCAATCTGGTAAAGATACACTGTATACAAAGCAGGTGTGGTCGAGTACCACTGCGCAACTATGAGCGCTGTAGAGTATGTTTGAAAAATAACCAAGGATGTTATCTTGTGCGAGCAGCTCTCCAAAAACAGTTAAACCAGAGGGAGATTCAACCATGTTCGAGTTCTGGGTCGATCAACATGATACAAGAGTACCTCCCTGGTCAAAACAAAAGCGCTATCATAATCTTCGGTCCTGGAATAACCGAGAACGTTTGTTCCATAATCCCTCTGCTCAACGAGTCAAAAGTCTCTCTTGACAGTAGAAGAATTCTCAACCTCGAACCAATTGAGGCTTCCTATGATGGTCAGGGAAATCAAAAAGCTCCTGTGATTATCTACCTGCCAGGACCAGTACCGTACAAGTCGGATAAGGCTATCCCTTACAAGTACGGTGGAACGACCATCAAAAATGGAAAAGAAACTCCATTAGCCTCCGTCGTAAACATTGCCGACATCAGTCGAGTCACACGGAGCGGTTGGATCTTCAATAGAGGAGTTGGAGAACCTACCAAAGAAAAGGAACCTCAAACAAAAGTTCCTAATCAACGAGTCGGTCAATCCAGTAGTCCAAAACTTGTAAAGAACAACGATGAGATGCTAAGGCATATCCAGAAAACCAAGTACAACATTGTGGACCAATTGTTGCAAACTCTGTCTCGAATCTCTGTGTTTTCTCTCCTGCTTAGTTCAGAAGCTCACAGGGAAGCTCTACAAAAAGTCTTAGAGCAAGCCTTTGTGGAACAAGATGTGACGGTAGGACAGTTTGATATCATCATTTCCAACATCACTTCCTGCAACAACTTAGGGTTCAGTGACGAAGAACTGCTAGAAGAAGGCAAAAATCACAATATGGCGCTTAACATTACAGTCAACTGCCAAGATGATGCTTTAGCCAGCGTACTAGTAGACACAGGATCATCTTTGAGTGTTATGCCAAAGTCAACTCTGATACGACTATCGTTTCAAGGAGCTCCGATGAGAAGCAGTGAGATCATCGTCAAAGCCTTTGACGGGTCTAGAAAAACAGTTATCGGTGAAGTCGATCTTCCCATAACTATCGGTCCTCATGCTTTCTAAGTCACTTTCCAGGTCATGGATATCCGGGCAGCATACAGCTGTTTATTAGGAAGACCTTGGATACACGAAGCTGGGGCAGTCACTTCGACACTTCACCAGAAGCTGAAGTTCGTCAAGAATGACAAGTTAGTCATAGTGTGTGGAGAGCTGGCCTTAATTGTGAGCAACGTATCATCATTCTCTTGTCTAGAACCCGAGGAGGTTGTTGGAAACCAGTTCCAAGCACTCTCGGTGAACAATGAGAATCGATTAGAAAGAGGGATGTCAATTTCCTCATACAAGGACGCTCTCAAAGTAGTAGGGAGTAACGACATAAAAGAATGGGGACAACTTGTAATTCCTACTAATAACAAGACAAAGAAAGGTCTTGGTTTCTCTTTAACTTCTACCCAGACTACTAAGAAAGACGAAAGTTTTCGTCCCATTCAGGATTTCTTCCACAATGGAGGCTTCCTCCACCCAGTGTCTCAAGAAGTACACACCATCAATGAGAACAACTTCTCCAATACGGAAGAAGAATGGAAATCTTACCTTAACCATGACGGTTATATATCTCCGGAAGAGGCGCGCATGCCATTCTATTTTCCCAAGCAGAGCCCGAGATATATACCAAGATCAGACACTCAGATGATCTATGGAGATTACGATCCTGAAGGATGTCGTGCTCCACCTAACTCATTAGAAGATGACCTAATGAAAGACAACTTTGTATACTGAGTTTAAACAGCGTTCTGTTAGGTTACGGATGCTATCAATGTGGGGGGCCTTTGTACTGGTTATTTGTATTTTCGCCAATACTGTTTTCTTTCTTTTTATCTAGGCTGAAGGTTTCTGGCGGGGAACAAGGATTAGGATGTTAGGACTGATGTTTTTGAATTACTGCTTTTGATTGATGGAGATATGGGATTTTGGGTTTTTGTTTAGTGTGCTCGCTAAGATCTTTCTTTCAATCTTATGCCTACGTATTCCCGTTTACCGAAACAGGGAAATCAGAGCGTTCGTAGTTCCTCCTATTCTATGGGAGGAAATGGGTGTTTTTGGTGTCTTGTTCAAAGCCCAAGACGTGAAGCGAAAGGTGGTTTGTATCTTGTTCAAAGCCCAAGATGTGAAGCTGAAGGGTGTTGACTTTAGAGAGAATTTGTCATCTCTAAAGAGGGGGTTGTATGTCACAACTGTTTATAAAGGAGAATTACTTTAACCAGGATTTGTGAATCTGGCAATGCCATAATTTCCTTTATAGGGGGTTTTATCCTGAAGGAGAAAACTTTAACTCAGTGTATAGCAATGCCATCTTTCCTTAGGAATTGCTCATGCTAAAAGAGGGACAGTGGCATGGATGTAGATGATCCAGAGGCTTGCCGCTTACAGTAATTAGATGAAGGGGAAGGAGTTGTTGATGTTTGTGTACTGTGAACGAGGCACAGCCTTGAGGCTAAAAGGTTGATTGGATCAACCAGTGGTTTTCTTATACAAAGCCTAAGAGGAGGCTAATATGTGTCTCGTACAAAGCCCGAGAGTGAGGCTAAAAGGTTTTGACTCAACGAGGGAATCTTTTGGTATCTCATATAAAGCCTGAGATGGGGGCTATTTGACTTAACAAGGGAGTTTTTTGTATCTCGTATGAAGCCCGAGAGAGAGGCGAAAGGGGTGATTGACTCAACGAGGGAGTCTCTTATGTGTCTCATACAAAGCCCGAGAGAGAGGCCAAACGTTGTCTCAGTTAAGTGACAGGTCCAGTATACTGATTTTGAAAGAGAAAATCAATTCTTATATGAGCAACACTGTACTCAGGGATTTGATTCAAGGATCCGGGTTATTCCTGTTCTTTAAGGAAGTAGGAAATCCGAAGGGTATTGAGACTGTCCGAGTCTGCAGGTTTCCTTCCTATTTAACGAAGGGGTCACTTGAGAATGTCTTTGAGACTCAAGGAAGTTTAGACGGTCCGCGTCTAGAGTTTCATCTTTTGTACTATGCTTTGAGAAACAGTAGTAGACTCTATGAAAGGACTGTTCTATGCAGATGATTAAGTTCTGTTCCTATACCTCTAGGAGGTCGTCGGGACAATTTGTACGAAGCCCAAGAGGAGGCTGGAAACTTTTAAGAAGCCGACGGGTCCTTGTACGATGCCCAAGAGGAGGCTATCATTCCCAGAGGAAGAATCATTATACGAAGCCTAAGAGGAGGCTGTGAATACTTCTAAGAAGCCGTAGGGTCCTTGTACTAAGCCCAAGAGGAGGCGAGGTTGCTTTTAGGAAGCCTGTGGGTCCTTGTATGATGCCCAAGAGGAGGCCGATTGCTTTTAAGAAGCCGATGGGTCCCCAAACCCCGAGAATTTCAAGGCAATGCTATTCACCGAGAATAGATCAAAGTCAGGAAAGTCTGAGAATTTGGAAGAAACTCAAGAGATGCCATTCACGGAGAAAAGATCATCTTTGGGGAGTAGAGTCTCTTGACAAGTGCTTTTAAGAAGCCTGTGGGTCCCCAAACCCCGAGAAATTCAAGGCAATGCTATTCACCGAGAATAGATCAAAGTCAGGAAAGTCCGAGAATTTGGAAGAAACTCAAGAGATGCCATTCACGGAGAAAAGATCATCTCTGGGGAATAGAGTTTCTTTGACAACTTCTATGAGTGACAGTCTATGAAAGGGTTCACAGAGAATGCTGCCTTTCATATCTCCATATTGTTTAACCCCAAGAGGAGGGAAGACTGTGTCTGGTAATCCTATGGGGATCTAGTTTAGACTATTTCTAAGAGTGATCGAAATGGCTTTACCTAGTGCTAGACGTAGTTGTCGGGGAAACTCTAAATATCTATACTATTATTACACAGTTGATATGAGTTTATGAAAGAAGACTTACAGCAAAACAGCCCCACAATACAGTTATATACATATGAAAGCGGTAAATGAAAGCGGGTAAACACTTACTCGGTTGTAGAGCTTCCATGCTGTTTGATTAGTTTTTCAACAAAGAAAATTGAAAACAACAGTATATTCAAAATCAAAGGAGAAAGTGCTTTGAAAAAGAAAGTTTTGGGGCTTACAGCTCAAGGAGAGGCCCAGGGTTTTATCAGTGAGCGCACAGTTGAATTTGTACAGAGGGACTTATACAAGTGACTGAGGCCCAAAATGGTTTTCTGTACAAAGGGATAGGTCTTACACTCTCTCAAGAGGCCCAAAAAGTTTAAAGAAAAAAGAGTGGGGCTTATAACACGAGGGTAGGCCCAATTGATTTTTCCATTTAAAATGGCGATCGCGCCGAGGTTTTCTTTTAACGCAGAGGGACTTATACGATAAGTGAGGCCCAAAATGTTTTGGTTAAAAGGGGGTTGGGTCTTACACTCTATTAGAGGCCCAAAGTGTTTTTGAATGGGTCTTATAGCTCAAGGAGAGGCCCAAGGTTATTTTTCAAAAGGCGATGATCGTGCCGTTTATTTGAAAATGTACAGAGGGACTTATACAATGAATGAGGCCCAAAATATTTCTGTACAAGTGGGTTGGGTCTTACACTCTCTCAAGAGGCCCAAAATGATTTGAAAATGATTTATGAGGGTTGAATTAATCCAAAAACCCTAATTTGTTTTCAAAAATGTATTTAATTGAATAAAAATTCAATTAAAAATGATCAAAATTGTTTAACATATGAAAAACAAATTGTGATTTTGTATTAATGCTTCAAAAATTAAGTATTGACCTACAAAATAATTAGAAAGCATTAAAAGTTGCAAAATCAATGTAGAAAAAATATTTAAAATGTCAAAAACAATTAAAATATTAATTCTTTGCAAAAATATCAATTATATGAAATAAATAATATTTTTGGGATTTTTTTTGATAAAATAAAATATTTTAACATTTTTGTGAATTATTAAAAAAAGAATCAACTCAAAATCATTAAAACTCAGAGAGAAATTAATTTTTGAATCAATTAAACAAAAATCACAAAATTCAAATATTTGAATTTATGAAAATGGCGCCAAGAACAGCTGAAGAACACGCGTGTGTTCTGGGTTTGGCTGATTTGCATTTTCTATCCAATCTCCCTGAATACTTGATTATAACATGCAATCCACATATCATTATGCTCGTCTCAACCTCACGATCATGTCTATGTCCATTAATTTCATTTAAATTAAACATATAACAAGAAATCATGAAAAATCCTCAAGAACCCTAATTTCTGCATGAAGGCTAGGATTTTTGATACACGATTCAAACAATGCAATTAATTGAGGGAAAACATTCCATGCATGATTATGAACATATGGCCAAATTATTGTGCAGCAAAAATTACATGGATCATAGAGTTAGAAGAGCTCATGCTTACCACTTGCAGCTGGTGATCGTGATTTGTGTTGGAGGTGTTACAGCTAGGTTCCAATGATGTGGATAGCTTCCCTAGGTACCAAGTGATGTGTCTGAGTGCTTGGAATGGATTGAAATGGTTTGGAGTTGAAGATGGCACCTTAACTGCAAAACTGTCAAGAACTTGAGCAATTGGCTGGTGATTTTGTGAAATCAGTGTTCCAGATGTTATGTGAGTGTTTGGATCACTTCTATATAATGTATGTTAGGTGTGTGAGTGATTGGTTTGATTGGAAAAGCTCTCAAACTCAAAACCCGATAGCTACCTTGCTAAGAAAGGCATTTTTGCCAAGAGAAAGAGATTTTGAGGAGAGCATCTGTTAGATGGCTTTGGTGTACTCAAACTGATCACAATTGAGCTCTATTTATAGTAGAGCAAGTTTGTTTTGCAAGGAATAGTGAATGGCAACTGGTAAGTAGGTTTGGCCAATGTTGTCCAATGGAAATCCAAGTCTCCTCTAGCCATTGACTAGAGGTTAGGGCACAGAGCTTTGGTCCCCTTGGTCTTGGATAAGTCTTGACTGATTTCAGATGAGAATGGCTCAATCTATGCCACCTTGATGCTTCCATTGAATGCTTCAATCCAAATTTGGAGTCTTGTCCCTATTTTGGCCATTCTAGGTTCAACATGCTATTTCTTGTTCCATGGACTTTGGAAGCTTGGCTCAGTGATTGTCCCCTTTAGATTCAATCCTCAGATGTGTCTAAGTGGATAGGAGCATTTGAATTTGGCTGATTTTGGCAAATCGAGCAAAAATGCAAATTCTGCCTTGCCTTGGCAGATTTCAACAAGGCAACTTGACAATGTCATAACTCATAGCCCAAATGGAATTTGGCAATGTTCTTGGCCATTTTGGAAAGCCCTTACATGATATAACAACTGTTTGAACATGTTTGGTTTTGATCTCTTTTGAATCCAAGTGAAAAATCCCCCTACATTTGGCAAAAAGTGAAGGCAGATTCAGACTTAGTGAAAATTTCACTAAGTGTTGGAAAAAGTGACATTTTCACTTTTCAGCCATTTTGATCACTCCATAACTCAAAATCCTTAATGAATTGGACTTAGGTCTAGTTGAAGTTTTTGTAGAGGGTAATGAGGGCTACAAATCCATCTTTGGATGAGAAAAAAATGGCCTTGTGGTTTAGGAGTTATGATCCTTCAAAGTTGGTACCCTTGTCACTTTATTTTTAACTTAGAAAATTTTATAAGTTTTTATGGTTACCCCTTTTACAAGTTATCCCACTTTTCTTGATTTTTCTTGATGAATGATGATTCAAATCATACATTAACATCATTTTAGGGTTAAAAATCCATTTTGGTGAAAAATCTCAAAAAGTCAAAGTTGACTTTTGTGGAAGGTTGACTTTTTATCAGATGAATTCCAAACTGTGCAATTCTTCAGGAAATCATGTCCTTGACCTAAATCAAACTTGATGGACATGTTCCATGGGTGTCATAGGGTATATTGGGGCATGTCCTAGGGCTTGGGAGCATGTCCTGGTGAAAAGTCAAAGTTACAGTTGACTTTCCTCGCGAAACCCTAATTGTGGTGCAGATGAAAGTGAGACTTGTTGCTCAAGCTTCTTGGATTAATCCATTGTTCCAAATGGATCAATATAGTTCATTAGAGACCCTCAAACCCTCTATTGAGGTCTTGGCTCATGATTTGCCCTAAAAGTCAACTTAGGGGTGAATTAGGTCAAGAAACCCTAATTCCTGATTTTTGATGTATGCATCCCCTGAGGCAAAATTGACTTGATGATTGGGTCCATGAGGTTCCATGGAGTATATTAGGTTGTGTTTTGGATCATTGGCTTGTGCCCAGATGAAAATTTTCCATCTGGAGGCCCTGGTCGACCAAAACCCTAATTTGGTGACACTGTCGATCTTGAAGCTTGATCCACCTAGAAGGGAGCAATCTTGTGCTTAATCCTTGAAGTGGGAGTCCTCTTGATCCATTGTGGATATTTGAGAGGTTAGACAAGTTGAAGATCATGTCATTCCTTGATTGATCCTTTGTCTAAGGCTCTGAGAGGGCTTAAAACCCTAATTTTGATTGTAGTGAATGCTCAACAACCCTTGAGGCATTTGATGAGGCATGATGGTTCATCCACATTGGGATGATGATTTGCACAATGATGGAAAATCTTAGTGGTCAAAATTTGGGGTATGACAAACTTTGACCAAGATTATTATGATCCCCTGGATGAATTGCCTATCTGGAGGCCGTGCCCAGAAGACTTGGAGCAAAAGAATCAGCCTGATAATGCCTATCAACTGTGTAATATTGAAAAAATACCCATGTCCCCATCGAGTCATGGAATCATTACTCAAGACATTCTAAAAATGTCCAACACCATGGTGACGAATCTGTAAAGATTATAGGACAAGAGTTCATCAACTATGCTTTTCCTAAGGTCAACGTCATTGAGGAAGATAACTCGTCCACTCCCACAGAAATATGGGACACCTTGGGGATAGTCAAGTGGCAAGTACGACTTCTTAGTCAAGTACATTGCTCCTAAAAGTTCTCACATCAGATACGAGGACATCCAGCCAACTGGATGGGGAGATCCGCTTGAGAATAAAAACACTAGGGAAGATACAACAGAAGAGTTCATTTGTGACAACTCTGCATGGGAGTAAGACTCCAACTATCTTACTCCACCAGAAATCAGCGTCATTTCTGAAGACAAACCGAGAAGGAAAGTACCAGACTTTGTGATTTATAGAGGAGTTCGCCGCCATTGGGTTGCTGTTGATGTCCCGAAAGTCGTCCATAAGTCTAAGTAATTGCCATATTTGTTTTAACCTTTCACCTTGTCCAGGTGGCATGGATGTTTTATAGGGCTCACTTTTCTGTAAATGTCCCTCTTCGCTTCGCCTAAAGCGACAGAGTTTTGTTTTGTAGGGTTGTTTTTCAAGAATCGACAAATCATAAATAAATAATGTCATTCTATCATTCCCGCATTTATTGTTGTTTTCACTTTTTGTTTTTCAGAAAATGGTAATCCTAAAACAACCCAAAATAAAAACAAGCATTTTTCAGAAAATACACTGCACACACTCTTGCATTCTCTCTATCTTTGCCAAAAAACGAATCATCACATCGTGCAGATTTCTTATTTTAAACCCCATTGAAAAATAAGATCCAATGCCTTCTCCCAACTTTGAATTCCCAGTATTTGAGGCTGAAGAAGAAGAGGACGAAGACATCCTAGAAGAGATCTCCCGACTACTCAAGCAGGAGGAAAGGTCTATTGAGCCTCACAAAGAGTAGTTAGAAACAGTGAATTTAGGTTCAGAAGAAGAAAAGAAAGAAGTTAAGATTGGGGCACTGGTCAGTCCAACTGTCAGAGAAGGCTTGATAAAACTTCTCAAAGAGTTTCCAGATGTGTTTGCTTGGTCCTATCAGGACATGCCAGGGTTGGATACCAGTGTCGTGGAACATAACTTGCCATTGAAATCGAAATGTCTGCCAGTAAAACAAAGACTGAGAAGGACTCATCCTGATATGGCTATCAAGATTAAAGAGGAAGTACAGAAACAGATCGACGCAGGTTTCCTCGCCACCTCAGAATATCCTTAATGGTTGGCCGACATAGTGCCAGTTCTGAAAAAGGACTGAAAAGTCAGAATGTGTGTAGACTATAGGGATCTAAACAAAGCAAGTCCAAAGGACGACTTCCCCTTACCACACATAGACATGCTGGTTGACAGTACATCAATGTTTAAGCTTTTCTCCTTCATGGATGGATTCTCGGGCTATAATCAAATCAAAATGGTGCTGGAAGATATGGAGAAAACTTCATTCATCGCCCTATGGGGTACCTTTTGTTACAAGGTAATTCCATTCGGTCTAAAGAATGCAGAGGCAACCTATCAAAGAGCCATGACAACTCTGTTTCACGACATGATGCACAAAGAAATTGAAGTGTACGTCGATGACATGATTGCCAAATCCAAAACAAAAGAAGAGCATGTGACACACCTATCAAAGTTATTCGAGAATCTGAGAAAATACAGACTCCACTTGAATCCCAATAAATGCACGTTCAGTGTCCGCTCAGGGAAACTCTTAGGGTTCATCGTCAGCCAGAAAGGAATTGAGGTTGATCTTGACAAGGTCAAGGCTATTCAAGAAATGCCTTCACCAAAGACTGAAAAACAGGTCTGAGGATTTCTGGGACGTCTGAATTACATCTCAAGATTCATATCCCTCATGACAGCGACATGCACGCCGATCTTCAAACTACTCAGAAAGAATCAAAGCTGTATATGGACATAAGATTGCCAAAAACCTTTCGACAGTATCAAAGAATATTTGTTGAATCCATCGATTCTGTCTGCTCCAGTGGAAGGAAGACCACTGATCATCTACCTAACAGTCTTGGAAGACTCTATGGGTTGTGTTCTTGGCCAACAAGACGAAATAAAAAGAAAAGAGTCTGCCGTTTACTACTTAAGCGAGAAATTCACAGACTGTGAAACTCGATACACTATGCTCGAGAAAACTTGATGCGCTCTGGCTTGGGCAACCAAACGTCTTCGCTGGTACATGATTTGTCACACTACTTGGTTAATCTCCGAAATGGATCCGATCAAGTACGTCTTTGAAAAGCCTGCCTTAACAGGAAGGATTTCCCATTGGCAGATGTTGTTATCAGAATACGACATCGAGTACCATGCTCAGAAAGTCGTCAAAGGAAGTATTTTAGCTGATCATTTGGCTCATCAACCGATTGACGATCAGGAAATAGTCGGATTTGATTTCCCAGACAAAGATGTCATGTACTTGAAAATGAAATATTGCGATGAACCGCTACCCAGTGAAGGGCCAGAACCAGGTTCCCAATGGGGACTAATTTTTGACAGAGCTGTCAACAATTATGGAAACAGAATTGGGGCAATCATCGTAACACCTCAGGGTACCCATATTCCTTTCACCGTCCGACTGACATTCAAATGTTCAAATAATGAGGGCGAATACGAAGCTTGTATCATGGGTTTCGAAGAAGCTATTGACTTAAGGATAAAGAACTTGGATGTATATGGAGACTCAACCCTGGTTATCAATTAAATCAAAGGAGAGTGGAACACATTCCAATCGGGACTGATTCCTTACAAAGATTATGCGAGAAGGTTGTTACCATTCTTCAACAGAATCGAGTTTCATCATATCCCTCGTGAAGAAAATCACATGGCTGATGCACTAGCCACTTTCTCCTCCATGATTAGTGAAGGTCAATGGAACGACGTACCTAAGATTGACATAATGCGCCTTGAAAGGCCCGCCTGCATCTTCGCGATTGAAGCAGTCATAAATGACAAGCCTTGGTATCACGATATCAAATGCTTCCTTAAAAAACAAGAGTACCCGCATAGGGCATCCCAAAAAGACAGGAAGATTCTCAGAAGACTTGCTGGCAACTTTATCCAGAGCGGTGATACACTTTATAAGAGAAACTTCGACATGGTTTTGCTCTGATGCGTAGACAGACAAGAAGCAAACATATTGATGAAAGAGTTTTTCGAAGGATCCTTTGGTACTCATGCCAATGGACACACAATGGTGAGAAAAATTTTAAGAGCAGGGTATTATTGGTTGACAATGGAATCTGATTGCTACAAGTACATGAGGAAGTGTCACAAGTGTCAGATATACGCAGATAAAATCCATGTACCGCCAACGCATCTCAAAGTTCTTTCTTCTCTATGGCCTTTTTCTATATGGGGAATCAACATGATTAGTACGATTGAACCCAAAGCTTCAAACGAACATCGGTTCATCCTGGTAGCCATTGACTACTTCACCAAGTGGGTCGAAGCAGCGTCATATGCCAATGTAACCCGAAAAGTGGTGGTCCGATTTATCAAGAATAATCTCATCTGCCATTATGGTGTTCCAAGCCAGATCATTACGAATAATGGATCCAACTTGAACAACAAGATGATGAAGGAGTTGTATGTTGAGTTCAAAATAGAATACCATAACTCATCTCCCTACCGACCTAAGATGAACGGAGCGGTAGAAGCGGCTAACAAGAACATCTAGAAGATCGTTCAAAAGATGGTTGTAACCTACAAAGATTGGCATGAGATGCTACAATTTGCTCTTCACGGTTATCGTACATCTGTCCGCACTTCAACAGGGGCTACCCCTTTCTCTCTAGTATATAGCATGGAGGCAGTGCCCCCCATAGAAGTAGAGATCCCATCAATCCGGGTATTGATGGAAGCTAAGCTAACAGAGGCTGAATGGTGTCAAAGTGGACACGATGAACTAAACCTGATCGAAGAAAAGCGAATAATGGCTCTATGCCATGGTCAGTTGTATCAGTAAAGAATGAAGAAAACGTTCGATAAAAAGGTCTGACCTCGTGTCTTCAGAAAAGGAGGCCTTGTGCTCAAGAAGATACAATCATTTCTCACTGATTCCCGGGGCAAATGGACTCCGAACTATGACGGCCCCTATGTGGTCAAGAAATCCTTTTTAGGCGGTGCCTTGAGACTCGCAACCATGGATGGAGAGGAGTTTACTTACCCCACGAATGTTGATGTAGTCATGAAATACTTCGCCTAAATAAAATAAAATAAACTAAAAACGTCTCGGTGGATTGAAAACCTGAAAGGGCGGTCCAGGTAAAAATTAAAGACATAAGCAAAAATCATCCCGATGGATTGGAAACCTCACAAAGACAATCCAGGCAAAAGTTAGGGATTCATGGCAAGTAACTACGTCCGACAAGGTTAAATTCCCAGTGGTAACACCATCCGCGAAAGACTTCAGTCAAGGTCACCTTCGATAGAAGCTCAGAATGTCCAGAATTCAAATTTAGTAGAAGGATAGCGGTCGTTATGTTTCAATGTAGCCCTTTTCCCTTAAATTACCATTTTCTAAACTTTGTAATGCTCTATGGGATCACGCGCTTGGCTGATTACCATTCTATCAATAAAATTTGAGCCCTAGTGCTTTTGTTTGCAATCCTAATTTATTTTGCTTTACATAATGACATTTTTAACATGATCAACGATTCTTGAAAAAAATGAATTTACTTGTCAAATTTTCTTCTGCTTTTAAAAATAAAGATGGCAATTCTTTTTTATTACTGAACGCAAAAAGGAACATCGATGGCTTCTCCCAAAGTGATCAAACCTCAAAATGCATGATCAAAGTACTCCTTCTAAACCGGTACTCCTGAATGAAGGATCAACTGTTTCAGATGTAATGTCCCGTCTGATATCCCCGGTAGAGTTCTTACCTATGAAGACCAATTGATGGTTCTTTCACCCCCAGTAGGATCTACCCCTCCTAAGCAGGAAAGGATCACTATCTTGAACCAATGATACTTCTTATCCCCCGCAGTAGTTGAGTATCTCTTCACCAGTCTGTATGTCGCATCTCTTTTGTCAGCATAAACATACATACATCATGCATAATTGATTCATATTCATATTCATATTGCATTAATATCACTTTGGTCAGACTCATTCCCTAAGTGATAAAGTCCTCTTACCGATAAAGTTGTCAGTTCCTTCCTCATCCGGAAATGTATCGTCTGAGCAATTTCTCCCCAGTTTATTTCTGGATTGGAGACGGTCCTCGACCACTTTGATAACTTGAACCTCTGAAAGGCAAGAAGACATTCAACAGGCACCTCTGGAACATCACTCTTCACCAATTAAAGATGATTTTTCTTTGCTTTCCCAGATTAAAGAGAATCCCCAGAGAAAACCTCTCAACAGAAGACTCTTGGCAATATGGCAGTTTCTCCCTGAAAAAAAATTGTCTTCAAGAAAGTCATCAGCACCTCAAAATTGGATTACGTCACATGGCATTTCTCCGAAAAGAATCTCGAAGAAAAGTATGATGTAATATCCCCAAGCAAAATGCAGTTTCTCAAGAGACTCGTTTTTCCCCAGTAGGTCGACAAATGGCATCAACCACCGAGAAGTTTGGACACCTCTGCAATTCAGACTAATGGGTTTCCCCAGCAAGTCTGACATCAATTCATTTTTTCATCAAATGGCATCTCCCCAATAAAACTCGGCGAGAAGTTTGATGAAGGCCGCTACAAATAGCGTTCCTTGTCAGGGGAAGAACTCGACAAGAAGAAACTAAGACCAGTTCCATGGCTGAAGACCAGGATCGAGGGGAAGTTTATTTCAAGAAGAAACTAAGACCAGTTCCATGGCTAAAAACCAGGATCGAGGGGAAGTTTATTTCAGAAACTAAGACCAGTTATGTGATCGAGGGGAAGTTTAATCCTTTTCTAAGTATCATTGCTTAGCAAAAGAAGATGGATGAGCAAACCTCTATTCATAACCACATTCAAAATTTTGGGTATTCCGATATTTAATCCTCTTGCACCCTGAATGTCCGAATATCTTCGCCATTCACACCTTTGGGTCCAAGAAGATTAAATAGGGGCATCTGTCATACCCCAAATTTTGACCACAAGATTTCCCATCATTGTGCAAACAATCACCACAATATGGATGTACCATCCTACCTCATCAATCTTCTCAAGCATTGTTGAGCATTCGCTACAACCAAGAATTAGGGTTTTAAGCCCTCTCAGAGCACTTAGACAAAGGATCAATCAAGAAATGACATGATATTCAAATTGTATAGCCTCTCAAACACCCATAAAGGATCAAGAGGACTCCCACATCAAGAATCAAGCACAAGGTTGCAACATTCTAAGTGGATCAAGCCTCAAGATCCCCAATGTCACCAAATTAGGGTTTTGGTCGACCAAGGCCTCCAGATGAGAATTTTCCTCTGGGAATGAGACAATACTTCAAAACATGATCCAAAATTCTCCAAGGGATCTCATGGATCCACTCATCAAGTCAAATTAGCATCAGGGGAAGCATTCATCAAAAATCAAGAATTAGAGTTTCTTGACCTAATTCACCCCTAAGTTGACTTTTGAGACAAGACATGGGCCAAGACCTCAAGACATGATTTGAGGGCCTCAAATACACCACATTGATCCATTTACAACAACGGATTGATCCAAGAAGCTTGATTCACAAGTTTCAATTTCACCAGGACCACAATTAGGGTTTTGAAGAAAAAGTAAATTGTATCTTTGACTTTTGACCAAGACATGTTCCCAAACCTTAGGACATGATTCAAGACACCCTAAAACACCTATTGAATCCATCCATTAGGCTTGAATTAGGTCAAGCACTTGATTGAATAGAGGATCACACAGTTTGGAATTCATCTGATAAAAAGTCAACTGTGCCCAAAATCAAGTTTGACTTTTCGGAATTTTTCACAAATATGGCTCCCCTAAGTAAAAAACAATGTTAATGTATGGTTTTGATCATCATTTATCAAGAAAAATCAAGAAAAGTGAGGTTTCTTGCAAAAGGGGCAACCATAGAAAACTTAAAATTTTCTAAGTTATGGAACAAAAGTGAATTAGTACCAACTTTGCAAGGTTATAACTCCTAAACCACAAAGCCATTTGCTTCCATCCAAAGCTCAAATGGAAGTTCACATGACATACTTCAAATATGTCAACTACATCTCATTCCAAATCATCGTGGATTCTGAGTTATGGTTGAATCAAAATCACTAAAACATGAAAATGCTTCTTTTTCCAACACTTGGAGAAAATTCTGTCCAAGACAGATTTTAGGTAAAACACCAAAACTTGGGAGACGTTTACACCTAGTTACAAGAAGAATCAATCTCAAATGTAAACATCAAAGTTGTTATACATGTTGCCAACAATCCAAAGAGATCATTCGCATGAAACAACTTAACTTGTGCCAAGAGTTATGGCTACCACAAGAGGCATTGTTGCAACTGTTTTCATGACAGTTTGGATGTTTTCTTGCAAGCCACGGTTTTTGAGTCAAATGCAATGATCACTATGCCAAACCAATTCAATGTGATCAGAATGACTCCTCACAAACCTACAGGATAGTGCCAAAGAGCCAAGGAAAAATCTCATGAGAATGATGAAGTTTTGTCATGGAAGCCTTGAATTCAAAGAGCAATTATGTGAAATAGTGCATATTCAAGATTCCTATCCCTTGTAGTCAAGTTGCTTCAATAAACAACATTTAAAAGGACTACAGAATGTGGATTGAGTCAATACATAGCTGAGCTATTTGGGACTGCTATTGTACCTTGTGTAAGAAGCAATTATGCCAAGCCAAGACCATTGAATTTAGTTCTTATCCTTTAAGTTCCGACTGTTCATGTTTGACAAATCTATTCACCTATAAATAGAGCTCTCTTATGATGTTTACAAACACGCCAAAGCAACTTACAACATAGCTTTCTCTCATTTCCTTCTTAAACAAAAAACTCCATTTTCTTGAGAAAGCACTATTGGGTTTTGAGTTGGAGACCAATGCAACTCAAACCAATGGTTCACACACCTCATATACAACATATAGGAGTGATCTAAACACTTACATTCAATCTGTAACATCAAAATCTTCAAGTCACCATCCTTTTGCTCAACTTTGCCTCAAAGCTGCAGATTGAGTCGTGTCAAGTGATTCAGAAGGTTTCAATCCAGTCTCAACATTGGAACACCATCCTTGAGGGTCAAGGAAGATATCCAATTCATCAGAACACATCTGTAACACCTCTACAAGAGAATTCGATTCTCACTTGCAAGGTTAGTTTCCTCAAAACTAAACTCATTAATTCATGCATCATAAACATCCTTTCAAGTTACCAATGCATTTTTGATAGTTTATATATCATTTTCCCTCAATCAATTGCTTCATATCTTGTACATATGGAATTTCATTTTAAATTCTATTTTTAGGGTTCATACGATTTCAAACCATTTCCTTTCAATTCTTTGAATTTAAATAAAATTGAGTAATGCGATTCAATTTCTGGTTCAAAAATGGACAAGTTTCGTTTTTGAATCATCCAAAATGGTTGCATATTAATAGAGATACGATTTCAAAAATTTGAGGAAGATGATGAAGATGAAGGTGGTGGCCATGGCGCCATTCTTTAGAATCAAATATAGTTTTACTATATATTATACACTTGCCAATATATGTTTGAATTGGCATTACGCCCTAGTGGAAACACTAGTATTTGTGTGTGTGTGTGTAGCGAGCGAGAGGTCTGGGGTTTGAATCCCCCTCGCCCCAGACCTTTTGGTATTTTTTTTGAACCATTTTCAAAAGAAGGTTTCCTATATTATTCACTCTTCCCATTCTCTATCAGCCAACACACCTGGCTCAGTTGGTAAAGTTTTAAACCCTCCGCCCCGAGGGTGTGGGTTCAAAACTTGGGAGGGCCATCCTATTTTTTTTACCACTTATTCTTTTCACTTTTTTTTTACAATTTCTTAATAACTTCAAAAATTAATTTCTCTCTCAATTTCAATCATTTTTGAATGATTCTTTTTTTCAAAATTCACAAATATGTTGAAATATTTTATTCCATAAAAAACTCAAAAAGGATTTTATTTATTTAATATATTTTGATATTTTGGAAAAGAATTCCTTTTAATAGTTTTTTAAACATTTTAAAAATTCTTTCTCTTGATCTTTCAAATTCAATTGATTTTTCAAAACACTTTTGAGCCTCTAATAGAGTGTAAGACCCAACCCCTCTTTTGTACAAAAAATAATTAGGGCCTCAGTCATTGTATAAGCCCCGATACATTTTAAAAATCTCGGCACGATCGCCGTTTTCAAAATAATTTTTATGTGGGCCTCTCCTTGAGTTGTAAGCCCCATCTTTTGTATAAAATAAAATCTTGGGCCTCTAATAGAGTGTAAGACCCATCCCTTGTCACATAAATAAGTCCCACCGTGTTTTTCAAAACCGCAGCGCGATCGTCTCCTGTTAAAAAATTTTCATCTGGGCCTTTCCTTGAGTATAAGAACCAAACTTCCTTTTAACACAACTTTCTTTTTTTATTTAGATTCAAATTCAAAGTTTTATCAAAACGTTCTTCAATTTCTTGAATAACTAACCATACAGCTGTAATTACAATGCTGGAGCTTGCACACCTGTATGTTATACTATTTTTTATATACATATTGGTTTATATATTTTTATCTGTATATGTATGCCTGTATATACTTGCTTAGAGTTTTCCTCAATAATTAAGTCTAGTTTTAGATCAAACCAGTGGTTACTCTTTCAACACAGTCACAACTAGTTCCCCCATAGGAAATTCCAGATACAGTCTTGCCCCCTCTTGGGCTTATACAATATGGAACAGAGAAAGGCATTATTACCGGTGAAACTTTTCTCAAGACTTTCACAACTTAGAAATATTTGTACAAGAAATTCACTTCCCCAAAGAGGATTATTCTCGTTGAAACCTCTTTTGAATTTCTTCAAACCTTAGAACTGTTCACTAAAGAAAGGATTATTCCCGGTGAAACCTTTTCTTGAACTTTTCTTAGGCTTGGACCCACAGGCTTCCTAAAAGCATCCCCAACCTCCTCTTGGGCTTTGTACAAGGACCCTCAGGCTTCTTAGAAGTTCTCAGCCTCCTCTTGGGCTTAGTACAAGGACCTGAAGACCTTCTACAGGTATAGGACAGAACCTAGTCATCTTTTGCTAGTTCAATCCTTCAGAGAGTCAGAATTCTCCAAAACATCAGACCAGTTTAGGGTTGATTCTCATCCCTTAAAACATCAGCCTCCTCTTGGGCATCATACAAAGATCATTCTTCAGTTAAGAGTAAACCTCTTCATACCGGTAGACTTGGAAAGTCGCATCCCCTCTTGGATCTCAAAGAAACCCTCAAGTTTCCTAAAAGCACGGGAAAAAACCTGATGATTTCACCAATCACCAGCAGAGTTAGTACCTCCATAGGTCTTAAAACTCAATATTTAAACTTTCATTCTAAGTTCCCCAGCTAGGGTCAACTTACCATCAATACAACACTAACAGAATCAGAACCTCATGGCATCTGATATTTCAACTATTCTGTAATCCTCAGCAAGAGTTGATTCCCCAATTTAAACTTGTCTCTGGATTTCAATAATCCTTAGCAGAAGCTAGCCTCCTCTTAGGCTTCATATAAGAATTTCCCAAACCAGCCTCCTTTTAGGCTTGGTATAATGATCTTTCCTCAGTTGAGTCAGCCTCAACCTTGGGCTTTACAGATCATATTCTCCAAGCTTAATGAATCAAATCTTTTAGCCTTAATCTTGGGCTTTATACAAGATAGATAAAACCTCTCCCCAGTAGAGTCAATCCCTTTTAGCCTCAATCTTGGGCTTTGTACAAGACAAACAAAAACTTTCCCCGGAAGAGTCAATTCCTTCTAGCCTCCTCTTAGACTTTGTATAATGATCTCCCTAAATAGAGTCAACCTTTTAGCTTCAACCTTGGGCTTTGATCAAGGCACACAAAAATTAATATCCCCTCAGAGGAAGTCAAAATTTCTCTCTGTAGGAAGACATTTCTCTATACATCACACATCAAAAAATAGACAATTAAAAAACTCAATCCCAGATAACTGTTGTAAGTGGCACACTTGTTGATTCAAAAATCCAAGCTGTGGTCCCTCTTTTATCCTGGTAAACTTCCTCTTTCATCTAACTGCTATAAGTGGCAAGCCTCTGGATTATTTACATCCAAGCCAATGTCCCTCTCTTAGCATGAAGGGTTCCTAAGGAAAAATGGCATTGCTCCATACTGAGTTAAAGTTTCCTCCTTCAGGACCTCTTATAAAGGAAATTATGGCATTGCTGGATTCTCATATCCCAGTTAAAGTAATTCCCCTTTTATAATCAGCTAACCAACAACTGTGATGAACATGTGAGATACCTCCCTTTAGAGATGACAAATTCTCTCTCAGTCAAACCCTTTAGCTTCAATCTTGGGCTTTGAACAAGCACAAATACTCATTTAGCTTCAATCTTGGGCTTTAAACAAGACACCAAACATCTTTTTCCTCCCATATAATAAGAGGAACTATGATTGCTCTGATTTCCCTGTTGTCTTTACAGGAATACGTAGGCTTAAGGTTGTGAAATCTTAGCGAGCACACAAATAACAAAAACGTTAAGTCCAGTACCTTACCAAAAACATTTAAAAACCTGAAAAATAACAAAAATACTCTCTCAACACTCCCAAAGGAGAAACTTTCCCAATTTATACTAGATAAACACCAGTAAGTAGATAATAGTAGAACATGCCAAAGAATCTATGGATAACCATATATACACTGGGTAATTAACAACTTCCTTTTGTATAACCTGACCCCAGACCCCCCCAATCTCTTAGCATTTGTTAAAGAAAACATTTGCATGCAAGGTTAGTTTTAGATAGCTTCCCTTTCCTTTCTAGCTTCATAGGATAAATAAGAAATCAGAAAGTAGCACCCAATTCCAACCAATTGCGGTAAGATGGTCGCGTCACCGACAAAAATCGCACACTACAGGCTTTATGCCATGGTCAGTTGTATCAGCGAAGAATGAAGAGGGAGTTTGACAAAAAGATCCGACCTCATGTCTTCAAAGAAGGAGACCTCGTGCTCAAGAAGATACAATCATTTCTCCCTGATTCCAGGGGCAAATGGACTCCGAATTAAGATGGCCCTTATGTTGTTAAAAAAGACTTCTCAGGCGGTGCCTTAAGACTCGCAACCATGGATGGAGAAGAGTTTGCCTACCCTACGAATGTTGATGTAGTCAAGAAATACTTCGCCTAAATAAATAAATTAAAACAAAACGTATCCGTGGATTGAAAACCTGAAAGGGAGGTCCAGGTAAAAATTAGAGACATAACCAATGATTATCCCGATAGATTGAAAACCTAAAAAAGGCAATACGGGCAAAAATTAGGGATTCATGGCAAGTAACTACGTCCGACAAGATTGGCTCCTCAACGATAACGTCATTTGTCAGGAAAACTTCAGTCAAGGTCACCTTCGACAGAAGCTTAGAATGTCCAGAATTCAAAGTTGGTGGAAGGATAGCGGTCGTTATATTTCAATGTAGCCCCTTTCCCTTAAATTAACATTTTCTAAACTTTGTAATTCTCTATGGGATCATGTGTTTGGCAGATTACCATTCTATCAATAAAATTTGAGCCCTTGTCCCTTTTGTTTGCAATTCTCATTTATTCTGCTTTGCGAAATGGCATTTTAATATGATTAATGATTCTTGAAACAAAAAAAAAGAATTTACTTGACTTTTTCTTTTAAAACAAATATGGCGAGTTCCTTTTGATTAATGAGCATAAGAGGGAATATCGACGTCTTCTCCGGAAGTGATTAAACTTCAAAATGCAGAATCAAAGTTCTCCTCCTGACCAGTACCCCCTGAATGAAGGATCAACTGCTTCAGACGGAATGTCTCATCTAACATCCCCGGTAGAGTTCTTACCTCTGAGAACCAATTATTGGTTTTTCTCCTCAGTAGGGTCTACCTCTGAAAAACAAGAACGGATTTTTATCCCTAGCAGGTTTGTACCTCTGGAAACCAGAACGAACGCAGGAATCCCTACTCCCAAGAAAAAATACTACCTTCAAAATCTCCAAAGGTACCCCCATCTCCTAGAGTGGCCGAGTATCCAATTGTGTTCATCGTCAGTCCGTATGTCATGTCTGTTTTGTCAGTATCAGCATGTCATACATCATGCATAATTGATTCATATTCATATTCTTGTCGCATTAATATCACTTTGGTCATACTCATCCCCAAGTGATAAGTGTCCTCTCTCCGATAAAGTCGTCAGTCTTCCTTTCTACGTCAGATAGGAAAAAATTTCGGTCTAAGTTCTTTCCTTATCAGGAAAATGTACCGTCTAAACAATCTCTCTCCAGTATATCCCTGGATTGAAAACGGTTCTCGACCACTTTGATAACTTGAACCTCTGAAAGACAATAAGTTGTTTAGTTATACACCTTTGAAAATTCGCTCTTCACCAACGAAGATAATATTTTGCTTTCCCGGATTAAGGAAAGATCCCCAGAGAAAGCCTCTCTACAAAAGACTCTTGGCAATACGGTAGTTTCTCTCCGAAATTTTTTGCTTTTAATGGAATCATCAGCACCTTGTCATACCCCAAATTTTGACCACTAAGATTTCCCATCATTGTGAAAATCATCACCATAATATGGATGTACCTTCATGCCTCATCAATCTCCTCAAAGATGATTAAACATTCACCACAATCAAGACTTAGGGTTTCAAGCCCTTTAGAGCACTTGGACAAAGGATCAATCAAGAAATGACACGATCTTCAACTTGTCTAACCTATCAAACAACTATAAAGGACCAAGAGGTCTCCCATATTAAGGATCAAGCACAAGAGTGCAACATTCCAAGTGGATCAAGCCTCAAGATCGACAGTGTCACTAAATTAGGGTTTTGGTCGACCAAGTCCTCCAGATGAAAATTTTCATCTAGGCATAGGCCAATGCTTCAAAGCATAACCCAAGATACTCCAAGGAACCTTATGAGTTCCATCATATAGTCAATTTAGCCTCAGGGGAAACATTCATCAAAAATCAGGAATTTAGGATTTCTCGACCTAATTCATCCCTAAGTTGACTTTTGGAGCAAAATATGAGCCAAGCCTTCAAGACATGATTTGAGGGCCTCAAATACATCACAGTGATCCATTTACAACAATGGATTGATACAAGAAGCTTGATTCACAAGTTTCAATTTCATCTGGACCATAATTAGGGTTTTGGAGAAAAAGTCAACTGTATCTTTGACTTTTGACCAAGACATGCTCCCAAATCTTGGGCATGA
This sequence comes from Lathyrus tuberosus, assembly GCA_022829125.1. Lineage (NCBI taxonomy): Eukaryota > Viridiplantae > Streptophyta > Magnoliopsida > Fabales > Fabaceae > Lathyrus > Lathyrus tuberosus. The sequence continues at coordinate 1,165,146 of JALAZF010000327.1, read as the reverse complement.
TTCAATACATCCTATAACACCTATGGAATCCATCCATTAGGTTTGAATTAGGTTAAGAACTTGATTGCATAAAGGATCGCACAGTTTGGATTTCAACTGACAAAAAGTCAACTGTGCCAAAAATCAAGTTTAACTTTTTGGAAATTTTCACAAATATGGTTCCCCTAAGTCAAAAACAATGTTAATGTATGATATTGTTCATCATTCATTAAGAAAAATCAAGAAAAACGAGGTTTCTTGCAAAAGGGGTAACGTTGAGAAACCAAATTTTTACTAAGTTATGGAACAAAAGTGATTTTGTACCAACTTTGCAAGGTCATAACTCCTAAACCACAAGGCCTTTTTCTCCAATTCATAGCTCAAATGAAAGTCCATCTAACATACTTCAAATATGTCAACTACAAGAAATTCCAAATCTCCACGGATTTTGAGTTATGGATGGAGCAAAATCACTAAAACATGAGAATATCACTTTTTCCAACACTTAGTGAAAATCTGCCTAAAGTTAAAAACAGTCCAAAACCCAAAATGTAGAGGCATTTTTCACTATGATCCAAGGGGATTCAGAACCATATGTAAACATCAAAGTTGAAGTATGTTATCCCAGCTTTCCAAAGAGTACAAGAACACTCAAAGATTCCATGTGAGCAAGGAGATATGATCCTCCCAAGTTGCCCTGCGGCAACTGTCTTCAAGACAGATTTTGAGACCTTTTCTTGTACCACACGATTTCCACTTACAAGTTTTTCATCTTGCCAACTTTGTCATCTTCCCAAATCAATGAGGATCAGATTGAATCATATCAAACCTGCAAAATTAGGCCAAGATGCTTCAAAGTTCATCTTTTGGCATGATGAGTCTTTGAACAAAGACTTGGAATTCAAAGTGCATTTATGTGCAATAGTGCATATTCAACAAAGCTGATCTTCTTAGTCAAGATTCATGTTTAAACAACATTAAAAACATCTGAGGAATGTGGAATTGGTTAAAGCATATCCTTGTTGCTTGGAGGGGCCAATTTGCCTTGCATAAGAAGAAATGCCACCAAGCCAAAGCCATTGAATGTGATATGATTTTCCTGCCATTCAATATTTCTCCAAGACAAAACTTGATCACCTATAAATAGAGGTCACATTGCCTCATTCAGATCACACCAAAACAATACTACACTTGTTTTAACTATCTTCTTGCTCTTGCTCCAAATTTTGACATTTTCAAAAGTGAGAATCATGAATTTCAAAACCAGAGCATTTCTGTCCAAACGAATGATGTAAACACCTCACATATATCATGTGTAAATGATTCAAACACTAAAACAACATCTGTAACATCAGAATCACAAAGTGGTACCCCATTTGCACAATATCCCACATCTGCTGCAGAAGGGTTCGAGCTGATCAAACCAAAGGGCTTCCAACCACTCTAAGCATTCAAACACATTCCTTGAGGTATAAGGAAGTTGTCCTGATCATCATTACACATCTGTAACACCTCCATCATCAAGCTCGATCACCAGCTACAAGAGGTAGGTTTCTTTCAAACTACTACTCTTTGAAATATGATGATTTTTGATGTGCACTAAGTATGGATAGCTTAAATGTGATGTTTAGGACATGTTTGATCCATTAAAGTTGCTTAACATAAATTGTTTTTTTTGCAACTGTCCTGTTTCTCTATGCGAAGCACAACGAGCTTCAAGCGAACCTTTCGCTTCCTCTCGCTTCCTTTCGCTTCAAGCGAAGTTTGACCATTTTTTGTTCTGTTTCTAATCGCCTTGCCTCGCTTCAGTTCGCATAGCGAAGCATCTGGCCGCGACGCGAAGGTGTCAAGTCTTTGTTTTTTTTATCAACTATTTTTCTTCATGCTTAGGATATTTAAACATTCTCCCTTTCTTAAAATTGGACTCAAACTTTCCCCTTGGTAGGTCACCACCTACTTGTAAGATGTTTGGACTTATGTCATGCTTGAATGCTTACATGATACTTGTGTGCTTCTTTAAGATGTTTACTTTGAATGTCATCACATTCATCCTCCTTATTCATGTGTCATAGCCATGTACTTTGGCTATCTAAATATCATTTTCCAACTTCATTAAGTTACCCCCCTTGAGTGAGGTTAGCTTGTTAGCCCTCCTCCTTAACCCTCCTATTCCCCTCCTTCTAAAGGAAAGCCTCTCCATTGATTTCAATATCATGGATAGCTCATTACCATTTTGGCCTCATTAGAGCCATCTCTCCTCTTGGGCCTCTAATAGAGTGTAAGACCCAACCCCCTTTGTACATACATTATTTTGGGATTCAACCATTGTATAAGACCCGATACAATTTTCAAAATAACGGTGCGATCACTGTTTTTAATTTGGGCCTCTCTTTGAGTTGTAAGCCCCATATCTTGTACAAACATAAACTTTGGGCCTCTTGATAGAGTGTAAGATCCATCCCTTTGTAAATAAAATAGTTTTTTGAGCCTCGGTCGTTGTATAAGTCCCGATACGTTAAAAATCTCGGCACAATTGCCATTTTCAAAAACAATTCATCTGGGCCTCCCCTTGTGTTGTAAGTCCCATTTTTCTTCTTTTTCAAAAACCTTTTTGGGCCTCTAATAGAGTGTAAGACCCAACTCCCTTGTACATGAATAAATTTGGGCCTCAGTTATTGTATAAGTCCCACTGTGTTTTCAAAACCGCGGCGCGACCGCCTCTTTCAAAACAAAGTCATATGGGCCTCTCCTTGAGTATAAGCCCTAATCTTGTCTTTAAAACAACTTTCTCCTTTGATTTAAATTCGAATTCATAGTTGTTATCAAAACTTTCTTTAATTTCTTGAACAACTAACCATACAGCTGTTACAATGGAAGCTTGCTCACCTGTAAGTTTTAAACAACTTTCTTTTACATACTTGTATATATATATATATATATATATATATATATATATATATATATATATATATATATATTTGTTTGTAATGCTGGAAGCTTGCTCACCTGTAAGTCCTCCTACCCTCTTTTACATACTTGTATATATTTCATCTGTATATATATGCCCGTATATTATTTACTTAGAGTTTTCCTCGGCAATTAGGTCTAGGATTAGATCAAACCAGTGGTCACTCTTTCAACAAAGTCAAAACTAGTTCCCCATAGGAAATTCCAGATACAGTCTTGCCTCCTCTTGGGCTTATACAATATGGAACAGAGAAAGGAATTATTCCTGGTGAAATTTTTCTCAAGACTGTCACTATTAGAAAATTTTCAAAGAAATTCATTTCCCCAGAGAGAATTAATTCCCGGTGAAACCTTTCTTGAACTTTTCTTAGGTTTGGACCCACAGGCTTCCTAAAAGCATCCCCAACTCCTCTTGGGCTTTGTACAAGGACCCTCAAGCTTCTTAAAAGTTCTCATGCCTTCTCTTGGGCTTAGTACAAGGACCCGAGACCTCTTACAGGTATAGGACAGAACTTAGTCATCCTTTGTTAATGCAGTCTTCCTAAGAATCAAAACCTCAGACCAATTTAGGGTTGATTCTCATCCCTTAAAACATCTGCCTCCTCTTAGGCATCATACAATGATAAACCCTTTCATACTAGTAGACTTGGACAGTCTCATCTCCTCAAGGAAAAGGAGAAACCCTGATCATTTCATCAATCACCAACAAACTTTAAACTTTTCATTCCTAAATTTCCCCATCTAGGGTCAGCTTATTATCAATATAACACTATCAGAACCTCAAGGAATCTAATATCTCAACTCCTCTTTAATCATCACTAAGAGTTGATTCCCCATTTTGGACCTGTATCTGGATCTCAATAATCCTCAGTAGAAGATAGCCTCCTCTTAGGCTTTGTGTAAAGATCTTTCCTCAGTCTCTTTTTTAGCCTCAATCTTGGGCTTTGTACAAGACAGATAAAATCACTCTCTTGTTGAGTCAGTCTCTTTTTTAGCCTCAATCTTGGGCTTTGTACAAGACAGATAAAAACACTCTCTTGTTGAGTCAGTCAATCCTCTTTTCAGCCTCAATCTTGGGCTTTGTACAAGATAAATCATACTCTCCAGTAGAGTCAATCTTCTTTCAGCCTCAATCTTGGGCTTTGTACAAGACACCTAAAAAACCCTCAATCGAGTCAGTCAAATTTCCTTTCAGCCTCAATCTTGGGCTTTGTACAAGACACCTAAAATATTCTCCGTTGGGTTAGTTAACCCTTCAAGAAATTCCTTCACCAAAGACTGAGAAACAAGTCAGAGGATTCCTGGGACGTCTGAATTACATTTCCAATTTTTATTCCTCATGACCGCGACATGCGCGCCAATCTTCAAATTACTCAAAAAGAATCAGGACTGCGTATGGACGGAAGATTGCCAAACAGCGTTCGATAGTATCAAATAATATCTGTTGAATCCGCCAATTCATTCACCCCTAGTGGAAGCAAGACCGCTGATCATCTACCTAACTGTCTTGGAAGACTCAATGGGTTGTCTACTTGGCCATCAAGACGAAACAAAAAGAAAAGAGTTTGCCATCTACTATCTGAGCAAGAAGTTTACCGACTGTGAAACTCGGTATACTATGCTTGAGAAAACTTGCTGTGCTCTGGCTTGGGCAGCCAAATGTCTTCGCTAGTACATGATTTGTCACACTACTTGGTTAATCTCCAAAATGGATCTGATCAAGTACGTCTTTGAAACACCTGCTCTCACGGGAAGGATCTCCCGTTGGAAGATATTGTTATTGGAATAAGACATCGAGTACCATGCTCATAAAACCGTAAAAGGAAGTATTTTAGCCGATCATTTGGCTCATCAACCGATTGATGATCAGGAATCAGTCGGATTTGACTTCTCAGACGAAGATGTCATGTATCTGAAAATGAAAGATTGCGATGAACCGCTACCTAGTGAAGGGCCAGAACCAGGTTCCCAATGGGGATTAATCTTTGATGGAGCTGTCAATATTTATGGAAATGGAAATGGGGCGATCATCGTAACACCTCAGGGTACCCACATTCCTTTCACTTCCAGGCTAACATTCAAGTGCACAAACAACGAGGTCGAATACGAAGCTTGTATCATGGGTGTCGAAGAAGCTATCGACTTGAGAATTAAGAACTTGGGTGTATATGGAGACTCAGCCCTGGTTATCAATCAGATCAAAGGAGATTGGAACACATATCAATAAGGACTAATTCCTTACAAAGATTATGCGAGAAGGTTGTTACCATTCTTCAACAGAATCGAGTTTCATCACATCCCTCGTGAAGAGAATCACATGACTGATACATTAGCCACTCTCTCTTCCATGATTAGTGTAGGTCAATGGAACGACGTACCTAAGATCGACATAATGCGCCTTGAACGGCCCGCTTACATCTTCACGATTGAAGCAGTCATAGACGACAACCATGGTATCAGGATATCAAATGCTTCCTTCAGAAACAAGAGTATCCATCTGGGGCATCCAGAAAAGACAGAAAGACCCTCAGAAGACTGGCATGCACTTCTTCCTAAGTGGTGATACACTCTATAAGAGAAACTTTGACATGGTTTTGCTCCGATGCGTAGATAGACCAGAAGCAAACATGCTGATGAAGGAAATTCGTAAAGGATCCTTTGGCACTCATGCCAACGGACACACAATGGCGAGAAAAATTCTGAGAGCAGGATACTATTGGTTGACAATGGAATCTGATTGCTACAAGTACATGAGGAGATGTCACAAGTGTCAGATATACTCAGACAAAATCCATGTACCGCCAACACATCTCAAAGTTCTCTCTTCCCCATGGCCTTTTTCAATATGGGGAATCGACATGATTGGCATGATCGAACCCAAGGCTTCAAATGGACATCAGTTCATCCTGGTAGCCATTGACTACTTCACCAAGTGGGTCGAAGCAGCGTCATACACCAATATAACCCGACAAGTGGTGGTCCGATTTATCAAAAACAATATCATCTGTCGTTATGGTGCTCCAAGCCAGATCATTACGGATAATGGATCTAACTTGAACAACAAGATGATAAAAGAGTTGTGTGTTGAGTTCAAGATCGAACACCATAACTCGTCTCCCTACCGGCCTAAGATGAATGGTGCGGTAGAAGCGACTAACAAGAACATCAAGAAGATTGTTCAAAAGATGGTTTTAACCTACAAAAACTGGCACGAGATGCTACCCTATGCTCTTCACGGTTATCGAACATCTATCTGCACTTCAATAGGGGCAACCCCTTTCTCTCTAGTATATGGCATGGAGGCAGTGCTCCCCATAGAAGTAGAAATCCCATCAATTAGGGTATTGATGGAAGCTAAGCTAACAGAAGCTGAATGGTGTCAAAGTCGACACGATGAACTGAATCTGATCGAAGAAAAGAGAATAACGGCTCTATGCCAATGTCAGTTGTATCAGCAAAGAATAAAGAAAGCGTTTGAAAAAAAGGTCCGACCTCGCGTCTTCAGAAAAGGAGACCTTGTGCTCAAGAAGATACAATCACTCCTCACTGATTCCCGGGGCAAATGGACTCCGAACTACGATGGGCCCTATGTGGTCAAGAAAGCCTTCCCTCGCGACGCCTTGAGACTCGCAACCATGGATGGAGAGGAATTTAACTACCCCACGAATGTTGATGTAGTCAAGAAATACTTCGCCAAAATAAAAAAAAAAGAGAAAAACGTCTCAGTGGATTGAAAACCCGAAAGGGCGGTCCAGGCAAAAATTAGAGACATAATCAAAAAACATCCCGATGGATTGGAAATCTCAAAGTACAATCCAGGCAAAAGTTAGGGATTAATGGCAAGTTACTACGTCCGGCGAGGTTAAATCTCTAGCAGTAATTCCATTCATCAGAGAAAAACTTAAAGTCAAGGTCATCTTCGACAGAAGCTCAGGATGTCCAGAATTCAAAGTTGGTAGAAGGACAACGGTCGTTATGTTTCAACGTAGCCCCTTTCCCTTAAAATTACCATTTTCTAAACTTTTTAAATGCTCTATGGAATCACGCGCTGGGCTGATTTCCATTCTATCAATAAAATGTGAGCCCTAATGCTTTTGTTTGCAATTCTCATTTGTTTTAGCTTTACAGAATGACATTTTAACATGGTCAACGATTCTTGAAATTAAACAAAAATGAATTTACTTGTCAAAATTTTTCTGCTTTTAAAATAAAGATGGTAATTCCTTTTGACTGATGAACTTCAAAAAAGAACATCGATCGCTTCTTTAAAGGTGGTTGAACCTCAAAGTACAGAATCAAAGTATTCCTTCTAAAGAACTTCAAAAAAGAACATCGATCACTTCTTTGAAGGATCAACTGTTTCAGATGTAATATCCCATCTGATATCCCCGCCAGAGTTCGTACCTCCTAAGACCGATTGACAATTATTTCACCCCGTAGGGATCGTCACTCTTAAGCAAGGGAGGATTGCTATTTCGAACCAGTGATACTTTTCATCTCCCACTGTGGTCGAGTATCCAGTCATGTTCATCTATTAGTCTCTATGTCGCGTCAGTTTTGTCAGCATAAACATACATACATCATGCATTAGTGATTCATATTCATATTCATATTGCATCACTATCACTCTAGTCGGTCTCGCTCCCAAGTGATAAAAGTCCTCTCAATCGAGTTGTCAGTCCTTTCCTCATTAGGAAATGTGCTACCTAAATAATCTCTCCCTGTTTATTTCTGGGTTAGAGCCCGTCCTCGACCACTTTGATAACTTGAACCTCTGAAAGGCAAGATGGCATTCGACAAACGTCACTCTTCACCATCGAAGATGATATTTCCCGCTTCCCAGATTAAGGAAAATCCCCAGAGGAAGCCTTTTAACCAAAGACTCTCGGTAATACAGCAGTCTCTCTCTGAAAAATTGCTGTCAACAGGGTCATCAGTACCTCCAAATTGGATTACATCACACAGCATTTCTCCGAAAAGGTCTCGAAGAAAAGTATGATGTAGTATCCCCAAACGGAAAAGTAGTCTATCAAGAGACTCATTTTTCCCCAGTAGATTCAACAAATGGCATCTCCAACAGAGAAGTTTGCGCACCTCTACAGCTCAGACAAATGGGTTCCCCAGCAAGTCTGATGAGAAAACTTTTCCCATCAAATGGCATCTCTCCAGGAAAATACGGTGAGAAGTTTGATGAAGACCGCTACGACTAATAGCATCCCTTATCAAGAAAGGAACCTGACAAGAAGACACTGAGGCTAGTTCCTTGGCTGAAGACCAGGATCGGGGGGAAGTTTATTGACAAAAGAAATTGAGACCAGTTCTGTGGCTGAAGGCCAAGATCAAGGGGAAGTTTATTTCAGAAATTGAGACCAGTTCCGTGGCTGAAGACCAGGATCGAGGGGAGTTTTACCCTTTTCTGAGTATCATTGCTTAGCAAAAGAAGATGGATGAGCAAACTGCCATTCATAACCACTGTCAAAATTTTGGGTATTCCGATATTTAATCCTCTTGCACCCTGAATGTCCGAATACCTTCGCCATTCACACCTTCGGGTCCAAGTAGATTAAATAGGGTCATCTATCATACCCCAAATTTTGACCACCAAGATTTCCCATCATTGTGAAGATCATTACCAAAATATGGATGTACCATCTTGCCTCATCAATCTAATCAAAGATGGGTGAGCATTCACCACAATCAAGAATTAGGGTTTTGAGCCCTCTTAGAGAACTTAGACAAAGGATCAATCAAGGAATGACATGATCTTCAACTTGTCTAACCTCTCAAACACCTATAAAGGATCAAGAGGACTCCAACATCAAGAATCAAGCACAAGGTTGCAACATTTCAAGTGGATCAAGCCTCAAGATCGCCAGTGTTACCAAATTAGGGTTTTGGTCGACCAAGGCCTCCAAATGGAAATTTTCATCTGGACATGAGCCAATGCTTCAAAGAACAATCCAAGATACTCCAAGGGACCTCATGGACCTAATCATCAAGTCATTTTAGCCTCAGGGGATGCATTCATCAAAAATCAGGAATTAGGGTTTCTTGACCTAATTCACCCCTAAGTTGACTTTTGAAGCAAGTTATGAGCCAAGACCTCAAGACATGATTTGTGGGCCTCAAATACACTACATTGATCCATTTGCAATAATGAATTGATCCAAGAAGCTTGATTCACAAGTTTCATTTTCATCTGGACCACAATTAGGGTTTTGAAGGAAAAAGTCAACTGTATGTTTGACTTTTGACCAGGACATGCTCCCAAACCTTGGGACATGATTCAATACACCCTATATCACCTATGGAATCCATCCATTAGGTTTGATTTAGGTCAAGGACTTGATTTCATAAAGGATCACACAGTTTGAATTTCATCCGATAAAAAGTCAACTGTGCACAAAATCAAGTTTGACTTTTTGGAATTTTTCACAAATATGGTTCCCCTAAGTCAAAAATAATTTTAATGTGTGACATTGATCATCATTCATCTAGAAAAATTAATAAAAGTGAGGTTTCTTGCATAAGGGGCAACCATAAGAAACCAAAATTCTTCTAAGTTATGGAACAAAAGTGATTTTGGTACCAACTTCCAAGGATCATAACTTGAGATCCAAGCAACCATTTTGGGTGATCCAAAGCTGGATTTGTAGGTCTTGCTACACTCTACAAAAGCTTCAACTACCTCCAACTCCAATTCTTTATGGATTTTAAGTTATGGAGTGATCAAAATCACAAAAACATGAAAATGACACTTTTTCCAACACTTAGTGAAAATCTGTCGAAGTTACCAGCCTTGAACATCAATGTTCATGAGGATTTTTCAGTTGGATCCAAATAGTTTCAAAACAAACTATGATCACACATGTTTTATATCATATGAGGGCTTTCTAAGAAGCACAAGAGCCTCCCATAACTCAACCTGAGCAGGGAGATATGAATCCCTCAAAATCACCATTTCCAACTGTCCCAAGCAAGGCAGATTTTATGCATTTGCTCGATTTGGAAAATTTGGACAAATCCAAGCCTTGTCATCCATTTGGACACACCTGAGGATAAAACAAAAGGAGAATGATCTGATCCCCAAGCCTCCCAGCTCCAAGAATCTACATATAGCCATGCCAAACCTAAAAGAGCTAAAAAGTGCCAAGACTCCAATTTTGTTTCAATGCATTCAATGGATGCATCAAGGTGGCATGAACTGAGGCAAGCTTAACTGAATGAGTCAAGCTTTATCTCTGAACCAAAAGACCATAGGCCTGTGCTCTAACCTCAAGTCAATGGCTAGAGGAGACTTGAGATTCCATTTGATCCACATTGGCCACAGACCTGCTGCAGTTGCCACACACTATTGCTGCCAAAACAAACTTGACACACTATAAATAGAGCTTATTTGTGATCAGTTTGAGTACACCAAAGCACCCAAACTGATGCTTTCCTCAAAATCTCTCTTTCACTCTAATTTTTGCCTTCTAACTCAAGTCACCATCGGGTTTTAAGATTGAGAGTGATTCCAACCAAACCAACCACACGCACACCTCATAAACATCATGTATGAGTGATCCATAACACAAAATCACATATGGAACATCAAATTCACAAAATCACCAGCCAATTGCTCAAGATCTTGACAGAGTTGCAGTTGAGGTACCACAACCAGTTCCAGCTCATTTCAATCCACTCCAACCATTCAAACACACTCCTTGGCACCTAAGGAAGTTGTCCAGATCATTGGAACCTAGTTGTAACACCTCCATCACCAAACTCAATCACCAGCTGCAAGAGGTAGGCCTGAACCCTTCAAACTCTATGATCCATGCATCATGAATGAATTTTTGAGTTACCATCTTGTTTATGCATGTATGTAGAGTAATAGCCCTCAATCAATTGCCATGAATCCATCATGTAAGGAATTTCATTGTGTTCATGCTGAAATTAGGGTTCTTGAGGTTTTCTGTTGATTTCTTTCTCCATGCTTAATATAAATGCAATTAAACTATATGGTTATGCTCCTTGTTCAAAAACGAATAAGATTGGTACTGGAATCGTGCAAAACCATTGAGAAATCATAGAGAAAAGTGAGAAAATGCAAATCTGCAAAAACAGAGGGTGCGGGCAAGAACCAAGTGTTCTTGGCGCCATAATTCAAATTTTTGAATTTTAGTTATTTTGTTTAATTAATTCAAAAATTAATTTCTCTCTAAATATTTATGTTTTTGAATTGATTCTTTTTCTCAAAATTCACTAAAATGATTAAATATTTTATTTTATAAAAAATACAATTTATATTATTTATTTAATATGGTTAGAATTTTTGTAATTAATTTCATTTTATTGTTTTTAAACATTTTTAAAATGAAATTCCCACTTTGATCTTTCAAAACCAATTGAATTTCAAGCTTTCATATGATTAAACATGATTTTTCAAAATATTTTTCAAAGTGTACAACTTGTTTTTTAATATATTTGGTATTTTATATCATTTTTTCATTTAATTTCCATTTGAAAAATGACATTTTAATTTAAAATTAGGGTTTCCTCTCGATTTTAAATTTTCAAACACTTTTGGACCTCTATTAGAGTGTAAGACCCATTCCCTTTGTAAATACACAATTTTTGGGGCCTCAGTCATTGTATAAGTCCCTCTATGGTTTTCAAAACTGCGACGCGATCGTCGCCATTTCAAAATAAATCATTTGGGAATCTCCTTGAGCTATAAGCCCCAACTCTTGTATAAAAATAACTTTTATGGGCCTCTTGATAGAGTGTAAGTCTCATCCCTTGTATAAATAATCTTTGGGCCTCAGTCATTGTATAAATCCCGATACGATTTTAAAAAAATCTCGGCGCAATCGCCAATTCTAAAACAATTTTCAATTGGGCCTCTCATTGAGTTGTAAGCCCCATCACTTGTACATAAAATAAACTTTGGTCCTCTAATAGAGTGTAAGAACCAACCCCCTTTTGTACATAAATAATCTTTGGGCCTCAGTCATTGTATAAGCCCCATTACAGTTTACAAAACAACGGTACGATTACTGTTTTTTTCATCTGGGCTTCTCCTTGAGTATAAGCCCCAACAACTGTTTTTAAAAAACAACTTCCCTTTTTATTTAGGTTTAAATTCATAGTTGTTGTCAAAACTTTCTTTAATTTCTTGAACAACTAACCATACAACTGTTACTAGGGAAGCTTGCTCACCTGTAAGTTTTTATCAGTTTTCTTTACATGCTTATATATATATATATATATATATATATATATATATATATATATATATATATATATATATATATATATATATATAACTGTATTGTTGGAAGCTTGCTCACCTGTAAGTCCTTCTTTCATATCCTTTTAAATACTTGTCATATATCAACTGTATATATACTTGTATACCTTCTTAGAGTTTTCCCCGACAATTAGATCTAGAACTAGATAAAGCTAGTGGTCACTTTTTCAATACAGTCATACCCTTTTAGCCTCAATCTTGGGCTTTGTACAAGACACACAAAGATACTCTCTTGTTGAGTCAATCACCTTAGAACACTCTCTTATTGAGTAGTCATCTCTCTCAGCCTCCTCTTAGGATTTGTATAATGATCCTTCTTTCCCTCAGCAAAAGTTAGCCTCAATCTTGGGCTTTATACAAGACACCCATAAATATCTTCAGCTAGGTCAGTCAAATATTTTGTAGCCTCAATCTTGGGCTTTGTACAAGACACCATATAAATTTCCCTAAGCAGATTCCAACCTCTTTCTAGCCTCAATCTTGGGCTTTATACAATACAAAACATACTTTACAGTAGAGTCATTCTTCTCCTTTTCAGCCTCAATCTTGGGCTTTGTACAAGACACCTACAAATATTCCCCAGTGGAATCAAAAAATCTTCTTTCAGCCATAATCTCGGGCTTTGTACAAGACAGATAAATACCTACCTAGCGGAGTCGATTCCTCCCAGCCTCCTCTTAGGCTTTGTATAATGATATCCCCCAGAGAGTTAACTCTCTTTCAGCCTCAATCTTGGGCTTTGTACAAGACAGATAAGCACTCTCTTGTTGAGTCAGCCTTTTCCAGCCTCCTCTTAGGCTTTATATAAGGACTTCCTCAGTGGAGTCAATCAATCTCTTAGCTTCAACCTTGGGCTTTGATCAAGGCACACAAAAACCAAAATCCTCTCAGAGGAAATCAAAATCTCTCTGCAGGAAAGTATTTCTCTGTATATCACTACACAAAACAGAAAATCAAAACAAACCTTAATCCTAGATAACTGCTGTAAGTGGCACACTTGTTGATTAAAAAATCCAAGCTGTAGTCCATCTCTTATCCTGGTAAAACTTCCTTCTTTCACCTAATTGTTGTAAGTGGCAAGCCTCTGGATTATTTACATCCAAGCCAATGTCCCTCTCTTAGCATGAAAGATTCCTAAGGAAAAATGGCATTGCTCTACACTGAGTTAAAGTTTTCCCCTTCAGGACAAATCCCCTATAAAGGAAATTATGGCATTGCTGGATTCACTTATCCCAATTAAACTAATTCTCCTCTATAATCAGTCACCCAACAATTGTGATAAACAGACGAGGTGTCTCCCTTTAGAGATGACAAATTCTCTCTCAGTCAGAACTTTTAGCTTCAATCTTGGGCTTTGAACTAGACATAAATAAACCTTTTAGCTTCAATCTTAGGCTTTGAACAAGACACCAAACATCTTTTTCCTCCCATAGAATAGGAGGAACTACGATTGCTCTGATTTCCCTGTTTCTTTAAACGGGAATACGTAGGCATAAGATTGCAAAATCTTAGCGAGCATACCAATCAAAATCCTTAGGTCCAGTATCTTCACACCAATCAAAACTGAGGTCCAGTACCTCGCTAAAATCATCAAAAACTCACTCTCTCTCAAACTTTTCCCAACCCATTTACAAACAAACACCATCAAGTACAAAGCAGAACCTAAAACTATCAACGTGTGGATAACCACATATAGGATGGGTAACTGACAACTCCCCATTGTATAACCTGACCCCGAACTCCTCGAATCTCTTTAAGCATTTGTTCAGTTAAACATTCACGTGCAAGGTTAGTTTTAGATAACTTTCCTTTCCCTTCCAGCTTCACGGGATAAATAAGAAATCAGAAAGTAGTACCCCACTCCTACCATTGCAGTGAGGAGGAACCCATGGCGATAGGGTGGTCGCGTCATCGACAAAAATCACACGCTACACCAAGGCTTCGAACGGACATCGGTTCATCCTGGTAGCCATTGACTACTTCACCAAGTGGGTCGAAGCATTGTCGTATACCAATGTAACCCGACAAGTGGTGATCCGATTTATCAAAAACCATCTCATCTGCCGTTATGGTGTTCCAAGCCAGATCATTACTGATAATGGATCTAACTTGAACAACAAGATGATGAAAGAGTTGTGTGCTGAGTTCAAGATCGAACACCATAACTCATCTCCCTACTGGCCTAAGATGAAAGGAGCGGTAGAAGCGGCTAACAAGAACATCAAGAAGATCGTTCAAAATATGGTTGTAACCTACAAATACTGACATGAGATGCTACCCTATGCTCTTCACGGTTGTCACACATTTGTCCGCACTTCAACAGGGGCAACCCCTTTCTCTCTAGTATATGGCATGGAAGCAGTGTTTCCCATAGAAGTAGAGATCCCATCAATCTGGGTATTAATGGAAGCTAAACTAACAGAGGATGAATGGTGTCAAAGTCGACACGATGAACTGAACCTAATCAAAGAAAAGTGAATAACGGCTCTATGCCATGGTCAGTTGTATCAGCATAGAATGAAGAAAGCGTTTGACAAAAAAGTCTGACCCCGTGTCTTCAGAAAAGGAGACCTCGTGCTCAAGAAGATATAATCACTCCTCACTGATTCCCGGGGCAAATGGACTTCGAATTATGACGGCCCCTATGTGGTCAAGAAAGCCTTTTCAGGCGGCGCCTTGAGACTCGCAACCATGGATGGAGAGGAATTTTCCTACCCCAGGAATGTTGATGTAGTCAAGAAATACTTCGCCTAAATTAAAAAAAAAATTCTCGGTGGATTGAAAACCCAAAAGCGCGGTCTAGGAAAAAATTAGAGACACAAGCAAAAATCATCTCGATGGATTGGAAACCTCAAAGTACAATCCAAGCAAAAGTTAGGGATTCCTGGCAAGTAACTACGCCCGACAAGGTTAAATCCCCAGCGGTAACGCCATCCATCAAGAAAACTTCAAGTCAAGGTCATCTACGACAGAGGCTCAAGATGTCCAGAATTAAAGTTGGTAGAAGATAACGGTCGTTATGTTTCAATGTAGCCCCTTTTCCCTTAAATTACCATTTTCTAAACTTTGTAAATACTCTATGGGATCACGCGCTTGGCTGATTTCCATCCTATCAATAAAATTTAAGCCCTAGTGCTTTTGTTTGCAATTCTCATTTGTTTTAGCTTTATAGAATGACATTTTTAACATGATCAACGATTCTTGAAATAAAACAAAAATGAATTTACTTGTCAAAATTTTTCTGCTCTTTAAATAAAGATGGCAATTCCTTTTGACTGATGAACGCAAAAGGAACATCGAGGGTGTCTCCGAAGGTGATTGAACCTCAAAGTGCAGAATCAAAGTACTCTTTCTAAACCAGTACACCTGAATGAAGGATCAACGGTTTCAGATGTAATACCCCGTCTGATATCCCCGACAGAGTTCTTACCCTTAAGACCGATTGAACAGTTCTGTCACCCCCACAGGGTCTACTTCTCCAAAGAAAGACAAGAATTTCTATCTTGGACCAATGATACTTTTCATCCCCCGTAGTGGCCGAGTATCCCTTCGTGTTCATTCACTAGTCTGTATGTCGCGTCAATTTTGTCAGCATAAACATACATACATCATGCATAATTGATTCACATTCATATTCACATTGCATTATTATCACTTTGGTCATGTTCATCCCCAAGTGATAAAGTCCCCTTGTCAATCAAGTTGTCAGTTCTTTCCTCGTCAGGAAATGTATCATCTTAGCAATCTCTCCCCCAGTTTATTTCTGGATTGGAGACTGTCCTCGACCACTTTGATAACTTGAATCTCTGAAAGGCAAGAAGACATTTGGCAGACGCCTTTGGAACATCACTCTTCACCATTGAAGATGATATTTCTCGCTTTCCCGGATTAAGGAAAACCCCCAGAGAAAGCCTCTCAACCGAAGACCCTCGGCAATACATCGGTTTTTCTCCCAAGAATTCGATGTTAATGAAGTCATCAGCACTTTAAAATTGGATTGTATCACATGGAATTTCTCCGAAAAGATCTCGAAGAAAAGTATGATGTAGTATCCCCAAGTAAAAAGCAGTCTCTCAAGAGATTCGTTTTCCCCCAGTAGAGTCAACAAATGGCATCTCCAACAGAGAAGTTTGCACACCTATACCGCACAGACAAATGGGTGCCCCCAACAAGTCTGACCTCAAACTTTTTCCATCAAATGGCATCTCCCCAGTAAAACTCGGCGAGAAGTTTGATGAAAACTGCTACACATAGCGTTCCTTGTCAAGAAAGAAACTCGACAAGAAGAAACAGAGACCAGTTCTGTGGCTGAAGACCAGGATCGAGGGGAAGTTTCTTGTAGAAACTGAGACCAGTTCCGTGGCTGAAGACCTGGATCGAGGGGAAGTTTTACCCTTTTCTAGGTATCGTTACTTAGCAAAAGAAGATGGATGAGCCAACTACCATTCATAACCACCGTCAAAATTTCGAGTATTCCGATATTTAATCCTCTTGCACCCTGAATGTCCGAATATCTTCGCCATTCACAACTTCGGGTCCAAGAAGATTAAATAGGGGCATCTGTCATACCCCAAATTTTGACCACTAAGATTTCCCATCATTGTGCAAATCATCACTACAATATGGATGTACCTTTATGCCTCATCAAACTCCTTAAAGATGATTCAACATTCACCACAATCAAGACTTGGGGTTTCAAGCCCTCTTAGAGCACTTAGACAAAGGATCAATCAAGAAATGACATGATCTTCAACTTGTATAACCTCTCAAACACCTATAAAGGACCAAGAGGTCTCCCACATTAAGGATTAAGCACAAGAGTTCAACATTCTAAGTGGATCAAGCCTCAAGATCGATAGTGTCACCAAATTAGGGTTTTGGTCGACCAAGGCCTCCAGATGAAAATTTTCATCTGGGCATAGGCCAATGCTTTAAAGCATAACCCAAGATACTCCAAGGAACCTTATGAGTTCCATCCTCAAGTCAATTTAGCCTCAGGGGAAGCATTCATCAAAAATCAGAAATTTAGGGTTTCTTGACCTAATTCATCCCTAAGTTGACTTTTGGAGCAAAATATGAGCCAAGACCTCAAGACATGATTTAAGGGCCTCAAATACATCACAGTGATCCATTTGGAACAATGGATTGATCCAAGAAGCGTGATTCACAAGTTTCAATTTCATCTGGACCACAATTAGGGTTTTGGAGAAAAAGGCAACTGTATCTTTGACTTTTGACCAAGACATGCTCCCAAACCTTGGGGCATGATTCAATACACCCTATAAAACCTATGGAATCCATCCATTAGGTTTGAATTAGGTCAATAACTTGATTGGACAAAGGATCGCACAGTTTGGATTTCATCTGACAAAAAGTCAAATGTGCCTAAAATCAAGTTTGACTTTTTGGAAATTTTCACAAATATGGTTCCCCTAAGTCAAAACCAATGTTAATGTATGATATTTATCATCATTCATTAAGAAAAATCAAGAAAAGTGAGGTTTCTTGCAAAAGGGGTACGCTTGAGAAACCAATTTTTTTCTAAGTTATGGAACAAAAGTGATTTTGTACCAACTTTGCAAGGTCATAACTCATAAACCACAAGGCCTTTTTCTCCCATTCAAAGCACAAATAAAAGCCTTCTGACATACTTCAAATATGTCAACTACAAGAAATTCCAAATCTCCATGGATTTTGAGTTATGGATGGAGCAAAATCACTAAAACATGAGAATACCACTTTTTCCAACACTTAGTGAAAATCTGCCTAAAATTAAAAACAGTCCAAAACCTAAAATGTAGAGGCATTTTTCACTATGATCCAAGGGGATTCAGAACCATATGTAAACATAAAAGTTGAAGTATGTTATCCCAGCTTTCCAAAGAGTACAAGAACACTCAAAGATTCCATGTGAGCAAGGAGATATGATCCTTCCAAGTTGCCTTGCTGCAACTGTCTTCAAGACAGATTTTGAGACCTTTTCTTGCACCACGCGATTTCCACTTACAAGTTTGTCATCTTGCCAACTTTGTCATCTTCCCAAATCAATGAGGATCAGATTGAATCATATCAAACCTGCAAAATTAGGCCAAGATGCTTCAAAGTGCATCCTTTGGCATGATGAGTCTTTGATCAAAGACTTGGAATTCAAAGTGCATTTATGTGTAATAGTGCATATTCTACAAAGTTGATCTTCTTAGTCAAGATTCATGCTTAAACAACATTAAAAACATCTGAGGAATATGGAATTGGTCAAAGCATATCCTTGTTGCTTGGAGGGGCCAATTTGCCTTGCATAAGAAGAAATGCCACCAAGCCAAAGCCATTGAATGTGATATGATCTTTCAGCCATTCACTATTTCTCCAAGACAAAACTTAATCACCTATAAATAGAGGTCACATTGCCTCATTCAGATCACACCAAAACAATACTACACTTGTTTTCACTCTGTTCTTGCTCTTGCTCCAAATTTTCACATTTTCAAAAGTGAGAATCATGAATTTCAAAACCAGAGCATTTCTGTCCAAACCAATGATGTTAACACCTCACATACATCATGTGTAAGTGATTCAAACACTAAAACAACATCTGTAACATCAGAATCACAAAGTGGTACCCCATTTGCACAAAACCCATCATCTGCTGCAGAAGGGTTCGAGCTGATCAAACCAAAGGGCTGCCAACCACTCTAAGCATTCAAACACATTCCTTGAGGTATAAGGAAGTTGTCCAGATCATCATTACACATTTGTAACACCTCCATCGTCAAGCTCGATAACCAGCTATAAGAGGTAGGTTACTTTCAAACTACTACCCTTTAAAATATGATGATTTTTTATGTGCACTGAGTATGGGTAGCTTAAATGTGATGTTTAGGACATGTTTGATCCATTAACGTTGCTTAACATAAACTACTTTTTTTCTGCAACTGTCATGTTTCACTATGCGAAGCACAGGGTGCTTCAAGCGAACCTTTCGCTTCCTCTCGCTTCCTTTCGCTTCAAGCGAAGTTTGACTATTTTTGGTTCTGTTTCTAATCGCCTCGCCTCACTTCAGTTCGCATAGCGATCGCTCACGTAGCAAAGCATCTGGCCGCGACGCGAAGGTGTCTAGTCATTGTTTTTTTTATCAACTGTTTTTCTTCATGCTTAGGATATTTAAACATCCTCCCTTTCTTAAAAGTGGACTCCAACTTTCCCCTTGGTAGATCACCACCTACTTGTAAGATGTTTAGACTTATATCATGCTTGAATGCTTACATGATACTTGTGTGCTTCTTTAAGATGTTTACTTTGAATGTCATCACATTCATCCTCCTTATTCATGTGTTATATCCATGTACTTTGGCTATCTGAATATCATTTTCCAACTTCATTAAGTTACCCCACTTTTCTTCTTTTTAAAAAACCTTTTTGGGCCTCTAATAGAGTGTAAGACCCAACTCCCTTGTACATGAATAAATTTGGGCCTCAGTTATTGTATAAGTGCCACTGTGTTTTCAAAACCGCGGCGCGATCGCCTCTTTCAAAACAAAGTCATTTGGGCCTCTCCTTGAGTATAAGCCCCAATATTCTCTTTAAAATAACTTTCTCCTTTGATTTAAATTCGAATTCATAGTTGTTATCAAAAATTTCTTTAATTTCTTGAACAACTAACCATACAACTGTTACAATGGAAGCTTGCTCACCTGTAAGTTTTAAACAGATTTCTTTTACATACTTGTGTGTGTGTATATATATATATATATATATATATATATATATATATATATATATATATATATATATTTGTTTGTAATGCTGGAAGCTTGCTCACCTGTAAGTCCTCCTACCCTCTTTTACATACTTGTATATATTTCATCTGTATATATATATATATGCCTGTATATTATCCGCTTAGAGTTTTCCCTGACAATTAGGTCTAGGATTAGATCAAACCAATGGTCTCTCTTTCAACAAAGTCAAAACTAGTTCCCCATAGGAAATTCCAGATACAGTCTTGCCTCCTCTTGGGCTTATATAATATGGAACAGAGAAAGGCATTATTCCTGGTGAAACTTTTCTCAAAACTGTCACTATTAGAAAATTGTCAAAGAAATTCATTTCCCTGGAGAGGATTAATTCCCGGTGAAACCTCTCTTGAATTTCTTCAAACCCTAGAACTGTTCTCTAAAGGATTAATTCCCGGTGAAACCTTTCTTGAACTTTTCTTAGGTTTGGACCCACAGGCTTCCTGAAAGCATCCCCATCCTCCTCTTGGGCTTTGTACAAGGACCCTCAGGCTTCTTAAAAGTTCTCATGCTTTCTCTTGGGCTTAGTACAAGGACCTAAGACCTCTTACAAGTATAGGACAGAACTTAGTCATCCTTTGTTAGAGCAGTCTTCCTAAGAGTCAAAACCTCAGACCAATTTAGGGTTGATTCTCATCCCTTAAAACACCTGCCTCCTCTTGGGCATCATACAATGATAAACCCTTTCATACCAGTAGACTTGGACAGTCTCATCTCCTCAAGGAAAAGGAGAAACCCTGATCATTTCATCTATCACCAACAGAGTTTAAACTTTTCATTCCTAAATTTCCCCATCTAGGGTCAGCTTATTATCAATATAACACTATCAAAACCTCAAGGCATCTGATATCTCAACTCCTCTGTAATCATCAGTAAGAGTTGATTCCCTATTTTGGACCTGTCTCTAGATCTCAATAATCCTCAGCAGAAGATAGCCTCCTCTTAGGCTTTATGTAAAGATCTTTCCTCAGTCTCTTTTTTAGCCTCAATCTTGGGCTTTGTACAAGACAGATAAAATCACTCTCTTGTTGAGTCAGTTTCTTTTTTAGCCTCAATCTTGGGCTTTGTACAAGACAGATAAAAGCACTCTCTTGTTGAGTTAGTCTCTTTTTAGCCTCAATCTTGGGCTTTGTACAAAACAGATAAAAACACTGTCTTGTTGAGTCAGTCAATCCTCTTTTCAGCCTCAATCTAGGGCTTTGTACAAGATAAATCATACTCTCCAGCGGATTCAATCTTATTTCAGCCTCAATCTTGGGCTTTGTACAAGACACCTAAAAATCCCTCAGTCGAGTTAGTCAAATTTCCTTTCAGCCTCAATCTTGGGCTTTGTACAAGACACCTAATATATTATCCGCTGAGTCAGTTAACCCTTTTTAGCCTCAATCTTGGGCTTTGTACAAGACACATATAAACTCTCCAATGAAGTCAACTTTCAGCCTACTCTTAGGCTTTGTATAATGATCTCCCCAAAAGATTCAGTCACTTTTCAGCCTCAATCTTGGGCTTCGTACAAGATAGATATAAAACTCCCTAGTAGAGTCAACCTTTTAGCTTCAACCTTGGGCTTTGATCAAGGCATACAAAAATCAACACCCCCTCAAAGGAAATAAAAAACTCTCTGTAGAAAGATATTTCTTTGTATATCACACATCAAAACAAAAAATCAAAACAAACCCTAATCCCAGATAACTACTATAAGTGGTACACTTGTTTATTCAAAAAATCCAAGCTGTAGTCCATCACTTATCCTGGTAAAATACCCTCTTTCATCTAATTGATGTAAGTGGCAAGCCTCTGGATTATTTACATCCAAGCCAATGTCCCTCTCTTAAACATGAAAGATTCCTAAGGAAAAATGGCATTGCTCAATACTGAGTTAAAGTTTCCTCCTTTAGGACAAATCTCTTATAAAGGAAATTATGGCATTGCTGGATTCTTATATCCCAGTTAAAGTAATCCTCCTTTATAATCAGTCACCCAACAATTGTGATGGACATGTGAGATATCTTCCTTTAGAGATGACAAATTCTCTCTCAGTCAAACCTTTAGCTTTAATCTTGGGCTTTGAACAAGACACAAACACTATTTTAGCTTCAATCTTGGGCTTTGAACAAGAAACAAATACTCAACCCTTTAGCTTCAATCTTGGGCTTTGAACAAGACACCAAATCTCTTTCCTCCCATAGAATAGGAGGATATACGATTGCTCTGATTTCCCTATTTTCTTTAACGGGAATACGTAGGCATAAGATTGCGAAATCTTAGAGAGCACACTAATAAAAAACATTAGGTCCAGTACCTTACCAAAACATCAAAAAAAAACCTGAAATCAACAAAAATACTCTCTCTCAAACACTCCCAAAGGAGAAACTTTCCCAATAAATAGACAAACACCAGTAAATAGAAAACAGTAGATAGCTTTCCTTTCCTTTTTCAGCTTCATAGGATAAATAAGAAATCAGAAAGTAGCACCCAATTCCAACCATGGCGATAAGGTGGTCGCGTCACCAACAAAAATCGCACGCTACACACCTCAAAATTGGATTACATCAAATGGAATCTCCCCAGCGAGAAGTTTGGTGAAAACCATCACAGATAGAATTCCTTGTCAAGAAAAGGACTTGACAAGAAGAAACTGAGACTAGTTCCGTGGCTGAAAACCAGGATTGGGGGGAAGTTTATTTCAAAAGAAACTGAGACCAGTTCTGTGGCTGAAGACCAGGATCGAGAGGAAGTTTATTTCCAAAAAGAAACTGAGGCCAGTTCCGTGGCTAAAGACAAGGATCGAGGGGAAGTTTATTTCAAAAGAAACTGAGACCAGTTCCATGGCTGAAGACCAGGATCGAGGGGAAGTTTTACCATTTTCTAAGTAGCCTTTCTTAGCAAAAGAATGGATGAGAAAATGACTACCATTCATAACCACAATCAAAATTTTGGGTATTCCGATATTTAATCCTCTTTTACCTTGAATGTCCGAACGTCCTCGCCATTCACACCTTCAGGTCCAAGAAGATTAAATAGGGGCATCTGTCATACCCTAAATTTTGACCACAAGATTTCCTATCATTGTACAAATCATCACCACAATATGGATGTACCCTCATGCCTCATCAATCCTCTCCAAGGTTGTTGAGCACTCACCTCAACTAAGAATTAGGGTTTTGGACCCTCTCAGAGTACTCAAAAAAAGGATCAATCAAGAATGGACATGATCCTCAACTTGTCAAACCTCTAAAACAACCATGAAGGATCAAAAGGTCTCCCGCATCAAGAATTAAGCATGAGAATGCAACACTTCAAGCTAATCAAGCCTCAAGATCATTAGTGTCACCAGATTAGGGTTTTAGTCGACCAAGGCCTCTAGAGGAAGATTTTCATCTGGGCATGAGACAATAATTCAAAACATAATCCAAGAAGCTCAAAGGGACCTCATGGATCCAATCATAAGTTCAAAATAGCCTCAGGGGATGCATTCATCAAAAATTAGGAATTAGGATTTCTTGACCTAATTCACCCCTAAGTTGACTTTTGGAGCAATACATAAGCCAAGCCCTCAAGAAATGTTTTAAAGACCTCAAATATCTTACATTGATCCTCTTACAAGTTTAAATTGACACAAAGAACTTGGTTCATGAGCAATACAAAGATGAAAATTCATCTGGACCACAAACTAGGGTTTCTGAGAAAAAGTCAACCATATCTTTGACTTTTGGCCAAGACATGATCTCAAGCCTTGGCACATGATTCAAGATACTCTAAAACACCTATGGAATCCATCCATTAGGTTTGAATTAGGTCAAGAACTTGATTTCATAGAAAATCACAAAGTTTGAAATTCATCTGACAAAAAGTCAACTGTACCAAAAAACCAAGTTTGACTTTTGGGATTTCTTGACAAACATGGCTTCCCTAAGTCAAAAACAATGTTAAATTATGGTTTGGATCACCATCCATCAAGAAAAATCAAGAAAAGTGAGGTTACTTGCAAAAGGGGCAATCTTAAGAAACTTGAAATTTCACTAAGTCATGAAAAAAAGTGATTTTTACCCAAGTTTGCAAGACCATAACTTGTGATCCAAGTAACCTTTTTCTTCCATCCAAAGCTCAAATGAAAGCTCTCATTACATACTTCAAGATTGTCAACTACAGCATATTCCAAATCCTCATGGATTTTGAGTTATGGATTGATCAAAATCACAAAAAAATGGAAAATGGACATTTTTCAAACACTTAGGGAAATTTTGGACAGAATCTGTTTGCATTTTTTCCAACTTTGAGACCATTTTTCATTATGATCCAAGATGATTCAAGACCAAAGTTAAACATCAAAGTTGAAGTATGATATAGGGGCTTTCCTAAAAGTACAAGAGCCTCCCATGATTCAACTTGAGCAAGAAGTTATAAGCCTCCAAAAATGGCATTTTTCACCCTGCCTACACAACAGCATTGGTACATAACTTGTATCCCACGATTTCTTGAGCCAATTTTTGACACTTGCATCATTGTATTTCTGTCCAAAATAAACATGAATGATGAAGAATCTGATCACAAGGCCACCAAGTCAAAAATCCAATCCCTTTGGCATGTGGCATTCAAGATTCATTTCCAAAAACTCCAACTTTGTCATGAAGCATTGAATGGATGCATAGAGCTGGCATGTATTAGTTCATAACATTACAAATGAGCCAAGATTAGTTCAAGAATCAGAAGACCATAGGCCTGCAAGATTGAATCAAGCCAATGGCTAGCGGAGACTTTGGCTACATGACAAAACTCAATGGATAATAGGGTGATCCAGCCCCAAATCACTATTGCTCCAAAAAAAATTGCTCTACTATAAATAGGGATCCTTTCTGATCAGTTTGAGTACACCAAAGCATAACAACATATGCTCTTCTTTATTTCACTCTCAAAAACCAGAAATTGCTTCCTTTTCAAGTAACATGCGAATTCTTCAATAGGAAGCAATTCTATCAAAACCAATGGTGTAGACACATCATATACATCATATGTGAGCTATCCAAACACTTCTCACACATCTGTAACCTCAGAATCATAAAGCTCAAAATCAAACTCAGGCCTGTTTGCAGTTGGGTTGCCACAAAGTGATCCAGGTTGTTTCAATCCATTCCAAGCTTCCAAACACCTTACGTAAGGTCCATTGAAGCTGTCCAAGTCATCAAACAACATCTGTAACACCTCCAACACACAATTCGATTTCTTCTCGCAAGAGGTAAGCCTGGACTCTCAAACTCTATGATCCATGCATGCATAAATGTGTTTTCAAGTTACAAACATGTTTCTGCACTTATGTAGAGTGTTTCCCCTCAATCAATTGCTTTGTAGATATCGTGTATAGGATTTCATAATGGTCTTGCAGAAATTAGGGTTCATGTGTTCATCACTTGATTTCTCACTCCACACTTAATATAAATGCAATTAATTGGTACCATTGGAATCCTTGTTCAAAAACGAGTGAGATTGATGTTTGAATCATGAAAAATCATTAAGTAATCAGAGAGAAAAGTGAGGTTTTGCAAATCATCCATGGCGCAGGCACGGGGAAGAAGAATATGACCGTTGGCGCGTATTTTCAAATTATTTGAATTTTTGAA
Source organism: Lathyrus tuberosus (assembly GCA_022829125.1). Lineage (NCBI taxonomy): Eukaryota > Viridiplantae > Streptophyta > Magnoliopsida > Fabales > Fabaceae > Lathyrus > Lathyrus tuberosus. Next base: position 1,139,497 of record JALAZF010000327.1, on the reverse strand, counting down.
TTTTTAAGTTATTTTCTTAATTGATTTCAAAAATTAATTTCTCCCTCAATTTTAATCATTTTTTATTGGTTCTTTTTTTAAAAATTCACAAAAATGTTAAAATATTTTATTCTAGAAAAAAAATCAAATTTATATTATTTATTTAATATATTTGGAATTTTTGTAAAGAATTTCATTTTAATTATTTTTTTTAACATTTTTAATGAAATTTTCCTCTTGATTTTTCAAATTCAAATTAATTTCAAGCTTTCATGTGAACATAACATGATTTTTCAAAACATTTTTCAAAGTTCATAACTTGTTTTTAAATATGTTTGATATTTTATATCATTTTTTATTTAATTTTCTTTGAAAAATTGTTTTTTTTAATTAAAATTAGGGTTTTTCCTTAATTTTAATTTTTCAAACTTCATTTGAAACACTTTAAGGCCTCTTTATAGAGTGTAAGACCCATTCCCTTTGTAAATACATAATTTTGGGCCTCAGTCATTGTATAAGTCCCGACGCGATTTTCAAAATAAACGGTGTGATCGCTGTGTTTCATCTAGGCATCTCCTTGAGCTATAAGCCCCAACTCTTGTATAAAAATAATCTTTTGGGCCTCTTTGTAGAGTGTAAGACCCATCCCTTTTGTAAATAAATAATTGGGGCCTCAGTCACTATATAAGTCCCTCTATGGTTTTCAAAACCGTGGCGCGATCGTCGCCTGTCAAATAAAATCTTGGGCCTCTCCCTGAGTATAAGCCCCATTATTCTTTCTTTACAAACATTTTTGGGCCTATATTAGAGTGTAATACCCAATCCCTCTTTGTACAAAAAACAAATTTTGGCCTCTACTATAGTATAAGTCCTACAATGTCTTTCGGTATCGCAGTGCGATCAATGTATTCAAATAAGTCATATGGGCCTCTCCATGAGTATAAGTCCCAATCTTTTGTACATAAACTTTGTTTTAAAATAAACAACTTCCATGGGCCTCTCCTTGAGTTTTACGCCCCATACCTCTGTTTTCAAAATCATCTGTATGTTTTAAAACTGGTACTAAGAGGAGCATTATTCCTGATGAAACTGCTCTTAGACCACTTGGGCCTCTCTTTGAGTTATAAGCCCCAAATATTCTTTCCTTTTCAACAACTTTCTTTCAAATTCAAATTCAAGGGTTTTCTCTAAACTTCCTTCAATTTTTTAAAACCCTAATCATACAGGTGTAATCAATACAATACGTCACCATACACTTGGGCCTCTTTTCAGAGTGTAAGACCCAACATCTTTTCAATTAAATGCATACTTGTTTATATACCTGTTAATTTATTCATCTGTATATACTTGTGCATATCTGTCGAGAGTTTCCCCATCAGTTAGGTCTACACTTAGGTCAAACCAGAGGTTACTTTCTAACTTAGTCAAAACTAGTTCCCTCATAGGAAAATTCTCTAAATACAGTCTGCTTCCTCTTGGGCTTATTCAATATGGAACAGAGAAAAGCATTATTCCCGGTGAAACTTTTTTCAAGACTGTCAAAACTTAGATATATATATGTACAAGAAATTCATTTCCCCAGAGAGGATTAAGTCCCGGTGAAACCTCTTTTGAATTTTTTCAAACCTTAGAACTGTTCAACAAAGAAAGGATTATTCCCAGTGAAACCTTTCTTGAACTTTTCTTAGGCTTGGACCCACAGGCTTCCTAGAAGTATCCCCAGTCTCCTCTTGGGCTTAGTACAAGGACCAACAGGCTTCTTAGAAGTTCCCCAGCCTCCTTTTGGGCTTAGTACAAGGACCCAAAGGCTTCCTAAAAGTATATGATAGAAATTAGTTATCTCTACTAGTTCACTCTCCAGGAGAGTCAAATTTCCAGAACATCATACCATTATAAGGGTTGATCTTCATCCCTTGAATCAACAACCTCCTCTTAGGCATCATACAAAGACCCCTCTCTACACCCGAGCCTACCACTTCTTGAGAGACTTGGACAATCTCAGCCTCCTCTAGGGCTTCATACAAAAAAGACTTGGAAAGTCTCATCCCCTCTTGGATCTCACACAGAGACCCTAAAAGCATAGGAAAAACCCTGATCACTCTACCATTACACCAGTCTCCAGTAGAGTTAAAAACTTCTAAGGTTTTTCAAACTCACCTTTAAAGTTCTCCGCCCTCCAGCAAGGCTTAACTTTCACCTTGAAAATCCCAGCCAAGATTAGATTGACCTCAACAAAACCCTAACAAAATCAGAGCCGCATGGCACCTGATACTTCAACTCTTCCCTGATTCCCAGCAAGAGTAAAAACCTTTTGGATTCCCCAAAGCAATTTGGACCTGCTCCTGGATTTCAACAAATCCTCAGCAAGAGCTAGCCTCCTCTTAGGCTTCATATAAGAACTTCCTCAGTCAGCCTCAATCTTGGGCTTTGTAAAAGATAGATAAAACCCTCCCCAGTGGAGTCAGTCTCCTTTAGCTTGAACCTTGGGCTTTGATCAAGGCACACAAAAATCAACATCCCCTTAAATGAGACCAGGAGTTCTCTCTGCAGGAAGATATATCCTCTAACATATCAAAACAAACAATCAAAAACCTCTTTCCAGATAATTGTTGTAAGTGGCACACATGTTGATTCAAAATCCAAGCTGGAGTCCTTCCCTTATCCTGGCTAAAACTTATCTTTCATCGAACAGTTGTAAGTGGCAAGCCTCTAGATTCCTCACATCCAAGCCAATGTCCCTCTCTTATCATGAAAGATTCATAAAGGAAAAAGTGGCATTGCTCTACACTGAATTAAAGCTTCTTCCTTCATGACATCTCTCTTATAAAGGAAATTATGGCATTGTTGGATTTCTCATGTTCCAGTTAAAGTAATCTTCCTTTATAACCAATTTCTCAAAGTTTGTGATGAATAAATGAGATATCTCTCTTTAGAGATGACAAATTCTCTCTCAGTCAACTTTAGCTTAAATCTTGGAATTTGAACAAGACACGAACATCCTTTTAGCTTCAATCTTGGGCTTTGAACAAGACACCACATATCTTTCCTCCCATAGAAATAGGAGGAACTATGATTGCTCTGATTTCCTAAATCTCTTTACGGGAATATGTAGGCATAAGATTGCGAAATCTTAGCGAGAACACAAATCAAAAACTTTAGGTCCAGTACCTTCTCAAAAACAACAAAAACATTCTATCAACCCTCCCAAAGGAGAAACTTCCCCAATCCACAGCAGATAAACACAGGAAAGCATTTCAAGTTAATAGAAATACATGCAAAAAGAAGGTTCCTTTGGATTACCATACATACACTGGGTGTTAATAGCTTCCTTTTGTATAACCAGACCCCGATCCCCGATCTCTTAGCATTTGTAAAAGAAAACATTTGCGTGCAGGGTTAGTTTAAGATATCTTCCCCTTCCTTAACCAGCTTCATAGGATAAATATATAAATCAGAAAGTAGCACCCAATCATTTTGCAGTAAGGTGGTCGCGTCACCGAAAAAACTGTACGCTACACCTGGGCGTCATGCGATGTGAAGCGTTGATGGGAGTCAGACATATGACGGGGAGACCATCATGGTCTCCAGGTAGACGTGGCTTGTAAGGTCATCACAAATGCGATGTGCTGAGGGATGGGAAGGATGACGAGTTTTATCCTAGTGATGGGTTATCCATCATCAAGTCAGAATATATGTTCTGACTAGTTTGGTTTCGAGGGTTGTTTTGTCGGGCGGTTGAGTTTTGGCTGTTGTTTGGTGTTTTGTGACGAGCATGAGTTAATTTATTAATTTATATAATTAATTGAGAAATATTATGCATACGTGTGAGTTATGTGTAATTTGTGAACAGAGGTGGTACTAGGGGTCTGTGGTGGGCCATGGCCCCCTAATAGGAATTTACTATAATACCCATAAAAATATTATTATATGAAAATTTTATTCCATTTTAGTCTTCAGTTCACACAAAACTTTCAAAACTGACGATGCTTCTTTTCTTTTTCTCCTTTTTCTTTCTTTTCTTGCTTACATTTCATTTTAGTCTTCGCACAAATCTAAATCTCATCTTCTTGTCTTTGCTTCTTCTTTCTTAAGGTGATTATTATTCTTAAGTACTGTTATTTCCCCTAAAATTTTATGTTGCTTCCCTTAAAATTTTGTCCTAAAAATAGACAAAGTAATAGTTAAAATTGTATGTTTTCGATTATTGGATAGTATTTTTATTTATCTAATTCTAATTGTTATTGATGATTGTTATTGTTATTAACTTGTAAAGTGTTTTTTTTCGGTTTATTATAACTTATAACTACAAGTTTGATTGTGATTGTGATTATTCATTGTTATTGTTATTAACTTGTAAAGATTTTTATTTCCGGTTTGTTATAAGTTATAACGACAAGTTTGATTGTGACTGTGATTGTTCGTTATTATTGTTATTAACTCATAAAGTGTTTTTTCAGTTTGTTATAACTTATAACAATAAGTTTGATTGTGAATTATGATTGTGATTGTTCGGTTTTTGTTGCTAAATATAAATTTAGTTGATTGATTGTCGTTGATTTCTTGTAAGGCAGAAGAAATAAAGATGAAGAATGGAAAAATTAATCATTTTTTAAGAGGAAAGCTTGTGAGAATGCTTTTACATCCGAACCTGTTAAAGTTTCAAGAATCGAAGAAGTGATAACTTCTATGCCCCAACCAAGTGAAGTTCCACTAATTGAAGAAGTGACAATGCTACCCCTCAACAAGTTGAAGTTCCATCAATTGAAGAAGTAACAATAGCTATCCCTCAACCAGTTGAAGTTTCAGATGATATTTTGAATTCTTTGGAACGTGATCCTGGAAAGCGTCCTCCAATATGGAAATATTCACCAAATCAACTCGATCAAATACAGAGAGCTTACATGAAATGGGGTCCATATAAAATCCATTTAGAAGAATATCCTTTGTCAGATGAAAAGGATCATTCAAGACAATTTCAAGAAACTTGGTTTGAAATCTTTTATTCATGGCTAGAATATTCACCTTCAAAGGATGCCACATATTGCTTTCCATGTTATCTTCTTAACAAAGGACCAAGTGGAAATTTTGGATCTGATGCCTTTATTACTACAAGTTTTAGAGGTTGGAAAATAGTGATAGATGGAAAGAATCATGCTTTTCTTAAGCATATAGGGAAGGTACTTCGATCGAAATACAACAATGCAATGGAAGCTTATCAACACTTGTTGAATAAAGCGGCACATATTAAGAATGTTTTCCAAAAACAAACCTCAAGTCAAAGAAAGAATAATCGACTATGTCTCAAGGCTTCAATTGACATTGTTCATTGGTTGACACTTCATGCTTGTGCTTTTAGGGGCCATGATGAATCTAGTGAGTAAAAAAACCAAGGTAATTTTCTCGAGTTAATGCTCCACAAAATTGCAAATATACTTCACATAAAATTCAAAAAGAGCTTTTGGAAATTATTGCTAGTAGGGTTAGAAAGCATATTCATGAAGAAATTGGTGATTCCAAATTTTGTATCCTTGTAGATGAAGCTCGTGATGAGTCAAACAAGAAACAAATGGCTCTTGTTTTAAGATTTGTTGATAAATTTGGTTTAATACAAGAGTGGTTTTTTGATGTGGCACAAGTGAATGACACGACGACATTAACTCTTAAGAAAAAAGTATGTGATATACTTTCTCGACATAACCTTGATGATGCAAGCAATATGATATGAGAATGGAATGGTTTACAAGCACTATTTTTGAAGGATTATCCTTATGCATACTACGTCCATTGTTTTGCTCATCGATTGCACCTTGATTTAGTTACTGCTCTGAGAGAAATCAAACCAATAAATAAATTCTTTTAAAAGCTAACTTTTGTGGTCAATGTTGTTTGTTCTTCACCAAAGCGACATGATGAGTTACAAGAATCCTAATTAAAAGAAATTGAACATTTGTTAGAGATTGATGAGATCATTACTAGTAAAGGTGAAAATCAAATTGGTACATTGAAATGAGCTAGGACTACTCCTTGGGGATCACATTTCAATTATATTTGTAGCTTGATGAATATGTATGAAGCAACTTGTCCTATTTTTAAAACATTATCAATGGAAGGAGCAAATTATAATACACATGGGGATGGTGATAGTGGTTACAATTACTTGAAGGAATTTGATTTTATATTGATCATGCATTTGATGAAAGAAATTATGGGGATAACAGATGTACTTTGTCAAGCTTTACAACAACAATCCCAGGATGTAGTTAATGCTATGATTTTAGTTCGTGCAACAAAAACTCTTATTCAAGAGCTGAGAGAAAATGGTTGGGATAAGTTGTATGCTAATGTAACGTCTTATGGCGTGAGACATGATATTGAGATTCCTAATCTTGATGATACTCATTCAACAACAAGATATGGACGCTCTTGTCTCGCTGTTATTGACCAACAATTACAAGAGTTGAATAGTAGATTTAGTAAGCAATCAATGGATTTGTTAACTCTAAGTTGTGCGTTGATTCCTAAGGGTAGTTATAAAGCTTTTGACATTGATACTATTTACACTCTAGTTGAAAAATATTATCCTCTAGATTTCAATGAGAAAGAGAAGATTACTTTGATATTTCAGATTCGACAATTTCTTGTTGATGCATGTCAATCAGCAGATTTGAAGAATTTATCAACTATTCAAAAATTGTGTTCATGTTTGGTTGTAACAAACATAATTAAAATTTACTTCTTGATTGATAGACTACTCCGTCTTATCCTAACTCTTCTAATTTCTACTGCCACAACTGAGAGATCTTTTTTGGCAATGAAAATTATCAAGACTAAGTTGTGAAACAAGATGAAAGGCCGGTTTATAGCATATAACATGACTATTTACTTTGAAAGGGAAATTAGTTCATGTATTAGTTCAGATTCTATTATTGATGATTTCAAGTCATTCAATACACGTGGATTATTATTTTAAGGTATGTAGTTGTTTTTCTAGTAATCAACTTTGTGCTTATTACGACTGAAATTTTTATATGAAATATAATTTTTGTATTTAATTTAAATAATATAGTATAATTTAGTGGCCCACCCACATTTTTTTCATGGTTATGCCAATGTTTGTGAATATGTGTGATAAGAGTGAAAGTATGATGTGATGCTGATTGTGTTGATGAGATGTGTATGAGCTATTATTGATGCATTGGAAATACATTTTTATTACAGTTAATGTGGGGTGGTATTGCATATTTTATGTTAAGTAATTATGTATAGTCAGAGTGGGGTTGTACTACATTTGTATGACATTCTTCTTATGTGTCATTATGTCATACCCTAAATTTTGACCACAAGATTCCCCATCATTTTGCAAATCATCACCACAATATGGATGCATATTCATGCCTCATCAATCCTCTAAAAGATTATTGAGCATTCACCTCAATCAAGAAGTAAGGTTTTGAGCCCTCTCAGAGAACTCAGACAAAGGATCGATCAAGAATTGACATGATCTTCAACTTGTCAAGCCTCTTAAACATCCATGAAGGATCAAGAGGTATCCCACATCAAGAATCAAGCATAGGAATGCAACATTTCAAGCTGATCAAGCCTCAAGATCACTAGTGTCACCAAATTAGGGTTTTGGTCGACCAAGGCTTCTAGAGGGAAATTTTCATCTGGGCATGAGCCAATACTTCAAAGCATGATTCAAGAATCTCAAAAGGACCTCCTCTTGGATCCAATCATAAGTTCAAAATAGCCTCAGGGAATGCATTCATCAAAAATCAGGAATTAGGGTTTCTTGACCTAATTCACGCCTAAGTTGATTTTTTAAGCAAGACATGAGCCAAAAACTCAAGAAACATTTTGAAGACTTCAAATAACTTATATTCATCCTCTTACAAGTTTAAATTGACACAAAGAACTTAGTTCATGAGCAATATAAGGATTCAGATTCATCTGGACAACAAACTAGGGTTTTTGAGAAAATGTCAACCATACTTTTGACTTTTGACCAAGACATGATCTAAAACTTTGGGAAATGATTCAAGACACTCTAAAACACCTATAGGATCCACCCATTAGGTTTGATTTAGCCCGAGGACTTGATTTTATAAAGGATCACAAAGTTTGAAATTCATCTGATAAAAAGTCAACTGTGCCCAAAACCAAGTTTGACTTTTGAGATTTCTTGACAAACATGGCTTCTTCAATTCAAAAACAATGTTAACTTATGGTTTGGACCATCATCCATCAAGAAAAATCAAGAAAAGTGAGGTTACTTGCAAAAGGGGCAATCTTGAAAAACTTGAAATTTCATTTAGTTATGGAAAAAAGAGATTTTTACCCAACTTTGCAAGACCATAACTAGTGATCCAAGCAACCTTTTTCTATCATCTAAAGCTCAAATGAAAGATCTCATTACATACTACAAGATTGTCAACTACACCATATTCCAAATCTTCATGGATTTTGAGTTTTGGATTGATCAAAATCACAAAAATTAAGAAATGGACATTTTTCAAACACTTAGAAAAATTTGAGACAGAATTTGTCTCATGTTTTGTCCAACTTTGGGGGCATTTTCCATCATGATTCAAGATGAATCAAAACCAAAGTTAAACATCAAAGTTTAAGTATGATATATGGGCCTTCCAAAAAGTACAAGAACTCATTTTAATTCAACTTGAGAAAGAAGTTACAAGCCTTGCAACATGACTTAAAAATCTGGTTTTTCAAGACAGCATGAATGCATGACTTGTGCCACACGATTTTCTCATTCAAGTTTTGTCACTTTTCCAACTTTGTCATCTTCCAAAAACACAAAACTTCTGATGACTCACTTGTTACTTGATCAAGGAGTCAAGAATTCCACTTAGCATGTGCAAAACCATCATGACATGAACTTTGAAATTCAATTTTGGCAAGGTTACATTAATGCAATGCACTGAGATGTCATGAAACAAGCATTACCAATCCAAACCAGTCAAGATTCAGTCCAAGCTCTGAGTGTTCAAACCTGCAGAAATTGAATTGAGTCAAGCTAGAGGAGACTTCGCACTTTTGAAATATCCAAGTCAATGGCTACATAGCTACTCATAGTGATCAGCCTCCATTCACTATTCCTTGCAAAACAAACTTCTTCAACTATAAATAGAGGTCATTTATGACTGATTAACACACTCCAAAACATCTCCAGTCATGTTTTCAACCAAATCACTCTTCAAAACCAGAATTTCCTTCTTTGGAAAGTAATATGCAAATTTTCAAATAGAGAAGGATTCCACCACAACCAATGGTCCTAACACCATCCATATATCATATAGAAGCTATCCAAACACTTATCCATCATCTGTAACATCAGAATCACAAACCTCCAAATCACACTTGAGCCAAGTTTCAGTTGGGATATCACAAAGAGTTCCAGGGGTCATCAATTAATTCCAAGCTTCTACACACCTTGCATAAGGTCCATTGAAGTTGTCCAGATCATCACACAACATCTGTAACACCTCTACATCAGAATTTGAATTTCTCTTGCACAAGTAAGCCTGAAGCTCTCAAACTCTATACTACATGCATCATAAATTTATTTTCAAGTTATCAATATGTTTCTGGTAGTTCATAGAGTAATAACCCTCAATCAATTGCATGTTTTCATTAGTTTATAGAATTTCACTATGGTTTTTGCAAAAACTAGGGTTTCTGTGTTCATACGAATTATCTCACTCCACACTTAAAATAAATGAAATTAAATACCACCATTGTGTTCCTTGATCAAAAGCGAGCAAGATTGATGTTTGAATAGTTCCATTTCATTGCGTATTGAGTGAAATTGAGAGGATTTTGCAAATCTGGAAAACCAGAGCACGCGCGAGGAAGAAGATGTGTTCTTGGCGCCTTTTTTCAAATATTTGAATTTTTGAATTTTTCTTTTATTTTTTTAATTGATTTCAAAAACTAATTTCTCTTCCAATTTTAAACATTTTTAATTGATTCTTTTTTTCAAAATTCACAAATATGTTTAAATATTTTATTCCACAAAAAAATCAAAAAAATTATTATTTATTTAATATATTTTGAATTTTTGTAAAGAATTTCTTTTTAATTGTTTTCAAACATTTTTAATGAAATCTTTCTCTTGATTTTTTAAACTTAAATGAATTTCAAGCTTTCATGTGGATTAAAACATGATTTTTCAAACATTTTTCAAAGTTCACAACACATTTTTTGAATATATTTGATATTTTATATCATTTTTTATTTAATTTTCTTTGAAAATATGTATTTTTAATTAAAATTAGGGTTTTCCCTTTATTTTAATTTTTCAAATTTCATTTGAAACACTTTTGGGCCTCTTTGTAGAGTGTAAGACCCACCCCTTTTTGTACATAAATAATTTGGGCCTCAGTCATTGTATAATTCCCATTACAATTTTAAAAACCGCGGTGCGATCGTCGCTTTTCAAATAAAATTATTTGGGCATCTCCCTGAGTTGTAAGCCCCATTCTTCCTTCATTCAATAATTTTCGGGCCTCTGATAGAGTGTAAGACCCAACCTCTTTTGTAGATAAATAATTCTTGGGCCTCTGTCATAGTATAAGTCCTAGTGCGATTTTCAAAACAATGATGCGTCCACTATTTTTTCATCTGGGCCTCTCCTTGAGTATAAGCCCCACTTTTCTTCTTTTCAAACACTTTTGGGCCTCTAATAGTGTAAGACCCAACCCCTTTGTACATAAATAAATTTTGGTCCTCTGCTATAGTATAAGTCCCACAACGTCTTTCGGTATCGCAGTGCGATCCCTGTTTTCAAAATAAGTCATCTGGACCTCTCCTTGAGTATAAGCCTCAACCTTTTGTTCATAAACTTGGTTTTAAACAATAAACAACTTCCATGGGCCTCTCATTGAGTTGTAAGCCCCATACCTCTGTTTTCAAAATCATCTGTCTGTTTTAACTGGTACTAAGAGGAGCATTATTCCCGGTGAAACTGCTCTTAGACCACTTGGGCCTCTCTTTGAGTTATAAGCCCCAAACACTCTTTTCTTGTCAAACAACTTTCTTTTAATTCAAATTCAAACTCAAATTTTTATCAAAACTTTCTTCAATTTCTTAAAACCCTAATCATACAGTAAAAATCATACAATCAATCACAATACACTTGGGCCTCTTTTCAGAGTGTAAGACCCAACATCTTTTCAATTCAATGCATACTTATTTATATACCTGTTAATACACTTATTTTTATATACTTGTGCATATCTGTCTAGAGTTTCCCCAGTAGTTAGGTCTATACTTAGGTCAAACCATAGGTTACTTCTAACTTAGTCAAAACTAGTTCCCTCATAGGAAACTTCCCTCAATACAGTCTGCCTCCTCTTGGGCTTTATTCAATATGGAACAGAGAAAGGCATTATTCTTGGTGAAACTTGTCTCAAGACTGTCAAAACTTAGAAACATATACAAGAAATTCATTTCCCCAGAGAGGATTAATTCCTGGTGAAATCTCTTTTGAATTTCTTCAAACCTTAGAACTGTTCAACAAAGAAAGGATTATTCCCAGTGAAACCTTTCTTGAACTTTTCTTAGGCTTGGACCTACATGCTTCTTAAAAACATCCCCTGCCTCCTCTTGGGCTTAGTACAAGGACCAACAGGCTTCTTAAAAGATCCTCATCCTCCTCTTGGGTTTAGTACAAGGACCCATAGGCTTCCTAAAAGCATAGGATAGAAATTAGTCATCTCTACTAGTTCAATCCCCAGGAGAGTCAAAATTCCAGAACATCCTATCATTCAAGGGTTGATCTACATCTCTAATACCCTCACCCTCCTCTTGGGCATCATACAAATATCTCTCTCTAACCAGAGCCTACCTCTTCTTAAGAGACTTGGGTAGTCTCAGCCTCCTCTTGGGCTTCATACAAGTAGACTTGGAAAGTCTCGCCCTCATAGTCTCCTCTTGGACTTCACACAAAGACCCTCAGGCTTCCTAAAACACGTAGGATAGATCCTGATCCTTTTATTTACTAATACATCAGTCTCCAGCAGAGTTTAAAACCTCTAAGGTTTTCAAACTCACCTTTAAACTTCTTTGACCCCCCAATAAGGCTTAACTTTCACCTTAGAAATCCCAGCCAGGGTCAGTTTACCATCAACAAATCCCTAACAGAATCAGAACCCCATGGCATCTGATACTCCAACTCTTCCCTAATTCACCAGCAAGAGTTAGTCCCCTTTTGGATTCCCCAATACAGGTTAGATCTTCTCCTGCATTTCAATAAATCCTCAGCAAGAGTCAGCCTCCTCTTAGACTTCATATAAGAATTTCCCCAGTCAGCCTCAATCTTGGCCTTTGTACAAGACAGATAAAACCCTCCCCAGTGGAGTCATTTTCTTTTATCTTCAACCTTGGGCTTTGATCAAGGCACCCAAAAATCAACATCCCCTCAGATGAGACAATGAGTCCTCTTTGTAGGAAGATACCATTTCTATACATCACATCTCAAAAACAGACAATCAAAACCTTTTTCCAAATAATTGCTGTAAGTGGCACACTTGTTGATTCAAAATCCAAGCTGGAGTCCCTCCTTTATCATGGTTAAAACTTCTCTTTCATCTAACAACTATAAGTGGCAAGCCTCTGGATTCAATACATCCAAGCCAATATCCCTCTCTTAGCATGAAAGATTCATAAAGGAAAAAGTGGCATTGCTCTACACTAGGTTAAAGCTTCTTCCTTCACGACACTTCTCTTATATAGGAAATTATGGCATTGCTGGATTCCACACATCCCAGTTAAAGTAATTCCCCTTTATAACCAATTATCCAACATTTGTGATGAATAGGTGAGATATCTCCCTTTAGAGATGACAAATTCCCTCTCAATCAACCTTTAGCTTCAATCTTGGGCTTTGAACAAGACACAAATACTCTGATAGCTTCAATCTTGGGCTTTAAATAAGCCACCAAATATTTTTCCTCCCATAGAATAGGAGGAACTACGATTGCTCTGATTTCCCAAATCTCTTGACGGGAATATGTAGGCATAAGATTGCGAAATCTTAGCGAGTACACAAATCGAAAAAAAATTTAGGCCCAGTACCTTCCCAAAAACAATATAAAGCCCGAAAACAAATAAAAACATTTCCTCAGTCCTCCCAAAGGAGAAACGTTCCCAATCCACAGCAGATAAACACAAGAAAGCATTACAAATAATAGAAATACATGTAAAAGAAGGTTCCTATAGATTACTATAGATACTCTGGATGTTAATAGTTTCCCTTTGTATAACTAGACCTCGATCCCCGATCTCTTAGCATTTGTTAAAGAAAACACTTGCGTGCAGGGTTAGGTTAAGATATCTTCCACTTCCTTTTAAGCTTCATAGGATAAATACAGAAATCAGAAAGTAGGACCAAAATGAGGTAGGTGGTCGCGTCACCAAAAAACCGACGCTACAGAAAAATGGCGACTCGGATGGGGATTGAGTCATTAGAATTAGATTTCCTAAGAGGTCTAGACCTTGCTTTGTATTTATTTTTCTGCTATTTTTACTTGCTTTCTCATTTTTTTTCATATATATCATATGCTGTTATATTACTTGATATTCTTGTTTAAATTACTATTATCTGGGAATGCGATTAATAGGCATGTGGTGAGTCCGAGAGAACATTAAGATAAGTGATGGCGTATTCAGGGAGGCTTATAGGGAGTGAATCCCCACCAAGCTAACTTGAGAGTCCACCGAATCAGTGGAGGTACCCTCGTGGAATTACCAATGTTGAACGAGCAAGTCGTGAAAGCATTGTTTTTTCCCATTGGATACCCTTGAAACTGAGGATTAGTAAGAATTTAACCATTTGACCATTAGGTAGTGCGGTGACTATCAGGCATAGTTGATACGCGATACTACACTCAAAGGAGATTCATCTTGGGATATTACAGCTCTCATAAGTCAGTCGGTTTGCTGTTAATATTCTTAAGAGGGGTTAATGATTTTGGGAACCTTTGTTAGAACCCGTTATACAGGTATAAAATTTAACCTCTAGTACACACCTTGGGGATGGGTAGATCCATTACTCCATGCTCGTGACGATGAACCTTTAAACCCATGTTTTCAAATGTTTTTGTTTGCTGTATTCATGCATCCATGCATTCATTAAAAAACCCTTTTTAAACAAGAAAAAAATATTTTTTCTAAAAGAACTAAAACAATAATTGCAAATATCAGAAGTTACGTTATGGATTTCGGTAGAAGAAAAATGCACAAGTACACCTTCAAGGTCCCAAAACTGGAAGACTTAAGGAAATTGGGAAGGTTGATTACTAATCCCGAAGCTTTCAGAGCTAAGCACGGAGGACTGTTGTCTCTTTTGAAGGTCAACATGGTTGAAGGGGTCCTATCTACACTAGTTTAGTTTTATGATCCAGTATACCACTGCTTCACATTCCTGGATTATCAACTTACATAAACACTAGAATAATACTCCCACCTGATTGATTTACCTATCACTGATCAAGATCAATTTTCTGGACTGGAAGAAATTCCAAAAGATCAAGCCATTGCAAGATCAATCTCATTGGAAGAGTTAGATATCAGGACTCACATGACCAGCAAGGGAGGAATCCAGGGTTTACCAGCTAAATTCCTGATGGAGAAACCCCTATACTTTGCCAGTATAGGAAATGTAACCGCTTTCAAGGATGTCTTTGTTCTGCTCATATATGGGTTATTCCTCTTTCCCAACATTGACAACTTCGTCGACACCAATGCTTTTAAGATATTCTTAATTGGGAACCCAGTCCCAACCTTGCTCGCGAATACTTATCATTCTGTACACTTAAAGAATTTGTACAGTGGAGGGATGATCACATGTTGTGTACCATTACTCTACAAATGGTTTATTTCCCACTTACCCAAGTCTGCTGATTTTTGGAATCACAAGAGTAGTCTGTGATGGTCGCAGAAGATTATGTCTCTTACCAATTCTGACATAGATTGGTATAATCGGATCTATGACAGAATAAAAATCATCAACAAATGTGGAAATTTCCCCAATGTACCCGTCATTGGTACTAAAGGAGGGATCAACTATCATCCAATTTAAGCTCTTCGTCAACTTGGATACCCGATGAAGAATATTCCACATAATATTCATTTGGAAGGTCTTTTCTTCAAGGAAGGAGAAAATTACAGGGCACTAAATAAAGAAATAGTGCATGCCTGGTAACATGTTCACAGGAAGGGGAGAGGGTCCCTAGGGAGGCCAAATTGCGTCTCTGCAGAGCCTTATCTCCACTTGGTACAAACTAGAGCTATCAAAATGAAGATGCCTTACCCTCATCAAGAAGTTTTTACCTTGAAGGAATCTGTCCTTTATTTCATGTCTGATGCGGAGAAACTCCAGATCGCTCTTAACAAAGTCCAACTTGAGAAGAACTCTTGGAAGAACAAGTACCAGATTCTTAATTTGGAATGTACCAAGATTCAAGAACTCCTGAAGGAAAAGGATGCTATGATTGAGATATTAGAGCAGCATGATATAGAAAGTCAAGAGGAACGAAGAAATTTGCTCTCTCCTTTCACTTGGCAAAGGATCATCGACTCGACAACGATTGAAGGGTCCCAATCAAAGAAAATAAAAATTCAGGAACCGGAATTTGAGTTCTCCTCAGAGAAAACTCAAGATCCATAGGCCTAATTTCCCTTCTCGCACTTTGTAAAATACTGTACTTTTCCCTATAAAATACTGCAATCTTTCGAGTTCAATAAAAGGGTTCCCCCGCTGTATGATATTTGCAATATAATTGTTAGAAGTTATTTTCAAAACTAAAAAAAAAAAGTTCATTTTCATTTCTTTGCATATCATTCATCATTCTCACATAACACATCTTTGTCATTGACTCTCATGCATGTGTTGCACTCTAGAGTCAAACTGTCTCATTCGTACAATACTCGGGAAAATCGATAGAAGAAAATGGACGATCTCGAGGAAGAGCACAGAGAGTTGAGAGAAGAAATCAATGCTCTAAAGAAGAGTTTGGAGAAACTCCATAACACCATGGAATCCCTGGCAGCAGCCCAGGAGCAACAACATCAAAGGACTATGATCTCAGAGATTACATCTACACCAGCATTTAAGACACCAGGCAGTCATCCTCGGTACAACATTCCTAAAGGTTTTCCCTGGGGCATGCCTCTCAACTTTATACCTGAAGGATATATACCTCCGGTCACTGAAGACCCGACAGCCGTAGCAGGAACCTCCAGACCAGAAGGTTACAAACTTCAGGTAAATGAAGATGCAAGGGTTACAACAAAAACTCCTGAAGGTTACAAACTTCAGGTCACTGAAGCACCAAGAGTCACTGCCGTAATGTCTATACCACAACCGGTGGTACACACTATCCCGGAAGAATAGATTCTGCAGGCTGCTTCTGGCAGAAATGAAGAAATATATGAAAGGATGAATGAATTCCAGGAACAGCTCTTGGAAATGCAGAAGGAACTGCATGCCATTCGTGGACAGGACTTGTTTGGCAAGGACGCCGCTGACCTCTGTTTGGTCCCTGACGTAAAAATACCGTACAAATTCAAGGTGCCCGACTTTGAAAAATACAAAGGCACCTCTTGCCCTCAAAGTCATTTGGTAATGTATGCTCGGAAAATGTCTACCCAGACAGAAAACCAATAGTTACTAATCCATTACTTCCAAGACAGTTTAACCAGTGCCGCGCTCAAATGGTACATGGGTTTAAACCGTACCAATATCAGTACTTTCAGAGATCTTGGGGCAGCCTTCGTTCAGCAGTGTCGCGGCCGGCAAAATTATTCGAGTCGCCACCATATTTTTTAAGGAAAATAATGATAAACCTAAAAATCCTTAATCCCAAGGGCAAAGATTCCTAAGGTTCGGGAGTCAGTTAAGTGAGGGGAAGGTGTTAGGCACCCCTCACCTCCATTGTACTCAATGGGATCCTCCTTAGATTTTAGGGTATGCTTGTTTGTTTGTCTAAATGATTTATTTACAAAAGAATCCTAAGTTTTTTATTATTGTACTCGCTAGGGTTTACAACCCTATGCCTACGTACCTTCAATTTTAAAGGATCAGAGTAACCGTAGTTCACCTCCCCTATTCCTACCCCCTAATCCTATTCCCATTCCTAATCCTAAACCCATTCCTAATCCTAAACCCAATCCACTATTTATACTCTTGGATAAAGAGTTTTATCCCTTGATCTATTATTTATACTCCTAGATAAGGAGTTTTATCCCTTAATCTATTATTTATACTCCTAGATAAGGAGTTTTATCCCTTATCCATTATTTATACTCTCGGATGGAGAGTTCTATCCCTTATCCATTATTTATACTCTCGGACGGAGATTTCTATCCCTTATCCATTGTTTATACTCTCGGATGGAGAGTTCTATCCCTTATCCATTGTTTATACTCTCGGATGGAGAGTTCTATCCCTTATCCATTGTTTATACTCTCGGATTGAGAGTTTTATCCCTTATCCATTGTTTATACTCTCGGATGGAGAGTTTTATCCCTTATCCATTGTTTATACTCTCGGATGGAGAGTTTTATCCCTTAAATCCTGATCCCTTGGCCTATGTTTATACTCTTGGAACCTAAGAGTTTTATCCCAAAAATCCTAATCCCTCGGCCTATGTTTATACTCTTGGAACCTAAGAGTTTTATCCCCATTTTTTAATTCCTTAAAAATCCTTTTTAATTCCTTATAATATCCCTTAATGTTTAGATTATAATTATTATAATTTTATTATAAATCCCTTATCCCAAAAAACTCCTTTAATTATCCATAAGAAAAACATCCAAAAGAAATATCTTTTATCCAATTAATTCTTAAATAAAATTATAACAATAACTTTTCCCAAATAAATCTCCATTTAAAAATCCAAGATTAAAATTAAAACCCAATACCAAAATAATGAACCCTTATTTCCAATATAATAAACTCATATTTTTAAATCCCAAAAAATTGTATTACATTATAAATCCACATTTTTAAATCCCAAAGTAAATGAATCCATATCTTAAAAAAAATAAACCCAGGAGCAAACCTATATTTACAAAATTTCATGACAATCCCAAAATTAAACCCAACATTATTTTATAAATCCCAAGTTTAGAAATAACTCGAAATTATTATAGAAAATAAAATCTCAAAATAAAGAATATCAATTAAACCCTATTAATCCTCAAAATTAAAAATATAATAGATCCCTAAATATTAACTATCCTAAAAATTATCCCTAAAACTATCCCAAAAGTATCCCAAAGAATTAACCATATTTTCCAATTTAATTAATATCACAAAATTATCCCTAAAATTATCCCAAAAAAATTAACTCCAATCTCCCAAATTGATTATTATTTCCTAACTAAAACTTAAAACCTAATAAAATAATTAAGTTAAGTAATGAACTTAATTATAACAAAAACCTAAATTAAAGAATTAAAACCTAAATAGATAATTAAGTTAAGGAATTAACTTAATTATAACAAAAACATAAATTAAAAATTTAAAACCTAATGAAATAATTAAGTTAAGTAATTAACTTAATTATAACAAAAACCTAAATTAATGAATTAAAACCTAAATAGATAATTAAGTTAAGGAATTAACTTAATTATAACAAAAACCTAAATTAAAAATTTAAAACCTAATGAAATAATTAAGTTAAGTAATTAACTTAATTATAACAAAAACCTAAATTAAAGAATTAAAACCTAAATAGATAATTAAGTTAAGGAATTAACTTAATTATAACAAAAACCTAAATTAAAAATTTAAAACCTAATGAAATAATTAAGTTAAGTAATTAACTTAATTATAACAAACCTAAATTAAAAATTAAAAATCTAAATAAATGATTAAGTTAAGGAATTAACTTAATTATAACAAAAACCTAAATTAAAAATTTAAAACCTAATTAAAAAATTAAGTTAAGTAATTAACTTAATTATAACAATCCTAAATTAAAAATTTAAAACCTAATTAAAAAATTAAGTTAAGTAATTAACTTAATTATAACAAACCTAAATTAAAAATTTAAAACCGAATTACGTAATTAAACTGAGTCATCAATTTAATTATATAAAAAAAACCTAAATAAAATATCTAGAAAATAATATAACAATTTTAAAGTCCCTAATTATATTCTTCCATAATAATAAACCATAATCCCCTAATTAATCCCTTAATCCCCAATTAATAATTAAATTAAGGATTTAATTTAATTAAATTAATTAAAATCCCAATGGTTCAATACAAACCCTAACCCTATTCCCCCAAGAACCCTAACCCTCTAGCACGGACTAAGAACCCTAGCCCTAACTTTTCCAGAAATATCCCTAAAAACCTAATCAATCAATAGCAACACACAACAATAAAAATAAGCTAAGTATTCGAGTTACCTCCACTTGCCGTGACCAATTTATACTGCTTCATCCCTTCTTTTCTTTCCTTTGCCTTTGTGTGTTTTTTTCCTTTCTTTTTCCTTTTTCCCTTCTTTCCCTTCTTTTGCCTTTTCCCCTTCTTTTGCCTTTTCCCCTTCTTTGTATATTCCTTTTTCTCTTGGTGGTGACTTCTTTGTATCCTGTTTCTCTTTTGGTGTGAGATCTCCTTTTCCTTTCCTTTTTCCTTTTGACTCGGAGGGATATTGAAGGTTTAGGGTTTTCCTTTTTTGTCTTCGAGGGATGTTGAAGGTTTAGGGTTTTATTGGTGTTGAGGGTTTTATTATTGTTGTTCTTCGATATGTGAAGAACAACAACTTTTTATCGTATGGTTTGTAAAATTGCCCCCCCCCCCCCAAAAAAAAAGTGTGTAAATGTGTCCTATTTATAGATGACAATTATGGTTAAAAACAAAATCAAGTTGATCTATCAATATAATCAAAAGCCCAGAAATAAATTTTTATTTTGTGATTTATTTTTATCAATCATATTGATTCTAAAAAATATTATCCAAAAAGTAAAAAGAACAAAATCTTTTCTAATATTTTGTATTTTATGAATTTTTGGATATTTTTATGAATAAGATGGAAAAAAGTGAAAAATTAATATTTTTAAAAAAATGCCTATTTAAAAATACGAAAATTAATAATAAAAAATGAAAAAAAAAACAATTTTTGTGACTTTTTAAGATTTGAAAATAAGTAGAATAGTTAAAAACAAATAACAGAGAAAAAACACAAAAAGTAAAAAATGTGGGATTCGAACTCATGATCTTCCTCCCTTGTACCTCCTAATTTACCTTTTTCTACCACCTATGTCATTCCATTTATTTGAAATAGAATAGTATTAGCAAATATCTAATAATAATAATAATAATAATAATAATAAATCTAAAAAGCCCAAATAAAAATAAAATCCTAATTAATTCTACAATAATAAAAAACTAAAATAATAAATTCTAAAATGAAATCCATAATAAATTTAAAAGAAAACTTTACTTCCTAATATTTTAAAATAATTGAACAAAATTCTAGATCTTATCTAATAAAATTAAACTTCAAACTTTTTAAATCCTACCTAAATATAAAAAGTCCCTTAGATAGACCCAAACCCCAACATAGGCCTAAAAACCCCAAAGCCCATTGACATTTAAATGACACCCCCTAATAGCAAAAAAAAAAAAATTAAAAAACACTGGTCAAAATTTAGGGTACTACAGCTGCCCCTATTTAATAGTCTTCGAATCAGAAAGAGGACGTTGATGAGTCTTCCTCTTTTGTTGAGGAGACGATTAAATATAAGAAGGACCCTAATTTTGACCGCAGAGTCCGGTAGGTACTACGCTGATTATCCTAAGATCCCTAGTAATAAACCCTTAACGAAATACCCGATTGAACCCCTTGATAAATAGCTTTTCGAGAAACCCCTTGCGATAAAACCTATTGAAACAACAGTGACACCCCTAGGTAGAATCCTTTGATGACAAATCCAATAAACCCTCCCCCTTTTTTTAATTCTAAACAAAAACCCTTTTTGGATGAAAATCCCTAGATGGAACCCTTTGAACAAAATCCAATATAACCCATGATACAACTCCTCGACGAAATCCCTTGGGCGAAAATCCCTTAATAGAAAACTTCTTGATAAGACCCCAGTGAAACCATTTGGCAAAACCCTGGTGAAACCCCATGATAAGACATTGGTGAACCCTTTATTAACATTCTGGTAGAACCCCTAAAAATCTGGTAGACCCCTTTTGGTAAATCCCTGTGTAGAATGTTCGATGTAAACCCTTTGATAGAACCCCTTGATGAAATCCCTAGATGATGAAAAATCCCTGGATAGGAATTTTTGTAGAACCCCTGATAAATCCCTTGATGATGAAAAATCCCTGGATAGGAATTTTTGTAGAACCCCTGATAAATCCCTTGGAAAAAAAAAAAAAAAAAAATTCTTTGATAAAATCCCATGAGGAAAAAAAACCTCGATAAACCCTTGATAAAACCCTTAGATGAAACCTTTAAATGAAATCCTTTAAATGAAACCCTGGATATAATCCCTCTAATAAAAACTAATGAAAAATCCTAATGAAACCCTCGACAAAACCCTTAATGGAACCCTAGATAAAAACCCTTAGATAATTGAAGAAACACGATACCTTAGGAAAGCCATGTTGCCAAGTTGGGGATTAAACCCCTAAGAGTAGTTATGAACCTTATGTATGTATGTGATGTTATGTTATATATGCACGATTAGATGCTAGAGCGTAGTGACATGATTAATGCATGACAATGATTTGAATGTTTCCATAAGTGTCCCAGTGCTGAGTGTCCCCATGATATTTGTTAACTGATATGGTAGGGTGTGTTGAGCTAGCCTGATATCCCGATACTCATTTTGAACCCTGGCGATTGTTGATGTAGGACAGAGCTTGCATGTGCCTCTTGGAAGTATGAAGAGGGTTTGCCCTTGATTGTTTGAGTTTCACAGGATTACGCCTGAAAAGGACCTCAGATCCCACCATGCCTTGATACGACCTTGAGATGAACTGCCCCAGTATTTCAACCTTGGAAAATATGCCCCAGATTTTGAATCTTCAAAAGGTATGCCCCTTAATTAATTGGGTATGGAGGAGTGGCTTGAAAAGGAACTTGGATCCTGCAATGCTATGATATGACCTTAATATGAACGGCCCCATTATCATGTCTTCGCCCCTGATTAGATGACTCCTAGAGTGATTGGCCTCAATGCACCCTTGAGTTGGCATGCCCCAGCGTGAACCTCTTGAAAAGTCCACCCCTTATCATTAGAGTCGTGGAGGTGACTCAGCATCAGTGTGTCAAGTCTTGGGATGCTTTGCTCCTAGTTAGTAGGATCTCCAAATAATATGCTCTTATGACCATCAGGATTTGCCCCTTGATTGGGAGGATCCTTAGGTGACTTGCCCGTAGTCAGAAATTCCTTGAAATGATATGCCCCTGATTAGACCATTATTGATATTTCCCTGATGCCAAGTATTGATTTGTGAGTAAAGTTATTCCCTTTGAAAAGTAATTCCAACTCAATGCTCATGTAAGTTTTGAAATAGAGAATTGTTAGAAATGGATATGGCGTATACAGATGATATTTAGCCATGAGGTTGGCACAAACGAAGATTGAAAAATGATGTTTTAACAAACATTCGGATTCGGAGTCAATTTAACAACGACTTTGCCGAGTATGCTTTTATAGTTCCCCTAGCTTCAATTAGGACTTTTATATGTTGTAACGTGGCCTGGTTCACGGTTTTAAAAAAACAAAGATACAAGGCTCAAAATTTGAAATTTAACCCACCCCATTCTTCTTGATGTTCTCTATTCCTAAATCCAATTAACCCAACAGATGCGTTCATCCTACAAGAGAACCTTTTCAGTCACGGTGATTAAAAGGTATACTGGTTTAAGCACTCGATGAGATTTTTTTTTGGTGCAGCCACTCACTCCTGTTTATAAGATTGTTCCATATTTTCCTTTTTCTTTGCTTTTAATCCCTTATTTTTGCATGGACCAATTCTTTTGAGTTAGTGGTCCATCGGGATACCCTAATTTTTGCCTAAGTCAAAGTCCACTGTTTTTCAGTTTTTTCCTTTTCCTCTTGACTTAGCGGGCTTTTCCCCCTTTTTTTTTGGAACAATTCTTGAGTGATTTGCTTTTGACTTAGAAAGGGTGTGACGGCCATATTAGATATTATGAGCTATTATCCCTTTTGCTTCCTCAATGTTGGATGGTGTGAGGAAGAAGATGTTCTTTAAACCCTTTGTTTGGATTGACTGATTCTCTTGAGATCAGAATGTATCGTTGAGTAAATTGAAATCTACCCTGCCCCTGGTTAATATTAAGGTTTTTTTTAATAGAAAGAATACCAACTTCTGGCTCGAGGGGGTTGACTACGGATTAACTCCTTATTCCTCCAGTGTTTGTGAAGTGAAATAATGCCTTACATCGTCAGCTAAGTCTTACTATTAAAGCATACATCAGCAAAATCAGTTATTTTTATTTACCTCATTCTCCACCTAAGTTTGTTGAAGAGGTGAGAAGTGAAAAGAAAAGATGTGATTTTTTTTTTGCAAGTGATGGTATAGAAGAGAGTGTAACGAATGGATGAATTCCAAAACCATGCATGCTTATTTCATTAAAATTATATCCCAAAAGGTACATCTTTTAATTACAAACAACACTTAGCAAAAAGGAAAATACAACTGGAAATGATAAAGGCCTATTGATCCTAGAAGTGAGCTTCCTTGTTGATCCACCAATCTTGAAATATTGGTGTAGGATCTAGTTCCCTTCCAAACTTCCTTTGTTGTATGGGCATCATCAAAGGTTATTGCACTTGAGGCTCTAAGCACTCCTCTGGCAGACATGGTGAAGGGTTATCTTCTTTTCTCAATGGTACTTTCCCCTCTTGAATTCCTCCATAGCTTCTTGAGGTACCCCTTAAGTTCGCTCATGAATATCGGGAAACCTCTTAGCTCTTGGTAATTGGACAAGGGCGAAAGCGGAAAAGATATGCAAATGCATGTGTATGTATGAAAATGCATGAAAATGCCTAGGGTATGCAAAAAAAAAATTATTTGGGGGGAATTCCAAAATCCATTGTAGTTAGAGACGAATATATCCAAAGGATGAAACCCATACACATAGAATATAAAAATCCAAATCCATTAGCCAATCCCAAATCCAAAACGACTTCCAAACCCATAACAATCCCAAAAATGGAAAATCCTGAACTTAAGAAGGCATAAACTACATAGATGCACCCAATGCCTTCTTCAAATGCTTTAAACTCCTCCAAGTACCCTTTCTTGAGCCCTTGCACTTCCCTATCCTCCTTGTGGTGAGATAATGGATCCTCAACAGGCACAACTAAGTTTTTTTTTAGACTTGACCCTTTTTCTTTTTTTCTTTTTTTATTATATATATTTTTTCCCCTATGCCCCTTATGAGGTTTTTCCTTCTCCTTGTAAGTCTAGTCCAAACTGTTCCAGCGTAGGAGCTAGTTGAAAATCCTTGAAGAGGAAGTCACATAGAGAAAGATCATAAAGTTGTGCAAAGGCAATGATGGCATCTACCTTCATATGGATCCCTAAGAGATCGAGGATCCTTCCATACTTGTGTATAAAAATCATTTGGAAGATCAAGTCTTGAAGGTCTTCGAGACTTTGTAAATCAGCACTTAGCATTCTAATGCGTAGGGTAGCCCTTTCTTGTTTGAATCCATCTTTCCAATGTTCCTACAACACATCTTGAAATTCCCCACAAAAATGCATATATGCAAAAAAAATGTTTTTAAATGCATGATGACATGGACACTTTGTTTTTTTTACTTGGTTAGGGTAAGGTGAAAATGTAAGCATGACCCTAACTAGGTAGGCTCCCTATAATAGGTTTAGATCTATGTTTTGTCTACCCAATCCCCTCATATGTAGGATATAAAGTTTGGACAGCATAACAACCTTATAATGTATAGACTATACCCTTGTTTTAACATGAGAAGGAGCAAGCCTTCCTATGGTAATCCTTCGGGATAAGTCTCATCTGGGTAGGACCCTAGTAACTGCCCTTGAGGGTTGAATACATAGCGTCTCCATGAGTTGGCAAGGGATAGGCTAAAAGTTCTCAGAGTCTCGGACCACATCCAAATCATCTTCGACGTTAGGGGCTAGCCCTTTCATGAGGACACCTTTGGAAGGATCTATTCTGAGTGTGGCATCAATGAATTGTTGGGGATGTCACATCCCCCCAAAAACATTTCCGTTCCACTTCCTAATCTAGGGTTATACTCCAAGCTTGGGTTTTAGCTTCACACATCATTTGCCCCAATCCAATGCATGATGACAAAATAAAACAAAAGAGTCATATATAATAAATAAACAAATATATAAAATAAAACCTGAGAATAATAAAAAGAAAAAACAAAAAAACCATAAACACCCAAGACAAATAAACAAAACCCTAAAGCCTAAAGTTATGAGGGACTCTCTTTAGGTATCCCCAGCAGAGTCGCCAGCTGTCGCGACCGGCAAAAATATTCGAGTCGCCACCATATTTTTTTAAGGAAAATAATGATAAACCTAAAAATCCTTAATCCCAAGGGCAGAGATTCCTAAGGTTCGGGAGTCAGTTAAGTGAGGGGAAGGTGTTAGGCACCCCTCGCCTCCATTGTACTCAATGGGATCCTCCTTAGATTTTAGGGTATGCTTGTTTGTTTGTCTAAATGATTTATTTAAAAAAGAATCCTAAGTTTTTTATTATTGTACTCGCTAGGGTTTACAACCCTATGCCTACGTACCTTCAATTTTGAAGGATCAGAGTAACCGTAGTTCACCTCCCCTATTCCTACCCCCTAATCCTATTCCCATTCCTAATCCTAAACCCATTCCTAATCCTAAACCCAATCCACTATTTATACTCTTGGATAAAGAGTTTTATCCCTTGATCTATTATTTATACTCCTAGATAAGGAGTTTTATCCCTTAATCTATTATTTATACTCCTAGATAAGGAGTTTTATCCCTTATCCATTATTTATACTCTCGGATGTAGAGTTCTATCCCTTATCCATTATTTATACTCTCGGACGGAGAGTTCTATCCCTTATCCATTGTTTATACTCTCGGATGGAGAGTTCTATCCCTTATCCATTGTTTATACTCTCGGATGGAGAGTTCTATCCCTTATCCATTGTTTATACTCTCGGATGGAGAGTTTTATCCCTTATCCATTATTTATACTCTCGGGTGGAGAGTTTTATCCCTTAAATCCTGATCCCTTAGCCTATGTTTATACTCTTGGAACCTAAGAGTTTTATCACAAAAATCCTAATCCCTCGGCCTATGTTTATACTCTTGGAACCTAAGAGTTTTATCCCCATTTTTTAATTCCTTAAAAATCCTTTTTAATTCCTTATAATATCCCTTAATGTTTAGATTATAATTATTATAATTTTATTATAAATCCCTTATTCCAAAAAACTCCTTTAATTATCCATAAGAAAAACATCCAAAAGAAATATCTTTTATCCAATTAATTCTTAAATAAAATTATAACAATAACTTTTCCCAAATAAATCCCCATTTAAAAATCCAAGATTAAAATTAAAACCCAATACCAAAATAATGAACCCTTATTTCCAATATAATAAACTCACATTTTTAAATCCCAAAAAATTGTATATACATTATAAATCCACATTTTTAAATCTCAAAGTAAATGAATCCATATCTTAAAAAAAATAAACCCAGGAGCAAACCCATATTTACAAAATTTCATGACAATCCCAAAATTAAACCCAACATTATTTTATAAATCCCAAGTTTAGAAATAACTCAAAATTATTATAGAAAATAAAAGCTCAAAATAAAGAATATCAATTAAACCCTATTAATCCTCAAAATTAAAAATATAATAGATCCCTAAATATTAACTATCCTAAAAATTATCCCTAAAACTATCCCAAAAGTATCCCAAAGAATTAACCCTATTTTCCAATTTAATTAATATCACAAAATTATCCCTAAAATTATCCCAAAAAAATTAACTCCAATCTCCCAAATTGATTATTACTTCCTAATTAAAACTTAAAACCTAATAAAATAATTAAGTTAAGTAATTAACTTAATTATAACAAAAACCTAAATTAAATAATTAAAACCAAAATAGATAATTAAGTTAAGGAATTAACTTAATTATAACAAAAACCTAAATTAAAAATTTAAAACCTAATGAAATAATTAAGTTAAGTAATTAACTTAATTATAACAAAAACCTAAATTAAAGAATTAAAACCTAAATAGATAATTAAGTTAAGGAATTAACTTAATTATAACAAAAACCTAAATTAAAAATTTAAAACCTAATGAAATAATTAAGTTAAGTAATTAACTTAATTATAACAAACCTAAATTAAAAATTTAAAACCTAAATAAATGATTAAGTTAAGGAATTAACTTAATTATAACAGAAACCTAAATTAAAAATTAAAAAACCTAATTAAAAAATTAAGTTAAGTAATTAACTTAAGGGTTAAATGTACAAACCCCCCCTGCAATGTTAGCGAGTTTTCAATTTAGTCCCTGTAAAATTTTTTTTAAACACCCCTTCTTAATATCTAGATTTCCTCAGTTAGGCCCCTGATTGACACATTGCAACAAAGATTCTTTTTTATTGCTTACGTGGCAGTCCCCGTGGCATTTTTAATATATATATATTTTTTTTTATTTTTTTTATGATTTTTTTATTTTTTTTTTATTTTTATTTTTTATTTTTTTTATTTTCTTAAATTATTTTTATTAATATTTTTTTTATGAAATTATATTAATTTAAATTAAATATTAAAATATTAAATTTAGGCTTAAAGCCTAATATTTTAGAAGTCCAAGACTTGAAGTTTTACAATGTGTTATGTTTTAGAGATATATAAACTATTTCATTTGCTAAACATTTTTCGATGTGGGACAATTCCAAGCCACCAGCAGCTTGCTACCATTATGCAAAGCAGCATCACACTACCTCTGCTACAAAAACTACACTTTCCACCACTCCTAAACAATAACCATTTGCAAAATCACAGCAGCCCCACAACTTACAAAAACATGCGCAAAAACAATTGAAAACATGGCAACAACATTATTACTATTGTTTTCTTTTTTCATACCAACATGTCAAGATGCTCGTCTATGGTATTTGATGTCAACATGGCAACAACAACCACCATCCATGATGCAAATGGAGATGGATTACTCGATGCCATTGCCATTGCCACCACCTGCACCTTCACTACCCAGAAAAGTAATATAGAATAGTAAATAAATAATCAGGTAGTTTTGATTGGAAAATGGTGCAGACCACCAAATGCTAGGAGACACCAAATGCTAGTTTTGATTGTCACTACAAAACAATCTACTCTATCATATCATGAATTCGCTAGCTTGAACAATCTTGAAACTTTGGCTTTTAATGATTGTGTCATTCTGAAGTTTTTGTTCAAACAACCACTGCCTTCTGTTGAAGAACTGATTTGTAGTTCATGTGAAATTCACCTTTCCCTTGAATGCATCGATAGAGAGAAAGAGAGAATAGTACAGGAAAATTATAGTTGGTGATTTGATGATTCACATTAAATATGAGCGATTTATTCAATGGGAGTTGTAGTATTAAGTAGTAGAGGAGAATCTCCTCCTTTATATGACCTGCGCTAGATTCATGAGATGGCACATAAATATTAATTGGAAGTAGCACATGTAATTAAATAAGTGATGTGAAAAACGATTTACATAAATATTGCCGGAGAAAACACGACGTCGGTGGAAAATGATTTACAGTGGTGCGTGTGATTTAAAGAAGATGGCGTGGAGGAGGGAGGGCCATGGTGGTGATGGTTCAGTTTAGTGATGAAGTCCCACATCGGTTGGGAAACAAATATTTTAGGGGTTTATATAACTCAAACCCAAAAGTAAAATGTAAATCCTGTTAAGTTAATAATGGGCTTGTGAATATTTGAGAAGGCCCAATTATAATATTTTGATACTTTAAAAAATTAATTCATAAAAAATATTAATTAATTAAAATAATTTAAGAAAAGAAAACGTAAAAAAAATAACATAAAAACTTTAATATTTAAAAAATAAAATAAATTAAATTAAAAAATAAAGAAAGTCTACGTGGCATTTAAAAATAAAATAAAAATCCAGTTGGACAGCCAAGTCACTAAAAATTGGAATCTTTTCTGCACAAGGGGGTATCTGAGGGAATCTGGAAATTGCAAGGGTTGTTTTACAAAAAAAACTTTACCAGGGGCTAAAATCAAATCTCACTAATATCACAGGGGGGTGTTGTATATTTAACCCTTAACTTAATTATAACAAACCTAAATTAAAATTTTAAAACCTAATTAAAAAATTAAGTTAAGTAATTAACTTAATTATAACAAACCTAAATTAAATATTTAAAACCTAATTACATAATTAAACTGAGTCATCAATTTAATTATAAAAAAAAACCTAAATAAAGTATCTAGAAAATAATAGGCTTAAATGCACTTTTGGTCCCCAAAGTATCATTTTTCTGAACTTTTGATCCCCCTTTAAAAAAACCCAGGTTTTGGGTCCCTTCTTTTGATTTTTTTTGGGATTTTTTGGTCCCCCTCCAAATTAGGATATGTGGCATATTTATTGCTGATGTGGACCAGGTGACTAGGATGATTTATTTTATATTCATTTACATAATTAATATTTCTATCTTTATTTTAATTAAAATAGGTATATTGAAAATTTAATAATTAAAAACATTTTTAATAACAGAATATTAAAAGTCAATTGGCTTAAATACCAATGTTAATGTCAAAACGTGTTCTTCCCCAAATTCTTGCTCAGAACGCTCTTAACCCTAGCTTTCGTAATCTCCCCAGAACGTGTTGTTGAATCCAGAAATCCAAATCCCGTGCGTGCTCGTGCTTTTTCTTGCAATGGAGAATCGCAATCACGGTTCCAGTTCCGAGAAGACAAATGGAGTGAAATTTTGTCTCAGGTATGTCCAATGTTTTAGGGTTAGTTTAATGTTAATGGTGGTCCCCTAATGCTTTAGGGTTTCTTTTGTTGTATTGTAATGTACAAGGGGGACCCCCAATGTTTTAGGGTTTGCATTCTGTGTGGTCTGTTTTAGGGTTTAATGTTAATGGGGACCCACGATACCTCTTTGTTCATTTTTAATGTGTGGTTGGTGGTCCCATTCTGACTTTCATGTTGTCTTTGATATAAAACAGGCCAACCAAGTGTCACGCAATTAGGTTTAGGATTCATCATGGAGGTGATTTAGTTGATACTCCTGTAAGACTTTATATTGGTGGGTTTGTGTCAGAAATGAACTGGAAGTTTGATGTTGATTATCTTTCCTACATGGAATTGTTGGCACTGATTAAGAAAGAGGGATATGTGGACATTAAGTTTATCTGGTATTTGAACCCTAGGAAAAGCTTTAGTCTTGGGCTTAGACCACTTAATTCTGACAAGGATGTGTTGCAAATGATAAAGGAGGTTGAGGGCTGTGAACTTGTAGATCTCTATGTTGAACATAGTGTTAGTGTACCTGACATTGTAGAAGAGACAGAAGTAGGACATGAATTATTTTCTGATGATGATGTTGTTGAGGTGACATTTGAAGAGGGTGGGGATAAGACTGCTGAGGGTGGGGAGAAGGATGAAGAGGGTGAGGAGGTGGACAATGTTGAAGAGGGTGGGGAGAAGGATGAAGAGGGCGAGGAGGTGGACAATGTTGAAGAGGGTGGGGAGAAGGTATCTAATGTGAATGGTGAAGAGGAAGGTGGGGTTGGCAATCAAGTGGATGATGAAATGGATGCTGTAATGGATGATGAAGTGGAGGATGAAGTGGAGGATGAAGTGGTTAGTGATCATGAGTTAGATTGGACAAGTGTTTTACCTAATGACAAAGTTAACTCAAATGTTAAGGACTTTGACATTGGGGAGGATTCTGACCAACTGCACACCCCAAATGAAAGTGAAGATGATGAGGAATGTGTGAGTTTCCCTGCTTATAAAGTTGGTGAGGGAACAAAGTTTGAGCTAGGGATGAGATTTAACACTAAGGAGTTGGTGAAGGAGGCTATAAAGGAGTATGCCATGATGGAGAAAAAGAATGTCTACCTTCATAAGAATGATGGAAAGAGAATGGTTGTTAAGTGTATCACTGACTGTAAATTCTATATGAGAATAGGAAGGAGGGTTGGTAAACAGTATTGGCAGGTAGTGTCCTTGTATGATGAGCACACATGTCATAGAACTGCTCAAAATAGACAGGCTAAGACTGAATGGCTGGGGAAGCAGTTTAGCCATATATTAAGGCATAGTCCTGATTTGAAACCAGCTGGTTTAGTGGCTATGATTTTTGAGAAATGGGGTGTTAAACTTTCAACTGACCAGGCTTACAGGGCTAAGAGAAGAGCAATGCAAATCATTCAAGGTGCTGGTAGGGATCAGTTCAGTCATCTAAGAACCTATGCTAATGAGCTCCTTGCATCAAACCCTAATAGTAACATAAAGTTGCAATGCTGTGACTCTCCTGTTGGACCAGTTTTTGAGAGAATATACATCTGTTGAGAGGCATGTAAGGTTGGGTTTGCATGCTATTGTAGGCCACTTATTGGTCTTGATGTATGTTTTCTAAAAGGGGAGTATGGTGGGCAGTTGATGTCAGCTGTAGGTAGGGATGGAAATAATCAAATATTTCCTATAGCTTATGCTATTGTGGAGGCAGAAACAAAGGACTCTTGGGAGTGGTTTCTAAATTTGCTACTTGATGACTTGCATGGAAAAAATCAAAGGGCATATGCTTTCATATCTGATCAGCAAAAGGTAAATGATACTTCATATGCTTTCCATACTTTGATTGTCTGTTGACTTAATCTAATATGATCTTTAATTGTAAACTGCAGGGTCTTGTTCTAACTGTTCAAGGTTTGAGTGAGTATGTGGAGCAAAGGCTATGTGTCAAGTATTTGTATGGGACACCACTGTTCAGGGGTGGGAGAGGGCAATGTTGAGGATAAAAGGATTGAATGAAGCTGCTTGGGAGGACATGAAAAAGGTGCCAGCTGAATATTGTAGCAGGTCACATTTTAAAACTTATTCTAACTGTGACCTCCAGGTGAACAATATGTGTGAGGCTTTTAATAGGGTTATCCTAGAATATAGGGATAAACCAATTATCACCCTCTTAGAAGGGATTAAGCATTACCTGACTAAGAGGATCATACAGCAAAAGGAAATGGTGGTTAAGTATGCTGGTGATCTTTGCCCAAGAATTCAACTAGTACTTGAGAAGAATAAGAGATTAGCTGAAAGATGGACTCCAACCTGGCATGGTGATGATGAAATGGCAATATTTGGTGTAACTAATGGTGTAGAAACATATTGTGTGAACCTTAGGGAAAGAACATGTGCTTGTAGGAAATGGAACCTGACTGGTATCCCTTGTAGTCATGCAATATCGTGCATGTGGCATAACAAAACACAACCAGAAGAATTCACTTCTGATTATTATAGGTATGGAATGCTACTTTGTATTATTGTTGCTACTTGTGTTATAGTTCTGATTTTTTGTGTTTTATATGTGCAGGAAAACTACTTTTCAAAAGACCTACTCACATATCATATTCCCAACTAATGGACCACAACTCTGGCCTGTGAATGATGCACTAGTAATCAACCCCCCTGTAATGAGAAGGGAAATTGGACGCCCCAAGAAAATGAGGAACAAAACCAATGATGAACCCAAAAATCCACATGTGTTACCAAGGAAATTCCAAACTGTGACATGCCACAAGTGTGGTTCCCTTGGCCATAACATGAGAACTTGCAAGGGGAAGAGAGCAGCTGATAGAGTGATGCCTAAGGGAGGGAACAAAAAGCAAAAAACTGTCAGTAAGCAGAAGAAGCATAAGGATGGAAAGGGTGGAAAGGCAAAGAAGGCAAAGAAGCAAAAGAAGCAAAATGAGTCAACTCAAGAGATTGGATCATGTTCTCAAGCTCCACAGCCTACCCAAGAATAGGATTATGTATTTACCTAAGCTGTCATTTTGTAACTGTCATGACCTAAGATGTCATTTTGTAATTGTCATGACATAGGCTGTCATTTTGTTATGCTGAATTAAGTATTTTGTAACTTTCATGACCTAAGTGTTATGTTGAATTATGTAGCCATTACTGGCTGTACTGAAATTTGATTAAGTATTTTGTTATGAAGCTAGCATTTTGTGTTGTTGAATTAATGTTTGGAATCACAAAGCTGATATTGATATTTACAAGGCTTTATAGGTCTGTTAATTATAGGTCTGTACTAATATTTACAAAGCTTGAATCACAAAGTTGTTATTGTTGTACTAATGTTACAAAGCTTTTTAGGTCTCTTAATTATAGGTCTGTACTAATATTTACAAAACTATGCATGCAAAAATTATAAGTCTGTTAAT
This sequence comes from Lathyrus tuberosus, assembly GCA_022829125.1. Lineage (NCBI taxonomy): Eukaryota > Viridiplantae > Streptophyta > Magnoliopsida > Fabales > Fabaceae > Lathyrus > Lathyrus tuberosus. Next base: position 1,106,017 of record JALAZF010000327.1, on the reverse strand, counting down.
TCAACCCAAAATTATAGGTCTGTTAATTCAACCCAAAATTGCAGGTCATTAACTCAAAATTGCAGGTCATTATAGGTTTGATATTGCAGGTCATTATAGGTTTGATATTGCAGGTCTGTATAGGTCATTATCTCTATTAATTGAACCAAACATTACATGTCATTATAGGTCTGATATTAACATGTTTTTAAAGGTATATGTTTGTTACTTCAACCAAACATTACAGGTCATTGCTGTACTGATATAGGCACCAAATACATAACAAGCACATACATAAAAATCGAACACAATATGTTACACATTAGTGGTATCAGATTACAAACTACTGAAGATTTTGTTTGAGATTACAACCAAACCTAACACTTAACCATTACAAACTACTTTGTTACATTAGATACAACCCATCCAATCAACACCACTATTGTCATTCCCATAATAACTTTGTTCAACATCTTCAAATATTTGATCTCTAACTTGAGCTCTTCTTCTCTAACAGTAGCTTCAATAACCTTAACCTTTTCTCGGTTCGATTTTTGATGCAGAGAAGATATAACTTCCTTGGCCCGTTGAGACATTTCTTCATCAAACCAGACAAAGTAAGAACATCTCTTGTATCCATGACTCTAGCAAAATAGATGAAGAAATTAGGGATTTACTTGATTATAAGACAAACAATGGAAGAAATGAGGGATTTCAAGACAAACCTTGTACATCCCACAACCAAAAAAGTGACGACCTGGGTTTTGATCCGTCCAGGCCGTCATCAATGGCGACAAAATCCCACACTTGCATTCAACGTCAATGGAGCGAGACACAGTGCGCTTGCTGGTAGAAGAATACGCAGACATCATGCTGAGGGTTGAATGGTGAGGATTGAAACTAATGATTATAGATTTAGGGTTTCTGAAATTTCAAGATTGGGGAAGAACAAAGGATTTAGGGTTCGTGCTTTTCCTCTTCAACAATGTCACGGTGGAGGATTTGGTTCATATATTAAACATTCAGCATAATAATAATAATATAATTATTAATTAGTTATTTATTAAAGTTATATATTAATTATATCAATGAATATAAAATAATACATCATCCTAGTCACCTGGTCCACATCAGCAATAAATATGCCACATACCCTAATTTGGAGGGGGGACCAAAAAAATCCCAAAAAAATCAAAAGAAGGGACCCAAAACCTGGGTTTTTTTAATGGGGGATCAAAAGTTCAGAAAATTGATACTTTGGGGACCAAAAGTGCATTTAAGCCAAAATATATAACAATTTTAAAGTCCCTAATTATATTCTTCCATAATAATAAACCATAATCCCCTAATTAATCCCTTAATCCCCAATTAATAATTAAATTAAGGATTTAATTTAATTAAATTAATTAAAATCCCAATGGTTCAATAAGAACCCTAACCCTATTCCCCCAAGAACCCTAACCCTCTAGCACGAACTCAGAACCCTAGCCCTAACTTTTCCAGAAATATCCCTAAAAACCTAATCAATCAATAGCAACACACAACAATAAAAATAAGCTAAGTATTCGAGTTACCTCCCCTTGCGTGACCAATTTAAGCTGCTTCATCCCTTCTTTTCTTTCCTTTGCCTTTGTGTGTTTTTTTCCTTTCTTTTTCCTTTTTCCCTTCTTTCCCTTCCTTTGCCTTTTCCCCTTCTTTTGCCTTTTCCCCTTCTTTGTATATTCCTTTTTCTCTTGGTGGTGACTTCTTTGTATCCTGTTTCTCTTTTGGTGTGAGATCTCCTTTTCCTTTCCTTTTTCCTTTTGACTCGGAGGGATATTGAAGGTTTAGGGTTTTCCTTTTTTGCCTTCGAGGGATGTTGAAGGTTTAGGGTTTTATTGGTGTTGAGAGTTTTATTGTTGTTGTTCTTCGATATGTGAAGAACAACAACTTTTTATCGTATGGTTTGTAAAATTGCCCCCCCCCCCCCCACAAAAAAGTGTGTAAATGTGTCCTATTTATAGATGATAATTATGGTTAAAAAAAAATCAAGTTGATCTATCAACATAATCAAAAGCCCAGAAATAAATTTTTATTTTGTGATTTATTTTTATCAATCATATTGATTCTAAAAAATATTATCCAAAAAGTAAAAAGAACAAAATCTTTTCTAATATTTTATATTTTATGAATTTTTGGATATTTTTATGAATAAGATGGAAAAAAGTGAAAAATTAATATTTTTAAAAAAATGCCTATTTAAAAATACGAAAATTAATAATAAAAAATGAAAAAAAAAACAATTTTTGTGATTTTTTAAGATTTGAAAATAAGTAGAATAGTTAAAAACAAATAACGGAGAAAAAACACAAAAAGTAAAAAATGTGGGATTCGAACTCATGATCTTCCTCCCTTGTACCTCCTAATTTACCTTTTTCTACCCCTTATGTCATTCCATTTATTTGAAATAGAATAGTATTAGCAAATATCTAATAATAATAATAATAATAATAATAATAATAATAATAATAATAAATCTAAAAAGCCCAAATAAAAATAAAATCCTAATTAATTCTACAATAATTAAAAACTAAAATAATAAATTCTAAAATGAAATCCATAATAAATTTAAAAGAAAACTTTACTTCCTAATATTTTAAAATAATTGAACAAAATTCTAGATCTTATCTAATAAAATTAAACTTCAAACTTTTTAAATCCTACCTAAATATAAAAAGTCCCTTAGATAGACCCAAACCCTAACATAGGCCTAAAAACCCCAAAGCCCATTGACATTTAAATGACACCCCCTAATAGCAAAAAAAATAAAAAAAATAATTAAAAAACACTGGTCAAAATTTAGGGTACTACAAGCAGTATAAATACAATTTGGACATGGCGCCAGATAGGGACCAGCTCAGAGCAATGTCCCAAAAAGATAAAGAAACCTTCAAGGAGTATGCTCAGAGATGGCGTGAAATCGCAGCCCAGATCTGTCCTCCTCTCGAGGAAAAGGAAATGACAAAGATCTTCCTGAAAACATTGAGCTCGTTTTATTATGACTGAATAATCGCCAGTGCACCTAGTGACTTCACTGAAATGGTGAACATGGGGGTACGCCTTGAGGAAGCAGTCCGAGAAGGACGATTGGTCAAAGAGGCAGAGCCGTCCAGCAGTACTAAAAGATACGATAGTTCTTTCCAAAAGAAGAAATAGCAAGATATCAGTAATATCTCTTTGGGTAAGTAAAGGCGAAGGTATCAACCAGTAGCAGCAGTAACTCCCGCTATCAACCCAACGCCAACTCTAGCATACCAACCTCAGGTTGCTCAGAACCAACCAAATTAACAACAGTATCAGCAAAGGCAGCAACAACCTCTTCAGCAGGCTCGCCCACAGTACAATAATAACAATCGTACTACACAATCACCAGGGTTTGGCCCTATACCAATGTTATTTGCGGAGTTATTTCCACTTCTGCTGGCCAAGGGGCACGTCTAGACCAGGACTCCTCTTACAGTACCAGAAAATCCACCTTTTTGGTTCAAAGCTGATCAAACTTGCCCTTACCATCAAGGAGGATCAGGACATAACATTGAGAATTGCCTCAACTTTAAATCTGATGTACAGAAGATCGTCAAAAACAGGGTTTTATCTTTCAAAGATACTAATCCGAATGTTCAAATGAACCCATTACAGCAACATGAAAAGATTACGGTGAATTTGATAGAAGGAGAACTTGGTAGCAGTTATCAAATTCACAATGTACGCCTACTAGGAACCAATCTGGCAAAAATACATTGCAGACAGAGCGGGTACGGTCATGTGCCATCTCACAACTATCATCAGTGTGATATCTGTTCTAAGAACAATAAAGGATGCGCCATAGTACAGGCAGCTCTTCAAGAGAAAATAGATCTAGGCTGGATTCGTGAAGTAAACATGGCCCATGCACATCCAAACATTGTTCAAAACCATGACATCCGTGCAATGAACGTCAATTTAGTGGCAATGCATTCAAGACAAAGCCAGTATTACAATTTGCTGCGGCACGATTACAACGTTTGCCCGATTTGTTCAAAAGATAATCAGGGATGTTCTTTTGTACAATAGGCTCTCTAACGTCAAATGGATCTCGGATGGATCCAAGACTACCATGAAAGGAATGATCATCCAGTTAACATGGTTCAGATCTTCGACATTTGCTTAATGAATACCAGTCTAGTGGAATTGCATGCCAAATAGGTCAGACTTGGTTTCCTGTCTCCACATGATTATCAAGACTGCAAAGAATGCTCCGAAAACGACCAAGGTTGTGCACTTGTACAAAGAACTCTTCAACAACTATTAGACCACTGGTGGCTCCCGATCTACCAAGATAAAGACACGCAACAAGTTAGCATAACTAATGGAAATCCTGATAGACACCAAAGCTGTGATATCCGCTTACTAGAAACACATCTGGTAAGGATGCACTACATACAAAATGGGTACGGTCAGGTACCACCTCATAATTATGAACGTTGTGGAATATGTTCAGAAAATAACCAAGGGTGCTACCTCGTACGAGCAGCTCTCCAGCATCAATTAGACCGAAAGGAAACTCAACCATGCCTGAATTCTCAATCAATCAACATGGTACAAAGTTGCCCCCCTGTTCAAAATAAGGACCGAGGACTACTAGACAAAAGTATTTTCATAGTTTCCAATAAAAGAGAACCTGTCGATCATGGAATTACCAAGGATATTTGCACCATAATTCCTCTGCACAATGAGTCAAAGATCCCTCTAGACAGTAGAAAAGTTCCCAACCTAGGGCCGATTGAGGTTGCCTACGACGGTCAAAAGGCCCAAAAACGCATGTGGTCATCTACCTGCCAGGCCCAATACCATACAAGTTAGAAAAGGCTATTCCGTACAAGTACGGTGCAACTACCATGGAAGAAGGAAAAGAAATTCCACTGCCATCTGTTGTGAATATCGCTGACATCAGTCGGGTTACCCAAAGCGGTCAAATCATCAACAGAGGAGTTGGGGAACCTGCAAAAGAAAAGGAACCTCAAGTTGAACTTCCTAATCAACAAATCGGTCAATCCGGCAACACGGAACCTGTAAAGAACAACTATGAAATGCTAAAGCTCATCCAGAAAAGCGAGTACAACATCGTGGATCAATTGTTGCAAACTCCTTCTTAGATCATTGTGTTATCTCTCCTGCTTAGTTCAGAAGCTCATAGGGAAGCTCTACAGAAGGTTCTATAACAAGCCTTTGTAGAACAAGATGTAACAGTGGGTCAGTTCGATAACATTATCTCCAATGTCACTTCCTGCAACAATTTGGGATTCAGTGATGAAGAAACTGCCAGAGGAAGGCAAGAACCATAACATGGCACTCAATATCATAGTCAGTTGCTAGGACGATGCTTTAGCCAGTGTACTGGTAGACACAAGTTCATCCTTAAACGTCATGCCAAGGTTAACTTTGGTACGACTTTCTTTTCAAGGTACTCTCATGAGAGGCAGTGAGATCATCGTCAAAGCCTTTGACGGATCCAGGAAAACGGTTATCGGCAAAGTCGATCTTCCCATAATCATTGGTCCTCACACTTTCCAAATCACTCTGCAGGTCATGGACATTCGAGCAGCATACAGTTGTTTATTAGGAAGACCTTGGATACACGAAGTCGGGGCAGTCACTATGACACATCACCAGAAGCTGAAGTTTGTCAAGAACGACAAACTAGTCATGGTATGCGGAGAACAAGCTTTAATCGTGAGCAACTTATCAGCATTCTCATGAGTAGAACCAGAGGAGGTCGTTGGAACTCAATTTCAAGCACTCTCGATGAGCAATGAGAATCACCAAGAAAGAGGAACGTCGATTTCCTCGTACAAAGATGCTCTCAAAATAATGGGGAGTGATGACATAAAAGGATGGGGAGAGATTATAATTCCTACTGATAACAAGACAAGAAAAGGTCTTGGTTTTTCTCCAACATGTACCTAGACTACAAAGAAGGATGGAAGATTTCGTCCCATTCAGGATTTATTCCACAGTGGAGGCTTCCTCCACCCAGTATCTCAAGAAGTCCACACCATCGATGGGAACAACTCTTCTGATACAGATGAAGAGTGGACATATTTTCTCAACGATGAAGGTTATATATCTCAGAGAGAAACGTACATGCCATTCTGCTCTCCAAAGCAAAGTCCCAGATATATACCAAGATCAGATGTCAGAATGATCTATGGAGATTGTGATCCCGAAGGATGTCGTGCTCCACCCAACTCATTAGAGGAAGACACTCTGATGAAATACAACTTTGACTACGATTCTTATGATCCCTTGGATGATTTTCCTATCTGGAGGCCTTACATGTAAGACTCGGGGCAAAAGAGTCTGCCAGATAATGCATATCTACTAAATAATCTTGAAAAGAATACGGCTGTTCTCCCAAAGTCATGGAATCCTTACCCTGAACATTCCGAAAATGTCCAACACCATGTTGATGAATTTGCAAAGATCGCAGGACAAGAATTTATTAACTATGCATTTCTTGAGGTCAACGTCATTGAAGAAGATGACTCATCTATTCTCACAGAAACCTGGGATACCTTGGGACAGCCAAGCGGTAAGTACGACTTTCTAGTCAAATACACTGCTCCCGAAAGCTCTCGCATCAGATATGAGGACATCCAGCCAACCGGATGGGGAGATCCTCTTGAGATTGAAAACACTATGGAAGATGCGACAGAAGAGTCCTCTTATGATAACTCTGCATGAGAAGAAGACTCCAATGATCCCACTTTGCCAGAAATCAGTGTCATTACTGAAGACAAACCGAGAAGGAAAGTACCGGAATTTGTGATCCACATAGGAGTTCGTCACCATTGGGTTGCGGTCGATGTCCTGAACGTCATTCATAAATCGAAGTAATTTCCGCATCTTTGTTTTGACCTTTCACCTTAATCGGGTGAAATGGATGTTTTATAGGGCTTACTTTTCTGTAAATGTCCCTCTTTGCTTCGCCCAAAGCGACCGAGTTTTGTTTTATAGGGTTGCGTTTCAAGAATTGACAAATCATAAATAAATAAATAATGTCATTCTGAATTCCTGCATTTATTTCTATTTTCACTTTTGTTTCTTTCAGAAAATGGTAATCCTAAAAAATAACCCGAAATAAAAACAGACATTTTAAAAAAAAATACACTGCACACACTTTTGCATTCTCTCTATCTTTTCTAAATAAAAGGGAATCATCACATCATGTAGATTACTTATTTTAAACCCCATTGAAACATACGATCCAATGCCTTCTCCCAACTTTGAATTCCCGGTATTTGAAGCTGAAGAAGAAGAGAACGAAGAAATTCCATAAGAGATCTCCCGACTACTCAGACAAGAGGAAAGGTCCATTGAGCCTTACAAAGAGTCGTTGGAAACGATCAATTTAGGTTCAGAAGAAGAAAGGAAAGAAGTTAAGATTGGAGCACTGCTTAGTCTAACTGTCAAAAAAGGCTTGATAAAACTTCTCAAAGAATTTCCAGATGTGTTTGCTTGGTCCTACCAGGACATGCCAGGGTTGGATACCAGCATCGTGGAACATCACTTACCACTAAAAACAGAATGTCCTCTGGTAAAACAAAGACTGAGAAGGACTCAACTAGATATGGCCACCAAGATAAAGGAGGAAGTGCAGAAGCAGATCGACGCAGGTTTCCTCGCCACCTCAGAATATCCTCAATGGCTAGCCATCATAGTGTCAGTTCCAAAAAAGGATGGGAAGGTCAGAATGTGTGTAGATTACAGGGATTTAAACAAAGCACGTCCAAAGGATGATTTTCCCCTACCACACATTGACATGCTAGTTGACAGCACAACAAAATTCAAAGTCTTCTCCTTCATGGATGGATTCTCGGGCTATACTCAAATTAGAATGGTGCCGGAAGATATGGAGAAAACTTCATTTATCACCCCATGGGGCACCTTTTGTTACAAATTAATGTCGTTCGGTCTGAAGAACGCAGGGGCAACTTATCAAAGGGCCATGACGACTCTGTTTCACGACATGATGCATAAAGAGATTAAAGTGTACGTCGATGACATGATTGCCAAATCTAAAACAGAAGAAGAACATGTGGAACACCTATCAAAGTTATTAAAGGGTCTGAGAAAATACAAACTCCTCCTGAATCCCAATAAATGTACATTCGGTGTTCGTTCAGGAAAGCTTTTGGGATTCATCGTCGTCCAAAAAGGAATTTAGGTTGATCCCGACAAAGTTAAGGCCATTCAAGAAATTCCTTCACCAAAGACTGAAAAACAAGTAAGAGGATTTTTAGGACGTCTCAATTACATCTCAAGATTCATATCCCTCATGACCGTGACATGCGCGCCAATCTTCAAAATACTTAGAAAGAATCAAAGCTGTATATAGATAAAAGACTGCCAAAAGACTTTCGACAGCATCAAAGAATATCTGCTAAATCCACCGATTATGTCTCCTCCAGTGGAAGGAAGACCACTGGTCATCTACTTAACAGTCTTGGAAGACTCCATGGGTTGTGTGCTTGGCCAACAAGACGAGAGGAAGAGAAAAGAGTCTGCCATTTATTACTTAAGCAAGAAATTCACAGACTGTGAAACTCGATACACTATGCTCGAGAAAACTTGCTGCACTCTGGCTTGGCAGCTAAACGTCTTCGCTAGTACATGATTTCTCACACTACTTGGTTAATCTCCGAAATGGATCCAACCAAGTACGTCTTTGAAAAGCCTGCCTTAACAGGAAGGATTGCCCGTTGGCAGATATTGTTATCAGAATATGACATCGAGCACTGTGCTCAGAAAGCTGTCAAAGGAAGTATTTTAGCCGATTATTTGGCTCATCAACCGATTGACGATCAGGAATCAGTCAAATTTGACTTCCCAGACGAAGATGTCATGTACCTAAAAATGAAAGATTGCAATGAACCGCTACCAAGCGAAGGGCCAGAGCAAGGTTCCCAATGGAGACTAATATTCGACGGAGCTGTCAACGCTTATGGAAACGGAATTGGGGCAATCATCATAACACCTCAGGGTACCTATATTCCTTTCACCGCCAGATTAGCATTAAAATGTACAAACAATGAGGCCAAATACGAAGCTTGTATCATGGCTCTCGAAGAAGCTATCGACTTAAGGATAAAGAACTTGGATATGTATGGAGACTCGACCCTAGTTATAAATCAGATCAAAAGAGAGTGGAACACATACCAATCAGGATTGATTCCTTACAAAGACTACGCAAGAAGGTTGTTGCCCTTCTTCAACAAAATTGAGTTTCATCACATTCCTCGTGAAGAAAACCACATGGTTGATGCGTTGGCTACACTATCCTCTATGATTAGTGTGAGTCGATGGAACGACATACCCAAGATCGACATAATGCGCCTTGATAGGCCTGCTTACATCTTTGTGATTGAAGTAATCATAGATGACAAACCATGGTATCACGATATCAAATGCTTCCTTCAAAGACAAGAATACCCGCCTGGGGCATCGAGAAAAGACAGGAAGACTCTCAGAAGACTGGATGGCAACTTCTTCTTGAACAATGATATACTCTATAAAAGAAACTTCGACATGGTTTTGCTCAGATGTGTAGACAGACAAGAAGCAAACATGTTAATGAAAGAAATTCATGAAGGCTCCTTTGGCACTCATGCCAATGGACACACAATGGCAAGAAAAATTCTGAGAGCAGGATATTTTTGGCTGACAATGGAATCCAATTGCTGCAAGCACATGAGGAAATGTCATAAGTGTCAGATATACGCCGACAAAATCCATGTACCGCCAACGCATTCAAAGTTATTTCTTCTCCATAGCCTTTTTCTATATATGGAATCGACATGATTGGCATGATTGAGCCCAAAGCCAAAACGGACATCGGTTCATCTTAGTAGCCATTAATTACTTCACTAAGTGGGTCGAAGCAGTATCATATACCAATGTGACCAGACAAGTGGTGATCCGATTTATCAAAAAACAATCTCATATGCCGTTATAGTGTTCCAAGCTAGATTATTACGGATAATGGATCGAACCTGAACAACAAGATGATGAAAGAGTTGTGTGTTGAATTCAAAATTGAACACCATAACTCATCTCCCTACCGGCCTAAGATGAAGGGAGCGGTAGAAGCGGCTAATAAGAACATTAAGAAAATCATTCAGAAGATGGTTGTAACCTACAAAGATTGGCATGAGATGCTACCCTTCGCTCTTCACGGTTATCGCACATCCGTCCGCACCTCAACAAGGGCAACCCCTTTCTCTCTAGTATATGACATGGAGGCAGTACTCCCCATAGAAGTAGAGATCCCGTCAATAAGAGTATTGATGGAAGCCAAGTTAGCAGAAGTTGAATGGTGTCAAAGCCGACACGATGAACTGAACCTAATCGAAGAAAAGAGAATGACGGCTTTATGCCATGGCCAGTTATATCAGCAAAGAATGAAGAAAACGTTCGACAAAAAGGTATGACCTCGTGTCTTCAGGGAAGACGACCTTGTGCTCAAGAGATACAATCATTTCTCACTGATTCCCAGGGCAAATGGACTCCAAATTACGATGGCCCTTATGTTGTTAAGAAATCCTTCTCAGGCGGTGCCTTGAGACTCGCGACCATGGATGGCGATGAGTTTACCTACCCACAAATGTTGATGTAGTCAAGAAATACTTCGTCTAAATGAAAAAAACATCTCGGTGGATTGAAAACCCGAACTGGCGGTCCAGGCAAAAATTAGAGACATGAACAATGATCACCCCGATGGATTGAAAACCTGAAAGGGCGATCTAGGCAAAAGTTAGGGATTCATGGCAAGTAACTATATCCGACAAGATTGACTCCTCAGCGGTAACGTCATCCGTCAGGAAAACTTCAGTCAAGGTCACCTCAGAATATCCAGAATTCAAAGTAGGTAGAAGTATAATGTTGCGGTGAGAATCGGATATCAAGCTATTAATTAACTTAAATTGCAAAACTTTGAAATTCACCACCGAGCTTTGATTTATCCAAAGGAAAAGGGTAAAGGTAGAAAGAAAAACCTTTTGCGCCATGTGAAGACACAGCTAAGAGATCGGGGATCGAGGGTTGGTTATACTAAGGGAAGGTATTAGCACCCTAAGTATCTGTAGTACTCTACAGGAACCTTTTGTTTGTATGTGTGTTATGTTAATGTTTGCTTGCTAAGGAAATCTGCTAAGGGTAAAGGTAAAGACCTAGGGGTATATACTAAGTATGCTCTCCAAGACGTCGCATCTTATGCCTATGTATCCTGACTAAAGAATCAGAGCAACCGTAGTTCACCTAACTAAGGGTGAGGAACCATTGACTATGGCCAAAGTTCCAAGGGGAATGAGTATGGTACTCATATAGAGTTAAAGAACTCTCTAAGTCTAAGTTATAAAGGGAAAGTGAATACTCATGATGATGAGAATCACATAGAGTTGAAGAACTCTAGCCTATTTCTAAGTTAAGAGGTAAATGGCTCTAATAAGGCCAAAGGGGAAGAAACATCATAATGATGATGCTCACATAGAGTTGAAGAACTCTAGGTGAAACCTAAGTCGTGATGTAAGTGGCTCTAAGGAGGCCAATGAGAGAAGTGAGCAACTATTAGGATAGTGCTCACAAAAAGGGGGAACCTAATGAGGTTAAAGGAAGAAGAGGCTCTAAGGAGGCCAAGGGTGGATCCTAATGAGGATAGGGGATGGCTCTAAAGTGGCCAAGATGGTATATGAGCTATCTATGACTTAAAAGTCAATAGAGAGTCTTTCCTTTGGAAGGAGGGGAATAATGAGGGTTAAGGAGGAGAGCTAAAAAGCTAGCCTCACTTGGGGGAGACTTAACAGAGTTATAAGATAACAAAACATAAACAAGATGAAAACATGAGCATGGTAATGACCAAAACACTTCATGGGGAGCACATGTGGAAATGTTTAGCAAACATAAGTGGTATAGGCGAACAAAAGAATGTGACAATATCATAAAGTTCATGTAATTAGAAATGATAATCCAAGGCATTAAACACTCAAAGGTGGTTCAAACATGGCATTCAAGGTTTCAAGACATAAACATGTCACATACTTGATCAAACAAACTCATGTTACAAGGCAAATGATCTAAAGAGATCTCATGGCATTTCAAAAGATATTTACATGTAATAACACATTAAACTTCAAGGAAATAAAGTGAAACAAAGGCACATAATGTCACAATCTCATGTAAGGTTCAAGTAATATGTTTTAAGTCTTATTTTATCAATATGAACAAGAAAGCATGGCAAAGAAATCAAGAGAAATCAATGTGTTTTTATGAAACCCTAAAAAAACCTTTCACTTTCAACATTAATAAATGTTTCAAAAATAATTATTTTCACCAATTTCTTTTCACAATAAAAAAATAGACATCTTAAAGAACATTTTGCAAAAATAATGGTTCAAAAAGAGTGAAAAATGAGCAAGTTATGAATTTTTGAAAATAAGTTACAAACCATAAAAGAAAAGGAAACATGTGATAAAAAAATAATGGAAATGTCCCACATGGGACTTGAACACACGCCATGGGGCTTAGGGCTCAAAAGACTTGCCAACTAAACCAAGAGCGCGTTGTGAACATAAGATGCAAGCATGTAATAAAATAACAAAACAAGTGGAACAGATGGCAAAAATAAAAAGGAAAAGGTCTGGGGTGAGGGGGATTCGAACCCCAGACCCTTCGCTTGCCAATACACACAAACCTCCTCCATGGACCAGCGGTGATATGCTCTCATCCAAACATATATTGCCTTCAATTATTTTTATTTTAAGACAACCATTAAATGGCCACCTCAGCGCCTCGTTGGACTGACTGGGGGGCCACCAACTTCTTCTTCCTCCTCCCTCGTTCTCTTCTCTTTCTCGTGCCCTAACAACACAACCATGGCCAGATTTTCTAGCACACATATCTCACTTGTCCCTTAACCATTCCTCATGAAATAAAGATCAAAATTATATCATTCTTCACGAGGAACAACAATATGACATTACCTTCTATAAATAACAACCACATGATTCATAAATCAACACACAACAGTGCAATATTTTAAAGTTTTAGCAAACCATAACATGCAATATTAAGATCAAACAAGGCAAGCATGTACTCAGAATCACAAAGCCATGAACACACTACATTTTTACATTCAAACAGCAACAGAATAATGCATGAATATGTGAGTTTCAGAGATAGAAACCTTACCTCTTGGAGAAAGTCCAAGGCTTCTTCTATAGCACTTGCAGATGAGAAAAACCACCTTCTGGGACCTTGTTGATCCTTGGAGAGAAGATGCAGATGCTTAGAAGCTTTGGAAAATGTTTGGACAATGCAACTCGATCCTTTGTGCAAGTTGAAGCTCAAAAATGGCAGATGGTGGTAGGAGTGTTACAGTTTGGGTTTAAGTGTTTGAAGCTTCTCTACAAGGTGTTTAGAGATGGTTTGTAGAGTTAGAGAGGAAATGCACGAGTGAAACTAGTGTTTGTGGAGTTCTTGCAAATTTGCAAGAACATGTGAATGGGAGAATGGAGTGAGCAATCAGCCTCTTCTTGGGGTGATTTTGGTGTACTTTGGAGTGTAGAACAATGCCCTATTTATAGGAAAGGTTGAGGGTTTGAGGTAAGGTCATAAATGGAAACTTGCTAAATTTGCCCTTTTGAAAAGTTTCCCTCGCAAGTGAGTTGCCTTTGTTGAACAAAGAGTCTTCAAAGCTCTAGCTATAGGCTCTGTAGTGTTGTGGACTGATTTGATTGGGTTATAGTCCAAGTTACAAGGAGAAAAGTGAGCTGTCATGCCTTTGTGTAAAGTTTCTCTCACCTTGTGTCAAGTTGCACCAAGTTGATTAAACCATGTTATTTTAATGCTACAACTTGATGAAATCGTGGCAGAGGTTTACAGCATGCTAATCTTGTATCTAAACATCAGAAAATGAACATTTTGGTGATTAGGAAGAGGTTTTACATAATCATGCACATGTGTGTAACTTGCACTTCAAGAAATGACCTCAAACTTCAACCATTCGAATATCTCAGTTCCCTCCATGGATTAGGGAGTTCTAACCCTTGACTGATCATGACAAACCTCCTCAGTGATTCTTCAGGCTAAAACCCTAATTCCACAACTTTGGTCTGATAGTCTCTGGTTGACTTGGTTTGATCCAATGCATTGAGATCCCAAACTGGTGAACACTTGTGATGATTGTATGGAGCGAGAGAATAGTCTTAGGAGACCTTGAATCATGTAAGATCTTGGCTTAGGAGACCTTGTCCGATTTCTGGTGTAAACCCTAGTTTTCAATACAAAAGAAACAAACTAGCAAAGATATGGGTTAGTTAACAATGCTTAGATGATTGATCCCTACATGTAAGTGCAAGATGTTACGACATCTAAGGGGTAAAATTTGGGGTACAACAGTTGCCCCTATTTGAATAGCTTTACCATACGGCACGAGGAAAGGCAATCCTCGGGACGTCAAGGTGAAAGGTATTTAAATATAGCAAACTGAAAAGTTTACCCTTGGATGGAATGCAGATGCTAAGGACAAGCGACGGACATGCAAATGCTGACATGCCATGAACTTCTAATATGATGATATGATGCCATGATAGTGCAAAGATGCAGAGAACCAAAGGGTGAGCTTTACTGTGGAAGGATGAAGGTCGATATCCACAAGGAAGACTCACTGGGGATACAGACTGACCAACAAAAGAGACTCGCTGGGGAGACTCTGAGGAAATACTGGGGAAAGAAAAAATAAAGGGGAAAATCCCACAGGTCCTCACTGGAGATAGGAGCCAGAGAGGTGTTCTCCACTGGGGAAGATCCAGGGAGATGGACGACAGGTTCATAGGTGACCAGACGACACTAGGGAAATAAAACACATTTTTACTGGGCATGAAACCGGATAGAAGACATGATCTCCACTGGGGATCAACTTGAAATAAGAGGATAGACATTCTACAAAGATTTTCTGGGGATTTATTGTATTGAAGAGTTCAAACGGGATCTTCGAGAAAAGCCATAAAAGACAGAGATAAACACAAGCTATGCGTGCGCCAGATGATGAAGATCATAAGGACTTCTAAAGAGATATTTATAATGACCGAACCTCGGCCGGGAACAAGATTAAAGTGCCAACAAATGATTGTACTTGGGTAACTAATATGATTTGGATAGGATACCAATTTGAGTTGCTTTGTCAGTAAAGACTGGACTGTAGGTTCATAGGTGACCAAGGTTCATAGTTGACCTGATGTTTAGGTTCATAGGTGACCAAGGTTCATAGTTGACCTGAGATTTCGTTTAGGTTCATAGGTGACCTGAGGTTTTGGTTCATGGGTGACCAAGGTTCATAGTGAAGATAGCTGGTTTATACCTGAGTGAATCGTACACTCAAAGATAACACAGAGTCGCCACCGAAATTTATTTAGTCCCAAAGGACAGGGAAAATATCGATAAAACCCAAGGGAAAGAGAAACGGGAACGGGGGGTCGGTTATGCGAAAGGAAGGTACTAGCACCTTACGCATCCGTCGTACTCGACGGGAACCATTTTGCTTACTTCTAGGCTTGGATGGGTTATCTATCTAAAGGCTTCTAGCTAAAAGAAAAGGAGAGAGAAGAGAAAAGAAAAAAAAAAGAGAAAGAAAGGAAGAAGAGTGCTCGCGGAGGATTGGGGCCCTCGTGCCTACGTACCCTCATAGTGCAATGAGAAAATTAGAGCTCCGTAGTTCATAGAACCAGGGGAAAGAAAGGAATGGAAGAAGGGAAGAAGGGTGGAAGTGTGCTCGCCAAGATCATCGCGATCTCGTGCCTACGTATCATACATTCGAAAGAATGCAAAATCAGAGCTTCCGTAGTTCGTGGAACCAAGATGGAAAACCAAACAAAGAAAGGAAAGTGGTGTCAAAACCAAGAACAAAAGAGGAAGGGAAAGATCCGCTGAGGATGCAAAAGAAATGTTGTCAAAACCAAGAAAGGAGTGCAGAGGAAAAGACAATAACTGTGCTGAGGATAACATACAAGAATGGTGTCGAAACCAAGAAGGTAAAAGAGCAAAAGGAATAGCAGGGACTCCACTGGGGAGGTAAGAGAACAAAGGATTGTGCTGGGGACCAGAAGGTAGCGACCCTACTGGGGAACAAACAAATGTGATGGTGTTGAAACCAAGAGAAAAGGGGTTCGATGTAGCAACTGACTGGCAGTGGTT
This sequence comes from Lathyrus tuberosus, assembly GCA_022829125.1. Lineage (NCBI taxonomy): Eukaryota > Viridiplantae > Streptophyta > Magnoliopsida > Fabales > Fabaceae > Lathyrus > Lathyrus tuberosus. The sequence goes on along the minus strand of JALAZF010000327.1, from coordinate 1,089,772 downwards.
AACCGAAGAGAGAGAGTAGGACCCTGTGGGGAAAAGGTTTTAACAGATAGACTGTGATCAACCAAAAGAACGGGTGTATAACCGAATAAAGGTTGTAACCCAAAAGACGGGTGTGGAACCAAGAAAAGGTTGGGACCCACAGGGAATGTTGGTACTGACCGAACAAACGGTACTTGGCCAACGAAAAGGGTATTAGAACCAAAAGAAGGTTACTAACTAAAGGGAGCAAGTATTCGATCCAAGAAAAGGTTGCCAACTACTGGGGATTCAGTTTTAACAGAAGGACTGTGATTAACCGAGAAGAAAATGAGTGATTAACCAAGAGAAGGTGATTAACTAAAAAATGCTCAGTATTTTAACAGGCAGACTGTGGTTAACTGAAAAAATGGGTAAATTGGTGTTTTAACTGACAGGAAGTGGTTAACCAAACAAAGGGAGAAGAACCAAGAGAAGGTTGCGAACTCCGTAGGGGTTTTGGTGTTTAACAGGAATACTGCGTTTAACCGAAGGAAAAGGAATGAGACTCTTATGGGGAATCAAGAAGCAATGATTGACCGCAAAAAGAGAACATGGTATTGAAACAGAGAGAGTTTGCTACCCAAAGGGGCAATGATCTTAACCAAGAAGAAGGGTGATTGATCAAAAGAGAGAGATTGAAAGAGATAGGAGTGATCAAGGATCGACTCGACTGGGAAAAAAGGTACACTACCATCTGGATATAGAGGTGACTAAGCCAAGCACAGGGTCATTCGTCCCCTACCTGAAGTAGTCAGAATGAGAGTAGGAATTCTCCCTTCTCATTCCTTCTCTAACACACAGGGTGTAATGCAGAAGTTGAAACGGACAGCACAACAACTCCAATTTGTACAGTACTCCCGCGTGTTGTGAAATGGACAGCGTAATAGCTTCATTTTGTATAGTGCTCCAATGCAGTGCGTAGTGCGAAACTCCAACTCCGCGGGGGAGCCAGAAAGAGAAGCTCTAAAGAGATCCTAAAGAGAAGGAAGGGGAAGATCAACTAATCGAAACATGGTTTCAATCAATTAATCAAAGGGAAATGCTATGCTAACAATTTTCCAGAGAGAATGAAAAATCATTAAAGCAAGAAGGTGTGAATTATTGATTATACAAAATTAAATTTGCTCAATCAAGAACAAACTTAATGCAAAGCAAGAAATGAAATGCAAAAACAGTACCAAATGATAATTAGTATGCATTGCAAAACATGTTAACAAGTGATCAAATGGAATGCAAGATGTTCATGAACGAACATTGCCAAAGTTGCAAATAATCGACAAATGAAAAAATCGAGCATCGAAAGTTGACAAGCATGCTTCAAACAGAAGTTAAACAACACTTAAAACATCCACAAATATCAAGCATATCGATCAATGGAAATTAAAGGAATAAAGGATGTTAAACAAGCTTGAAAAAACTCAAAAATGGCCATTCTGTACAGTGGTAACCGGTTACTCACCATAGGGTAACTGGTTACTTGCTTGAAAACTGCGTTTTTTGGTGAAAAATACACTGAGTAACCGGTTACTCACCACATGGTAAACGGTTACCACTGTGACAGTGGCAAAAATAATAGCAAAAACAGTTTTTTAAAAGTGATTTTCAGCACTTAATCACTTATACCAACCACCACATGCTAGGGTATGAACTTGTGCATGAAAATTACATCATATAAGAGCAATTAACACAAATTACAAGCATTAATCATGGAGATCAAAGATCAAGCAATTGCATGGCAAATCAAACCGAAAACGATCAAAATTACATCGTAAACGGGCAGAAACGATCTAAATAGTGAGTAAAGTGAGATCCACCAACCTACAAGGCAGAGATGTGCCTTGGTAATTGCTGCAAAGGATTCTTGATGAAGAAAATCAAAGAAAACCAGAGGAATCTTCAACTTGTTGACGAAACGTACCGAAACCGAGCAAATTACGACGAAAACTCCGAAATGAGAATTATCACCGAAGAAACTTGAAGTAATCACTTGAGATGAATCCAAAAGCTTATAAAACTCCATAAATCCAAGTATAATAGCAAGATGATGAAGGTTGAGCTCAAGAAATAATCACTTTTGATGTAAAAGTGATTATCCTTCAATGTAGAAATTGAGCTTTGGTGAGGTTTTGGAAGAGAATTGAGATGAAGATGAAGATGTAGTAGAAAAAATCAGAGAGAATGTGAGAGAATTGAGAGTGAAAGGTGAGGAATTTGTGTGAAAATGGTTGTGGAGTGTTTGTGAAATGGTGAAGCTTTGTTTATATAGAGTTTAGCTTTGGAGTGTGAGAGGTTTGGAATTTGGTTTGGACTTAGCTTTGGGTGGTTTAGAACTAGGCTAGGAGTTAGTTACACTTGCCTCACCGAGTCAAGGTGGTTAACTCGGTTAGTTAGAACCAACTCGGTAATAATCCCAATGTGAGCTCCAATATCCAAAGGTCCACATACTTGGGAATCAAGGAACATGGTGCACTTAATTTAGAGTGAAGCATTGGAATAAATGCACTTGGAATGTCTTGGATAGTCTTGAAATGTCTAGAGATGTCTAGAATATTCCACATGCTGCTAGAACACTATAGAACCAAAGACCAAAGAGTGTACACAGCTGCTGTCCCAAAAAATGCAGCAGGAACTGCAACTTTGTACAGAGTAACCGGTTACTCACCATAGGGTAACCGGTTACTTCAGCCAATTTTACCCAAATTTGCTTGGGAAATGATACTGAAGTCCCGGTTTCGATTTTCCACCTCTTGTTTTGATGAGTAAACATGGAAACCTTTATTTTGAGCTTGATTCGATGATGTAATGACTTCGTGAGGATGCGATTAATCGGGAAAAAAACCTAAAAAATCCTGCAACAAGAAACACATAAAGAAAAGTGCGGATGAATATGCCAGCGATGCGAATGTTCGTGCTTATACAAAAGAGGGAGGTCAAATTTTGGGTTACGACAGCTGCCCCGATTTAATCCTCTTGGACCTGAATGTACGAATTGAGCTAGCTTTTGGATGATTCGAGGTAGAAGGGGATTAAATAAAAGAGTGGCTCAAAAATTTGGCCGACAGTGACAAAAGAAGAGTGTTTGAGTGTAGAGAGTGTTTGAAGTTTGGCTAAATATCTTCTGAGGGATGAATCAGGCCAAAAGAGATGGAGTATGCTTGATGCATATGCCATGTATGTGTTCTACATGATGCTTGATATCATGCAATGCAAAAGTTCAGGTTAAGGTGATGCACTGTGAGTTAGGCATAGATTTTAGAAAAACGATCTCAACATCCTTGGTCGGGGAGAAAACACAGATGAAGACAAAATCTGCTGGAGAAGGGCCCCCAAAGGGTGATAACTTTGCTGCGGAAAAACCCAAAAAATGGTGGAGACTCCACTGGGAAAGAAACTGAGAAGGCTCACCATCGACACTGCAAGGGATAAGAGAATCAGGCCAACTTATTCCGCCTTGGGAAATGAAATCAGAAAACCCTGATTTCTAAGCTGCCGTTGACTCTGTTGCAGGGAATTCACAAGGCTCGGAGGATCTTCTCTGCTTGGAGAAGACGAGGAACCAAATCGTACAGCTGCGGGTGCGTGAAAAACTGACATGCTGCGGATGATGCACAACCCGTGCTGGGTAAAAGAACAAACCTGTCTCTTCTCAGGGTACATCATGACAACTTTGCTGGAGACATTATGGATCTGTTGGGGAAGTGGAAGGTAATCAACCCTTCCTGAGAACCACAAATGGTGATTGCTGGGGAAATGATGACCCTGCTGAGGAATCGCTGAGGAAACAATAACTTCTTCAAAGAACCCTCACATTGCCGACCGGGCGTTAGGCTTATCAGTGGATATTACTTATTATCCTGTAGGAATTACCAGTAAAATATGCAATGCATAATGCTTTCTCGATTGATTTAGCTTTTTATTGTTCTCAATGTTTTATAGTTTTACGTGATCACAAATTATTGTTTATTTTACAAACAAAATACTGGAATGAAAACAATTGAGATAACAAATGATGCATTTTATTGAATGTGAAAATTTTGTACATAAGATGTGTACAAGGATGCAAAAATCCTTGATGAGGAAATTTGCAATAAAAATTGAGAAACAAGTGTAAATGGCAAAGGGAAATCATGCTTTGCATTGATTACAACATTGGCTACCATCCACTGTAAGTCTAGGTTCCAACGCCTTGCACCAGTTGATGATGATTTGACTGCTCTGTTACCGTCTGAGGTTTATCTATGATGAAAAGAGGTTCAAGGGTTCACAGTCAATGCCTTTATCCCTAATTTTTTCCTGGACATGTTTTCATTTTTTTTCATCCACCGGGATACCCATTTTTGCCTAAGTCGCCCTTTTGGGTTTTCAACTTAGCAGGCTGTTATTGTTTTTTTTTTCATTGTCCCTAACTTTTGCATGGACATTTCTTTTTTTGGTCCATCGGGACGTCAATTTTTACCTAGATTGTCCTTGCGGATGTCAATCTAGCAGAATCTTATCCATTTTTTTCAGGCATAATATTTTTTGACTGTATCGGAATTCAAGGGCGATGGCAACTCCTCCCCATCCATGGTGGTGAGGATCAGGGCTCCGCCTGAGAAGGCCTTCTTGACAACAAAGGGTCCTTCGTAATTGGGAGTCCACTTGCCTCGTGGATCCGAGTGAACTGGTGAATATCTCTTGAGCACGAGCTCGCCTTCATAGAATGTTCGAGGGAGAACTTTCTTGCCAAAATCTCGCTTGAGGTGTCTGTGATACAATTGACCATGAAAAATGGTTGTAGGGCACTTCTCTTCGATGAGATTCAGCTGGTCGTATCTGGATTGGACCCATTCAGCTTCATCAAGTCATGCTTCCATGATGACTCTGAGCGGAGGAATTTCGACTTCAATGGGTAGAACTGCCTCCATACCATACACACGTGAATACGGAGTCTCCCCAGTAGAAGTGCGGACTAAAGTTCTGTAGCCATGTAATGCAAAGGGAAGCATTTCATTCCAATCCTTATAAGTCTTGACCATTTTCTGGACAATCCTCTTGATGTTTCTATTTGCTGCTTCAACGGCACCATTCATCTTGGGCCGATATGGTGAAGAGTTGTGGTGCTCGATCTTAAAATCTTAACACAACTCCTTCATCATCTTATTGTTCAGGTTGCTTGCATTATTCGTGATAATGTTTCTAGGAATGCCATAGCGATAGATTATCTCCTTCTTTATAAATCTGGCAACCACTTGTCGTGTAACGTTTACGTAGGAAGCAGCTTCAACCCACTTGGTCAAGTAGTCGATTGCAACTAGAATGAATCGATGACCGTTTGAAGCCTTCGGCTCGATCATTCCAATCATATCTATACCCCACATAGAGAATGGCCAAGGCGAAGTCAAAACATTCAATGGAGTTGGAGTCACATGGATCTTGTCTCCGTAGATTTGGCACTTGTGACACCTTTTGGCAAAGTTGTAACAATCTACCTCCATTGTTGTCCAGTAATATCCAGCCCGAAGGATCTTTTTTGCCATAGCAGGACCTTTAGCATGTACACCCTCACAACCCTCATGTATAGACCTTATGATCGTGTTTGCTTCGTGTCTATCCACGCATCTGAGCAACACGAAATCATAATTCCTTTTGTACAGTACACCACTACTTAAGAAGAACATGGTGCAAAGCCGCCTAAGAGCTTTCTTGTCAGTGATAATAATACCCTCGGGATATTCCTGTTTTTCTAGATATCTCTTAATGTCATAGAACCAAGGCTTGTCATCAGACTCATCCTCGATTGCTAAGTAGTGTGTTGGTTCGTTCAAATGATCAATGCGGATATGAAGAGCTTCATTCTTCCACTTGACCTTGAACATGGATGCTTGAGTGGCAAGAGCATCAGCTAGTTGATTCTCCTCTCTGGAGATATGATGAAAAGAAATCTCATCGAAGTAAGGAATCAACTTCGCAATGTGTTGTTGGTACGAAACCAGCTTGGAATCCCGAGTCACAAAGTTCTCTCTGACTTGACCGATGACCAAGGCAGAATCTCCATAGACCTCAAGAATCTTGATTCTCATGTCAATAGCTGCTTCAATATCGTAGATACATGCTTCGTATTCAGCCATATTATTGGCACATGCAAAGCATAATCTGGAAGTGAGGGAAAGGTGAAAACCTGTTGTAGAGATGAGGATAACACCGATTCCACACCCTTTAGAATTGGAGGCACCACCAAACACGAGTGTCCATCGCGCCTCTGGTTCGGGTCCTATATCAGGGTCTGGAGTCTTATAATCTTTGATACACAGAACCTCCTCATCGGGAAAGTCAAACTTCATTTGTTGATAACCCTCTACAGGTTGATGAGCAAGTTAGTTAGACAAGACGCTCCCTTTTATTACTTTCTGGGTAACATGTTGGATATCATACTCAGTTAACAACATCTGCCACTGAGCAATCCTTCCAGAGACAGTAGGCTTTTAAAATATGTACTTTATCGGATCCATTTTGGATATCAACAAAGTAGTATGGCAAATCATGTATTGTCGTAGGCGTCGAGCTGCCCAGACCAGAGCACAACAAGTTTTCTCCAAGAGTGAGTATCTGGTCTCACAATCAGTGAACTTCTTGCTCAGATAGTAAATTGCATGATCTTTTCTGCCAGTGTCGTCATGTTGACCCAATACACATCCCATTAATTCATCGAGAATGGTGAGATACATGATTAAAGGCCTACCAGGAACCGGCGGTACTAAGATCGATGGTTCTTGCAAGTATTGTTTTATTTTGTCAAATGCTTCTTGACAATCATTGTTCCATTCAACCGATTGATTTTTTCTTATTAATTTGAACATTGGTTCACAGGTAGCCATCAAATGGGAAATGAACCTTGAGATGTAATTAAGTCTGCCCAGAAAGCCACAGACTTCTTTTTCTGTTTTGGGATGCGGCATGTTCTGAATTGCCTGAACCTTGTCAGGATCAACTTCAATGCCTTTCTGACTCACAATGAAGCCCAACAGTTTACCAGATCAAACTCCGAAGGTGCACTTCGCAGGATTCAACCACAATCTAAACTTTCGGAGTCTGTCAAACAGTTTCTTCAGATGAACCAGGTGATCATCTTCAATTTTGGACTTGGCAATCATATCTTCTACGTAAACCTCAATCTCTTTATGAATCATATCGTGAAAGAGGGTTGTCATGACACGTTGGTAAGTTGCCCCTGCATTCTTCAGACCGAATGGCATGACTTTGTAACAATATGTACCCCATGGCGTGATGAAAGTAGTCTTCTCAATATCAGCTGGGGACATTTTGATCTGATTATATCCTGAAAACCCGTCCATGAACGAAAAGACAGAGAACTGCGTTGTGTTGTCTACCAAGACATCAATATGAGGCAAGGGGAAATCATCTTTCGAGCTTGCCTTGTTGAGGTCTCGATAATCCACACACATTCTGACTTTCCCATCTTTCTTTGGAACTGGGACAATATTGGCAATCCATTCAGGATATTCAGAAGTGGCGAGGAATCCAGCATCAAACAGTTTCTTTACCTCTTCTCTGATTTTAAGTGCCATGTCGGGTCTAGTCTTCCTGAGCTTCTGCTTGATAGGAGGACATCCGGGCTTGAGTGGCAAGTGATGTTCGACGATGTTGGTATCCAACTCAGGCATATCTTGATAGGACCAGGCGAAGATATCAACACACTCTTTCAATAACTTGACCAACTCAAAGTGTACATGCTTAGCGAGGGACGCGCCATTCACAATCTTCCTCACCCTCTTCTTTGGCTAGGTTAATTGGAATTCCAGAATTACAATGGATGTTTGCCATGTTGTTATCAATGCTTTTATTAGTTCTGCATGTTTATGAATATGTTTAGAATGAGCTATTTTGAAAGGTGAAAATAAAAAAAACTTTTGCCATTTATTTGTGAAAAAGTAAAATAAAGAAAGAAAATAGAGCATGATTTTGAATGCAAAAAACTTTTATTTATTGATCACATAATATTGCAAAAGCGTGAGGCCCTTTACAAGCTATCCACTCGTCTCGGGCGAGGAAGAGGGAATGAGAAAGCAAAATGCATTACATGTTATATGGGAAAACCACAGGAATCACGGTAGATGTCCAGTTGTTGAGCTTGAAACCCAGCGGACCCTTGCGCACAAAGTTTGAAATATGATTACTGGGACCAGCATCATCAAGGGCTGCCACGATGTCACCCATCTGAAAACCCGCACTACTGAACTTGATCAAGTTGCACTGCTTTGAACCATGTGAACTAGATTGTCGACTAGGACGATAACCCAATCCAAAACGATTATGCTTCTCAACCACATCAATCACATGCCCCCAGCCTGGAAAGACACCTCTCTCAATGGTCTCTTTAGCACTCTTAGCAGAAGCTAAGGTCATTTGCGGGGATCTACTTTGACTAGTGGAAGCGAAGCTGACATCCTCGAACTTGAGACACTACAATGGCACCTTAGCTATGCCTTCTTCGGTCTCAATGTATCAGAAAGACGATAACTTGCCCGCAATCAGATCCTCTTCACCATAGACGATGACCAGCTAATCGTCAAACATAAATTTCAATTTCTGATGTAAAGTAGATATAACTACCCCTGCTGTGTGGATCCACGGGCGACCCAATAGGTAATTGTATGCCAGATTAATATCCATCACTTGGAAGGTAATGGTAAACAAATGCGGCCCAACTTTGATGGGTAAATCCACTTCTCCTATGACTTGCCTTCGAGAACCGTCAAAAGCTCTGACAACTAAGGCACTTGGCCTCATCTCGCTCCCTTCCACTAGTAATTGGCTCAATGTGCCCTTAGGCATCACATTGAGGGAAGAACCGGTGTCCACAAGAACACGAGATAAGAGGATGTCTGTACAGGTGACGGATATGTGCAGTGCTTTGTTGTGGGCATTTCCTTCAGGAGGTAATTCTGATTCATTAAAACCCAAATACCGACTTGCAATTATATTGGCCACTACATCATCAAACTCGACGACTAATATATCATGCATAACATGGGTAGCGTTCAAGACCTTCAACAAGGATGATCTGTGCACGGGCGAACTCATGAGTAAGGACAAGATTGAGATCCTTGAGGGTGTTTGTCCCAGCTGATCCAGAATCTTAAAGTCACTTTTCTTGATTAACTTAAGGAACTCTTGATCATCAAGTGTCTCTTTGCTCTTTGAAACATCCTCACACGGGATAGTCAGCACTGGAACTGTAGATGATGTCCCTTGTTAAACAGCAGGGGTTGCAGATGTAGGCGTTGCCTTGGGAGGAACAACAGTTGGCACTTGAACAGGCTTGGTAGTGACTTTTGGAGCGAACACCCGTCCACTACAAGTCATACCTCCAACAGCTGTAACATTTACAATCTCAGATTCTGTAAACCTTATCTCTTGGTCTCTAGAAAACACAGTAGACTCATACCTCCAAGGTACCTCTTTAGAACTCTGATACGTAAATGGTTTTGGCGGGCAAACAATGATGGGTTGTATCTTCTTCTTTTTAGGGGATTCAACAGGAACCTTCCTATAGACGATGGTGAATGGTTCAATAGCAGCAACTTCCTCAACAGGTTTAGATCAGGCAAATTGAACTTCACCATGGTTCATCAAAGTCTGGAAACAACCCTTCAGCCTTCGACATTGGTTGGGATTATCGTCGCAAATTTGACATTTACCATGCAATCCTTTCAACAACCCATTTTCATTCAATTTCTTGAAAACTACAGTCATCGGGGTTTTTACCTCGTCAACATCCATGATCAATTCAGCCCTAGAATTGTCCCCAATCATGTTAACCACCGGTCCATCGTGATCTGGCAACGGATTATTCTGAATGTTAGGTCCTTCCTAAGCGAAAGTCAGAATCTTCTTATCAATGAGTTCCTGAACTTTGGTTTTGAAAACAAAACAGTCCTCTGTTGCATGTCCTATGTATCCAGCGTGATAAGCACATGATGCATTTGGATTATGCTTCGGGCCAAATGGAGGAATTACAGGTGCGATCTGTTTGGGAAAAATTGCCCCTTGGTGAACCAAGTAAGGAAACAATTCAGTGTATGACACCAGAATTCTATCGAAATTCAGACGCTTACGGTTTCCTTGAATAATATTTTTCTGACGGTTTTTATTCTGCTGACTTTTGTTGTTCTGTTGATTCTGTTGCTGATTCTGAGCAATCTGAACTGGTTGTTGCGGATGATACTGATATGGAGGTTGTTGATATTGTGCAAAAGCAATGTACGGATATGGATAATATGGCATAGGTGCCATGAGAGCTTGATACTGGGGAGAAACTTGTGTTGTCACAGCGTTGGCTTCACCTTCCTTTTACTTGGACTGGCTGTTCTGAGATTTTCTAGTGACCGGCTGCTGGGAAGCAGCTCCAGGAATCTTTCTAGTCTTCAAACCGTTTTCAATCCGTTCACCAATTTTTACAATGTCAGCAAAGTTTTATGAATAACTACCTACCATTTTCTCATAGTAGGATCCTTGCAATGTACCCATAAAGATGTCAACCAACTCGTTGTCAGAGAGAGCAGGTCGCACACGAGATGCCATCTCACGCCATCTTTGTGCATACTCCTTGAATGTTTCAACTAAGGCTGAGACTGATTCTGCAACTGCAATCTGTAGCGCGCGATTTTTGTCGGTGACGCGACCACCTTATCGCTGAAGTTTGGGTTTTCTCCTCGTGGAGAAAGGGTGCTACTTTCTGATTTCTTATTTATCCCGTGAAGCTGGAAGGGAAAGGGAAACTATCTAAAACTAACCTTACATGCGAATGTTTAACCGAACAAACGCTTTAAAAGAGATTGGGGGGTCCGGGGTCAGGTTATACAATGGGTAGTTGTCAATTACCCATCCTATATATGGTTATCCACAGGATATTAGCAAATAGATCTTGCTTTGTAATTGATAGTGTTTATCTGCTGATGGGTTGGGAAAGTTTCTTGGGAAATATGAGAGAGTGAGTGAGTTTTTGTTGATGTTCGGGTTTTCCCGATATTTTTGGTAAGGTACTGGACCTAAGTTTTGATTGGTATGAAGGTACTGGACCTAGAGTTTTTGTTTAGTATGCTCGCTAAGATTTTGCAATCTTATGCCTACGTATTCCCGAAACAGGGAAATCAGAGCGATCGTAGTTCCTCCTATTCTATGGGAGGAAAGAGATGTTTTGGTGTCTTGTTCAAAGCCCAAGACATGAAGCTAAAGGTGGTTTTTATCTTGTTCAAAGCCCAAGATGTGAAGCTAAAGGGTTTTGAGCGCGAGAGGATTTGTATTCTCTAAAGAGGAGTTGTTGATGTTTGTATGCTGTGAGCTATAGCGAGTGATTTTTGGATGTGGTTGCGAAGCACAATCGCTCTGGTACTACAACTCGATTCATTTTTTATCCTATTGAAGCTGATGAAGGAAGGGAAATAGATGTCTCCAACTAACCCTGCTTGTATACTGAGGTTAAAAGTCAAAACTGTTGGTTTACAGATGCTACAAAGATTCGGGGTCTCTCTTAGGTTATTTTGTTAAAATAGTGTTCGGTCGATGGGTGGGAGGTTAAGATGTTAGGACGGATGTATGAAAGTATGGGATTTTGGGTTTTAGTTTAGTGTGCTCGCTAAGATTTTTCTTTCAATCTTATGCCTACGTATTCCCGTTTACCGAAACAGGGAAATCAGAGCAATTGTAGTTCCTCCTATTCTATGGGAGGACATGGTTGTTTTGGTGTCTTGTTCGAAGCCCAAGACATGAAGCTAAAAGGTGGTTTGTATCTTGTTCAAAGCCCAAGATGTGAAGCTGAAGGTAGTTTGTATCTTGTTCAAAGCCCAAGATATGAAGCTGAAGGGTTTGACTTTAGAGATAATTTGTCATCTCTAAAGAGGGGTTTGTCTGTCACAACTATTTATAAAGGAGAATTACTTTAACCGGGATGTGCGAATCCGGCAATGCCATAATTTCCTTTATAGGGGATTTCCAACATGAAGGAGAAGACTTTAACTCAGTGTAGAGCAATGCTATCTTTCCTTAGGAATTTCTCATGCTAAAAGAGGGACAGTGGCATCGATGTAGATGATCCAGAGGCTTGCCGCTTACAGCGATTAGATGAAGGGGAAGGAGTTGTTGATGTTTGTGTATTGTGAACAAGGCACAACTTTGAGGCTAAAAGGTTGATTGGATCAACCAGTGGTTTTCTTATACAAAGCCTAAGAGGAGGCTAATATGTTTTCCTTATACAAAGCCTAAGAGGAGGCTAGTGGCCCAACAAGAGGGAGTTTTTGTGTGTCTCGTACGAAGCCCGAGAGAGAGGCTAAAAGGGTTGACTCTACAGGAGAATCTTTTATGGTATCTCGTACGAAGCCCGAGATGGAGGCTAAAAGGTTTTGACTCAACAGGAGAATCTTTTAGACTCAATAAGAGAGTGTTTTTGTACCTCGTACGAAGCCCGAGATGGAGGCTAAAGATGGTGATTGACTTAACGAGGGAGTCTCTTAGTATCTCGTATAAAGCCCGAGATGGAGGCTAAAAGGTTTTGACTCAACAAGAGAGTCTTTTGTATCTCGTACGAAGCCCGAGATGGAGGCTAAAATTGTTTAGCTCTGCTGGGGAGAATCATTGTACAAAGCCCAAGAGGAGGCTATGGTGACTGCTTCAGTTGAGTGACAGGTCCAGTATGCTGATTTAAAGGGAAAATCAGTTCTTATATGAGTAATGTTTGCCCTCAGGGATTTTGATTCGAGGATCAGGGATATTTCCTATTCTTTAAGGAAGTGGGAAATCCGAAGGGTATTGAGACTGTCCGAGTCTACAGGTTTTCTTCCTATTTTTGAAGGGAGCTTGAGAATGTCTTGGAGACTTAAGGAAATTAGACTGTCCAAGTTTAAAGTTTCATCTTTTGTACTATGCTTTGAGAAATAGTAGTAGACTCTTGGAAAGACTGTTCTATTAAGATGACTGATTTCTGTTTCTACACCTCTAGGAGGTCGTCGGGACAATTTGTACGAAGCCCAAGAGGAGGCTGGAAACTTTTAAGAAGCCGAATGGTCCTTGTATGAAGCCCAAGAGGAGGCTATCATTTCCGGAGGAAGAATCATTATACGAAGCTTAAGAGGAGGTTGTGAATACTTCTAAGAAGCCGACGGGTCCTTGTACAACGCCCAAGAGGAGGCGGGGATGCTTTTAGGAAGCCTGTGGGTCCCTAAACCCCGAGAAGTTCAAGACAGGTTATTCAAGAAGAATAGATCAAGCCAGGAAAGTTTGAGAATTTGGAAAAAAATCAAGAGATGCCATTCACAGAGAAAAGATCATCTCTGGGGAATAGAGTTTCTTGACAAGTGCTTTTAAGAAGCCTGTGGGTCCCCAAACCCCGAGAAGTTCAAGACAGGCTATTCACGAGGAATAGATCAAACCAGGAAAGTCCGAGAATTTGGAAGAAACTCAAGAGATGCCATTCACGGAGAAGAGATCATCTCTGGGGAGTAGAGTTTCTTTGACAACTTCTACGAGTGACAGTCTGAGAAAGGGTTAAAAGAGAATCTGCCTTTCACATCTCCATATTGTTTAACCCCAAGAGGAGGGAAGACTGTGTCTGGTAATCCTATGGGGATCTAGTTTTGACTATTTAAGAGTGATCAACGGGCTTAATGCTAGACATAGTTGCCGGGGAAACTCTAGATATCTATACTATTATTACACAGTTGATATGAGTTTATGAAAGAAGACTTACAGCGAAACAGCCCCACAATACAGTTATATGTATATGAAAGCGGTAAATGAAAGCATATAAATACTTACTCGGTTGTAGAGCTTCCATGTTGTTTGGTTAGTTGTTCAACAAAGAAAGATTGAAAACAACAGTATATTTCAAAATCAGAGGAGAAAGTGCTTTGAAAAAGAAAGATTTGTGGCTTATTGCTCAAGGAGAGGCCCAGGGTTTTATCAGTGAGTGCACTATTTGAATTTGTACAGAGGGACTTATACAAGTGCTGAGGCCCAAAAATTGTTTTCTGTACAAAGGGATGGGTCTTACATTCTCTCAAGAGGCCCAAAAAAGTCTTAAAGAAAAGAAATGGGTCTTACAACTCGAGGGTAGGCCCAAGATTTGTTTTTCAACGGATGATGATCGCGTCGAACTTTTTTGAAATACAACGGGACTTATACCATAAGTCAGTCCCAAAATAGGTTGTATTTACAAAGGGTTGGGTCTTACACTCTATTAGAGGCCCAAAAGAAAAAGAGTGGGGCTTATAACACGAGGGTAGGCCCAGATGATTTTTCGTTTAAAATGGCGATCGCGCCGAGATTTTTGAAAACACAGTGGGTCTTATACAATGCATTGAGGCCCAAAATGGTTTGGTTTTCAAAGGGGGTTGGGTCTTACACTCTAATATAGGCCCAAAGTTTTGAAAATGATTTATGAGGGTTGAATTAATCCAAAAACCCTAATTTGTTTTCAAAATGTATTTTAATTGAATAAAAATTCAATTAAAATGATCAAAATTGTTTAACATATGGAAAACAAATTGTAATCTTGGATTAATGCTTCAAAAATTAAGTATTGACCTACAAAATAATTAGAAGTCATTAAAAGTTGCAAAATCAAGATGGAAAAAATATTCAAAATGTCAAAAACAATTAAAATCTTAATTCTTTGCAAAAATATCAATTATATAAAATAATAATATTTTTGGGATTTTTTGGGAAAATCAAATATTTTAACATTTTTGTGAATTATTAAAAAAAGAATCAACTCAAAATCATTAAAACTCAGAGAGAAATTAATTTTTGATTCAATTAAATAAAATCACAAAATTCAAAATTTGAATTTGTGAAAATGGCGCCAAGAACATGGACTAAGAACACGCGCGTTTTCTGCCTTGCCCAGATTTGCATTTTCTATCCAATCTCACTGAATACTTGATCATATCATGCAATCCACATACCAATCAACTCGTTTCAACCTCACGATCATGTCTATGGCAATTAATTTCATTTAAATTAAGCATAAAACAAGAAATCACGAAAAATCCTCAAGAACCCTAAATTCTGCATGAAGGCTGGGATTTTTGATACACGATTCAAACAAAGAAATTACTTGAGGGGAAACATTCCATGCATGATTATGAACATTTGGCAAAAGTATTGTGCAAGGAAATATGCATAGATTGAGAGATGACCAAGTTTAGGCTTACCTCTAGGTCGTGACAGCAAGAGCAAATTGATTTCTGAGTAGGAGGTGTTACAGATGAATTGTGATGATCTAAACAGCTTCCCTACACCCTATGGAGTGTGTTTGAATGCTTGGACTTGATGGAAATTGGTTGGATCACTTCATGGCATCTCAACTGCACTTTGGTTAAAACCTTGAGCAATTGACTGGTGATTCTGAGAAATCAGTGTTCCAGATGTTGTTTAAGTGTTTGATCAGCTCACATATGATGTATATGAGGTGTGTGTGTGATTGGTTTGAGTGGAATTGCTCTCTAATGAAAAACCCGATAGTGACTTGCTAAGAAAGGCATTTTTGAGAGTGAGAAGTGGATTTTGAGAAAGGCAAGTGTTGTAGGCCTTCGGTGTACTTAAACTGATCACAATTGAGCTCTATTTATAGTAGAGCAAGTTTGTTTTGCAAGGAATAGTGAATGGCAACTGCTGAGTAGGTTTGGCCAATGTTGGCAAATGAAAATCCAAGTCTCCTCTAGCCATTGACTAGAGGTTAGGGCACAGGCTGCTGGTCCCCTTGGTCTTGGATAAGTCTTGACTGAATTCAGTTGAGAATGGCTCAGTCCATGCCACCTTGATGCTTTCATTGAATGCTCCAATCCAAAATTGGAGTCTTGTCCCTATTTTGGGCAATTCTAGGTTTAGCATGCTATTTCTTGTTCCAAGGACTTTGGAGGCTTGGCTCAGTGATTGTCCCCTTTAGATTCAATCCTCAGATGTGTCCAAAGTGATGACAAGGCTTGGAATTGGCTGATTTTGGCAAATCGACCAAAAGTGCAAAAATCTGCCTTGCCTTGGCAGATTTTAGCAAGGCAACTTGCCAATGTCATATCTCATGGCTCAAGTTGAATTTGGTGATGTTCTTGGCCATTTTGGAAAGCTCTTATATGATACAACAACTGTTTGATCATATTTGGTTTTGATACATTTTGGATCCAAGTGAAAAATGTCCCAACATTTGGAAAAAAGTAAGGCAAAATCTGACTTAGTGAAATTTTCACTAAGTGTTGGAACAAAGTAACTTTTCTTGATTTTGATCACTCCATAACTCAAAATCCATGAGGAATTTGGACATAGGTCAGTATGAAGCTTTTCTAGAGGGCAATGAGATTTAAAAATCAAGCCTTGGATGGAAAAAAATGGCTTTGTGGTTTAGGAGTTATGATCCTCCAAAGTTGGTACCTTTGTCACTTTTTTTCATAACATAGAAAATTTTCTAAGTTTTTATGGTTACCGCTTTTACAAGTTATCCCATTTTATTTGATTTTTCTTGATGAATGATGATTCAAATCATACATTAACATCATTTTAGGGTTAAAAATCCATTTTTGTGAAAAATCTCAAAAAGTCAAAGTTGACTTTTGTGCACAGTTGACTTTTTATCCGATGAATTCCAAATTGTGCAATTCTTTAGGAAATCATGTCCTTGACCTAAATAAAACTTGATGTACATGTTCTATGGGTGTTATAGGGTATATTGAATCATGTCTTAGGGTTTGGGAGCATGTCCTGGTCAAAAGTCAAAGTTACAGTTGACTTTTCCTGCGAAACCCTAACTGTGGTTCAGATGAAATTGAAACTTGTTGCTCAAGCTTTTTGGATCAATCCATTGTTCCAAATGGATCAATATGGCATATTGGAGACCCTCAAATCATGTCTTGAGGTCTTGGTTTATAATTGGTCCCAAAAGTCAACTTAGGGGTGAATTAGGTCAAGAAACCCTAATTCCTGATTTTTTATGAATGCATCCCCTGAGGCAAAATTGACTTAATGATTGGGTTTATGAGGTTCCATGGAGTATATTAGGATATTTTTTGGATCTTTGGCTCATTCCTAGAGGAAAATTTCCATCTGGAGGCCCTGGTCGACCAAAACCCTAATTTGGTAACACTGGCGATCTTGAAGCTTGATCCACCTAGAAGGGAGCATCCTTGTGCTTAATTCTTGAAGTGGGAGTCCTTTTTTATCCTTTGTGTATGTTTAAGAGTGTAGACAAGTTGAATATCATGTCATTCCTTGATTGATCCTTTGTCTAAAAGCTCTGAGAGGGCTTGAAACCCTAATTTTGATAGTAGTGAATACTCACCCATCTTTGGGGAGACTGATGAGGCATAATGACACACCCATATTATTATAATGATTTGCACAGTAATGGGAAATCTTAGTGGTCAAAATTTGGGGTATGACAGATGCCCCTATTTAATCTTCTTGGACACGAAGGTGTGAATGACGAAGGTATTCGGGCATTCGGGGTGCAAGAGGATTAAATATCGGAATACCCAAAATTTTGATGGTGGTTATGAATGGCAGATCGCATTCATCTTCTTTTGTTGAGCAATGATGCTTAGAAAAGGTAAACTTCCCCTCGATCCTGGTCTTCAGCCAAGGAACTGGCCTCATTTTTCTTTTGTCAACTTCCCCTCGATCTTGGTTTCCTACCAAGGAACTGGTCTTAGTTTCTGATTTAAACTTCCCCTCGTTCCTGGTTTCCTACCAAGGAACTGGTCTTAGTTTCTGATTTAAACTTCCCCTCGTTCCTGGTTTCCTACCAAGGAACTGGTCTTAGTTTCTGATTTAAACTTCCCTTCGTTCCTGGTTTCCTACCAAGGAACTGGTCTTAGTTTATGATTTAAACTTCCACTCGTTCCTGGTTTCCTACCAAGGAACTGGTCTAAGTTTCTTTTGTCAATAAACTTTATTGACAAGGGACGCTATTCGTAGCGGTTTTCCTCAAACTTCTCGCCGAATCTTCTTGGGGAGATGCCATTTGACGGAAAAAGTTGACGTCAGACTTGCTGGACAATCCAGTCGTCTGAGTTGTAGAGGTGTATAAACTTCTCTGTTGGAGACGCCATTTGTTTCTACTGGGGAAGACGAGTCTTCTGAAAGACTGCCTTCGTTTGGGGTCTTACATCATACTTTTCTCGACATTTTCCCGGAGAAATGCCATATGACGGGATCCATTTTTGAGGTGCCGATGACCTTTTCATCAGTGGTTCTTTTGGAGAAACTGTTGTATCACCGAATCTCTGATTATGAGGCTTTCTCTCGGGATTTTCCTTAATCCGGGAAAGCAAGGATATCATCTTCAATGGCGAAGAGTGATATCTGTTGAAAGTTTCTCTGGTTTTTCAGAGGTTCAAGTTATCAAAGTGGTCCAGGACCTATCTTTAATTTAGAAATAACTGGAGGCGAGATTGTTCAGATGATTTACTTCCTGACGACGAAAGAATCGACAACTCGATTGAGAGGAATTTTTATCACCAGGGGACAAGACCGACTGGAGTGATAGTGATGCAATATGAAATGTGAATGCAAATCAATAATGCATGATGTATGTATGTATATGCTGACAAAACTGACGCGACATACAAACTAACGGATGAACACGACTGGATACTCGGCCGTCGCGGGAGATGAAAGGTATCACTTGGTTCAAGATAGCAATTCTTCCTTGCTTAGGAGAAGTAGTCCTCGCGGGGAATACCGTTAATCAGGCTTAGGAGATAAGAACTCTGCCGAAGAGGTAAGATGGAATAGTCGCATCTGACACTGTTGATCCTTCATTCAGGCGCACTGGTGTAGAAGGGGTACTTTGATTCTGCACTTTGAAGTTCGCTTACTTCTGGAGAAGCGGTTGATGCTCTTTTGATGTTCAACAGTCAAAAGAAATTGCCATCTTTATTTTAAAGCAGAAAAAGTTTTACAAGTAAAATTCATTTTTTGTTTTATTTCAAGAATCGTTTATCATGTTAAAATGTCGTTCTATAAAGCTAAAACAATAAGAATTACAAACAAAAGCACAAGGGCTCAAGTTTTATTGATAAGATAGAGATCAGCCAAACGTGTGATTCCAAAGAGTATATACAAAGCTAGAAAATGGTAATTTACAGGGAAAAGGGCTACGTTGAAACATAACGACCACTATCCTTCTACCAACTTTGAATTCGGGTCATCCTGAGCTTCTGTCGAAGATGACCTTGACTGGAGTTTTCCTCCGATGGACGGTGTAACTGCTACTGCTGTGGGACTTGCCTCTGTTGAACATAGTTACTTGCCATTATCCCTAACTTTTTCCTGGATTGTACTGTGATGTTTCCAATCCACCGGGATGATTTTTTTAATTTTGTCTCTAACTTTTGCCTGGACCGCCCTTTCGGGTTTTTAATCCACCGAGGTTGCAACTTTTGTCTCTAACTTTTTTTTAGGCGTAGTATTTCTTGACTACATCAACATTCGTGGGGTAGGCAAATTCTTCTCCGTCCATGGTTGCAAGTCTCAAGGCGCAACCTGAGAAAGCTTTCGTAACCACATAGGGGCCATCATAATTCGGAGTCCATTTACCCCGAGAATCAGTGAGAAATGATTGTATCTTTTTGAGCACAAGGTCTCCTTTTCTGAAGACGCGAGGTCGGACCTTTTTGTCAAACGCCTTCTTCATTCTTTGTTGATACAACTGACCGTGGCATAGTGCCGTGATTCACTTCTCTCCAATCAGATTCAGTTCGTCGTGTCGACTTTGACACCATTCAGCTTCTGTAAGCTTTGCTTCCATCAATACCTGGATTGATGGGATCTCTACTTCGATGGGGAGAACTGCTTCCATGCCATATACTAGAGAGAAGGGGGTAGCCCCTGTTGAAGTACGGATAGATGTTCGATAACCGTGAAGAGCAAAGGGTAGCATCTCATGCCAATCTTTGTAGGTTACGACCATCTTCTGAACAATCTTCTTGACGTTCTTGTTAGCCGCTTCTACCGCTCCTTCATTTTGGGTCGGTAGGGAGATGAGTTATGGTGTTCGATCTTGAACTCTGTGCACAACTCTTTCATCATCTTATTGTTCAAGTTAGATCCATTATCAGTAATGATCTGGCTCAGAACACCATAACGGCAGATGATATTGTTTTTGATAAATCGGACCACCACTTGTCGGGTTACATTAGCGTATGACGCTGCTTCGACCCACTTGGTGAAGTAGTCAATGGCTACCAGGATGAACCTATGTCCGTTTGAAGCCTTAGGCTCAATCAAGCCAATAATGTCGATTCCCCATATGGAAAAATGCCACGGGGAAGAGAGAACTTTGAGATGCGTGGGCAGTACATGAATTTTGTCAGAGTATATCTGACACTTATGACACCTCCTCATATACTTGTAGTAGTCGGATTCCATTGTCAACCAATAGTACCCTGCTCTCAGAATTTTTCTCGCCATTGTGTGTCTTTTGGCATGAGTGTCAATGGATCCTTCATGAATTTCTTTCATCATCATGTCTGCTTCTGGTCTGTCGACGCATTGAAGCAAAACCATGTCAAAGTTTCTCTTATAGAGTGTATCACCGCTCAGAAAGAAGCTGCCTGCCAACCTTCTGAGGGTTTTTCTGTCTTTTCTGGATGCCCCAGGAGGGTACTCTTGTTTCTGAAGGAAGCTTTTGATATCGTGATACCAAGGTTTGTCGTCTATGACTGCTTCAATCGTGAAGATGTAAGCGGGCTGTTCTAGGCGCATTATGTCGATCTTAGGTAGGTCGTTCCATTGACCTACACTAATCATGGAAGAGAGGGTGGCCAAAGCGTTAGCCATGAGATTCTCATCACGTGGGATGTGATGAAACTCGATTCTATTGAAGAAAGGTAACAACCTTCTTGCATAGTCTTTGTAAGGAATCAATCCTGATTGGTATGTGTTCCAATCTCCTTTTATCTGATTGATAACCAGGGCTGAGTCGCCGTATACGTCCAAGTTTTTGATCCTTAAATCAATCGCTTCTTCGAGACCCATAATACAAGCTTCGTATTCGGCCTCGTTGTTTGTACACTTGAACGTAAGTCGAGCGGTGAAAGGAATGTGGGTACCCTGAGGGGTAACAATTATTGCCCCAATTCCGTTTCCATAATGATTAACTACTCCGTCAAAGATTAGTCCCCACTGGGAACCTGGTTCTGGCCCTTCACTGGGTAGCGGTTCATCGCAATCTTTCATTTTTAAATACATGACATCTTCGTCTGGGAAGTCAAACCCGATTGATTCTTGATTGTCAATCGGTTGATGAGCCAAATGATCGGCTAAAATAATTCCTTTAACGGCTTTCTGAGCGTGGTACTCTATGTCATATTCTGATAGCAACATCTGCCAACGGGCAATCCTTCCCATGAGAGCAGGTTTTTTGAAGACGTACTTGATTGGATCCATTTCGGAGATTAACCAAGTAGTGTGACAAATCATGTACTGGCGCAGACGTTTGGCTTCCCAAGCCAAAGCACAACAAGTTTTCTCGAGCATCGTGTACCGAGTTTCACAGTCGGTGAACTTCTTGCTTAGATAGTAAATAGCAGACTCTTTCCATTTGGTTTCATCTTGTTGGCCAAGTACACACCCCATTGAGTCTTCCAAGACTGTGAGGTAGATGATCAGTGGTCTTCCTTCCACTGGAGGTGATAGAATCGGTGGATTCAACAGGTATTCCTTAATACTATCGAAGGCGGTTTGACAGTCTTCTGTCCAAATGCAGTCCTGATTCTTTTTGAGTAATTTGAAAATTGGCACACATGTCGCGGTCATGAGGAATATGAATCTGGAGATGTAGTTCAAACGTCCCAGGAATCCTCTGACTTGTTTTTCAGTTTTTGGAGAAGGCATTTCTTGAATGGCCTTGACCTTGTCAGGATCAACCTCAATTCCCTTATGGCTGACGATGAACCCTAAGAGTTTCCCTGAACGGACACCGAAGGTGCACTTGTTGGGATTTAAGCGGAGTTTGTACTTTCTCAAACGCTCGAATAGTTTTGATAGGTGGGTCACATGCTCCTCCTCTGTCTTAGATTTTGCAATCATATCATCGACATACACTTCGATTTCTTTATGTATCATGTCATGAAATAGAGTAGTCATGGCCCTTTGATAGGTTGCCCCGGCGTTCTTCAAACCGAACGACATTACCTTGTAGCAAAAGGTACCCCATGGGGTGATGAATGAAGTTTTCTCCATATCTCTCGGTGCCATTTTGATCTGGTTATAGCCCGAGAATCCATCCATGAAAGAGAAAACTTTGAACTTCGCTGTACTGTCAACCAGCATATCAATGTGTGGTAAAGGAAAGTCGTCCTTTGGACTAGCCTTATTCAGATCCCTGTAATCAACACACATTCTGACCTTTCCTTCCTTTTTCGGAACAGGTACGATATTGGCTAACCATTGAGGATATTCTGATGTGGCGAGGAAACCTGCGTCAATCTGTTTCTGTACCTCCTCTTTGATTTTGATGGCCATGTCCGGGTGAGTGCGTCTCAACCTCTGCTTTACTTGCGGACATTCCGATCTTAACGGTAAGTGATGTTCCACGATGCTGGTATCCAACCCTGGCATATCCTGATAGGACCAAGCGAATACATCGGGGAATTCTTTGAGAAGCTTTATCAAACTCTCTCTGGCAATTGGACTGAGCAGTGCCCCAATCCTGATTTCTTTTCTCTCTTCTTTCAAACCCAAGTTTACCGTTTCCAACGGCTCTTTGTGAGGTTCAATGGACCTTTCCTCTTGTCTGAGTAGTCGGGAGATCTCTTCTGGAATTTCGTTGTCATATTCTTCTTCAGCCCCAAATACCAGGAACTCAAAGTTGGGAGAAGACATTGGATCGTATGTTTCAACGGGGTTTAAAACAAGCAATCTGCATAACGTGATGATTCGTGTTTAGAAGAGATAGAGAAAATGCAAGTATGTGCAGTGTATTTCTTTTACTGCTTATTTTTATTATTTGAATTGTTTTTTAGGATTACCATTTTCTGAGAAAAGCAAAAGGAGAAAATAGAAATAAATGCGAAAATTACAGCCCTATAAAACAAAACTCTGTCGCTTTGGGCGAAGAGAAGAGGGAAATTTATAGAAAGCGAGCCCTATCAAAACATCCGTTTCACCTGGGCAGGGTGAAAGGTTAAAGATGGCAATTACTTTGACTGATGAACGACCTTCGAAACATCGACAACAACCCACTGGCGGCGAACTCCTCGGTGAATCACAAAGTCTGACACCTTCCTTGATTTGTCTTCAGAAATGACGCTGATTTCTGGTGGAGCAGGATCATTGGAATCTGTCTCCCAGGCAGAATTGTCGTAGGAGAATTCCTCTGTTGCATTTTGCATAGCATTTGTGCTCTTAGCTGTATCTCCCCATCCAGTTGGCTGGATGTCTTTGAGACTGATACGAGAGCTTTCGGGAGCGGTGTACTTGACCATATAGTCATATTTCCCACTCGGTTGTCCCAAGGTGTCCCACACTTCTCTGGAACTGGAGGGGTCATCCCTCTCAATGACGTTGACCTCGGGAAAAGCATAGTTAATGAATTCTAGTCCTGCAAATGTTGCAAATTCATCGTCGTGTTGAGTAGTTTCTGAATGACCTGAGTGTTGATCCCATGATATGGTGGGGACACAAGTATTCTGTTCAATGATGCTCAGCTGAGTTTCATTACTCGGCTGACTTTCTGGCCCCAAGTCTCCTGGGTAAGGCTGCCATATTGGCAGGCCATCCATCGGGCCATAGTAATTGTGGTCAAAGTTGTCTTTCATCGGAGTGTCCTCCTCTAATGAATTTGGCGGAGCACGACATCCTTTCGGATCACAATCTCCGTATATCATTTTGACATCTGACCGCGGTATAAGTCTCGGACTCTGTGCGGGATAGCAAAATGGCGTAGGCACTTCTTCCTGAGACATATAACCGTCCTTGTTAAGATAGGACTTCCATTCTTCATCTGCGGTGGAGGAATCCTCCTCATTGATAGCATGGATTGTCTGAGGCACTGGGTGAAGGAAACCTCCACTGTGAAAGAAGTTCTGAATGGGATGAATACTTTCATCGTTAGCAGCTGTCCGGGTACAGGTTGCAGAAAATCCAAGACCCTTCTTTGTTGTATTGCTAGTAGGAATGACAAGCTGTCCCCATCCTATTGTATCGGTACTCTCGACTGCTTTAATAGCATCTTTGTATGAGGAAATCGAAGTTCCTCCTCTGGATTGATCGTCCTTGTGTAGTGAAAGCGCTTGGAACTGGGTTCCGATTATCCCTTATGGTTCCACATAAGTGGATGGCGATAAATTGCTGATGAGCAAGGCCTGTTCCCCACAGACTGTGATGAGTTGGCCGTTCTGGACGAACTTTAGCTTTTGGTGGAGGGTCGAGGTGACCGCTCCAGCCTGACGTATCCAAGGTCTTCCTAATAAACAACTGTACGTTGCCCGGATGTCCATGACCTGGAAAATGACTTGGAAAGTGTGAGGACCGATAGTTATGGGAAGATCGACTTTGCCGATAACCGTTTTTCTGGATCCGTCGAATGCTTTGACGACGACCTCGCTGATTCTCATCGGAGGGCCTTTGAATGATAATTGAGTCAAAGTGGACTTCGGCATAACATTCAGGGCTGACCCTGTGTCTACCAGTACGCTGGCTAAAGCATCGTCCTGGCAGTTGATTGTGATATTGAGTGCCATGTTATGACGGCGACCCTCTTCAGGTAATTCCTCATCACTAAATCCCAAGTTGTTGCAGGAAGTGATGTTAGAGACAATACTATCGAACTGTCTGATTGTTACATCTTGTTCCACAAAGGCTTGCTCCAAGACGTTCTGTAGAGCCTCCCTGTGCGCTTCTGAACTGAGTAACAGTGATAATACCGAGATCTTTGAAGGAGTTTGTAATAGCTGATCAACAATGTTGTATACTCCTTTGGACGAGCTTCAGCATCTCATCATCATTTTTCGAAAGGTCGGGATTACTGGATTGACCGACTAATGGATCGGGAGCTTCTGTCTGAAGTTCCTTTTCTTTGTTGGACTCTCCAACTCCTCTGTTGAAGATTCTACCACTCCGTGTTACACGACTGATGTCTGCAATATTCACAACGGAGGGTAATGGAATTTCTTTTCCATTTTCAATTATCGTTGCACCGTATTTGTAAGGGATTGCCTTAGCTGATTCATACGGTAGTGGTCCCGGCAGATAGATGACTATGGGAACCTTCTGGTTTTTCTCACCATCGTAAGTAATCTCGATCCGTTCCCGGTTGGGAATTCTCAATTCGTCAAGCAGAGGGGTAATGGCAAAAACATTCCTGGTCCTCTGATGATCAAAGATGACAACAACGTCCTCAATTTGATTGGAAAGGTAGTTCGGCGACCAATTGATGGGTCCGGAACCTGGATATGGGCGAATCTCTCCATGATCCACCTGCCCCTGGAGAGCTGTTCGCACAAGGTAGCACCCTTGATTACTTTCTGAACAGACTCCACAACGTTCATAATTGTGTGGTGGCACCTGGTCACGCCCACTTTGAATACAATGTAACCTTACTAGGTTAGCTTCCACGAGTCGGACATCCTGACTTTGACACCGAGTGGGGTTTCTGTTATCGATACTAATTTGCTGAGTATCCTCATCCATGTAGATTGGCATCCACCAATGATTTAACAAGTGCTGAAGTGCCACCTGGACAAGGGCACATCCCTGATCATTTTCGCAACCCGCTTTACAGCTGTGATAATTATGTGAGATCAGGAATCCGAGTCGTACCTGCTCAGCATGCAACTCTACCAAGTTGGTATTCATCAAGCGAATTTCGAAGATCTGAACCATATTGATCTGATAGGGATTCCTATCGTGGTAGTCTTGGATCCATCCAATATCCATCTGACGCTGGAGGGCCTCCTGTATGAAAGAGCATCCCTGTTTGTTTACCGAGCAAGTCAGACAAGAACTGTAATCGTGCCGCGGCAGATTATGATATTGGCTTTGCCTTAAATGCATTGCCACCAAGTTGGGATTCATTGCACGGATGCCATGGTTCTGAATGACGTTGGAATTCGTATAGACCATGTTAACTCCACGAACTCGGTGCTCTTGGATCCATCTGAGATCCAACTGTTCCTGTAGGGCTGCTTGCACCACAGAACATCCTTGATTGTTTTTAGAGCAGATATCACACTGGTGATAATTATGAGGTGGCATATGGCCGTACCCACTTTGTCTACAATGCATCTTGACCAGATTGGTCCTCAACAAGAGTACATTGTGAATTTGATAGACATTGTTAAATTCTTTCTTAATCAGGTTGACTGCAGCTTTCTCATGTTGAGGCAGCGGGTTTGTGAGAATATTGGGATTCGTATCTTTGAAAGATAAAAGCCCGCTCCTAACAAACTTTTGCACGTCGGATTTGAAATTGAGACAATTCTCTATGTTATGCCCTTGTCCTCCTTGATGATAAGGGCATGTCTGATCCACCTTAAACCAAAAAGGCAGATTTTCCGGCACTGTAAGAGGAGACTTAGTCTGGATGTGCCCCTTAGCCAGTAGTAACAGAAATAGTTCTCCGTACAACATGGGTATAGGATCAAACCCTGCTGGCTGTGTTATACGGTTGTTATTATATGGAGGACGAGCCTGCTGAAGAGGCTGTTGTGTCCTTTGCTGATTAGGTTGGCTCTGCGCAACCTGAGGTTGATACATAGGAATAGGCGCAGGGCTGATAGCAGGAGTCACAGCTGCTACTGGTTGGTAACGTCGCCTTTGCTTTCCGAGAGAGATATTCCCAATATCTTGCTCTTTTTTCTTAGGGAGAGCACTACCGTATCATTTTGTACTACTCGATGATCCAGCGTCTTTAATCAAACGTCCTTCTCGGACGGCTTCCTCAAGACGAACTCCCATGCCCACCATTTCGGTGAAGTCACTAGGCGCACTGGAAACCATTCTATAATAGTAAAATGAGCTTAAGGTCTTTAAGAAGATCTTTGTCATCTCTTTTTCCTCAAGAGGTGGACAAATCTGAGCGGCAATTTCGCGCCATCTCTGAGCGTACTCCTTAAAGGTTTCCTTATCCTTTTGTGACATTGATCTGTGATCTGAGTTGATCTCTGTCTGGTGCCATGTCCAAATTGTATTTGTATTGTTGGACGAAGGCAGTACCAAGATCTCTGAATGTGCTAATCGTAGCACGGTTTAAACCCATGTACCATTTGAGTGCGGCACCGGTTAAACTATCCTGAAAGTAGTGAATCAGTAGGTCCTGATTCTCCATCTGAGCTGACATTCACCGAGCGTACATCACAAGATGGCTCTGAGGGCAAGAGTTACCCTTGTATTTTTCAAAGTCGGGCACTTGAAATTTGTGCGGAACTTTCACATTGGGGACCAGACAAAGGTCTGCGGCGTCCTTTCCAAATAAATCCTGACCCCAGATGGCTTGCAGTTCCTTCTGCATTTCCAGGAACTGTTCCTGGAATTCATCCATTCTATCAAACATAGTTTCCTTCTTACCAGAAGGTATCGGTGGAATCTATCCTTCCGGGACAGTGTGCACTAAAGGGGGTGGTACCGTGACTACGACAGTGAATCTTGGCGTTTCTCAAAGTTTGTAACCTTCAGGAGTCTTCAATATGCCCCTGGCATCTTCGCTTTCCCGAAGTTTGTAACCTTCAGGCCCAGCGGCTTCTGTTATGATTCCCTGATCTTCAGTGATCGGCGGAACATATCCTTCCGGGATATAGTTAACAGGCCTGCCCCAAGGGCGATCTTTCGGCATTTGATACCTAGGATCATACTTTTCCACTATGGGCGTTGAGGTGATCTCTGAGATCACAGTCCTTTGTAGCTGAGCTTCTGCCATGGCTTGCATGTCGTTACGAAGCTTTCTCATATCCTCTCTCAGAGCGTCGATCTCTTCTTTCAACTCTCTGTTATCTTCCTCGAGATCATCCATCTTTTTCTGACGATTGGCCTGAGTATTGTACGAATGAGACAGTTTGACTCTAGAACCGAGACACAAACGTGAGATTCGTAGGCAAGAAGAATACGTGACGTGAGAATGATGAATGCAATGATTATATTAATTGTTTTTTGGTTTAATCAAAATAAACTTCGACAATTAGATTGCAAATATCAAACAGTGGGGAAACCCCATTTTATTGAAATTCAAAGGATTGCGGAAATGGAAATACAGTAGATTACAAGGTACAGAAACAGAAACCTAAGCTAATGGGTCCCGAGTCCTCTCTGAAGAGAAATCGGGTGCTGACTCTGGTACTTTCCTTTTCTTTGACCGAGGCTCTTGGGCCATTGTCGGGTTGTCATTCCTTTGCCAGGTGAAAGGAGCGAGCAAATTCCTTTGGTCATCTTGATTCTCTACAGCATGTTGTTCTAAAATTTCAATCAGAGTGTCCTTATCTTTCAGTAGTTGTTGTATTTTGATGCACTCCACGTTGAGGGTGCGGTACTTGTTCTTCCAAGACCTCCTCTCCTGTTGAACTTTGTTGAGAGTAACCTGAAGCTTTTCAGTCTCAGTCATGAAGTACATGACAGACTCCCTCAGCGGAAGAACTTCGTGACGAGGATAAGACATCTTTAGCTTGAGAGCTCTAGTTTGTACCCAGTGGAGATAAGGCTCCACCGAGACACAGTCCGATTTTCCTAGAGACTCCCGTCCTTTCTTATGAACATGCTTCCAAGCGTGCACTATTTATGTCTTTAGTGCTCTGTCATTTTCTCCTTCCTTGAAGAAAAGACCTTCCAGATGAACACCCCGTGGGACGTGTCTCATCGGGTATCCAAATTGACGACGAACGAGAACTGGATGGTAATTGATTCCTCCCTTAGTTCCTATAAGGGGTATGTTGGGGAAGTTTCCACAACGGTCAATGATTCTGATTCCATCATAAATCCTATTACACCAATCAATGTCAGAGTTGGTGAGGGACATGATTTTCTGCGACCAACGTAAGGCACTCTTGTGATCCCAAAAAGCAGCAGACTTAGGTAAATGGGAGATAAACCATTTATAAAGCAGAGGTACACAGCATGTGATCTCCCCTCCGCTGTTCAAATTTCCCAAGTGTACAGAATGATACGCATCTGCGAGCAAAGTTGGCATAGGGTTTCCAATGAGGAAAACCTTAATGGAGTTGATATCGACGAAGTTATTAATGTTGGGAAATAGAAATAACCCGTAGGTGAGTAAAACAAAGATGCTTTCAAAAGCAGTCACGTTCCCAATACTGGCGAAGTACATGGCTTTCTTTGTCAAGAACTGGGCTGGCAAACCTTGTATGCCACCCTTAGTGGTCATGTGAGTCCTGACCTCAGACTCGTCCAAATGAATTGCTCTTGCAATGGTCTGATTCTTTGGAATTTCTTCCAGTCCAGAAAATGGAGCCCGATCAGTGATGTGTAGATCAATCAGATGAGAATATTCCTCCAGCGTTGGTGCTAGCTGGTAATCCGGGAATGTAAAACAATGATAAACCAGATTGTAGAACTAAATGAGCGCATCCATGATTCCCTCAATCACATGGACTCTTAGCAGAGATAGCAAACCTCCGTATTTGGCTATGAAAGCCTCTTGGTTTGTGATCATCCTCGCCAAACCTATTAAATCCTCTAGTTTTGGAATCCTGAAGGTATACTTATGAGTTCTCCTTCTACCGAAATCCATTAGCGCAACCCTTTTCTCTGATATTTGCAATCACAGTCTTAGTTTAATTTGAAAAACAGAGAGACTAGAAGAGAAATTTTCTTGAATGTTTTAATGTTTTTTAAATGAATGCATGAATGCAGCATACAAAAACATAGAAAAAACATGGGGTCAAAGGGTCGTTGTCATGAAGTCAAGGCTCTACCCATCCCCAAAGGTTTATACTAGGGTAATTTTTGTACCTGTACTCAAAATCATCAGCTCCTCCCAGGATAACAAACAGCAAGCGGATCGCCATCGATCTGTATGAAATCTTAGAGTAAATGCTATTCACCGAGAATAGATCATCAGCCTCAAATGAGGGTAGTATCGCGTGATAACTATTTTTGATAGCTTCCGCACTACAAAAGGGTTGGCTCCTCAGCTTCTCAGACGTCACAATCGGCCCATTGCCTATGAAAGGGAATGGGTTGCATTGGGAAGCCTCCACTGAGGTTGATGGTCGACCTCGTCGCCATCACTTATCTTAAGTGTATACTCAATCTTTCCACATGCGGCATCACACGCATTCCCATTAGCAGAAAAATAAACACAGATATCAATTAGGAAAAGCAATATATATATATTTGTCCTAATGTCCTAGACTTTTAAAAAGCTATGAATCTTATGTTCCTGACAGAAAATGGTTCCCCGGCAGAGACGCCATTCTGTGGTTCCTTCCCCACTTAAAGGGTTTTGACCTAAGATCCTAGTGAAGTCAACAAAAAGTCTTATCCCAGAAAAGAAAGAAAGAGCAAATTTTTTAAGGTTTCTACCTAAGAGATGTGAAGAGAACAAGATCTCGTTGTCCCCAGCAGAGTCGCCATTTTTCTGTAGCGAGTGATTTTTGGATGTGGTTGCGAAGCATAATCGCTCTGGTACTACAGCTCGATTCATTTTTTATTCTATTGAAGCTGATGAAGGAAGGGAAATAGATGTCTCCAACTAACCCTGCTTGTATACTGAGGTTAAAAGTCAAAACTGTTGGTTTACAGATGCTACAAAGATTTGGGGTCTCTCTTAGGTTATTTTGTTAAAATAGTGTTCGGTCGATGGGTAGGAGGTTAAGATGTTAGGACGGATGTATGAAAGTATGGGATTTTGGGTTTTTGTTTAGTGTGCTCGCTAAGATTTTTCTTTCAATCTTATGCCTACGTATTCCCGTTTACTGAAACAGGGAAATCAGAGCGATCGTAGTTCCTCCTATTCTATGGGAGGAAATGGTTGTTTTGGTGTCTTGTTCGAAGCCCAAGACATGAAGCTAAAAGGTGGTTTGTATCTTGTTCAAAGCCCAAGATGTGAAGCTGAAGGTAGTTTGTATCTTGTTCAAATCCCAAGATATGAAGCTGAAGGGTTTGACTTTAGAGAGAATTTGTCATCTCTAAAGAGGGGTTTGTCTGTCACAACTGTTTATAAAGGAGAATTACTTTAACCGGGATGTGCGAATCCGACAATGCCATAATTTCCTTTATAGGGGATTTCCAACCTGAAGGAGAAGACTTTAACTCAGTGTAGAGCAATGCTATCTTTCCTTAGGAATTTCTCATGCTAAAAGAGGGACAGTGGCATGGATGTAGATGATCCAGAGGCTTGCCGCTTATAGCGATTAGATGAAGGGGGAGGAGTTGTTGATGTTTGTGTACTGTGAACGAGGCACAACTTTGAGGCTAAAAGGTTGATTGGATCAACCAGTGGTTTTATTATACAAAGCCTAAGAGGAGGCTAATATGTTTTCCTTATACAAAGCCTAAGAGGAGGCTAGTGGCCCAACAAGAGGGAGTTTTTGTGTGTCTCGTACGAAGCCCGAGAGAGAGGCTAAAAGGGTTGACTCTACAGGAGAATATTTTTTGGTATCTCGTACGAAGCCCGAGATGGAGGCTAAAAGGTTTTGACTCCACAGGAGAATCTTTTAGACTCAACAAGAGAGTGTTTTTGTATCTCGTACGAAGCCCGAGATGGAGGCTAAAGATGGTGATTGACTCAACGAGGGAGTCTCTTAGTATCTCGTATAAAGCCCGAGATGGAGGCTAAAAGGTTTTGACTCAACAAGAGAGTCTTTTGTATCTCGTACGAAGCCCGAGATGGAGGCTAAAATTGTTTAGCTCCGCTGGGGAGAATCATTGTACAAAGCCCAAGAGGAGGCTATGGTGACTGTTTCAGTTGAGTGACAGGTCCAGTATGCTGATTTATAGAGAAAATCAGTTCTTATATGAGTAATGTTTGCCCTCAGGGATTTTGATTCGAGGATCAGGGATATTTCCTGTTCTTTAAAGAATGGGGAAATCCGAAGGGTATTGAGACTGTCCGAGTCTACGAGTTTTCTTCCTATTTTTTAAGGGAGCTTGAGAATGTCTTGGAGACTCAAGGAAATTAGACTGTCCAAGTCTAAAGTTTCATCTTTTGTACTATGCTTTGAGAAACAGTAGTAGACCCCTGGAAAGACTGTTCTATTAAGATGACTGATTTCTGTTCCTACACCTCTAGGAGGTCGTTGGGACAATTTGTACGAAGCCCAAGAGGAGGCTGGAAACTTTTAAGAAGCCGAGTGGTCCTTGTATGAAGCCCAAGAGGAGGCTATCATTCCCGGAGGAAGAATCATTATACGAAGCCTAAGAGGAGTCTGTGAATACTTCTAAGAAGCCGACGGGTCCTTGTACAACGCCCAAGAGGAGGCGGGGATGCTTTTAGGAAGCCTGTGGGCCCCCAAACCCCGAGAAGTTCAAGACAGGCTATTCACGAAGAATAGATCAAGCCAGGAAAGTTCGAGAATTTGAAAAAAACTCAAGAGATGCCATTCACGGAGAAAATATTATCTCTGGGGAATATAGTTTCTTGACAAGTGCTTTTAAGAAGCTTGTGGGTCCCCAAACCCTGAGAAGTTCAAGACAGGCTATTCACGAGGAATAGATCAAGCCAGGAAAGTCCGAGAATTTGGAAGAAACTCAAGAGATGCCATTCACGGAGAAGAGATCATCTCTGGGGAGTAGAGTTTCTTTGACAACTTCTACGAGTGATAGTCTGAGAAAGGGTTAAAAAAGAATCGACCTTTCACATCTCCATATTTTTTAACCCCAAGAGGAGGGAAGACTGTGTCTGGTGTTCCTATGGGGATCTAGTTTTGACTATTTAAGAGTGATCAACGGGCTTAATGCTAGACGTAGTTGCCGAGGAAACTCTAAATATCTAAACTATTATTACACAGTTGATATGAGTTTATGAAAGAAGACTTACAGCGAAACAGCCCCACAAGACAGTTATATGTATATGAAAGCGGTAAATGAAAGCATATAAATACTTACTCGGTTGTAGAGCTTCCATGCTGTTTGGTTAGTTGTTTAACAAAGAAAGATTGAAAACAATAGTATATTTCAACGGATGATGATCGCGTCAAACTTTTTTGAAATACAACGGGACTTATACCATAAGTGAGGCCCAAAATAGGTTGTATTTACAAAGGGTTGGTTCTTACACTCTATTAGAGGCCCAAAAGAAAAAGAGTGGGGGCTTATAACACGAGGGTAGGCCCAGATGATTTTTCGTTTAAAATGGCGATCGCACCGAGATTTTTGAAAACGCAGTGGGTCTTACACAATGCATTGAGGCCCAAAATGGTTTGGTTTTCAAAGGGGGTTGGGTCTTACACTCTAATAGAGGCCCAAAGTTTTGAAAATGATTTATGAGGGTTGAATTAATCCAAAAACCCTAATTTGTTTTCAAAATGTATTTTAATTGAATAAAAATTCAATTAAAATGATCAAAATTGTTTAACATATGGAAAACAAATTGTGATCTTGGATTAATGCTTCAAAAATTAAGTATTGACCTACAAAATAATTACAAGTCATTAAAAGTTGCAAAATCAAGATGGAAAAAATATTCAAAATGTCAAAAACAATTAAAATCTTAATTCTTTGCAAAAATATCAATTATATAAAATAAATAATATTTTTGGGATTTTTTGGGAAAATCAAATATTTTAACATTTTTGTGAATTATTAAAAAAAGAATCAACTCAAAATCATTAAAACTCAGAGAGAAATTAATTTTTGAATCAATTAAATAAAATCTCAAAATTCAAATATTTGAATTTGTGAAAATGGCGCCAAGAACATGGACCAAGAACACGCGCGTTTTCTGCCTTGCCCAGATTTGCATTTTCTATCGAATCTCACTGAATACTTGATCATATCATGCAATTCACATACCAATCAACTCGTTTCAACCTCACGATCATGTCTATGGCAATTAATTTCATTTAAATTAAGCATAAAACAAGAAATCATGAAAAATCCTCAAGAACCCTAAATTCTGCATGAAGGCTGGGATTTTTGATACACGATTCAAACAAAGAAATTACTTGAGGGGAAACATTCCATGCATGATTATGAACATTTGGCAAAAGTATTGTGCGAGGAAATATGCATAGATTGAGAGATGACCAAGTTTAGGCTTACCTCTAGGTCGTGACAGCAAGAGCAAATTGATTTCTGAGTAGGAGGTGTTACAGATGAATTGTGATTATCTGAACAGCTTCCCTACACCCTATGGAGTGTGTTTGAATGCTTGGACTTGATGGAAATTGGTTGGATCACTTCATGGCATCTCAACTGCACTTTGGTTAAAACCTTGAGCAATTGACTGGTGATTCTGAGAAATCAGTGTTCCAGATGTTGTTTAAGTGTTTGATCAGCTCACATATGATGTATATGAGGTGTGTGTGTGATTGGTTTGAGTGGAATTGTTCTCTAATGAAAAACCCGATAGTGACTTGCTAAGAAAGGCATT
The DNA here is from genome assembly GCA_022829125.1 of Lathyrus tuberosus. NCBI lineage: Eukaryota > Viridiplantae > Streptophyta > Magnoliopsida > Fabales > Fabaceae > Lathyrus > Lathyrus tuberosus. Next base: position 1,055,226 of record JALAZF010000327.1, on the reverse strand, counting down.
TTTGAGAGTGAGAAGTGGATTTTGAGAAAGGCAAGTGTTGTAGGCCTTTGGTGTACTTAAACTGATCACAATTGAGCTCTATTTATAGTAGAGCAAGTTTGTTTTGCAAGGAATAGTGAATGGCAACAGTTGAGTAGGTTTGACCAATGTTGGCAAATGAAAATCCATATCTCCTCTAGCCATTTACTAGAGGTTAGGGCACAGGCTGCTGGTCCCCTTGGTCTTGGATAAGTCTTGACTGAATTCAGTTGAGAATGGCTCAGTCCATGCCACCTTGATGCTTTCATTGAATGCTCCAATCCAAAATTGGAGTCTTGTCCCTATTTTGGGCAATTCTAGGTTTAACATGCTATTTCTTGTTCCAAGGACTTTGGAGGCTTGGCTCAGTGATTGTCCCCTTTAGATTCAATCCTCAAATGTGTCCAAAGTGATGATAAGGCTTGGAATTGGTTGATTTTGGCAAATCGACCAAAAGTGCAAAAATCTGCCTTGCCTTGGCAGATTTCAGCAAGGCAACTTGCCAATGTCATATCTCATGGCTCAAGTTGAATTTGGTGATGTTCTTGGCCATTTCGGAAAGCTCTTATATGATACAACAACTGTTTGATCATATTTGGTTTTGATACTTTTTGGATCCAAGTGAAAAATGTCTCTTCATTTGGAAAAAAGTAAGGCAAAATCTGACTTAGTGAAATTTTCACTAAGTGTTGGAACAAAGTAACTTTTCTTGATTTTGATCACTCCATAACTCAAAATCCATGAGGAATTTCGACATAGGTCAATATGAAGCTTTTGTAGAGGGCAATGAGATCTACAAATCAAGCCTTGGATGGAAAAAAATGGCTTTGTGGTTTAGGAGTTATGATTCTCCAAAGTTGGTACCTTTGTCACTTTTTTTCATAACTTAGAAAATTTTCTAAGTTTTTATGGTTACCCCTTTTACAAGTTATCCCATTTTCTTTGATTTTTATTGATGAATGATGATTAAAATCATACATTAACATCATTTTAGGGTTAAAAATCCATTTTTGTGAAAAATCTCAAAAAAGTTAAAGTTGACTTTTGTGCACAGTTGACTTTTTATCCGATGAATTCCAAACTGTGCAATTCTTCAGGAAATCATGTCCTTGACCTAAATCAAACTTAATGGACATGTTCTATGGGTGTTATAGGGTATATTGAATCATGTCTTAGGTTTTGGGAGCATGTCCTGGTCAAAAGTCAAAGTTACAGTTGTCTTTTCCCGCGAAACCCTAACTGTGGTTCAGATGAAATTGAAACTTGTTGCTCAAGCTTCTTGGATCAATCCATTGTTCCAAATGGATCAATATGCCATATTGGAGACCCTCAAATCATGTCTTGAGGTCTTGGTTCATAATTGGTCCCAAAAGTCAAGTTAGGGGTGAATTAGGTCAAGAAACCCTAATTCCTGATTTTTGATGAATGCATCCCCTGAGGCAAAATTGACTTAATGATTGGGTTTATGAGGTTCCATGGAGTATATTAGGATATGTTTTGGATATTTGGCTCATTCCCAGAGGAAAATTTCCATCTGGAGGCCCTGGTCGACTAAAACCCTAATTTGGTGACACTGGCGATCTTGAAGCTTGATCCACCTAGAAGGGAGCATCCTTGTGCTTAATCCTTGAAGTGGGAGTCATTTTTGATCCTTTGTGTATGTTTAAGGGTGTAGACAAGTTGAATATCATGTCATTCCTTGATTGATCCTTTGTCTAAAAGCTCTGAGAGGGCTTGAAACCCTAATTTTGATAGTAGTGAATACTCACCCATCTTTGGGGAGACTGATGAGGCATAATGACACACCCATATTGTGATGATGATTTGCACAGTAATGGGAAATCTTAGTGGTCAAAATTTGGGGTATGACATGATCAAGGCACAAATTTGATGCTAAAAGGCTGATTGACTCAACTAGGGGGTTTCTTTATACAAAGCCTAAGAGGAGGCGGGAAGTTTGACTTTTCTGGGGAAAATGTTCTTTCTATCTTGTACAAAGCCCAAGATTGAGGATAAAAGGGATTTTGACTCCGTTGGGGAGAATGTATCTTGTGTAAAGCCCAAGATGGAGGCTGAAATGGGTTGACTCAACAAGAGAGTACTTTTATCTGTCCTGTATAAAGCCCAAGACAGAGGTTAAAAAGATTGACTCAACAAGAGAGTCTTGAACAGGTGATTGACTCAACAAGAGAGTCTGAAGGTTGATTGACTCAACAAGAGAGTCCGAAGGTTGATTGACTCAACAAGAGAGTCTTTTATACTCAACAAGAGAGTGTTTTGCTGTCTCGTACGAAGCCCGAGTTTGAGGCTAAAAGGAGATTGACTCAACAAGAGAGACTTTTATATTCTACAAGAGAGTGTTTTATATGTCTTGTACGAAGCCCAAGACAGAGGCTAAAAAGTGGTTGACTCAACAAGAGAGTCTTTTATACTCACCAAGAGAGTGGGTTTTTATATGTCTTGTACAAAGCCCAAGACGGAGGCTAAAGGTGGTTGACTCAACAAGAGAGTCTGAAAAGGTTAGCTCCGCTGGGGAGGATCATTTGTACAAAGCCCAAGAGGATGCTGACTTTGCTGTTGAGGATTATTAAGATCCTGAAGCGGGTCCAAATATGGGGAACTCTCAAGAGGGAGACCAGGTTTCTGCTGGAGATTGATCCAGAGTGATCGGTGTTTTTTCCTATGTATGAAAGGAACTTGAGAATGTCTTTGAGACTCAAGAGTTTTAGACTGTCCAAGTCTAGAGTTTTATCTTTTGTACAATGCCCAAGAGGAGGCGCAGGAATTAAGGGATGAGTATCAACCCTAAAATGGCCGGAGTTTTCACGCTGGAAAGACTGCTCTAGCATAGGATGACTAAGTTTTGTCTTATACCTTTAAGAGGTCGCCAGGGTCCTTGTATTAAGCCCAAAAGAAGGCATGAGAACTTCTAAGAAGCCGAAGGGTCCATGTACAACACCCAAGAGGAGGCGGGGATGCTTTTAGGAAGCCTGTGGGTCCCCAAACCAAGAGAAGTTCAAGAAATGCAATTCACAGAGAAGAGATCATTCCAGGAAAGTTTGAGAATTTGGAAGAAACTCAAGAGATGCCATTCACGGAGAAAAGATCATCTCTGGGGAGTTAGAGTTTCTTTGACAATTTCTAAGGGTGACAGTCTGAGAAAAGGTTCACCAAGAATACTGCCTTTCTCTTTGTTCAATATTGTTTAACCCCAAGAGGAGGGAAGACTGTATCTGGAATCCTACGGGGGATCTAGTTTTGTTTGTATTTAAGAGTGACCAACATGGCTTTACCTTGTTCTAGATGTAGTTGCCGGGGAAAAATCTAAATAACTATACTAGTATTACACAGTGGATAAGTGACAATTATATAAAAGGATGTGAAAGAAGACTTACAGTGAAGCAGCCCCATAATACAGTTATATATATGAAAGCGGTACATGAAAGCGGATAAACACTTACCCGTTGTAGAGCTTCTATGTTGTTTGGTTAGTTGTTCAACAAAGAAATTAAAGAAAGTTTTGATAACAACATATAATTGAATTCAAAGTCAAAGGAGAAAGTGCTTTGAAAAGATTGTGGGGGCATACAGCTCAAGGAGAGGTCCAAGTTTTAACGATGATCGCACCGTTGCCTTGAAAACTGTACAGAGGGACTTATACAATATGTGAGGCCCAAAAAAGTTTTTATGTACAAGGAGATGGGTATTACACTCTATTAGAGGCCCAACGATTTATTTTTTTACAAAATATGGGACTTACAACTCAAGGAGAAGCCCGGGGTTATTTGTTTGAAAACGGCGATCGCGCCGAGGTTTTTGAAAACACAGTGGGTCTTATACAACATCTGAGGCCCAAATTATTTTGGTTTCAAAAAGGATTGGGTCTTACACTCTATTATAGGCCCATGAGTGTTTGAAAATGATTGAAGAGGGTGGAATCGATCAAAACCCTAATTTCATCATTTTTTAAGAGTGAATTCTTGAAGAAAATGATAAAAAATGATAGAACACCAAATAAGCTTGAATAAACAACTTGTGATTTTTGGTTAAGGTTTGAAACATGAGGTTTTAATCACAAGATGAAATAAAACTCATTTGGTTTTGATTTTTCAAGATAAATATTCACTTTTAAAATGTTTAAAAACAATTAAAAATGAATTTATTCATAAAAATACCAACTATAATAAATAAATAATATAAATTTGATTTTTTTGTGGAATAAAATATTTTAACATTTTTGTGATTTTTTGCAAAAAGAACCAATAAAAAATAATTAAAATTGAGGGAGTTATTAATTTTTCAAATCATTAAAAATAATAAGAAAAATAATAGAAAATGGAAAAATGATAAAAAGAGGATCTGGGGCGAGGGGGATTCGAACCCCAGACCTCTTGTGTGTAGTGCGTGCCTCCTACCACTGGGGTGGTGATACATCCGTGTATCAAAACCACCCCATGGATATATGAGGGTGACTTGGTTTTTAGGCCTGACCAAGGCAAGGCAAGGCAAGATTTTGGCCAAAAACGCGAAGCTTGTAACTTTCTCATTTCTCCATGGATTGGGACAAAATTTAGGTCTATCCTGCCAAGAATTTCCCAAGGAATCCAATGGTGGTGGTGTTTTTTTTTTCAGATGAGGTCCCCATTTTAAAACCCGATAGTGGTTTTGAAATAGGCCTCCATTTGCATTTTTTGTGCTACCTCATGGTACAGGCATGAATTACATGATGAATTGGTCCAAACAAAACATATATAACATGTATGAGATGTGTATGATCAGTGGGCTTCAAAGCAATGCATATTTTAAGGAGTTCAAGTTGAGATGCTTACCTCTTTAAGAGCTTTTTGGGCAATCTGTCAAGGGTCTTGTTCCAGAAATGTTTTGATGCTTTGAACACTCTCAAATGATCCCTTAGAAGCTTTTAGGATGATTAGAATCAGCTGGAAACCTCAGGAATGGAAACTGGCCCTTTCTTGCAAAAGGGGCAAAAGTGACCAAAATAGCAACTCTCTCAAATGGTGTTCTAGATGTGGGGAACCATTTGGGACAGTTCAAAGATGATATTTGGAGTGTGTTTGAGGATTTATCTGGTTTCGAAAGTGACTGAATCAAGACATGGCTTGAAAAATGCAAAAAGTCCTATTTTGAGGTTTTGAGAGGGGACTTTGTGATTTTGGTGTTACAGGTCACTTGTGAGAGTTTGGACAGCTTAGATATGACATATTGGATGTGTTTGGATCATGAGCTGTGATGGAATTGCTCTCTAACTCAAAAACTCAGAGTTACCTTGCTAAAGAGGGCATTTTTGCCTAGAGAAAGAGATTTTGAGGAAAACAAGTGTTGTAGTGCTTTGGGGTACTTAAACTGAGCAAAAATAAGCTCTATTTATAGTAAAGCAAGTTTGTTTTGGTTGCAATAGTGAATGTCAACTGCTGCAGAGGTTTGGCAAATGTTGATCAATAAGAATCCAAGTCTCCTCTAGCCATTGACTAGAGGTTAGAGCACAGGCCTTTGGTTCCCTAGTTCAAAGATCATCCTTGACTCATTCAGTTGGAAATGGCTCAGTTCATGCCACCTTGGTGCATCCATTGAATGCTCCAAAACAAAATTGGAGTCTTGTTCCCTCTTTAGGGTTTTTTAGGTTTAGCATGCTATTTTTAGTTCCAAAGACTTGGGAGGCTTATGGATCAGTGTTTGTTCCTCCTTGGTCTCTCCCTGAGGTGCTCAAATGGATAAACTTGTTTGTCATTTGCACAAATTTATCAAATAGAGCAAAATGCACAAATCTGCCTAGTTATGACAGTTGCAGCAAGGCATATTGCCACTGTCATAACTCTTAGCTCAAATGGAATTTCATGGGGTTCTTGGCCATTTTGGATAGCTCTCATATGATACAACATATGTGTGATCATAGTTTGTCTTGACACTTTTTGGATCCAAGTGAAAAATGCCCTTACATTTTGGAAAAAGTGAAACAGATTCTGACTTAGTGAAAATTTTTCTATGTGTTGGAAAAAGTGACATTTCTTGTTTTCAGCCATTTTGATCCAACCATAACTCAAAATCCAGGATGATTTGGAATGAGGTGTAGTTGACACTTTTAAAGTATGCCATGAGAGCTACAAATCCATCTTTGGATCAGCCAAAACGATTGCTTGGATCTCAAGTTATGATCCTTGGAAGTTGGTACCCTAGCCACTTTGTTCCATAACTTAGAAAATTTCTAAGTTTTTTATGGTTACCCCTTTTACAAGTTATCCCACTTTTCTTGATTTTTCTTGATGAATGATGATTTCAATCACACATTAACATCATTTTAGAGTTAGGGAACCATAATTGACCAAAAAATCAAAAAGTCAAACTTTGACTTTTAGGCACAGTTGACTTTTTATTAGATGAATTCCAAACTGTGCGATCCTCTATGAAATCAAGTCCTTGACCTAAATCAAACTTGATGGATAGATTTAATAGGTGTTATAGGGTGTATTGAATCATGTCCCAAGGTTTGGGAGCATGTCTTGGTCAAAAGTCAGAGGTACAGTTAACTTTTTCCGCGAAACCCTAACTATGGTTCTGATGAACTTGAAACTTGTGAATCAAGCTTCTTGGATCAATCCATTGTTGTAAAATGGATTAATGTGGTTTATTAGGAACCCTAAAATCATCTCTTGAGGTCTTGGCTCATGTTTTGTCCCAAAAGTCAACTTAGAGGTGAATTAGGTCAAGAAACCCTAATTCCTGATTTTTGGTAAATGTATCCCCTGAGGTTAAATTGACTTGATGATGGGGTCCATGAGGTCCCTCGGAGTACCTTGGGTTGTGATTTGAAGCATTGGCTCATGTCCAGAGGAAAAAATTCCATCTGGAGGCCCTGGTCGACCAAAACCCTAATTTGGTGACATTGGCAAACTTGAGGCTTAATCCACTTGGAATGCTGCAACATTGTGCTTGATTCTTGAAGTGGGAGTCCTCTTGATCCTTTGTGGATGTTGGAGAGGTTTAGACAAGTTGAAGATCATGTCATTCCTTGATTGATCCTTTGTCTAAGAGCTCTGAGAGGGCTTGAAACCCTAAGTCTGATTGCAGTGAGTGCTCAACAACCCTTGAGGAGATTGATGAGGCACAAAGGTACATCCATATTGTGCTGATGATTTGCACAATGATGGGAAATCTTAGTGGTCAAAATTTGGGGTATGACAGATTCCCCTATTTAATCTTCTTGGACCCGAAGGTGTGAATGGCGAAGGTATTCGGGCATTCGGGGTGCAAGAGGATTAAATATCGGAATACCCGAAATTTTGATGGTGGTTGTCAATGGTAGCTTACGTATTCATCTTCTTTTGCTAAGCGATAAAACTTCCCCTCGATCCTGGTTTCCTACCAAGGAACTGGTCTAAGTTTCTTTGGTAAACTTCCCCTCGATCCTGGTTTCCTACCTAGGAACTGGTCTCAGTTTCTGATGTAAACTTCCCCTCGATCCTGGTTTCCTACCAAAGAACTGGTCTCAGTTTCTGAAATAAACTTCCCCTCGATCCTGGTTTCTTACCAAGGAACTGGTCTCAATTTTTGAAATAAACTTCTCCTCGATCCTAAGGAACTGGTCTCAGTTTCTTTTGTCAATAAACTTTCTTGACAAAGGACTCTATTCGTAGTGGTTTTCCTCAAAATTCTCGCCGAATTTTCCTGGGGAGATGCCATTTGATGGAAAATTTTTGATGTCAGACTTGCTGGGGTAACCCATCCATCTGAGCTGTAGAGGTGTACAAACTTCTCTATTGGAGATGCCATTCGTTGACTCTACTGGGGAAAACGAGTCTCTAGAGAGACTACTTTCGCTTGGGGGTATTACATCATACTTTTCTCGGGATCTTCTCAGAGAAATGCCATATGATGTGATCCAATTTTGAGGTGCCGATGACCTTTTTGTCAGCGAATTTTTTGGAGAAAAATCTTCGTATTGCCGAAGCTTTGATTAAGAGGTTTTCTCTGGGGATTTTCCTTAATCCGGGAAAGCAAAGATATCATCTTCAATGGCGAAGAGTGATGTTTGTCGAAAGTTTTCTTGCTTTTCAGAGGTTCAAGTTATCAAAGTGGTCGAGGACCGTCTCTAATCCAGAGATAAACTGGAGAGAGATTACTTAGATGATTCACTTCTTGACGAGGAAAGAACTGACAACTCGATTGAGAGGACTTTTATCACTAGGGGATAAGACCGACTAGAGTGATAGTGATGCAATATGAATATGAATTTAAATCAATAATGCATGATGTATGTATGTATATGCTGACAAAACTGACAAGGCATATAGACTAACGGATGAACATGACTGGATACTCGGCCACTGCGGGGGACGAAGAGGTACCACTGGGTTCAAAATAGAAATTTTGCCTTGCTTAGGAGAGATAGTCCCTGCGGGGAACAACGTTGGTCGGGCTTAGGAGATAAGAACTCTGCCGGGGGTGTCAGAGGAAACACGGTCTCTGACACAGTTGATCCTTCATTCAGGTGCAGTGGTTTAGAAGGAGTACTTTGATTCTGCACTTTGAGGTTGGATTACTTCTGGAGAAGCGATCGATGTTCTTTCGATGTTCAACAGTCAAAAGAATTGCCATCTTTATTTTAAAAGCAGAAATTTTTTTACAAGTAAATTCATTTTTTGTTTTATTTCATGAATCGTTGATCATATTAAAACGTCGTTCTGTAAAGCTAAAACAAATAAGAATTGCAAACAAAAGCACTAGGGCTCTAATTTTATTGATAGGATGGAAATCAGCCAAACGTGTGATTCCACTGAGTATTTACAAAGTTTAGAAAATGGTAATTTAAGGGAAAGGGGCTTTATTGAAATATAACGACCGCTAACCTTCTACCAACTTTGAATTCTGGACATCCTGAGCTTCTGTCGAAGATGACCTTGACTGGAGTTTTCCTGCCGGATGACGTGACTATTGCTGAGGGATTTACCCGTGTCAGACGTAGTTACTTGCCATTATCCCTAACTTTTGCCTGGATTGTACTTTGAGATTTCCAATCCACCGGGATGATTTTTGATTATGTCTCTAATTTTTGCCTGGACCGCCCTTTCAGGTTTTCAATCCACCGAGATGTTTTATTTTATTTTATTTTATTTAGGCGAAGTATTTCTTGACTACGTCAACATTTGTGGGGTAGGCAAATTCCTCTCCATCCATGGTTGCGAGTCTTAAGGCGCTGCCTGAGAAAGCTTTCTTGACCACATAGGGGCCGTCATAATTCGAAGTCCATTTACCCCGAGAATCAGTGAGAAATGATTGTATCTTCTTGAGCACAAGGTCTCATTTCCTGAAGACGCGAGGTCGGACCTTTTTTGTCAAACGCCTTCTTCATTCTTTGTTGATACAACTGACCATGGCATAGTGCCGTTATTCGCTTCTCTTCGATCAGATTCAGTTCGTCGTGTCGACTTTGACACCATTTAACTTCTGTTAGCTAGGCTTCCATCAATACCTGGATTGATAGGATCTCTACTTCTATGGAAAGCACTGCCTCCATGCCATATACTAGAGAAAAAGGGGTTGCCCCTGTTGAAGTGCGGACAGATGTACGATAACCATGAAGAGCAAAGGGTAGCATCTTGTGCTAATCTTTGTAGGTTATAACCATCTTCTGAATAATCCTCTTGATGTTCTTGTTAGCCGCTTCTACCGCTCCGTTCATATTAGGTCGATAGGGAGATGAGTTATGGTGTTCGATCTTGAACTCAGCGTACAACTCTTTCATCATTTTGTTGTTCAAGTTGGATCCATTATCGGTAATGATCTGGCTCAGAACACCATAATGGCAGATGATATTGTTTTTGATAAATCGGACCACCACTTGTCGGGTCACCTTAGCGAATGACGCTGCTTCGGGTCACCTTACCGATGTCCGTTTGAAGCCTTGGGCTTGATCATGCCAATCATGTCGATTCCCCATATGGAAAAAGGCCATGGGAAAGAAAAAACTTTGAGATGCGTTGGCGGTACAAGGATTTTATCCGAGTATATCTGACACTTGTGACACCTCCTCATGTACTTGTAGCAATTGGATTCCATGGTCAACCAGTAGTACCCTGCTCTCAGAATTTTCCTCACCATTGTGTGTCTGTTGGCATGAGTGCCAAAGGATCCTTCATGAATTTCTTTTATCAGAATGTTTGCTTATGGTCCATCTACACATCGGAGCAAGACCATGTCGAAGTTTCTCTTGTAGAGTGTATCACCGCTCAGAAAGAAACTGCCTGCCAACCTTCTGAGGGTCTTTCGGTATTTTCTTAATGCCCCAGGTGGGTACTCTTGTTTCTGAAGGAAGCATTTGATATCGTGATACCAAGGGTTTTCTTCGATGACTGGTTCGACCGTGAAGATGTAAGCGGACTGTTCAAGATGCATTACGTCGATCTTAGGTACGTCATTCCATTGACCTACACTAATCATGGAAGAGAGTGTGGTTAATGCATCAGCCATGTGATTCTCTTCACGAGGGATATGATGAAACTCGATTCTGTTGAAGAATGGTAACAACCTTCTCGCGTAGTCTTTGTAAGGAATCAGTCCTGATTGGTATGTTTTCAAATCTCCTTTGATCTGATTGATAACCAGGACTGATCGCCATATACATTCAAGTTCTTAATCCTTAAGTAGATCGCTTCTTCGAGACCCATGATACAAGCTTCGTATTCGGCCTCGTTGTTTGTGCACTTGAATGTCAGTCTGGCAGTGAAAGGAATGTGGGTACCCTGAGGTGTTATGATGATTGCCCCAATTCCGTTTCCATAATGATTGACAGCTCCGTCAAAGATTAGTCCCCATTGGTAACCTGGTTCTGGCCCTTCACTGGGTAGTGGTTCATCACAATCTTTCATTTTTAAATACATGACATCTTTGTCTGGGAAGTCAAATCCGACTGATTCTTGATCGTCAATCGGTTGATGAGCCAAATGATTGGCTAAAACACTTCCTTTGACAGCTTTCTGAGTGTGGTACTCGATGTCATATTCTGATAACAACATCTGCCAACGGGCAATCCTTCCCGTGAGAGCAGGCTTTTCGAAGATGTACTTGATCGGATCCATTTATGAGATTAACCAAGTAGTGTGACGAATCATGTACTGGCGAAGACGTTTGGCTGCCCAAGCCAGAGCGCAACAAGTTTTCTCAAGCATAGTGTACCGAGTCTCGCAGTCGGTGAATTTCTTGCTCAAATAGTAAATGGCAGACTCTTTCCTTTTGTTTTTATCTTGTTGGCCAAGTACACAACCCATTGAGTCTTCCAAGACTGTTAGGTAGATGATCAGTGGTCTTCCTTCCACTGGAGGTGATAGAATCGGCGAGTTCAACAGGTATTCCTTGATACTGTCGAAGGCAGTTTGGTAGTCTTCCGTCCAAACGCAATCTTGATTCTTTTTGAGTAATTTGAAGATTGGCGCACATGTCGCGGTCATGAGAAATATGAATATGGAAATGTAGTTCAAACGTCCCAGGAATCCCCTGACTTGTTTTTCAGTCTGCGAAGAAGGCATTTCTCGAATGGCCTTGACCTTGTCAGGACTAACCTCAATTCCCTTTTGGCTGACGATGAACCCTAAGAGTTTCCCTGAACGGACACCGAAGGTTCACTTGTTGGGATTCAAGCGGAGTTTGTATTTTCTCAACCGCTCGAATAGTTTTAACAGGTAGGTCACATGCTCCTCCTCTGTCTTAGATTTTGCAATCATATCATCGACATATACCTCGATTTATTTGTGTATCATGTCATGAAACAGAGTAGTCACGACCCTTTGATAGGTTGCCCCAGCGTTCTTCAACCCGAATGGCATTACCTTGTAACAAAAGTACCCCATGGGGTGATGAAGAAAGTTTTCTCCATATCTTCCGACGCCATTTTTATCTGATTATAGACCGAGAATGCATCCATGAAGGAGAAAACTTTGAACTTTATTGTACTGTCTACCAGCATGTCAATGTGCGGTAAGGGAAAGTCATCCTTCGGACTGGCTTTGTTCAGATCCTTGTAGTCTACACACATTCTGACTTTTCCATCCTTTTTCGGAACTGGTACTATGTTGGCTAACCATTGAGGATATTCTGATGTGGCGAGGAAACCCGCGTCAATCTGTTTCTGTGCTTCCTCTTTGATTTTGATGGCCATGTCTGGGTGAGTCCGTCTCAACCTTTGTTTTACTGGTGGACATTCTGATCTTAACGGTAGATGATGTTCCACGATGCTGGTATCCAACCCTGGCATATCCTGATAGGACCAAGCGAATACATTTGGAAACTCTTTGAGAAGCTTTATCAAACTTTCTTTGATAGTTGGACTGAGCAGTGCCCCAATCCTGACCTCCTTTCTCTCTTCTTCTGAACCCAAGTTGACTGTTTCCAACGGCTCCTTGTGAGGTTTAATGGACCTTTCCTCTTGTCTAAGTAATCGGGAGATCTCCTCTGGAATTTCTTTATCATCTTCTTCTTTAGCCTCAAATACCGGGAATTCAAAGTTGGGAGAAGGCATCGGATCATATGTTTCAACAGGGTTTAAAACAAGCAATCTGCATGACGTGATGATTGTTTTTTAGAAGAGATAGAGAGAATGCAAGAGTGTGTGCAGTGTATATTTTTTTACTGCTTGTTTTTATTGTTCATTTTTTACTGAAGAAGCGAAAAGAGAAAACAGCAATAAATGCGGAAATTACAGAACGACGCTATTTTATTTATGATTTTGTCGATTCTTAAAACTACAGCCCTATAAAACAAAATTCTTTCGCTTTGGGCGAAGCGAAGAGGGATATTTTTAGAAAGTGAGCCCTATTAAAACATCTGTTTCACCTGGGCAGGGTGAAAGGTTAAGATAAAGATGGCAATTACTTTGACTTATGAACGGTCTTCGGAACATCGACAGCAACCCATTGGCGGTGAACTCCTCGGTGAATCACAAAGTCTGGTACCTTCCTTGATTTGTCTTAAAAAATAACGCTGATTTCTGGCGGAGCAGGATCATTGGAATCTGTCTCCCAGGAAGAGTTGTTGTAGGAGGATTCCTCAGTTGTATTTTGCATAGTGTTTGTGCTCTCAGGTAGATCTCCCCATCCAGTTGGCTGGATGTCTTCGAGCCTGACACGAGAGCTTTCCGGAGCGGTATACTTGACCATGAAGTCATATTTACCACTTGGTTGTCCTAAGGTCTCCCACACTTCTTTGGAACTGGAGGAGTCATCCCTTTCGATGACGTTGACCTCAGGAAAAGCGTAGTTAATGAATTCTAGTCCTGCAAACTTTGCAAATTCATCGTCGCACTAGATATTTTTTGAATGACCTGAGTGTTGATCCCATGACATGGTGGAGACTCAGGTATTCTTTTCAATGATGCTCAGCTAATTTTCATTGTTCGGATAATTTTATTGCCCCAAGTCTCCTGGGTACGGCTTCCAGATAGGCAGACCATCCATCGGGCCATAATAGTCGTGGTCAAAGTTGTCTTTCATCATAGTGTCTTCCTCTAATGAGTTTGGTGGAGCACGACATCCTTCTGGATCACAATCTCTGTATATCATCTTGACGTCTGACCTTGGTATATATCTCGAACTCTATGCGGGATATCAAAATGGCGTGGGCACCTCTTCCTGAGACATATAACCGTCCTCGTTAAGATAGGACTTCCATTCCTCATCTGTGTCGGAGGAATCTCCCTCGTTGATGGTATGTACTTCTTGAGACACTGGGTGAAGGAAACCTCCACTATGGAAGAAGTTCTGAATGGGATGAAGACTTTCATCTTTAGTAGCAGTCTGGGTACAGGTTAAAGAAAAACCAAGACCTTTCTTTGTCTTGTTATCAGTAGGCATGACAAGCTATCCCCATCCTTTTACATTGTTATTTTTGATCACTTCGAGAGCATCTTTGTACGAGGAAATGGACGTTCCTCTTTCTGATTGGTTGTCATTACTCACTGAAAGTGCCTGGAACTGGGTTCCAATAACCTCTTCTGGTTCTACACAAGTGGACAATGAAAGGTTACTCACGATCAAGGCTTGTTCTCCACAGACCGTGATGAGTTGGTCATTCTTGACGAACTTCAGCTTCTGGCGAAGTGTCTGTCATACCCCAAATTTTGACCACTAAGATTCCCCATCATTGTGCAAATCATCATCACAATATGGATGAACCATCATACCTCATTAGTCTCCCCAAAGATGCGTGAGCATCCACTACAATCAAACTTAGGGTTTCAAGCCCTTTCAGAGCCTTTTGACAAAAGATCAATCAAGGAATGACATGATCTTCAACTTGTCTAAACCTCTCAAACATCCACAATGGATGAAGAGGAATCCCACATCAAGAATCAAGCACAAGGTTACAACATTCTGAGTGGATCAAGCCTCAAGATTGCCAGTGTCACCAAACTAGGGTTTTTGTCGACCAAGGCCTCCAGATGGAAATTTTCCTCTGGGCATGAGCCAATGCTTCAAATCATAACCTAAGATGCTCCAAGGGACATTATGGCCCCAATCATCCAGTCAATTTAGCCTCAAGGGATGCATTTATCAAATATCAGGAATTAGGGTTTCTTGACCTAATTCACCCCTAAGTTGACTTTTGGGACAAGACATGAGCCAAGATCTCAAGAGATGATTTGAGGGTCACCTTTTACCATACCGGAGAATCCACCTTTTTGGTTCAAGACGGATCAGACGTGCCCTTACCATCAAGGAGGACCAGGGCACAACATAGAAAATTGTCTCAGTTTCAAATCCGACTTGCAAAAGCTTGTTAGGAACATGCTCTTATCTTTCAAATATACAAATCCTAATGTTTTCACGAACCCGCTGCCTCAACATGAGAAAGCTGCAGTTAATTTGATACAGGGAGAGTCTAACAACAGCTATCAAATTCATGATGTACTCTTATTGAGGGCCAATTTGTTCAAGATGCATTGTAGACAGAGCGGATACGGCCATGTGCCGCCTCATAATTATCACCAGTGTGATATCTGCTCTAAAGACAATCAAGGATGTTTTGTGGTGCGATCAGCTCTACAGGAACAATTGGATCTTGGATGGATCCAGGAACACCGAATTCGTGGTGTCAACATAACTTATACAAATTCCAACATCATTCAGAACCACGACATCCGTCCAATGAAGGTTAACTTGGTGACAATGCACTCAAGGCAAAGCCAGTATCATAATCTGCCACGACACGATTACAATTCCTGTCTGACTTGCTCGGTAAACAAACAGGGATGCTCTTTTGTACAAGAGGCCCTCCAGCGTCACATAGATCTTGGATGGATACAGGACTACCATGATAGAAATCCCTATCAGATCAACATGATTCAAATCTTCAATATTCGTTTGATGAATACCAGCCTGGTGGAGTTACACGCCAGGCAAGTCCAACTCGGTTTTCTTGCTTCGCATAATTATCAGAGCTGTACAGTATGTTGTGAGAGTAACCAAGGGTGCGCTCTCGTTCAAAGAACTTTGCAACACTTGTTGAACCACCGGTGGCTTCCGATCTATATGGATGAGGACACACAACAAATCAGTGTGATTAACGGGAACCCTACTCGGCATCAAAGCCAGGACGTTTGATCAATGGAAACAGATCTAGTGAGGTTACACTGCATACAGAGCGGACGTGGCCAGGTGCCACCACATAACTATGAACGATGTCGAGTTTTCTCGGAAGATAATCAAGGATGTTACCTCATGCGAGCAGCCCTTCAAAGTCAGTTGGACCGCAAAGAGATTCGACCAGGTCTAAGTTCGGGGTCCAGCAACTGGACGGCAGACTATTTCGCTGATCAAATCAAAGATGTTATCGTAATTTCTGATCACGAGAGGACCAAGGATGTTTGCGCCATCATCCCTCTACTTGACGAATCGTAAGTTCCTAACCAGGAACTGATTGAGATTACTTATGATGGTCAGAAAAATCAGAAGGCTCCCGTAGTCATCTATCTGCTAGGACCACTACCGTATGAATCAACTAAGGCTATCCCTTACAAATACGGTGCAGCAACAGTTGAGAATGGAAAGGAAATTCCATTACCCTCCGTCGTGAATATTGCAGACATCAGTCGAGTAACACGGAGTGGTCAAATCTTCAACAGAGGAGTTGGAGAACCTAACAGAGAAAAGGAACTTCAGACAGAAGCTCCCAATCCACCAGTCGGTCAATCCAGTGACCCCGACCTTTAAAAAAACGATGATGAGATGCTAAAGCTCATCCAAAGGAGTGAGTACAACATTGTCGATCAGCTATTACAAACTCCTTCAAAGATCTCAGTGCTATCACTTTTACTCAGTTCCGAAGCCCACAGAGAGGCTCTACAAAAAGTCTTAGAGCAGGCCTTTGTGGAACAGGATATGTCGATAAGGCAATTCGACAGCATCGTCTCTAACATCACTTCCTGCAACAACTTGGGGTTTAGTGATGAGGAATTTCCAGAAGAAGGAAAAAGCCACAACATGGTGCTCAATATTAAAGTCAACTGCCAGGACGATGCTTTAGCCAGTGTACTGGTAGATACCGGATTGACTCTCAACATCACGCTGAAGTCCACTCTAATGCGACTATCATTTAAAGGACCTCTGATGAGAGGCAGTGAGGTCGTCGTCAAAGCATTTGAAGGATCCATAAAAATAGTTATTGGCGAAGTCGACCTTCCTATAACTATCGGTCCTCACACGTTCCTAGTCACTTTCCAGGTCATGGACATCCGGGCAACATACAGTTGCTTATTAGGAAGACCTTGGATACACCAGGCTGGGGAAGTCACTTCGACACTTCACCAGAAGCTGAAGTTTGTCAAGAATGACCAACTCGTCACTGTCTGCGGAGAGAAAGCCTTGATCGTGAGTAACTTATCATCATCCTCTTGTGTAGAACCAGAGGAGGTTATTGGAACTCAGTTCCAAGTGCTTTCAGTGAGCAATGACAATCAGTCAGAAAAAGGAACTTCGATTTCCTCATACAAAGATGCTCTCAAAGTAATCGAGAGTAACAACACAAAAGGATGGGGACAGCTTGTCATTCTTACTAATAACAAAGCAAATAAAGGTCTTGGCTTTTCTTTAACCGGTGCCCGGATTGCTTCTAACAATGAAAGTCTTCATCCCATTCAGGACTTCTTCCATAGTGGAGGTTTCCTTCACCCAGTGTCCCAAGAAGTACACACTATCAACGAGGGAGAGTCCTCCGACACAGAGGAAGAATGGGAATCCTATCTTAATAAGGACGGTTATATGTCTCAGGAAGAGGTGCCTAAGCCATTTTGCTATCCCGCACAGAGTCCAAGATTTATACCAAGATCAGATGTCGAGATGATATATGGAGATTGTGATTCGGAGGGATGTCGTGCTCCACCAAACTCATTGGAGGAGGACACTCCGATGAAGTACAATTTTGACCACGACTACTATGGCCCGATGGATGGCTTGCCTATCTGGCAGCCGTACCCAGGGTACTTGGGGCAAGAAAATCAGCCCAACAATGAAAATCAGCTGAGCATCATTGGAAAAAATACCTGCATCCCCACCATGTCATGGGATCAACACTCAGGGCATTTAGAAAATATCCAGCACGACGATGAATTTGCAAAGTTTGCAGGACTAGAATTCATTAACTATGCTTTTCCCGAGGCCAACGTCATCGAAAGGGATGACTCCTCCGATTCCAAAGAAGTGTGGGACACCTTGGGACAACCGAGTGGAAAATACGACTTTATGGTCAAATACACCGTTCCTGAAAGCTCTTGTATCAGGTTCGAAAACATCCAGCCGACGGGATGGGGAGATTTGCCTGAGAGCATAAATACTATGCAAAATACAACTGAGGCATCCTTCCACGACAACACTGCCTGGGAAATGGATTCCAATGACCCTGCTCCGCCAGAAATCAGTGTCATTTCTTAGGACAAACCAAGAAAAAAGGTACCAGACTTTGTGATTCACCGAGGAGTTCGCCGCCAATGGGTTGCTGTCGATGTCCCGAAGATCGTTCATAAGTCAAAGTAATTTCCATCTTTACTTTAACCTTTCACCCTGCCCAGGTGAAACAGATGTTTTGATATGGCTCACTTTTTGTAAATATACCTCTTTGCTTCGCCCAAAGCGGCAGATTTTTGTTTTATAGGGCTGTAGTTTCATGAATCGACAAGATCATAAATAAAATAACGTCGTTCTGTAATTTCCGCATTTATTGCCGTTTTCTCTTTTCACTTTTTCAGAAAATGGTAATCCTAAAAAACAACAAATAATAAAAACAAGCAGTTTTCAGAAAAACACTGCACACACTCTTGCATTCTCTCTATCTCTTCTAAACACAAATCATCACGTCATGCAGATTGCTTGTTTTAAACCCCATTGAAATGTACAATCCGATGCCTTCTCCCAACTTTGAATTCCTGGTATTTGGGGCTGAAGAAGAAGATGACGACGAAATTCCAGAAGAGATCTCCTGATTACTCAGACAAGAGGAAAGGTCCATTAAACCTCACAAAGAGCCGTTGGAAACGGTCAACTTGGGCTAAGAGGAAGAGAGAAAAGAATTCAAGATTGGGGCACTACTTAGTCCCACTGTCAAAGAAAGTTTGATAAAGCTTCTCAAAGAGTTTCCCGATGTATTCGCTTGGTCCTATCAGGATATGCCAGGGTAGGATACTAGCATCGTGGAACATCATCTACCGTTAAGATCAGAATGTCCACCGGTAAAACAGAGGTTAAGACGAACTCATCTAGACATGGCCATCAAAATCAAAGAGGAGGTACAGAAACAGATTGACGCGGGTTTCCTCGCCACATCAGAATATCCTCAGTGGTTAGCCAACATCGTACCAGTTCCGAAAAAGGACGGAAAGGTCAGAATGTGTGTGGATTACAGAGATCTAAACAAGGCTAGTCCAAAGGACGACTTTCCCCTACCACACATAGACATGCTGGTTGACAGTACAACAAAGTTCAAAGTCTTCTCCTTCATGGATGGATTCTCGGGCTATAATCAAATCAAAATGGCGCCGAAAGACATGGAGAAAAATTCATTCATCACCCCATGGAGCACTTTATGTTACAAGGTAATGTCGTTCGGTTTAAAAAACGCTGGGGCAACCTATCAAAGGGCCATGACTACTATGTTTCATGACATGATACACAAGGAAATTGAGGTATATATCGCTGATATGATTTCCAAATCTAAAACAGAAGAAGAGCATGCGACCCACCTGTCAAAGCTATTCGAGCGGTTGAGAAAGTATAAACTCCGCTTGAATCCCAACAAGTTCACATTCGGTGTCCGTTCAGGGAAATTTCTAGGGTTCATCGTCAGCCAGAAAGGAATTGAGGTTGATCCTGACAAGGTCAAGGCCATTTAAGAAATGCCTTCTCCAAAGACTGAAAAACAAGTCAGGGGATTCCTGGGATGTTTGAATTACATTTCCAGATTTATATTCCTCATGACCGCGACATGCGCGCCGATCTTCAAATTACTCAAAAAGAATCAGGACTGCGTTTGGATAGAAGACTGCCAAACCGCCTTCGACAGTATCAAGGAATACCTGTTGAATCCACCGATTCTATCACCTCCAGTGGAAGGAAGACCACTGATCATATACTTAACAGTCTTGGAAGACTCCATGGGTTGTATACTTGGCCAACAAGACGAAACAAAAAGGAAAGAGTCTGCCATCTACTATTTGAGCAAGAAATTCACCGACTGCGAGACTCAGTATACTATGCTTGAGAAAAATTGTTGTGCTCTGGCTTGAGCAGCCAAACGTCTTTGCCAGTACATGATTTGTCACACTACTTGGTTAATCTCCGAAATGGATCCAATCAAGTACGTCTTTGAAAAACCTGCTCTCACGAGAAGGATTTCCCGTTGGCAGATGTTGTTATCAGAATACGACATCTAGTACCATACTCAAAAAGCCGTCAAAGGAAATGTTTTAGCCGGTCATTTGGCTCATAAACCGATTGATGATCAGGAATCGGTCGGATTTGACTTCCCAGACGAGGATGTCATGTATTTAAAAATGAAAGACTGCGATGAACCGCTACCCAGTGAAAGGTCAGAACCAGATTCCCAGTGGGGACTAATCTTTGACGGAGCTGTCAACAATTATGGAAATGGAATTGGGGCAATCATCATAACACCGCAGGGTACCCACATTCCTTTCACCTCCAGACTGACATTCATGTACACAAACAACGAGGCCCAATACAAAGCTTGTATCATGGGCCTCGAAGAAGCAATCGACTTAAGGATCACAAACTTGGATGTATATGGCAATTCAGCCTTGGTTATCAATCAGATCAAAGGAGATTGGAACACATACCAATCAGGACTAATTCCTTACAAAGATTACGCGAGAAGGTTGTTACCATTCTTCAATAGAATCGAGTTTCATCACATGGCTGATGCATTAGCCACCCTCTCTTCCATGATTAGTGTAGATCAATGGAATGACCTACCTAAGATCGACATAATGCGCCTCGAAAGACCCTCCTACATCTTCACAATCGAAGCAGTTATCGATGACAAACCTTGGTATCAGGATATCAAATGCTTCCTTCAGAAACAAGAGTACCCTCCTGGGGCATCCAGAACGGACAGAAAAACCCTCAGAAGGCTAGCAGGCAGCTTCTTCCTGAGGGGTGATACACTCCAAAAGAGAAACTTTGACATGGTCTTACTCCGATGTGTAGACAGACCAGAAGCAAACGTGCTGATAAAAGAAATGCATGAAGGATCCTTTGGCACTCATGCCAATGGACACACAATGTCGAGAAAAATTCTAAGAGTAGGGTACTACTGGTTGACCCTGGAATCCGATTGCTACAAGTACATGAGGAAGTCTCACAAGTGTCAGATATACTCAGACAAAATCCATGTACTGCCAACGCATCTCAAAGTTCTTTCTTCTCCATGACCTTTTTCCATATGGGGAATCGACATGATCGAACCCAAGGCTTCAAACGGACATCGGTTCATCCTGGTAGCCATTGACTACTTCACCAAGTGGGTCGAAACAGCGTCATACGCCAATGTAACCAGATAAGTGGTGGTCTGATTCATCAAAAACAATATCATTTGTCGTCATGGTGTTCCTGGCCAGATCATTACTGATAACGGATCCAACTTGAACAATAAGATGATGAAAGATTTGTGCGCTAAGATCAAGATTGAACACCATAACTCATCTCCCTACCGATCCAAGATGAACGGAGTGGTAGAAGCGGCTAACAAGAACATCAAGAAAATTGTTCAAAAGATGGTTGTAACCTACAAAGATTGGCACGAAATGCTACCCTTTGCCCTTCACGGTTATCGTACATCTGTCCGCACTTCAACAGGAGCAACCCCTTTCTCTCTAGTATATGGCATGGAAGCAGTGCTTCCCATAGAAGAAGAGATCCCATCAATCCAGGTATTGATGGAAGCAAAGCTAACAGAGGCTGAATGGTGTCAAAGTCGACACGACGAGCTGAATCTGATCGAAGAAAAACGAATGACGGCTCTATGTCATGGTCAGTTGTATCAGCAAAGAATGAAGAATGTGTTTGACAAAAAGGTTCGACCTCGCGTCTTCAGGAAAAGAGACCTCGTGCTCAAAAAGATACAATCATTTCTCATGATTCCCGGGGCAAATGGACTCCGAATTACGACGGCCCCTATGTGGTCAAGAAAGCTTTCTCAGGCGGTGCCTTGAGACTTGCAACCATGGACAGAGAGGAATTTTCCTACCCCACGAATGTTGACGTAGTCAAGAAATACTTCGCCTAAACAAAAAAAAATGTCTCGGTGGATTGAAAATCCGAAAGGGCGGTCCAAGAAAAAATTAGAGACATGATAAAAAATAATCCCAGTGGATTGGAAATCTCAAAGTACAATCCAGGCAAAAGTTAGGGATTAATGGCAAGTAACTACGTCCAACAAAGGGGCAAATCCCTCAGCGGCAGTTACACCATCCGTCAGAAAAATCCAGTCAAGGTCATCTTCGACAGAAGCTCAGGATGTCCGAATTTAAAGTTGATAGAAGGATAGCGGTCGTTATGTTTCAATGCAGCCCTTTTCCCTTAAATTACCATTTTCTAAACTTCGTAAATACTCTATGGAATCACGCGCTTGGCTGATTTCCATCATGTCAATAAAATTTGAGCCCTAGTGCGTTTGTTTGCAATTCTCATTTGTTTTAGCTTTACAGAATGGTGTTTTAATGTGATTAACGATTCTTGAAATAAAACAAAAATGAATTTACTTGTAAAAATTTTCTCTGCTTTTAAAATAAAGATGGCAATTCTTTTGACTGTTGAACATCGAAATAACATCGATTGCTTCTCCAGAAGTAATCGAACCTCAAAGTGCAGAATCAAAGTGCTCCTTCTAAACCAGTGCACCTGAATGAAGGATCAGCTGTGTCAGAAACCATGTTTTATCTAACGCCCCCGGCAGAGTTCTTACCTCCTAAGCCCGACCAACATAGTTCCCCGACGGGGACTATCTCTCCTAAGCAAGGCGGAATTGCTATCTTGAACCAGTGATACTCTTCATCCCCTGCAGTGGCCGAGTATCCAGTCATGTCCATCTATTAGTATGTATGTCGCGTCAGTTTTGTCAGCATATACATACATACATCATGCATTATTGATTTACATTCATATTCATATTGCATCACTATCACGTTTGTCGGTCTTATCCCCAAGTGATAAAAGTCCTCTCAGTCGCATTGTCAGTTATTTCCTTGTCAGGGAACGTCGCGTCTGAACAACCTCTCCTCCAGTTTATTTCTGGATTGAAGTTGGTCCCTCGACCACTTTGATAACTTGAACCTCTGAAAAACAAGAAGACCTTCGACAAATGTCACTCTTCACCCTTGAAGATGATATCTTTGATTTCCCGGGTTAAGGAAAATCCCCAGAGAAAGCCTCTTAATCAAAGATTCGACAATACAGTAGTTTTTCTCCAAAAATTTCGCTGACAAAAAGGTCATCAGCACCTCAAAATTGGATCACTTCATATGGCATTTCTCTAAGAAGATCCCGAGAAAAGTATGATGTAATATCCCCAAACGAAAATAGTCTCTCAAGAGACTCGTTTTTCCCCAGTAGGTCAACAAATGGCATCTCCTACAGAGAAGTGTGTACACCTCTGCAGCTCAGACAGATGGGTCCCCCAGCAAGTTCGACATCAAATTTTCTATCAAATGGAGCCTCCCCACTATAGCTCGGCGAGAAGTTTGATGAAGACCGCTACAAATAGCGTCCCTTGTCAAGAAAGTTTATTGACAAAAGAAACTTAGACCAGTTCCTTGGTAGGAAACCAGGATCGAGGGGAAGTTTATTCCAAAAACTAAGACCAGTTCCTTGGTAGGAAACTAGGATCGAGGGGAAGTTTATTCCAGAAACTAAGACCAGTTCCTTGGTAGAAAACCAGTATCGAGGGGAAGTTTACATCAGAAACTTAGACCAGTTCCTTTGTATGAAACCAGGATCGAGGGGAAGTTTACCTTTTCTAAGCATCATTGCTTAGCGAAAGAAGATGGATGAGCAAGCTTCCGTTTATAACCACCATCAAAATTTTGAGTATTCCGATATTTAATCATCTTGCACCCTGAATGCCCGAATACCTTCGCCATTCACACCTTTGAGTCCAAGAAGATTAAATAGGGGCATCTGTCAAACCCCAAATTTTGAGCACTAAGATTCCCCATCACTATGCAAATCATCATCACAATATGGATGGACCATCATACCTCATTAGTCTCCCCAAAGATGGGTGAGCATCCACTACAATCAACCTTAGGGTTTCAAGTCCTTTCAGAGCCTTTAGACAAAAGATCAATCAAGGAATGACATGATCTTCAACTTGTCTAAACCTGTCAAACATCCACAATGGATCAAGAGGACTCCCACATCAAGAATCAAGCACAAGGTTGCAACATTCTGAGAGGATCAAGCCTCAAGATCGCCAGTGTCAACAAACTAGGGTTTTGGTCGACCAAGGCCTCCAGATGGAAATTTTCCTCTGGGCATGAGCCAATGCTTCAAAGCACAACCTAATATGCTCCAAGGGACAACATGGCCCCAATCATCCAGTCAATTTAGCCTCAGGGGATGCATTTATAAAAAATCAGGAATTAGGGTTTCTTGACCTAATTCACCCCTAAGTTGACTTTTGGGACAAGACATGAGCCAAGATCTCAAGAGAGGATTTTAGGGTCTCCAATACACTACATTGATCCATTTTCAACAATAGATTGATCTAAGAAGCTTGATCCACAAGTTTCAAATTCATCAGAACCACAATTAGGGTTTTGAGGGAAAAGTCAATTGTACCTTTGACTTTTGATCCAGGCATGCTCGCAAACCTTGGGACATGATTCAATACACCCTATAACACCTATGGAACATACCCATCGAGTTTGATTTAGGTCAAGGACTTGATTTCACAAAGGATCGCGCAGTTTGGATTTCATCTAATAAAAAGTCAACTGTGCACAAAAGTCAACTTTGACTTTTTGAGATTTTTCACAATTATGGTTCTTTGACCCTAAAATGATGTTAATGTGTGATTGAAATCATCATTCATCAAGAAAAATCAAGAAAAGTGGGATAACTTGTAAAAGGGTTAACCATAAAAAACTTAGAAATTTTCTAAGTTATGGAACAAAGTGGCTAGGGTACCAACTTTGGAGGATCATATCTCCTAAACCACAAGGCCATTTTCCCCCATTCAAAGCTGGATTTGTAGCTCTCATGGCCCTCTACAAAAGCTTCAACTACACCTCATTCCAATTCACCATGGATTTTGAGTTATGGAATGATCAAAATGGCTGAAAACATGAAATGTCACTTTTTCCAACACTTAGTGAAATTTTCACTAAGTCAGAATCTGTTTTGCTTTTTTCCAAAAGTAGGGGGATTTTTCACTTGGATCCAAAAAGTATCAAGACAAACTATAATCATACATATGTTGTATCATATGAGAGCTTTCCAAAATGGCCAAGAACTCCATAAAACTCCACTTAAGTCATGAGATATGACCATGCCAATATGCCTTGCTGCAAACTGTCATGGCAAGGCAGATTTGGGAATTTTGCTCGATTTGCTCGAATTTTACAAAGGGCAAGCAAATCTATCCATCTGAACACCTCAAGGGGGGACCAAGGAGGGACAAACACTGATCCATTAGCCTCCCAAGTCTTTGGAACCAAAAGTAGCATGCCAAACCTAGAAATGCCTAAAGACTCCAATTTTGGTTTGGAGCATTTAATGGATGCACCAAGGTGGCATAGACTAAGCCTTTTCCAACTGAATTCAGTCAAGGATGATCCAAGAACTAGGGAACCAGCAGCCTGTGCTCTAACCTCTAGTCAATGGCTAGAGGAGACTTGGATTCCCATTGATCAACATTGGCCAAACTTCTGCAGCAGTTGCCATTCACTATTGCAGCCAAAACAAACTTGCTCTACTATAAATAGAGCTCATTTGTGCTCAGTTTGAGTACACCAAAGCCATCAAACAGATGCTTTCCTCAAAATCCCTTTCTCCAGGCAAAAATACCTTCTCTAGCAAGGTAACTCTGAGTTTTTGAGTTAGAGAGCATTTCCATCACAGCTCATAATCCAAAGACATCCAATATGTCATATCTAAGCTGTCCAAACTCTCACAAGTGACCTGTAACACCAAAATCACAAAGTCACCTCTCAAAACCTCAAAATAAGTCTTTTTTGCACTTTTCAAGCCATGTCTTGATTCAGTCACTTTCAAAACCAGATAAAACCTCAAACACACTCCAAATATCATCCTTGAAATGTCCCAAATGGTTCCCCACATCTGGAACACCATTTGAGAGAGTTGCTATTTTGGCCACTTTTGCCCCTTTTGCAAGAAAGAGCTCAAACTTGTTCCTGAGGTTTCCAGCTAATTCCAACCATCCTAAAAGCTTCTAAGAGATCATTTGAGGGTGTCCAAAGCATCAAATCATTTCTGGAACAAAGCACTTGGCAGATTGCACAAAAGCTCCAAAAAGAGGTAAGCATCACAACTTGATCTCTTTAAAATATGCCTTGCTTTGATGTCCACTGATCATGCACATCTTATACATGTTATTTATGTTTTGTTTGAACCAATTTATCATGTAATTCATGCCTGTAACAAGAGATAGCACAGAAAATGCAAATCATGGCCTATTTCAAAACCACTATCGGGTTTTTTAATAGGAGCATGATCTAAAAAAACACCACCACCACCATTGAATTCCTTGTGAAATTTTAGGCAGGATTGACCTAAATTTTGTCCCAATCCATGGAGAAATGAGAAAGTTACAAGCTTCACGTTTTTGGCCAAAACCTTGCCTTGCCTTGCCTTGCCTTGCCTTGGTCAGGCCTAAAATCAAGGCATGCCTTATATATTTTTAGGTTGAGCTTAGTAAAGGGATGTATCACCACCCTAGTGGTAGGACGCGCACACCGCACACAAGAGGTCTGGGGTTCGAATCCCCCTCGCCCCAGATCCTCTTTTTACCACTTTTTCCTATTTTTTTGTCATTTTTCATATTATTTTTAAATGATTTAGAAAATTAATAACTCCCTCAATTTTAATTATTTTTTATTGGTTCTTTTTGCAAAAAATCACAAAAATGTTAAAATATTTTATTCCACAAAAAAATAAAGTTATATTATTTATTTAATATAGTTAGGATTTTTATGAATAAATTCATTTTAATTGTTTTTAAACATTTTTAAAGTGAATATTCATCTTGGAAATCAAAACCAAATGAGTTTTAATTCATCTTGTGATTAATCCCTCATTTTCCAAACCTTAACCATAAATCATAAGTTGTTTATTAGCACTTATTTGGTATTTTTATCATTTTATTAATTTTCCTTGAATAAATTACTTTAAAATGATGAAATTAGGGTTTTATGGGTTTATTACCCTAAAACAAATCTTTTTCAACTCTTTGGGCCTCTAATAGAGTGTAAGACCCAACCCCTTTTTGAAACCAAAATAATTTGGGCCTCAGTCATTGTATAAGACCCACAGTGTTTTAAAAGATCTCGGCGCGATCGCCGGTTCAAAAATAATCCTTGGGCCTCTCCTTGAGCTGTAAGCTCCACCACTTGTACAAAAGTAAATCTTTGGGCC
Source organism: Lathyrus tuberosus (assembly GCA_022829125.1). Taxonomy (NCBI): domain Eukaryota; kingdom Viridiplantae; phylum Streptophyta; class Magnoliopsida; order Fabales; family Fabaceae; genus Lathyrus; species Lathyrus tuberosus. Next base: position 1,028,044 of record JALAZF010000327.1, on the reverse strand, counting down.
CCTAATAGAGTGTAAGAGCCAACCCCTTTTTGTAAAATACCAAAAACCTTGGGCCTCATTCATTGCATAAGTCCCACTGTATTTTCAAAACACCTCGGCTCAATCGCCAGTTCAAAATCAAACCATCCTGGCCTACCCTCGTGTTGTAAGACCCATTTCTTTTCTTTAAACTCTTTGGGCCTCTAATAGAGTGTAAGACCTAATCCCCTTTTAACCAAAACCTTGGGCCTCTCCTTGAGCTGTAAGCCCCAACAATCTTTTCAAAGCACTTTCTCCTTTGATTTTAAATCCAAATATATGGTTATTATCAAAACTTTCTTTGTTGGACAACAAACCACACAGCATGGAAGCTCTACAACGGGTAAGTGTTTATCCGCTTTCATTTACTGCTTTCATATATATATATATATATATATATATATATATATATATATATATATATATATATATATATATATATAACTGTATTATGGGGCTGTTTCACTGTAAGTCTTCTTTCACAAACTTTTATATACTTGTCCAATATCCACTATGTAATACTAGTATAGTTATTTAGAGTTTTCCCCGGCAACTACGTCTAGTACTAGGTAAAAGCCTTGTTGGTCACTCTTAAATACAAACAAAACTAGAACCCCCGTAGGATTCCAAATACAATCTTCCCTCCTCTTGGGGTTAAACAATATGGAGACGTGAAAGGCAGCATTCTCGGTGAACCCTTTCTCAGACTGTCACCCTTAGAAATTGTCAAAGAAACTTTAACTCCCCAGAGATGATCTTTTCTCCGTGAATGGCATCTCTTGAGTTTCTTCCAAATTCTCGGACTTTCCTGGCTTGATCTATTCTCGATGAATAGCATGTCTTGAATTTCTCAGGGTTTGGGGACCCACAGGCTTCCTAAAAGCATCCCCGCCTTCTCTTGGGCGTTGTACAAGGACCCTTCGGCTTCTTAGAAGTTCTCATGCCTTCTCTTGGGCTTCATACAAGGACCCTGACGACCTCTTAAAGGTATAAGATAGAACTTAGTCATCCTTTGCTAAAGCAGTCTTTCCAGCGTCGAAACTTCGACCATTTTAGGGTTGATACTCATCCCTTAATGCCCGTGCCTCCTCTCGGGCATAGTACAAAAGATAAAACTCTAGACTTGGAAAGTCTAAACCCCTTAAGTCTCAAAGACATTCTCAAGTTCCTTTCAAACCTAGGAAGAAACCTCGGTCTCTCTCATAAGAGTGCCCCACACCTGGACCTGCCTAGGGATCTCAATAATCCTCAGTAGTAAGTTTAGCCTCCTATTGGGCTTTGTACAAATGATTCCTCCCCAGCGGAGTTAACCTTTTCAGACTCTCTTGTTGAGTCGACTCCTTTTAGCCTCTGTTTTGGGCGTTATACAAGACACATAAAACTTACTCTCTTGTTGAGCATAAAAGATTCTCTTGTTGAGTCAACCTATTTTAGCCTCCGTCTTGGGCTTCATACAAGACACATATAAAACACTCTCTTGTTGAGTATAAAAGACTCTCTTGTTGAGTCAACCTCTTTTTTAGCCTCCGTCTTGGGCTTTGTACAAGACAGATAGAAAAACACTCTCTTGTTGAGTATAAAAGACTCTCTTGTTTAGTCAATCTCCTTTTAACCTCTATCTCGGGCTTCGTACGAGACAGCAAAACACTCTCTTGTTGAGTATAAAAGACTCTCTTGTTGAGTCAATCTCCTTTTAGCCTCTATCTCGAGCTTCGTACCAGACAACAAAACACTCTCTTGTTGAGTATAAAAGACTCTCTTGTTGGGTCAATAAACTTTCAGACTCTCTTGTTGGGTCAATAAACTTTCAGACTCTCTTGTTGAGTCAATCACCTTTTTGGACTCTCTCGTTGAGTCCATCTTCCCTTTTTGCCTCCGTCTCGGGCTTAATACGAGACACCAAATTACTCTCTTGTTGAGTATGACGGACTCTCTTGTTGAATCAAACCCTTTTAGCCTCAATCTTCGGCTTTGTACAAGACAGAAAGAACATTTTCCCTGGAAAAGTTAACTTCTAGCCTCCTCTTAGGCTTTGTATAAAGAAAACCCCGGTTGAGTCAATCAACCTTTTAGCATCAAAGTTGTGCCTTGCCCACAGCATACAAACATCAACAACTCCTCTTTAGAGATGAAAAATTCTCTCTCAGCATAAACCCTTCAGCTTCACATCTTGGGCTTTGAACAAGATACAAATAGACCCTTCAGCTTCACATCTTGGGCTTTGAAGAAGATACAAATCACCCCTTTAGCTTCAATCTTGGGCTTTGAATAAGACACCAAAACACCTTTTTCCTCCCTTAGAATAGGAGGAACTACGATCGCTCTGATTTCCCTATAACGGGAATACGTAGGCATAAGATTGCAAAATCTTAGCGAGCATACCAATAAAAAACCCAAAATCTCATACCTTCATACATCCATCGACAAGCATCAGTCCTAACATCTTACCAATAGCCTAGACACTGTTTTTAGGTTAATAAACCAAAGGGAGAACCCCCCTATTTTGATAGCATCTGTAAACCAACAGTTTTGACTCTTTAACCTCAGTTTGCAAGCAGGGTTAATTGGAGACATCTATTTCCCTTCCTTAATCAGCTCAATAGGATAAAAAATGAATCGAACTATAGTACCAAAGCGATAGTGATTCGAAACCACAAAAATCGCGCTATAGTATCGAAGTGACTGCCCCAGCCTAGTGTATCAAAGGTCTCCCAAACAAACAGCTGTATGTTACTCGGATGTCCATGACCTGGAAAGTGACTAGGAAAGTGTGAGGACCGATAGTTATGGGAAGGTCGACTTCGCTGATAACTATTTTTCAGGATCCGTAAAATGCTTTGGCGATGACCTCACTGCCTCTCATCGGAGATCCTTTGAATGATAGTCGCATTAGAGTGGACTTCGGCATAACATTGAGAGCCGATCTGGTATCTACCAATACGCTGGCTAAAGCATCGTCCTGGCAGTTGACTATGATATTGAGCGCCATGTTGTGACTTTTGCCTTCTTCTGGAAATTCCTCATCACTAAACCCCAAGTTGTTGCACGAAGTGATGTTGGAGATGATGTTGTCGAATTGTCTTATTGACACATCCTGTTCCACAAAGGCCTGTTCTAAGACTTTCTGTAGAGCGCCTCTGTGGGCTTCGGAACTGAGCAAAAGTGATAACACTGAGATTTTTGAAGGAGTTTGTAATAGCTGATCAGTAATGTTGTATTCACTCCTTTGGAAGAGCTTCAGCATCTCATCCTCGTTCTTTGAAAGGTCGGGATTACTAGATTGACAGACTGGTGGATTGGGAACTTCCGTTTGAGGTTCCTTTTCTCTGTTAGGTTCTCCAACTCCTCGGTTGAAGATTTGACCACTCCGTGTTACTCAACTGATGTCTGCAATATTCACGATGGAGGTTAATGTAATTTCCTTTCCATTCTTAATTGTTGTTGCACCGTATTTGTAAGGGATAGCCTTAGTTGATTCATACAGTACTGGCCCCGGCAAATATATAACTACAGGAGCCTTCTGATTTCTCTGACTGTTGTAAGTAACTTCAATTAGTTCCTGGTTAAGAACTTTTGATTCGTCAAGTAGAGGGATGATGGTACAAACATCCTTAGTCCTCTCAGGATCAGAGATTACAACAACATCTTTGATTTGATCTGCAAAGTTGTCTGGTGTCCAGTTGATTGATCCAAAACTTGGACACGGTCGAATCTCTTTGCGGTCCAACTGACTCTGAAGAGCTGCTCGCACGAGGTAGCATCCTTGATTATTTTCCAAGTAGACTCTACAGCGCTCGTAATTGTGTGGTGGCACCTGGCCACGCCTGCTTTGAATGCAGTGTAACCTCACTAGATCTGTTTCCATTGATCGAACATCCTGACTTTGATGCCTAGTAGGGTTCCCATTAACCACACTGATATGTGAAGTCAGGAAACTGAGCTGGACTTGTGTAGCGTGTAACTCCACCAAGCTAGTATTCATCAAGCGAATATCAAAGATTTGACTCATATTCACTTGATACTGATTTCTATTGCAGTAATCCTGAATCCATCCAAGATCCACCTGATGCTGGAGGGCCTCTTGTACAAAAGAGCATCCCTGTTTGTTTACCGAGCAGATCAGACAAGAGGTTTAATCGTGCCGAGGCATATTGTGATGTTGGCTTTGCCTTGAGTGCATTGCCACCAAGTTGACATTCATTGCACGGATTTTGTGGTTCTGAATGATGTTGGAACTTGTATAAGTCATGTTAACTCCACGAACTCGATGCTTTTGGATCCACCCGAGATCCAACTGTTCCTGTAGAGCTGATTGCACCACAGAACATCCTTGATTGTTTTTAGAGCAGATATCATACTGGTGATAATTGTGAGATGGTACATGCCCGTATTCACTCTGTCTACAATGTATCTTGACCAAGTTAGCCCTCAATAAGAGTACATCATGAATTTGATAGGTGTTGTTGGACTCTCCCTCTATCAAATTTACCACAGCTTTCTCGTGTTGAGGCAGCGGGTTCGTGAGAACATTCGAATTCGTATCTTTGAAAGACAAGACCCCGCTCCTAACAAGCTTTTGCAGATCGGATTTGAAACTGAGATAATTTTCTATGTTATGCCCCAGTCCTCCTTGATGGTAAGGGCAAGTCTGATCTGCTTTGAACCAAAAGGGCAGATTCTTGGGTACTGTAAGAGGAGACCTGGTTTGGATGTGCCCCTTGACCAGTAGTAATGGAAATAGTTTGGCGTACAACATGGGTATAGGGTCGAACCCTGGTGGTCGCGTTGTACGATTGTTGTTATACTGAGGATGAGCCTGCTGAAGAGGCTGTTGTATCCTTTGTTGATATTGTTGTTGATTCGGTTGGCTCTGAGCAACCTGAGGTTGATACGTAGGAACAAGCGCAGGGTTGATAGCAGGAGTTACAACTGCTACTGGTTGGTACCGTCGCCTTTTCTTTCCGAGAGAGATATTGCCAATATCTTGCTCTTTTTTCTTAGGGAGAGTACTACCGTATCTTTTGGTACTGCTTGATGGTCCATCATTTTTAACTAAACGTCCTTCTCAGACTACTTCCTCGAGACGAACTCCCATGCCTACCATTTCAGTAAAGTCACTGGGCGCACTGGCGACCATTCGGTCGTAGTAGAATGAGCTCAAGGTCTTTAATAAGATCTTTGTCATCTCTTTTTCCTCAAGAGGTGGACAAATTTGGGCGGTGATTTCACGCCATCTCTGAGCGTACTCCTTAAAGGTTTCCTTGTCTTTTTGTGACATGGCTCTGAGTTGATCTCTGTCTGGTGCCATGTCCAGGTTATACTTATATTGTTGAACGAAGGCAGCGCCAAGATCTCTGAAAGTGCCGATCTTAGTGCAGTTTAAACCCATGTACCATTTGAGTGCGGCACCGGTTAAACTATCTTGAAAATAGTGAATCAGTAGCTCCTGGTTATTTGTCTGAGTTGACATTCGCCGAGCGTACATCACCAAATGGCTTTGAGGGCAAGAGTTACCCTTGTACTTTTCAAATTTGGGCACTTTGAACTTGTGCGGAACTTTCACATTGGGGACCAAACAAAGGTCTGCGGCGTCCTTTCCAAATAGATCCTGACCGCGAAGGGCTTGCAGCTCTTTCTGCATCTCCAAGAACTGTTCCTGGAACTCATTCATTCTGTCGAACATACTTTCGTTTCCACCATAAGGTATCAGTGGAATTTGTCCTTCCGGGACAGTGTGTACCACGGGTGGTGGTATAGTCATCATGGCAGTGACTCTAGGTCATTCCCTCTCCCGAAGTTTGTAACCTTCAGGAGTTGCTGTCATGCCCCGGGCATCTTTGCTTTCTCGAAGTTTGTAACCTTCAGGCCCAGTGTTCCTGCTGCAGTTCCCTGATCTTCAGTGATCGGCGAAACATATCTTTTCGGGATATAGTGAATAGGCATGCCCCATGGATGATCTTTTGGCATTTTGTACTTAGGATCATACTACTCCACTATGGGCGTTGATGTGATCTCTGAGATCACAGTCCTTTGTTGTTGTATCTTAGCTTCTGCCAGAGCTTGCATGTCGTTATAAAGCTTTCTCAGATCCTCTTTCAGAGTTTCGATCTCTTCCCTCAACTCTCTGTTCTCTTCCTCGAGATCATCCATCTTTTTCTGTCGATTGGCCCGAGTATTGTACGAATGAGACAGTTTGACTCTAGAATCGATACGCAAACGTGAGATTCGTAGGTAAAAAGAATGCGTTATGTGAGAATGATGAATGATACGCAAGGATTAATTAAATTTTTTTTGTTTAATCAAAATAAACTTCGACAATTGGATTGCAAATATCAAACAGTGGGGAAACCCCGTTTTATTGAATTCAAAAATGGCGGAATGGAAATACAGTAATTTACAAAGTGCTGTAAAAGGAAATATAAACTTATGGGTCCCGAGTCCTCTCTGAGGGGAGCTGAGGTGCTGGTTCTGATATTTTCCTTTTGTTTGACCGGGGCTCTTGGGCCGTTGTCGGGTTGTCATTCCTGTGCCATGTGAAAGGAGCGAGTAAGTTCCTTTGGTCATCCTGATTTTCTACAGCATGTTGCCCTAAAATCTCAATCAGAGCATCTTTATCCTTCAATAGTTGTTGTATTTTCTTACACTCCACATTGAGAATACGGTACTTGTTCTATCAAGACCTCTTCTCCTGTTGAACTTTGTTGAGAGTAACCTGAAGCTTTTCCGTATCAGACATAAAATAAAGGACAGGGTCCCTTAATGGAAGAACTTCCTAGCGAGGGTAAGGCATCCTCAGGTTGAGAGCTCTAGTATGTACCCAGTGGAGATAAGGTTCCACCGAGACACAGTCTGGTTTTCCTAGAGACTCTCTTCCTTTCCTATGAACGTGTTTCCAGGCATGCACTATTTCTGTCTTTAGTGCCCTGTCATTTTCTCCTTCCTTGAAGAAAAGACCTTCCAGATGAGCATTTCGCGGGACATGCCTCATCGGGTATCCAAATTGACGACGAACTAAAACTGGATGATAATTGATTCCTCCCTTAGTTCCTGTGAGGGGTACATTTGGGAAATTTCCACAATGGTCAATGATTCTGATCCCGTCATAAATTCGACTGTACCAATCGATGTCAGAGTTGGTAAGAGACATGATTCTCTGTGACCAACGTAAAGTATTCTTTTGATCCCAAAATGCAGCAGATTTTGGCAAATGGGAAGTGAACCATTTGTATAGCAGGGGTACACAGCATGTGATTATTCCTCCGCTGTACAAATTCCTTAAGTGTACAGAATGATAAGTATCTGTGAGCAGGGTCAGTACAGGGTTTCCAATTAGAAAAATCTTAATGGCATTGATATCAACGAAGTTATCAATGTTGGGAAACAGAAATAACCCGTAGGTAAGCAAAACAAAGATGCTTTCGAAAGCGGCCACGTTCCCTATACTAGCAAAGTACAGAGCTTTCTTTATCAAGAACTGGGCTGGCAAATCCTGGATACCACCCTTAATGATCATGTGAGTCCTGACTTCTGACTTGTCCAAATAGATTGCTCTTGCAATGGTTTGATCCTTTGGAATCTCTTCCTGTCCAAAAAAGGGAGCTTGATCAGTAATATGTAAATTAGTCAGGTGAGAGTACTCCTCCAGTGTTGGTGCTAGTTGATAATCGGGGAATGTGAATCAGTGATAGATCGGATCGTAGAACTGGATTAGTATGGACAGGATTCCTTCGATTACATGGACCCTTAACAGAGACAACAATCCTCCATACTTAGCTCTGAAAGCCTCAGGGTTGGTTATCATCCTTGCCAACCCTCTTAAATCCTCTAGTTTTGGAACCCTGAAGGTGTACTTGTGAGTTTTCCTTCTACCGAAATCCATTAGCAATCTCTTTTTCTGACATTTGCAATCATTGTCTTAGTTTAATTTGAAAAAGAGAGTCTAGAAGAGAAGATTTTTCTTTGTTTTTTAATGTTTTTTATGAAATGAATGCATGAATGCAGCACACAAAAACATAGAAAAACATGAGGTCAAAGGGTCGGTGTCATGAAGTCAAGGCTCCACCCATCCCCAAAGGTTTATACTGGTATTTTTTGTACCTGTCCTCAAAATCACTAGCCCCTCTTGGGATAACAACAACAAGCGGATCGCCAGCGAGCTGTAGTATCTTAGAGTAGACTCAAATGAGGGTAGTATAGCGTGACAACTATTTCCGATAGCTTCCGCACTACAAAATGGTTTCAGTCTACTAAAATCCTCAGCTTTTTAGATAACCCAATGGAACAATCTGCTTTCAACAACCAAAGTCATATAGGCATTGAATCCGCAAAGGGCATCTCCACTGATTTGATGGTCGACCAGGACCTCTTATCTGGGATTCACTCCTCGTAAGATTACCCGTATAATGCCATCACTTATCTTAGGTGTATACTCAATCTTTCCAGATGCGGCATCACACGCATTCCCATTAGCAGAAAAGTAAACACAGATATCAATTAGGAAAAACAGTATATATATTTGTCCTAACATCCTAGACCTCTAGTCTTATGATCCTATACAGACAATGAGTCCCCAACAGAGTCGCCATTTTACTGTAGCGCACGATTTTGTCGGTGACGCGACCACCTTATCGCTGAAGTTTGGGTTTTCTCCTCGTGGAGAAAGGGTGCTACTTTCTGATTTCTTATTTATCCCGTGAAGCTGGACGGGAAAGGGAAGCTATCTAAAACTAACCTTGCATGCGAATGTTTAACCGAACAAATGCTTTAAAAGAGATTGGGGGGTCCGGGGTCAGGTTATACAATGGGTAGTTGTCAATTACCCATCCTATATGTGGTTATCCACAGGATATTAGCAAATAGATCTTGCTTTGTAATTGATAGTGTTTATCTGCTGATGGGTTGGGAAAGTTTCTTGGGAAATATGAGAGAGTGAGTGAGTTTTTGTTTGTGTTCGGGTTTTCCCAATGTTTTTGGTAAGGTACTGGACCTAAGTTTTGATTGGTATGACGGTACTGGACCTAGAGTTTTTGTTTAGTATGCTCGCTAATATTTTGCAATCTTATGCCTACGTATTCCCGAAATAGGGAAATCAGAGCGATCGTAGTTCCTCCTATTCTATGGGAGGAAAGGGATGTTTTGGTGTCTTGTTTAAAGCCCAAGACATGAAGCTAAAGGTGGTTTGTATCTTGTTCAAACCCCAAGATGTGAAGCTAAAGGGTTTTGAGCGCGAGAGGATTTGTCATCTCTAAAGAGGAGTTGTTGATGTTTGTATGCTGTGAGCAAGGCACAAATTTGATGTTAAAACGTTGATTGACTCAACCAGGGGGTTTCTTTATACAAAGCCTAAGAGTAGGCGGGAAGTTTGACTTTTCCGGGGAAAATGTTCTTTCTGTCTTGTATAAAGCCCAAGATTGAGGCTAAAATGGATTTTCACTCCGTTGGGGAGAATGTATCTTGTGTAAAGCCCAAGATGGAGGCTGAAATGGGTTTACTCAACAAGAGAGTACTTTTGTCTGTCCTGTATAAAGCCCAAGACAGAGGCTAAAAAGATTGACTCAACAAGAGAGTCTTGAACAGGTGATTGACTCAACAAGAGAGTCTGAAGGTTGATTGACTCAACAAGAGAGTCTTTTATACTCAACAAGAGAGTGTTTTGCTGTCTCTTACGAAGCCCGAGTTTGAGGCTAAAAGGAGATTAAATCAACAAGAGAGTCTTTTATACTCAACAAGAGAGTGTTTTATATGCCTTGTACGAAGCCCAAGACGGAGGCTAAAAAGTGGTTGACTCAACAAGAGAGTCTTTTATACTCACCAAGAGAGTGGGTTTTTATATGTCTTGTACAAAGCCCAAGACGGAGGCTAAAGGTGGTTGGCTCAACAAGAGAGTCTAAAAAGGTTAGCTCTGCTAGGGAGGATCATTTGTACAAATCCCAAGTGGAGGCTGACTTTGCTGCTGAGGATTATTAAGATCCTGAAGCGGGTCCAAATGTGGGGAACTCTCTGAGGGAGACCGGGTTTCTGCTGGAGATTGATCCAGAGTGATCGGTGTTTTCTCCTATGTTTGAAAGGAACTTGAGAATGTCTTTGAGACTCAAGAGTTTTAGACTGTCCAAGTCTAGAGTTTTATCTTTTGTACAATGCCCAAGAGAAGGCGCAGGCATTAAGGGATGAATATCAACCCTAAAATGGCTGGAGTTTTGACGCTGGAAAGACTGCTCTAGCAAAGGATGACTAAGTTATGTCTTATACCTTTAAGAGGTCGTCAGGGTCCTTGTATTAAGCCCAAGAGGAGGAATGAGAACTTCTAAGAAGCCGAAGGGTCCTTGTACAACGCCCAAGAGGAGGCGGGGATGCTTTTAGGAAGCCCGTGGGTCCCCAAACCAAGAGAAGTTCAAGAAATGCAATTCACAGAGAAGAGATCATTCCAGGAAAGTTTGAGAATTTGGAAGAAACTCAAGAGATGCCATTCAAGGAGAAAAGATCATCTCTGGGGAGTTAGAGTTTCTTTGACAATTTCTAAGGGTGACAGTCTGAGAAAAGGTTCACCGAGAATACTGCCTTTCTCTTTGTTCCATATTTTTTAACCCCAAGAGGAGGGAAGATTGTATCTGGAATCCTACGGGGGATCTAGTTTTGTTTGTATTTAAGAGTGACCAATATGGCTTTACCTAGTTCTAGACGTAGTTGCCGGGGAAAACTCTAAATAACTATACTAGTATTACACAGTGGATATGTGACAAGTATATAAAAGGATGTTGAAGAAGACTTACAGTGAAGCAGCCCAACAATACAGTTATATATATGAAAGCGGTAAATGAAAGCGGATAAACACTTACCCGTTGTAGAGCTTCCATGTTGTTTGGTTAGTTGTTCAACAAAGAAATTAAAGAAAGTTTTGATAACAACATATATTTGAATTCAAAGTCAAAGGAGAAAGTGCTTTGAAAAGATTGTTGGGGCTTACAGCTCAAGGAGATGCTCATGTTTTAACGATGATCGCACCGTTGCCTTGAAAACTGTACAGAGGGACTTATACAATATGTGACGCCCAAAAAAGTGTTTATGTACAAGGGGATGGGTCTTACACTCTATTAGAGGCCCAAAGATTTATTTTTGTACAAAAGATGGGACTTACAACTCAAGGAGAAACCCAGGGTTATTTGTTTGAAAACGGCGATCGCGCCGAGGTTTTTGAAAACACAGTGGGTCTTATACAACATCTGAGGCCCAAATTATTTTGGTTTCAAAAAGGATTGGGTCTTACACTCTATTAGAGGCCCATGAGTGTTTGAAAATTATTGAAGAGGGTGGAATCGATCAAAACCCTAATTTCATCATTTTTTAAGAGTGAATTCTTGAAGAAAATGATAAAAAATGATAGAACACCAAATAAGCTTGAATAAACAACTTGTGATTTTTGGTTAAGGTTTAAAAAATTAGGTTTTAATCACAAGATGAAATAAAGCTCATTTGGTTTTGATTTTTCAAGATAAATATTCACTTTTAAAATGTTTAAAAACAATTAAAAATGAACTTATCCATAAAAATACAAACTATATTAAATAAATAATATAAATTTGATTTTTTTTGTGGAATAAAATATTTCAACATTTTTGTGATTTTTGCAAAAAGAACCAATAAAAAATAATTAAAATTGAAGGAGTTATTAATTTTTCAAATCATTAAAAATAATAAGAAAAATAATAGAAAATGGAAAAAATGATAAAAAGAGGATCTGGGGCGAGGGGGATTCGAACCCCGAATCTCTTGTGTGCAGTGCGCGCCTCCTACCACTGGGGTGGTGATACATCCGTGTATCAAAACCACTCCATGGATATATGAGGGTGACTTGGTTTTTAGGCCTGGCCAAGGCAAGGCAAGGCAAGATTTTGGCCAAAAACGTGATGCTTGTAACTTTCTCATTTCTCCATGGATTGGGACAAAATTTAGGTCTATCCTGCCTAGAATTTCACAAGGAATCCAATGGTGGTGGTGTTTTTTTCCAGATGAGGTCCCCATTTTAAAACCCGATAGTGGTTTTGAAATAGGCCTCCATTTGCATTTTTTGTGCTACCTCATGGTACAGGCATGAATCACATGATGAATTGGTCCAAACACAACATATATAACATGTATGAGATGTGTATGATCAGTGGACTTCAAAGCAATGCATATTTTAAGGAGTTCAAGTTGAGATGCTTACCTCTTTAGGAGCTTTTTGGGCAATCTGTCAAGGGCCTTATTCCAGAAATGTTTTGATGCTTTAAACACTCTCAAATGATCCCTTAGAAGCTTTTAGGATGATTGGAATCAGCAGGAAACCTCAGGAATGGAAACTGGCCCTTTCTTACAAAAGGGGCAAAAGTGACCAAAATAGCAACTCTCTCAAATGGTGTTCCAGATGTGGGGAACCATTTGGGACAACTCAAGGATGATATTTGGAGTGTGTTTGAGGCTTTTCTGGTTTCGAAAGTGACTGAATCAAGACATGGCTTGAAAAATGTAAAAAAGTCATATTTTGAGGTTTTGAGAGGGGACTTTGTGATTTTGGTGTTACAGGTCACTTGTGAGAGTTTGGACAGCTTAGATATGACATATTGGATGTGTTTGGATCATGAGCTGTGATGGAATTTCTCTCTAACTCAAAAACTCAGAGTTACCTTGCTAAAGAAGGCATTTTTGTCTAGAGAAAGAGATTTTAAGGAAAGGAAGTGTTGAAGTGCTTTGGGGTACTTAAACTGAGCACAAATGAGCTCAATTTATAGTAGAGCAAGTTTGTTTTGGCCGCAATAGTGAATGGCAACTACTGCAGAGGTTTGGCAAATGTTGATCAATAGGAATCCAAGTCTCCTCTAGCCATTGACTAGAGGTTATAGCACAGGCCTTTGGTTCCCTAGTTCAGAGATCATCCTTGACTCCTTCAGTTGGAAATGGCTCAGTTCATGCCACATTGGTGCATCCATTGAATGCTCCAAAACAAAATTGGAGTCTTGTCCCCTCTTTAGGGTTTTTTAGGTTTGGCATGCTATTTTTAGTTCCAAAGACTTGGGAGGCTTATGGATCATTGTTTGTCCCTCCTTGGTCTCTCCCTGAGGTAATTATATGGATAAACTTGTTTGTCATTTGCACAAATTGCTCAAATCGAGCAAAATGCACAAATCTACCTAGTTATGACAGTTGCAGCAAGGCATATTGCCACTGTCATAACTCTTAGCTCAAATGGAATTTCATGGGGTTCTTGGCCATTTTGGAAAGCTCTCATATAATACAACATATGTGTGATCATAGTTTGTCTTGACACGTTTTGGATCCAAGTGAAAAATTCCCTTACATTTTGGAAAAAGTGAAACAGATTCTGACTTACTGAAAATTTCACAAAGTGTTGGAAAAAGTGACATTTCTTGTTTTCAGCCATTTTGATCCAACCATAACTCAAAATCCATGATGAATTGAAATGAGGTGTAGTTGACACTTTTAAAGTATGCCATGAGAGCTACAAATCCATCTTTGGATCAGCCCAAATGGTTGCTTGGATCTCAAGTTATGATCCTTGGAAGTCGGTACCCTAGCCACTTTGTTCCATAACTTAGAAAATTTCTAAGTTTTTTATGGTTACCCCTTTTACAAGTTATCCCACTTTTCTTGATTTTTCTTGATGAATGATGATTCCAATCACACATTAACATCATTTTAGGGTTAGGAAACATAATTGACCAAAAAATCAAAAAGTTAAACTTTGACTTTTGGGCACAGTTGACTTTTTATCAGATGAATTCCAAACTGTGCGATCCTCTATGAAATCAAGTCCTTGACTTAAATCAAACTTAATGGATAGATTTAATAGGTGTTATAGGGTGTATTGAATCATGTCCCAAGGTTTGGGAGCATGTCTTGGTCAAAAGTCAAAGGTACAGTTGACTTTTTCCGCGAAACCCTTACTGTGGTTCTGATGAACTTGAAACTTGTGAACCAAGCTTCTTGGATCAATCCATTGTTGCAAATGGATTAATGTGGTTTATTAGGGACCCTCAAATCATCTTTTGGGGTCTTGGCTCATGTTTTGTCCCAAAAGTCAACTTAGGGGTGAATTAGGTCAAGAAACCCTAATTCCTGATTTTTGGTAAATGTATCCCCTGAGGTTAAATTAACTTGATGATGGGGTCCATGAGGTCCCTTGGAGTACCTTGGGTTGTGATTTGAAGCATTGGCTCATGCCCATAGGAAAAAATTCCATCTGGAGGCCCTGGTCGACCAAAACCCTAATTTGGTGACACTGGCAATCATGAGGCTTAATCCACTTGGAATGCTACAACATTGTGCTTGATTCTTGAAGTGGGAGTCCTCTTGATCCTTTATGGATGTTGGAGAGGTTTAGACAAGTTGAAGATCATGTCATTCCTTGATTAATCCTTTGTCTAAGAGCTCTGAGAGGGCTTGAAACCCTAAGTTTTATTGCAGTGAGTGCTCAACAACCCTTGAGGAGATTGATGAGGCACAAAGGTACATCCATATTGTGCTGATGATTTGCACAATGATGGGAAATCTTAGTGGTCAAAATTTGGGGTATGGCACAATCTAGTAGGCACCAGATCAAGATTGTATTTGTATTGTTTCAAGAATTCTTCAGATAGATCCCTCCAAGTACGGATCTTGCTGCGTTCCAAGCCCATGTACCAATCCAATGAAGCACCAGACAAACTATCTTGAAAACAATGAACAAGCAATTAATCATTATCAATATAGGATGCCATCTTCCTGCAGTACATAGTGATGTGACTACGCGGGCAACTTAAACCTTTATACTTTGGCAGCTCAGGTATCTTGAATTTCTGCGGCAGCACAACATTCGAAACCAAACACAAATCCTTGGCCTCCAAGCCAAAAGCAGAAAACCCTTCAATAGCTCTGATACGGTCTTCCAACAACTTGTAGCCAGCAGATCTACTTTGATTAGTGGGCCTGGAAAGAATCTGAGGATTTGGCAGCTGACATGCAGCGGGAGCAGTCACCTGCGGAGTAGCAAACTGAGAAGGATACACCAAACCCGGATTAACCATCTGTTCGCCTTGAAATTCAGCAAACAACCTCTGGTCTTCTAATTTGTGAAATTAGTTTACTAACAGGACCGACCACACAAATCCTAGGATACAGTGCGTTAAAAATGTTGACAATTTGAGTAAAACTCTAACCTTTTCATTATTATTGTTCTCACAATTGGTAATTTTCGACTAACTAAAGTAAAGGGACCTTGGAACTGGTAAATAACTGGTGAAATGAAAGTAAAATGACAAGAATAAAAATCTACAGAATCTTAAAGAGTATTGTAAACAAACTTAAATTTCATAAAGAATTGCAAGTAATAAACTGGTGTTTTTCTCAAACTTACATTTTTTCCATAATGACTCGTTTCTCTCACACGGTTACTTTGAGTAATTTGAATAACTTGTACAATTTTGAAATGCACACACTTATTTCATCCTAATGACCACCTATTTATATACAAACAAAACAACCGTCAATAACAGCTATTTCTCCTAAATGTGACAAATGGCCTCTTGCATGCTTCCTTGCCTTGGATATGCTCCACGCGTCTGATGTCTTCAACTGCATCTCCCTCTCAATTTTGAATTTCAAACTATCTGACGAAATACCTCTCCAACTCAAGTTGTCGAAAAAATGAGTTTCTTCATTACTTAGAAAAATTCACATCACTTGTTCTAGTTTTCAGACCGTCTTCGACTAGCTTTTAATTCAGCGTCAAATCTTGAGTCGAAATAATTCAGCATAAAATCTTTGACCAGCTCCTTCTACTTTTTGTTTTCCAATCAATCCATTATCGTCGAAAGGTGACAGTCGTCGAACATAGCAGGCGTCGAAAATAGCAGTCTACAAATTGCCCCCCAATAAATGTCTTTTCGATTACCAATGAGAAAAGCATTTTTTGCCACCATGATTCGACGCCTTCAGTAATTTAGAAAATTTCCTGTTCCTATGATTGGACACCTATGGCGTTAGGATCATCATTACACTTTTCTGAAACATCTCTTCAGCCCACGTTTCTGACGATTCTCATCATCACTACCCTAGTCCCTAGTACATCGTGGCCGATTAACTCAACTGCCACCGTTTCAGTCCATCCACTCACAACTGCCATATGCCCCCTGATCTCTCCAAATTAAAATATTTCTGAGTCCTTAACCGCTTCAGTCACCTCTTTTTACCATCTATAAATAAGTCAAAAACTCCTTTTTTCAACCCTTTTACGCTTCTTCTTCCACTTGAGCAAAACCCTTTCAACGTTTCTTCTTCTTCATTGAGTTTCTCTGCAAATTTTTCTCCAAACATGGTGTCTTCCACAGCTCCAACCACTTCCAAAAAATCTTCAAAAAACTCAAAAGAGTTATCACCTGTCCACAAAATCTTTGGCCCAATGGTGGTAGGAAACTAACAATATGTGCCTGAACCTCCTAATGAAGAAGAAAAAAGGCGCATTTTTCAATCCTAGGTACTTATCCCTGTTCTAATTTCTGGTAAATTATATGCAATGCTAGGGCCTTTGCCTGATTTAAAATTAGACCCAGTGAAAGTAAAAGAATTTGTTCCAGCCTATCACCGTTATAAACCCATAGCTAATGGGGTTAAACCTAGAACTGATAAAGAAAAAGCCATAGATGAAAAATCCATTGTTGATGGTCAAGGCTCACCCTCTGAAGAACCCATAAGCTTAGAATATCTGAACCATGCTAGAATTTTTAGATCTTGTCCCTTGTCGAAAGATCCTTCTGATTATTTAGCTTGGTTGGCGAAGATTGAAAAAGTTAAAGCTGATTTCTGGAAAGACATAGGTATTTTCGACTTGATTCAACTGTCGAAAGTAGGATCAGGTTACTGCCCAAATATGCTCTTGGCTTCCCTCTACTTCTGGGACAACACTTATAACAATTTCCATCTTCCTTGTGGGATGGTTACCCCTACCCTATTCGACATAGCTGCCATCACTGGCCTTAGCCCGTTAGGAGTAGACTATGACCCCAACGTTTTATCTGATGATTCTATAGGATTTGACACGAACAAGGCCACCTTCACAGCTTACATTGCCAATTATCATGATCAAGAGACTAAGGAAGTTTCTGATCAGGAACATGTAGCCTTTCTGGCCCTCTGGCTGTCGAGATGTGTCTTTTGCTCCAGATCACTCCAAGTAGCCAAACATTACATCACTATGGCTAATCAATTTCATGCTGGGCGTCGATTATGCCTGAGTGAAATGATCTTAGCCAATCTTTATGAATCTCTGGGCGAAGGTGTTACTTTCCTTAAGACCATCAAGGATAAAGGAAACCTTCTTTTGTCAGGACCGTTTTGGCTTCTGCAATTATGGCTAAATGCCACTTTTGAAGCCTCTCTCCCTATCAAAAATCCTGTGAATGAAGACGCCTTGAGGGACAGGAGGGTCGAAGGGACTAGATTGGTGCAATTGACACCCACTGACGAAGGACTAAGCCTCCAACAAGCTTTTACTAGTTACGTCATAATGTTCGCCAAACGCTACAACTTTACCCCTAGTATGGCCCCTTTTGCCAACAGGGTGATTGGACCAAAATGGTTCACTAGAAAACTACCTGTGGAGTCGAAAACTGAAGAAGATGATTTCCTCAATGTCTAGGAATCCTTCCTGACACCTAGACTTCTAGCTTCCATAATTAGCCCGGGAAAGTCAAAGATATCTTTGGTTGTTTACCAGCCCAACCGCGTCTCTCGACAGTTTGGGTTAATTCAGATACAACCTAAACCCCTCTTTTCCAGAAAAGGTTCTCTCATTCACTACAACATGTTCCACAACGAGGATAAGTGTTCAGAATTATTGGAGAAGTATTCTAACCAAGTCGAGATTCAACCAGTGGTCTTTCGACCGTCCTTCCTTTGTACTCAGGAATTTGATGAATGGTGGAAAGATTACTACACCACTCAGTTTTTTGACGTGCCTTCCTTCAATATCCAGCTAACTAAAGCTTTTACACTTGTGCAGGACAAGACCAAGAAAGGTATTTCGACACATGTCAAGGAAATCCAAGCATTCCAGAAATACTTTGAAACTGCCTATAGGCCCAATGAACTTAGTCGAACCATAGGTGAAGCAGCAGTTACTTTGAAACAAAAATTTATGAGCAAACTGGATGATTTCAAACTACCTCCATACGTTCGACCAGATCAACGTTATGAGTTGGCTTTCAATCTTCATCCACCAAAGTTTTCCCCTCTACCTTCTGCTGAATTTGGTATGGCTCTTAGCACTCCATTTCCAGATTGGTTCATTTGCGGGGATTTGATGAAAATTCTTCGCCAAAATTACCAAAAACGCGCTAAGCGAGTGGTTCTGACTAAGTACACCTTGGACAATTTCAAAGGTCACCTTCATATTGGCATAGAACACGTTCGCGTGGAAACTCCAATACTTGAAGGTGTGGAATGGGGAGACCTTCGACATCCTTTACTTATTATTCACGCATATTCCTTCAAACTTTATCTCTAATTTCTTCTTTTTTCTTTTAGCTTTGAAAATAACTGCCAAGAAACTAGCTGTTGAAGGTTCGACTGCAGGAGTTGAGGAAGGCCCTCAAACCATAGCTAAAAAACCTCTGGCAAGAGTATAACTCCATTTCTTATTTCGCCAACATTATTATTATTTTTTTTTAAATGCCAATTAAACTTTGTTGCCATTTTCAGGGAAGCCGAAAACCTCCTCCGACGCCGAAGAAAAGGAAAGAGCAAGAAACTGAAACTCCTGCTGTTGAATCCGGTGACGAGTCTCCCAACCAAGTACAACCTTTAAAGAAAAAGAAAAAGGTATCAAAACCTCCCCCACAAAAGTCCTCTACTATCAGAACACTGGAGAAAACTCCCCCAACAAGTCCAGTTGTGCAAGTTCCACCCATTCCTGAAGAAAGTGGAAATTCCAGCTTTAAAACTGTTGTCCCCTAGGTACGTTCTGATATTCGACAGCTAAACTCTTTCCTTATGGTCATACTTATTTTTCCTTAACTTGATTTATCTTTTCAGGTCCAAGTTGATACCCATGGACACCCTCTTGTCCAAGTACTTCCAAAGACCAGCAGTGATCCCACCTACAAACCTACCAGTCTTTCAAAGCAGTCTCTAAAAGGTTCGACAAAGGAATCTGCGACAGAGGTTAACCAACCAGTTGCTACTCTCCAACAACAACATCTTGCTCAATATAGGATAGGAGAGGAAACCAGCCCCAAAAACAACATCCTAGTCAAAACTGGTGGGGAAACTGAAATGGCCAATGAAACCCTGATCACAGAAGACCATCATGATGATAATTATCCCATTCATTTGAAGCATGATGATGAAGATAAAGATGAGGAGACTGGCTCTGATGTCGAAAAAGGAGAAAAAACAGAAGATGATAGAGAAACTACTCCAGGACTTGCTGCTGATGAGGAAAGAGAACGTGACACGCAGAACTCCCCAAAACATGCTAAGACTGGTTCGTCACATACTACTTCGACCAACTTCTTTCACGAAAAACTTCAGAGCATGAAGGTGCAGCGACCCTTAGAATATTTGAAAGTTATGCTCAATACACGTCACACCTTCTATGACCCTTCCCATAGCAGTTCGACAACCTCAGGAGCTGTTTCTGGTGCCAAATCTATGGATGCTATACTAGCCCAAATTCGAGAACAAATCCTTGACGTGGACCTGTTTCAGGTTTTGGAGGATGATTCGTCTGTTCAGTTCAACCTTAAGAAAATCCTGAAGCAAATCAATGTTTTGGAAGCTCCTGCTGAAATAATTGACGTTGTGGTAGACTTAACCACACTAATTGACCTGGTAGTAGCAGACTTCAACCGACTACGAGATTATTCGAAAAAGATAGAAAACAAGTCGGAAACTCAACTTGCTGAATGGGATGTCGTTTCCACCTCCACTAATAGAGTGACTGAACTGGGAGAACTTTCTGAAAAGAACAAGAAAGAAGCTGCCAGTTGTGACGAAAACATTCTGAAGTGGGAGAAACAAATAGCTGCACTTCAAAAGAAAATTTCCCAGGCGAAAAAACTCAAGGAGGAACTGCAACAGGTCAATCAAGATGAAATTGACAAAGAACTGGAAGTGGGAGTACACCATGTTGACAGAGCTCAAACATTAGGCAAAGAAATCGAAGAGCTTTTGACCAACAAAACTCTTTGTGAATGTCGAATTCAGCTCCAACGGTCGAAGTTCAACAAATTGAAGAAATCTTTTTCTAATTTAAAGATGTAATGTTACTTAGCCCTTTGAGGCCTATTGGTTTATCTGTAATGACAATTAAGCCATTTGTTTGGAGAATTTCACCAAAGTTGTATTGTTTCCTTTTCGTAACATTATTCCATCGTTATTTTAATTTCCTGCAACATGGGTCTATATTTTTTCAAATATTTCCCATTTATTTTCAGTACTCTTTTATCCTTTTCAAGTTCCTCAACTTCATATGCACCATTCGAAAATATTTTAACAATCTGAAAAGGTCTTTCCCACTTGGGGGACCATTTCCCCATTAATCTATCTTTTCGATCCATGGGAAGAATAACTTTCTAGACGAGATCACCAATTGAAAAAGCTTTATTTTTTACCTTTTTATTGTAAGATTTTTCTACTCTTTCCTTTTGCCTTTTCAATAAATCTAGCACTTTTAACCTTTCTTCATCCAAATCGACTAACTCATCTATCATCATGTTCCAATATAAAGCTGATGGAATCTCATGATGTCTTTGAATTCGGGTTGATTGCAAATATATCTCAACTGGCAAGACTGCATCATGGCCATACGTTAGTCGAAAAGGGGTTGCATTTGTAGCTTCCTTAGGGGATGTTCGACAAGCCCGTAGAATTTGATCCAAAGTCTTGTGCCAATTTTTAGGCTTTCTCCCTACATGCTTCTTTATCAAACTGATTATGACTTTATTTGCTGCTTCGACCTGTCCATTGGCCTGAGCGTAATAAGGTGTTGATGTAAGAAGCTTGAACCCCGTTTCCTTCGCAAATGCTTGCATATTCTTACCAGTGAACACAGATCCCTGATCTGTTGTTATTGCTTTTGGGATCCCAAACCTATAAATGATATGCTTCTGGATAAATTCAATTACTGCTTCCTGATCCACGTTCACCAAAGGTATGGCTTCGATCCACTTTGTAAAATAATCGACCCCAACCAAAATATATTTTTGGCTTTTTGAAGACGCCGGTCGAATTTCTCCAATTAAGTCCAAAGCCCAACCTCTAAATGGCCACGGATTTATTATAGAATGTAATTCGCTTGCAGGAACATGTGGTATCCCTGCGTGTTCCTGACATTCTTGGCAACCTTTGCCAAATTCGACACAATCTTTTAACATAGATGGCCAATATACTCCTTGTCGGAACAATAGCCATTTCATTTTATGTCCAGCTTGATGCGCACCACATGCCCCGCTGTGTACATTCGACAAAGCTATGTATGCCTCAGATTCGCCTAAACACTTCAGCAATATCCCCTCTAGAGTTTTCTTGAACAATTCGTTTTCAAAAAGCACATAACTTAAAGCTCGATACTTGACTTTTCGTTCAACCGGTCTATTTGGGTTTTGTAAGTACTCCCTGATAGGTTTTCTCCAATCTTCAACCCTTGAATCATCCATGTTAAAAATCTCAAAGTTATCTTCGTCAACGTATCCTAGCTTTATTGTCTCCAGATTTGATGGGGATAACCTAGTTGACACGACTCTTCCTCTCACTTCGATGGCTTTCTGCAATTTCTCTTTGGACACTTTGTATTTGGAGGCTATTTGTGCTAAATCATTTACCTCTTGGTTTTCTATTCGAGGAATATGTCGAATTGTAACTATATCGAACTTCTTCAATAGTCGATTAGCTACTACGAAGTACATGATCAAATTTTCTTTGACACATTTGTACTCCTTGGTTATTTGCTTTACTACTAACTCAGAGTCTCCCATTATTTTGACTATAGTTGCCCCCAATTCCAATAAAATTTCAAGTCCTGCTATTAAAGCTTCGTATTCGGCTTTGTTATTTGAACAGAGTCCTTCGACTTTATACTTGAATTTTGTTGGAATTCTTTTAGGAGAAATAATTAAAACTCCTACACCAGTTCCATTCTTATGACTAGAACCATCGAAATATAACTTCCATGGCTCTATTTCGACATAGTCCACAGACTCTTCGTTTATGGCGTGGTCGACTATAAAATCAGCCACCATTTATCCTTTGACAGCTTTTAATGGTAAGTACGTCAAGGAATATTCAGTTAATGCCAAAGCCCATTTTCTAAATTGACTATGCAAAATTGGTTTAGATAACATATGTTTTATTACGTCGAAATGGGAAGAAACATAAACATCAACTGGCTTTATATAGTGCTTTAACTTCATACATGAAAAGTATACACATAAACACAACTTTTCGATCACACTATATCTAGTTTCTGCATCATTTAAGACTCTACTGAGGTAATAAATGGCTCTTTCGATGCCATTTTCATCCTCTTGGGCTAACATACTCCCTAATGTCTTATCTGACGCGGCTATGTATAGCCTCATACTTCTACTTCTACAAGGTGACATCAAAATAGAGGGATGCATCAAGTACTCCTTGATTTTGTCGAAGGCATCTTGGTTCTTTTGCCCCCATGCAAAATTTTCCTTTTTCAGTCAAAGTAGAGGAGAGAAGGCTTGTGTCTTCCCACTAAGGTTGGAGATGAACCTTCTGAGAAAATTAATCTTCCCAAGTAAAGACTGCAATTCCTTCTTTGTTGATGGCGCTTTCGCCTCCATTATTGCTTTGGCCTTGTTTTGGTTTATTTCGATCCCCTTCTTGTGGACCACAAAGCCTAAGAAGTCTCCCGCCTGCACACCAAACGCACATTTGAGAGGATTCATTTTTAGACCATACTTCCTCATCCTTTCAAAGTACAGTCGAAGGTGGTCAATGTGACTTTCTCCTGAAACAGACTTAATAACAATGTCATCAATATAAATTTGCATAAAAGTCTCAATGAAATCGTGAAAAATCGAATTCATTGCTTGCTGATAAGTTGTTCCAGCATTTTTTAAGCCAAAAGGCATCACCACCCATTCGTAGGTGCCTAAGGCTCCAGGGCATCGAAACGCTGCATTTGGAACATCTTCCTCAACAATAAAAATTTGGTTATAGCCAGAGTACCCATCAAGCATACTGAGGTACTCATGGCCTACGGCAGAATCGACAAGCATTTCCTCCATTGGCATAGGATATTCATCCTTTGGGGTAGTTGAATTCAAGTCTCGAAAATCAATGCATACCCTTAACTTGCCATTTTTCTTTATTACTGGAACTATGTTAGCAATCCATTCGACATACCTGGTCGTACGGATGAATTTACATTTGAGAAGCCTTTCGACTTCCTCTTTGATCTTCGATAGGATCTCTGGGACAAAACACCTTGGGGTTTGCTTCACGGGCTTCCTCCCAGGCATTATGGGCGGCTGCAATTCGACCAAACTCCTGTCTAGGCCAGGCATTTCGTCATAGTCCCACATAAAACAATCTCTAAACTCTTTCAGCAGCTAGACTATTTCGACTTTGAACTGGGGATCAACTTTTACACTTATGTAGGTTGGCCTTTTTTCTGTCCCCAATCCCAAGTCGATTTCTTCAAATGGATCCTGCGCCACCATCTTCATATCTGTCGACAATGGATCCTTCTCGAAGCCTAAAGGCTCATTGTCGTAAATGGCATTAAGCCTTTGATTCTGCCATTCGCCCAATTCTCCATCGAGCAAACTTTCATCAAAATCCTTGTGAGGATATTGTTGGTCGTCTTCGACCTGATTGGCTTCGACAGCCATGTACTTCACTTCGGCCTCTAGAGCCGCTTTGAGTTTGTTCTCGGCTATATAAGCCGCGATCTTTTCGAGCGCTAGTGACTCACTCATTTTCATTGAACTCGCTACCCCAGCCAGTTGGTTGTATGTGTGTAGTGCCGAAGATGTAATTCGCCTCACCAACCACCTCCCTATCCCATTGGAACCCATGTGTGGGATGGAGGTATAGCGAACATAAATCATTATCAGTTGTCGTCATGTCGAATGTGGCTGGACTGTAAGGAGCAATGTGGGCCAAGTTTCTGTCAAAACTTCGGCGATCAACATGGTTTACATCAGCTATAAAATAGCTCTGATTAGCCTCTATGTTCTCCACTATTCCATCAGCGCGCCATATTGTTATCCTCTGATGCATTGACGAAGGAACAACACCTATGTCGTGTATCCATTCTCTCCCCAAGAGTAGATTGCAATTTGCCTTTAAAGCTATCACCATGAACATCGTTCACCTAGTAATTGTTCCGATTGTCAAATCTACCTGTATCACACCCATTGTTGTTCCTACTTTTCCCTCATAGTTCGACAAAACCATGTTGTGGGGCTTGGTGTCTGAATAATCTTTGCCAATCTTTTTCAGCATGTAGTGTGGCATCAGATTTACTGCCGCTCCTCCATCGACTAGGATTTTATTTACCCCCACATTTCCCACCTTTCCTTTTATGAATAGAGGTTTAAGGTGGCTTCGCATGGAGTCGTCTGGCCTTTCAAAAAACACGTTCTACTCTTTGATGCATCCGTTATTCATTATATAGTAGCACACTGGTCTGTGCCTTGTGGTTTCACTTTCCATGACTTCCTCTTCCTCTTCGACCTCCATCACCTGATTGTACTCCCTAGGGAGCACTGAGACTACGTTACACATGACGTCGAAGGACGCCTCTGATTCTGATTTGAAGTCATCAGTGATTTCGTCATCTCTGTTTGTATCTTATTTCGACGAAACTTGTTCAGGTACACTGCATTGTTCATTGTCTATGGACTCCTCTCTCTGACTCACAGTTTGGATGTTGCTGCTAGTTTCTGGCTTGCTTTTTTCTGCAGCCTCCCTCTCCGCCTTCCTTCGTCTTTGAAAACTCCTCCATTGAGATTTCGACATTGGGTTCTTACCCTTATAATTCTCTGAAGGGTAGGCCATTCTTCTGGGCTTCTCACTTTCTTTATTCCCTGTCAAAGAGGGGCCCCTTTGCACCTCAAACTTCTTCCATTTCTTCTGGCCCTGAGCCTGGCGAATTGGTTGAGCCCACTTATCTTCTGGGACTTTGTTTGTGGGTTTGAAGGTGTTTGGATACCTTCCTCGTAACCTTTGCTTATTCTGATCACCCCTTCTAGGGTCGAATCTATCCTTTCTTGAAGATGGTACTTCCCCCCAATTTCCTCTCCTTTTAGCCCTCTCGATTCCTTCCAAGTTTTCTGCTGCCTTCTTGTCGAAAACAGCGCTGCAGCGAGGGCATAACATCACCTCAGATCTTTTCTTCTGGCATCTCTGAATAAACTCTACCAAATTCTCTTCTTCTTTTGGGTATGCCACCTTTTGGTACTCTTCTCGTCGACGCTCCTCGTCGATTTGCACTGCGACTTTCTGGGATACTTCCACCATGTTCACATTGGCGGTTAGCTCAGTCGCAATGCTCAATTTGTTCATTCTCATGCTGAGGCCTTCGTCAACCTCATGTTTCTTCTTAGCTAGGTCAAAATCTTCATGATCACCTTTTATGTGAATCTTCAAAGGCAAGCCTTTGACATCATGTTGGCAGTAAAACTCGATCGCTTTCTCCTTAGGGTCTTCCATTATCCGTCGAAGAATCCCTACAGCAACTGGTTTGCAGGAACCTTCAGCAGTCCCTTTGTTGGTTTGGGTGAAGCCATCAGCAGGTTCGTCTTTGACTTTGTCGAAAACTTCTGCAATTCCTGTATTAATGTTGTTGAGGCTCTCAGTGGCCTTGTTGTTAATATCACTGAAGCCTTCAGTAGCTTCACTGTTGACGCAGTTTTCTATGATTCCTTCATCAAGGTGTTCAGTAACCTTGATCATCACTGGCTGGTTTATGAAATCATTGGAGACCTCTTCGACATCACTTTCTTCATTGGGGATCTCAGTGATCTCCACCATATTCACATTGTTGTCGAATCCTTCAGTGGCCTCGATTATCTCAAAGCTGTAGTTGAAACCTTCTTCAGCCTCCACCATATTCACGGTGAATGGCTCAACATAATGGGCTTCCGCCACCTGCATTGGATTGGAATCATTTTTCATCTGCGACTTTGATTTGTCGCCGAATTGCATTCTGCACCAAATCCCTGAAAAGGAAACATTGAGACATTTTATGACCTAAGAAATTATGGTACTTCCAAAAACCTCTCTTCTTTTGTTGTTCTAGAGGAGGCACTTTAGTACTAGGTGGCACTATCAGTTGGCCATCCTTGACTAATAAATCGAATATTTCGTCACACTTGGTAACGTCGAACGTATAAGTCCTTTTGGGGAACTTATCATTCTTTTCAGACTCGACTGGGTCCTTCCCGTTCGACGGAGCCAAAAATTTACAAGCATATGGCGGACCCTGTTTCAGCTCTGCCAAATCAATTTCCGGTTCGTCAAAATTTGGTGATTCACTTTCGTCCTCATCTTGACACACTCCGACATAAGCCACTCTCTCTTTTTTATTCTTATTTGCTGTAGCTTTTTCAGCCTTTAGTCGTTCGACCTGTCTAATTCTATCAGCCAATTGGGCCATGTCTCTCAAATATTGTGTGTCTAATTTCTTTCGGATCGAATAATCAAGGCCACCTGCTGCCATTTCTACCAACTCATGTTCAGGCACTTGTGTGAAACATCTTGCCTTAAGCAGCCTAAATCTATTCAAGTAATCATCAATTGGCTCAGAGAATTTCCTCTTGACGCTAGCCAATTCCTTTAGACTTATCTTTGTTTGTCCCATATAAAACTGTTCATGGAACAATCTCTCCAACTGGGTCCATGTATGGACCGAACCTGCGGGCAAAGATGTGAACCAAGTAAAAGCATTTTTCATCAGAGAACTTGGAAAGTATTTTATCTTCAAGTTCTCATTGTGCGCTATTTCGCCTGCTTCGATCAGGTATCAGGCCACATGTTCGACTGTCGATTCACTCGTGTCTCCTGAAAACTTAGTGAACTTGGGGACTTTCCATCTTGGGGGTAAATCTTCCTGCAGTATATATTCAGATAATGGTGATGTGTAACTAGGCCTCTGTAGTCCTACATTTACCCCATTTTGAGCCATTATTCTTTCGACCATGGCTGCTAAATTGTTTTCTGCTGGCATGTTATTACAACGTATTCGTTGCACAACATCATCAGCAATTTGATCCCTATTTACTAACACCCTCACAGGTTCTTGCTGAACAGGGATTTCGATCCGGGGTGGTTCGACCACTGCTTCCTGGTCTCTATGGTTCACTTGAGGAACATTTATTTGTCTTTGGTTTATAGTAGGATCCTCTTCGACGACTATCCTTGGGTTCTGGACTACCTGCTCTCTTTGAGTGGGTTGGGGAACGCCAAAAAAATCGGCAATACGCGCCATTTGCGCTGACAATTATTGGTTCATTTGAGTGGTATTTTGAATCAATGGGTTAAATACAACCCTCATTTGTTGAGTCAACATCTAAACCATGTCATGGTTACTCTCATCTATTTGTTTCCTAATCACTTGCACAGAATTGTTAGTGATACTTGGCATATAGGTTTGATACCCTGTTGCCAAAGGCTGACCCAGTCTCCCTATATGGTTTGCGCCAGACCCTGATCCTTGCAAAGGCGAAGTTACGTTAATCATGGGATCTAAATATATTGGTGAAGCATTATGTAAACTTGCCATCACCATAGTTGGCATTCCATATGGTTGATCTCGATTTAATGGAGGCATCGTAAAACCAGACACAAAAGGCCTGTACGTGCTTCCTGAAGGAGGGGTGTCATTTGTTGCATTTGAGACCCTATAGTAGAAAAACTTAGAGCATTTTGGGGAATCGAATGTGCAGGCGTCGAACCCGCTGTTGATGCCATAGCCTCTGACACTGATATTGAGGTCGTATTGCCCCCAGTCGAAGGATTAGGGGGTGGCACTTCGTTATTCGTAGGATTCTGGTTTTTAGGGGGATTTGGATTCGCCATTCTGCGTACTCGTCTCCTTCTGGGTCTCTCTTCGTTATTTTCGGCAATCTTACTGCTCCTTAATTTCATGCAACAAAACGAAGACGACTACAAAGGAAAAAAAATTTACAAATAAAGGTTTAAAAAATCGCCAAAACGCACAAGGTCCCACCAGGTGTGCCAATTTGTTCGCCTTGAAATTCAGTAAACAACCTCTGGTCTTCTAATTTGTGAAATTAGTTTACTAACAGGACCGACCACACAAATCCTAGGACACAGTGCGTTAAAAATGTTGACAATATGAGTAAAACTCTAACATTTTCATTATTATTGTTCTCACAATTGGTAATTTTTGACTAACTAAAGTAAATGGACCTTGGAATTGGTAAATAACTGGTGAAATGAAAGTAAAATGACAAGAATAAAAATCTGCAGAATCTTAAAGAGTATTGTAAACAAACTTAAATTTCATAAAGAATTGCAAGTAATAAACTGGTGTTTTTCTCAAACGTACATTTTTTCCATAATGACTCGTTTCTCTCACATGGTTACTTTGAGTAATTTGAATAACTTGTACAATTTTGAAATGCACACACTTTTTTCGTCCTAATGACTACCTATTTATATACAAACAAAACAACCGTCAATAACAACTATTTCTCCTAAATGTGACAAATGGCCTCTTGCATGCTTCCTTGCCTTGGATATGCTCCACGCGTCTAATGTCTTCAACTGCATCTCCCTCTCAATTTTGAATTTCAAACTATCTGACGAAATACCTCTCCAACTCAAGTTGTCGAAAAAATGAGTTGCTTCATTACTTAGAAAAATTCACATCACTTGTTCCAATTTTCAGACCGTCTTCGACTAGCTTTTAATTCAGCGTCAAAACTTTAGTCGAAATAATTCAGCATCAAATCTTCGAGCAACTCCTTCTACTTTTTGTTTTCCAATCAATCCATTATCGTCGAAAGGTGACCGTCGTCGAAAATAGCAGGCGTCTAAAATCGCAGTCTACACCATCTGACCAGCATTCTGACCCATCTGAACACCAAATGGATAATTTGGAGGAGGTACCACAGTAGCTGAGGAAGATGCCCCATGATAGAACATCCCATGATGAACATTCTGAATAGCAGTTTGAGCAGCTTAAGATGAGACCGGAACCTGGAAAAGAGGACCCCTATACACATGCTCTTCTTCCTCAGGGGTTTCAATGTCAGCCAATCCGGAAGCTTGATGAGGCTGAACCTGAAGATTCTCAGGATCATCATTCACCACTGGAGGTGGGACTGGAGTAGGCATGACCCATGGATATACAACAGCATTCCCATTAGGCATGGGCGCAACAAAAGGCTGATATGGTATGAAGGCACTACCATTGTTTGCAATCTGAGGAGTGTAATTCGGAGGCATGCCCCAAGGAAAACCAACGGGCATCTTGTTCAAACCGGACTGAGAATTTGTCGGATGAACAATAGACTGATTCACAGGCTCAACTGGCACTTCAACAATAGCAGGAGATGGAATAACAGCAAGAGTAGTTGTAATAACGGGAGAAGTAGTCACAATAGGAGTGACAACGGTTGCATCAGTGGCGGTTGTAAAAATAGTGGCAGCAGCAGTGGCATCCCTCTGAGCGCGAAGGAGTTCCATAATGACATCTATGTTCGTCTGAAACTGATCCATCTGACCTTGGAACTGAGCCAGAGTTTCCTTATAAGCAGCGTTCTCAGCTTTGAAATCAGCCATGATTCTGGATTTGTTTGAGCGAGTAAAATACTGATGTCGAGTCGTCATCTTGCTACAAAGAAGGCGAACAAGGATGAGCAACGGTTTCAGATGAAGGAACGTGCATATGTGTGCAAATGAATGTATGATATGCATGGAAAAAAATAAAGTTTTAGATTCCAGGAATTCTTAAACTTATCTTTGTTGACAATAATCATAAAGCATACAAGTAAAGGTGCGAAAGATAAGATTGGCAAGCAACTTCATTCATTCAACAATAAAGGAAAGAAGTACAAGTCGAGTACAAATCAAATATCTGCCTTTTGGACTACAACAAAATCCGCATGGATCCTATCAAATACCACCCTACAAACAAATAAGAAGTGGAAAACAGCCCAAGGAAGCTGGTGTGGCAATACATCATCATATGCATCCCTCAACAACCCAGGTAGGTCCTCCAATGCATGCTCAGCAAATCTGGCTAGACGGCCATGTCTCTCACTCCAATACTTCGCATCCTTCATGAGGTTACGCAGCAAAGAATGGTTAGGTACCTGAAGCAAATCCTGAAGAAAGGCCTCTTTCTGGTCCAGGAGGTTTTACAGATGACGGCTTTGATGCTCCCAATGTGTACTCTCTGTGTTGAGCTGACTAATCTGCTCTTGACTCTGATGTGCTTGATCCTGCAGCTTCTGAATCTCACCGAAGACTTTGTCTAGCTGGGCTTGACATTGAGAAAATTCCTTTGCTAAGTGATTAGCACGGTCTTGCTCACTTTGCCACTTTGTCTTGAACTTAGATAACTTCCCTCGAAGCTCTTCAAGTTGCTTTTTGTAGCTCAACTCATCCTTGAAGGCTTGATACTGGGTATCAGTAAGTTGTCTCTTTTTTGAAGCAAGTCCCTCATAGGTGCTCTTCAAAGCATCACCTACCTTCCTACGCTTGTTCTGTTCAACCTCCACCTCTTTGAGCATGCCCTCGCGCTTCTGGCGGAGCTCAATCTGTAGGTTATCCTTCTCGAAAGTGACTTTATCAAGGTTGAGATGAAGATCAGCATTCTCCTTCTTCAACTTCTCAATAATCATCTTGAGTTGATCGACCTCAGATGGGGGAACAATGGCAAGTTTAGGAGGCTTAGAATTCATGGAAGGCTCGGGAGAAAATGGCAACAAGATCTCTTTGACACGTTCTTTGACCCAACGTGTGTAAGCTTCCTTGGCTACTCAATTCTTCTTACCCAAATCGGCTCTTCCTTCTGAGTGAATTTGAGTCCAAGCGGCACTAAACCTCTTCAGCAAACCCATGTCATCAACCCCTTCATGAAAGATGAACTCTTCCACTACCTCAGGATCAAGCTTGGCAACCATAGGATATCCCAACTGTCGGAAAGCAAGTCTCAGATTATAGTTAATTCCACCCTTTGTACCCAAGAGAGGCACATTGGAGAATTTCCCACAATGAAGAATGATCTTAATATCGTCGAAGACTCGAGAATACCAAGAAATATCATCAGCAGTAAGAGACATGATTCATTGAGACCACTTGAGATTACCCTTATTCTCAACAAAGGGACCCTTCTATGGAAGGTGAGACATGAACCATCGGTACAGTAGAGGAGCACAACAGACAATGGTTCCCTTCTTCTTTTCATTCCTCGAATGAATAAAATAGTAGGTATCAGCAAGAAGTGTCGGAACAGGGTTCTTAGACAAGAAGATACTGATGGCAGCCTGGTCTACTAAATCCTCCATGTTCGGAAACAAGACAATCCCCTATATCAGCAAAGCAAGAACGGCGTTGAAAGCCTTCCAGTTTCCATCCTTAGCAAAAGAAGTGGTCTTGTCAACCAAGAACTTCAAAGCAAACCCTCGAATACCTTTCCCTTTGGTCTTGAGATTATCCTCCACATCCTTCTTACTAATGCAAAGCGCATCAGAAATAAGAGGAAACTTCGGACAACCACTAGTGTAAACATAAGGAACCTGCTTCTTGATCTCAACCCCCAGAATATAAGCATACTCCTCGAGTGTAGGTGCTAACTGATAATCCTAAAATATGAAGCACCTATATGGCGGATCATAGAACTGAACCAGAGTATAAATGTCGGTGATGTTCACTTTAGTATTGAGGATAGACAACAGATTACCATAGGTATCCCTGAAAACACCTCTGTTATCTTCAACCACACGGGATGCTAGGCCTCTCAAAATACCCAGCTTAGGCTCCACAAACTTGTAGCTAAAGATGCCTCGACAACCAGTACTCATCTCTATGATAATGTCAACAAAGAATAAGTCCTCGAAAACCTGGAAATGCACATGTAAAAATTAATTTACATGATGATATGATATGCAACACAGACAACTGGAAGCCAGTACTGTCTGAACAATCAAATCTGAATAATCCGGATATTTGTATATAATTCTGTGTCGGTGCCACATAGTCTGATGTGTGAGCACAATCTGACGTGTGTGAGAGAACAAGGGTATGAAGTGGCTTGGTTTCCTGCAAAAACCCATCCCCCTCACAGGTGTGATCTAGACACAACAAGGTGGTCCCTAGAAAGGTCGCCCAAACCATAGGACTCAGAGTGAAAAACCCCCGTCGTAGTGAATTCTCACAGGACAGAAGTATTCTCAAGTGAATCACGATCTGGGATGTGGCTCTCTTGGTAACCCAGCGTGCGAAACGCAGGCCTCACGACTATCCACGTTCTAGCCTATATGTATGCTAAGCCCGATGTTAGGACTTTTCTCTCCAATAATATCTACCCATCCCAACAACAGCAGAAAAAAGCAGATATCGAGAATATACAGCATATGAATATTCCAAGCACTAAAGAAATGTAGTAAATAAAAAATAAAGCTAAAGCATAAAGATAAAGCAAGTAAAGCGCAAAAGATAAACACCCAAGCAAGCGATAAAAAGCAGACAAAACTAGGCGAGACCCCAACTTGCAAGCGCAAGGACTCCCCAGCAGAGTCGCCAGCTGAAGATGGCTGGTTTATATCAGAGTGAATCGCATACTCAAAGATAACACAGAGTCACCACCGAACTTTATTTAGTTCCAAAGGACAGGGAAAGTATCGATAAAACCCAAGGGGAAGAGAAACGGGAATGGGGGTCGGTTATGCGAAAGGAAGGTGCTAGCACCTTACGCATCCGTCGTACTCGACGGGAACCATTTTGCTTGCTTCTAGGCTTAGATGGGTTATCTATCTAAAGGCTTCTAGCTAAAAGAAAAGGAGAGAGAAGAGAAAAGAAAAAAAAAGAAGAGAAAGAAAGGAAGAAGAGTGCTCGCGGAGGATTGGGGCCCTCGTGCCTACGTACTCTCATAGTGCAATGAGGAAATCAGAGCTCCGTAGTTCATGGAACTAGGGGAAAGAAAGGAATGGAAGAAGGGAAGAAGGGTCGAAGTGTGCTCGCCAAGATCATCGCGATCTCGTGCCTACGTATCATACATTCGAAAGAATGCAGAATCAGAGCTTCGTAGTTCGTGGAACCAAGACGGAAAACCAAACAAAGAAAGGAAAGTGGTGTCAAAACCAAGAACAAAAGAGGAAGAGAAAGATCCACTGAGGATGCAAAAGAAATGGTGTCAAAACTAAGAAAGGAGTGTAGAGGAAAAGACAATAATTATGCTGAGGATAACGTGCAAGAATGGTGTCGAAACCAAGAAGGTAAAAGAGCAAAAGGAATAGCAGGGACTCCACTAGGGAGGTAAGAGAACAAAGGATTATGCTGGGGACCAGAAGGTAGCGACCCTATTGGGGAACAAACAAAGGTGATGGTGTTGAAACCAAAAGAAAAGTGGTTCGATGTAGCAACTGACTGGCAGTGGTTAACCGAAGAGAGAGAGAGAGTAAGACCCTATGGGGAAAAGGTTTTAACAGATAGACTGTGATCAACCAAAAGAATGGGTGTATAACTGAATGAAGGTTGTAACCCAAAAGACGGGTGTGGAACCAAGCAAAGGTTGGGACCCACCGGGGATGTTGGTACTGACCGAACAAACGATACTTGGCCAACGAAAAAGGTATTAGAACCAAAAGAAGGTTACTAACCAAAGGGAGCAAGTATTCGAACCAAGAAAAGGTTGCCAACTGCTGGGGATTCGGTTTTAACAGAAGGACTGTGATTAACCGAGAAGAAAATGAGTGATTAACTAAGAGAAGGTGATTAACTCAAAAAGGCTCAGTATTTTAACAGGCAGACTGTGGTTAACTGAAAAAATGGGTGATTAACCAAGAAAAGGGGATTAACTCGAAAGGCTCAGTATTTTAACAGACAGATTGTGGTTAACTGAAAAAATGGGAAAATTGGTGTTTTAACTGACAGGCAGTGGTTAACCAAACAAAGGGAGAAGAACCAAGAGAAGGTTGCGAACTCCGCATGGGTTTTGGTGTTTAACAGGAATACTACGTTTAACCGAAGGAAAAGGAATAAGACTCTTCTGGGGAATCAAGAAGCAATGATTGACCGCAAGAAGAGAACAGGGTATTGAAACAAAGAGAGTTTACTACCCAAAGGGGAAATGATCTTAACCAAGAAGAAGGGTGATTGATCAAAAGAGAGAGATTGAAAGAGATAGGAGTGATCAAGGATCGACTCGACTGGGGAAAAGGTACACTACCGCCTAGATATAGAGGTATCTAAGCCAAGCACAGGGTCATTCGTCCCTACCTGAAGTAGTCAGAATGAGAGTAGGAATTCTCCCTTCTCATTCCTTCTCTAACACACAGGGTGTAATGCAGAAGTTGAAACGGATAGCACAACAGCTCCAAGTTGTACAGTGCTCCCGTGTGTTGTGAAATGGACAGCGTAACAGCATCAGTTTGTACAGTGCTCCAATGCAGTGCGTAGTGCGAAACTCCAACTCCCCGAGGGATCCAGAAAGAGAAGCTCTAAAGAGATCCTAAAGAGAAGGAATGGGAAGATCAACTAATCGAAACATGGTTTCGATCAATTAATCAAAGGGAAATGCTATGCTAACAATTTTCCAAAGAGAATGAAAAATCTTGAAAGCAAGAAGGTGTGAATGATTGATTATACAAAATTAAATTTGCTCAATCAAGAACAAACTTAATGCAAAGCAAGATATGAAATGCAAAAATAGTACCAAATGATAATTAGTATGCAATGCAAAATATGTTATCAAGTGATTAAATGGAATGTAAGATGTTCATGAACAAACATTGCCAAAGTTGCAAATAATCGACAAATGAAAAAATCGAGCATCAAAAGTTAACAAGCATGCTTCAAACAGAAGTTAAACAACACTTAAAACATCCACAAATATCAAGCATATTGATCCATGGAAATTAAAGAAAGAAAGGATGTCAAACAAGCTTAAAAAACTCAAAAATGGCCATTCTGTACAGTGGTAACCGGTTACTCACCATAGGGTAACCGATTACTTGCTTGAAAACTGCGTTTTTTGGTGAAAAATACACTAAGTACCTGGTTACTCACCACATGGTAACCGATTACCACTGTGACAGTGGCAAAAATAACAGCAAAAACAGTTTTTTAAAAGTGATTTTCAGCACTTAATCACTTATACCAACCACCACATGCTAGGGTATGAACTTGTGCACAAAAATTACACCATGTAAGAGAAATTAACACAAATTACAAGCATTAATCATGGAGATCAAAGATCAAGCAATTGCATGGCAAATCAAACCGAAAATGATCGAAATTACATCCTAAATGCGCAGAAACGATCGAAACAGTGAGTAAAGTGAGATCCACCAATCTACAAGGTGGAGATGTGCCTTGGTAATTGCTGCAAAGGATTCTTGATGCAGAAAATCAAAGAAAACCAGAGGAATCTTCAACTTGTTGACGAAACGTACCGAAACCGAGCAAATTGCGACGAAAACTCCGAAATGAGAATTATCACCGAAGAAACTTGAAGTAATCACTTGAGATGAATCCAAAAGCTTATAAAACTACAGAAATCCAAGTATAATAGCAAGATGATGAAGGTTAAGCTTAAGAAATAATCACTTTTGATGTAAAAGTGATTATCCTTCAATGTAGAAATTGAGCTTTGGTGAGGTTTTGGAAGAGAATTGAGATGAAGATGAAGATGTAGCAGAAAAATCAGAGAGAATGTGAGAGAATTGAGAGTGAAAGGTGAGGAATTTGTGTGAAAATGGTTGTGGAGTGTTTGTGAAATGGTGAAGCTTTCTTTATATAGCGTTTAACTTTGGAGTGTGAGAGGTTTGGAATTTGGTTTGGACTTAGCTTTGGGTGGTTTGGAACTAGGCTAGGAGTTAGTTACACTTGACTCACCGAGTCAAGGTGGTTAACTCGGTTAGTTAGAACCAACTCGGTAACAATCCCAATGTGAGCTCCAATATCCAAAGGTCTATATACTTGGGAATCAAGGAACATGGTGCACTTAATTTAGAGTGAAGGATTGGAATAAATGCACTTGGAATGTCTTGGATAGTCTTGAAATGTCTAGAGATGTCTAGAATATTCCACATGCTGCTAGAACACTGTAGAACCAAAGACCAAAGAGTGTACATAGCTGCTATCCCAAAAATGCAGCAGGAACTGCAACTTTGTACAGAGTAACCGGTTACTCGCCATATGGTAACTGGTTACTTCAGTCAAATTTCCCAAATTTGCTTGGGAAATGATACTGAAGTCCCGGTTTCGATTTTCCACCTCTTATTTTGATGAGTAAACATGGAAACCTTTATTTTGAGCTTGATTCGATGATGTAATGACTACACGAGGATGCGATTAATCGGGCAAAAAACCTGAAAATCCTGCAACAAGAAACACATAGAGAAAAGTGTGGATGCATATGCCAGCGATGCGAATGTTCGTGCTTATGCAAAAGAGGGAGGTCAAATTTTGGGTTACGACACATAGTTGATCTGAGATTTTGTTTAAATTCAAAGGTGACCTGAAACAAATAATGCCAGCAATTATTGGACTTTAGATTCATAGGTGACCAGAGGTTTTGGTTCATAGGTGACCAAGGTTCATAGTTGACCTGAGATTTTATTTAGGTTCAAAGGTGACCTGAGGTTTTGGTTCATAGGTGACCAAGGTTCATAGTTGACCTGAGATTTTGTTTAGGTTCAAAGGTGACCTGAAACAAACAATGCTAGCAATTACTGGACTTTAGGTTCATAGGTGACCCGAGGTTTTGGTTCATAGGTGACCAAGGTTCATAGTTGACCTGAGATTTTGTTTAGGTTCAAAGGTGACCTGAAAACAAACAATGCCAGCAATTACTGGACTTTAGGTTCATAGGTGACCTGAGGTTTTGGTTCATAGGTGACCAAGGTTCATATTTGACCTGAGATTTTGTTTAGGTTCAAAGGTGACCTGAAACAAACAATGCCAGCAATTACTAGACTTTAGGTTCATAGGTGACCTGAGGTTTTGGTTCATAGGTGACCAAGGTTCATAGTTGACCTGAGTTAAGGTTTAGTATCTAATAGGTCAGTACCGGGGTTGTATAAATGAAGATTAGACTTCCTAGGAAATATGGATAATGAGCAAAATATGGCGCACGCAGGTGAAGACCGGACGCAAGCTGGACACAGATAAGGATCCGCGGATCAACAAATTTAGGTAAAGGGAGGTAAAGACCCACAAGCAAAAGCACACCCAGATGCAAAGATGCAGGATGATATGGTATGATTCGAATGCTCGATGACATGCAAGAGACGACTCTAACGAGAGACGACAGACTGGGAAAAAGTGAGTAGACGGATGATGCATCCACTACCAGGAGTCACACTGAATATGAAGAGAATAGAAACTCAGGATCAATCCGGGAATATCTTTCTTTCACTGGAGAAATAAAATTTTCCACAAACATCTGTGAAGATACTGGGGAGAAGTCCTTTGTATCGTAGTATCTAGTCATTACCGACATGTCTGATCCAGGAAGTATTGCCAACTTTACTTTAATGACGAGCTTACACTAGATGGTTCAACAGTACTTTGGTCACAAGCAGAGTTTTGAGGGAGACGAATGATTTCACTAAATCGTCCCCAATGCCAAAGCAAATTATATTTCCATTGTATTTTCTCAAAATATTTTTCGAAACATTTTCCACTTTCAAAACCGTTATTAATGAATAAGTGAAGTTTTGCATAACAAGAAAAATAATAGAGTAATGATAAATGTCAAACAAAGAATGGCTTAAAAATCTGATTTCATTAGAATGGTAACTTGCCAATGGCGAAGCTCCATGGAACGTTACAAATTAGAATAATGGCAATTTGGGAAAAGGTTACATCGTATTCAATGACCACTACCATCCCTAATGACTAAGAGTCCCAAAAAATGAATTTTGCTTCTGATGAGGGTAAATGAACTTGAACTTCTTTCATGAATTCCTTGATGTAGG
This sequence comes from Lathyrus tuberosus, assembly GCA_022829125.1. Classification (NCBI taxonomy): domain Eukaryota; kingdom Viridiplantae; phylum Streptophyta; class Magnoliopsida; order Fabales; family Fabaceae; genus Lathyrus; species Lathyrus tuberosus. The sequence goes on along the minus strand of JALAZF010000327.1, from coordinate 989,846 downwards.
TGACAACCCTTTCTGGCACACTGAAACGCCTTTGTCCCTAACTTTTGCCTGGACCGCCTTCTCAGGTTTTTAGTCCACCGGGACGCTCTTTTTTGCCTAGGTCGTCCTTTCAAGTTTTCAACCTAGCGAGCTATTTTATTTTTATTTGATCCCTAACGTTTGCCTGAGTCTCCTTCATAGGTTATGACCCACCGGGATACCCCTTTTTTTTGCCTAAGTCGCCATTTCTGGTTTTCGACTTAGCGGGCTTTTTAAGCGTAATATTTTCGTACTGAGTCAGCATTCACAGGGTCTACGAGTTGTTCACCTTCCATTGTTGTAAGGAATAAGGAACCTCCTGAGAACACAGTTTTCACCACAAACGGACCCTCACAGTTGGGTGCCCATTTTCCGTGAGCATCCCTTTGGGATGGCAAGATCTTTTTTATTACAAGTTCTCCTTCTCATAATTCTCGAACACTGACCTTCTTGTCAAATGCTCTCTTCGTTCTCTTTTGGTACAAATGACTATGACACATGGCAGTCATTCGCTTCTCATCAATGAGGTTCAGCTGGTCATATCTCTCTTGGACCCAATCTACTTCATCAAGCTTGGTTTCCATCAGAATTCTCAGGGACGGTATCTCCACCTCAATGGGAAGAACAACATCCATTCCAAATACCAAAGAAAAGGGAGTTGCCCCTGTCGAAGTTCAAACCGAAGTTCTGTATCCATGCAAGGCAAATGATAACATTTCATGCCAATCCTTATAAGTCTTGACCGTTTTCTGCAGGATCTTTTTGATGTTCTTATTAGCAGCTTTAACAACTCCATTCATCTTGGGACGATAAGGTGAAGAATTGTGATGTTAAATCTTGAAATTGTCACACAAATCTTTCATTTTCTTGTTGTTCAGGTTTGTCCCATTGTCAGTTATGATTCTATTAGGGATTCCATAACGACAAATGATATTATTCTTGATAAAATGAACAACTACTTGCTTGGTCACACTGGAATAAGACGCAGCTTCAACCCATTTAGTGAAATAGTCAATGGCCACTAGAATAAAATGATGACCATTAGAAGCTTTCGGCTCAATAGCTCCAATCATGCCAATGCCCCACATAGAGAACGACCATGGAGATGACAGAACATTCAATAGTGTCGGAGGCACATGCATCTTGTCAGCATAGATCTGGCATTTATGACACTTTCTGGCGTATTGGATACAGTCAGCTTCCATAGTCAACCAATAATACCCATCCCTTAAGATTTTCTTAACCATGATATGCCCACTGGCGTGAGTACCAAAGGCTCCTTCATGAATATCATGAATCAATAGGTCTGCTTCTCGTTTATCAACACACCTTATCAAGACCATGTCGTGATTTGTCTTGTAAAGTATATCATTGTTGAGGAAGAACTTGGATGATATCCTTCGCAAAGTTTTCTTATCAAGACTGGAAGCATTGGCAGGATACTCTTGAGTCTTTAGATAATTCATGATGTCGTGAAACCCCGATTTCCCATCTACCTCTTCTTTAATTCACTGGCAATAGGCAGGCTCAGTTTTGCGCTCAATTCTGATCAATGGCTCCTCATTAACAAATCTGACTTGCCACATTGAAGCTAACATTGCTAGAGCGTCAGCCATGTGGTTCTCTGAGCGAGGAACATGACGAAAAGTAATCTCGTCAAAGTATTGGATCAACTCCACAATGTAATCACGGTACAGGATCAGCTTCTTGTCTTTAGTCCCCCATTCACCTTTGGCCTAATAGATAACCAAAGAAGAATCACCAATGACTTCTAGAATCTTCATTCTGAGATCAATTGCAGCTTCTAAACCCAAGATACACGCCTCATATTCAGCAATATTGTTTGTGCATTCGAAGTCTAACCTTACTGTGAAAGGAGTATAACCGCCATTAGGGTTCATCAGTACAACACCCACGCCATGTCCTTTATAGTTGGAAGAACCATCAAACATCATTTTCCATCGCGAACTAGGTTCATGGCCTTCATCAGGGCCTGGCTCTTCACAATATCTCTTTATTAACATAATATCCTCATCGGGGAAATCAAATTTGAGAGGCTCATAATATTCAACAGGCTGATCTGCAAGGTACTCTGATAAGACGATTCCCTTAATAGCCTTCTGAGTGACATATTGGATATCATATTCTGACAAAAGCATGTGCCAATGGGCAAGTATTCCTGTTTGAGTAGGCTTCTCAAAGATATACTTTATCGGGTCCATTTTGGAGATCATTAAAGTAGTGTGACATATCAAATACTGCCTCAAACGTCTGGCGGCCCATGCTAAAGCACAACAGGTTTTTTCTAATAGTGAATAACGGCTTTCGCAATCGGTGAAATTTTTGCTCAAATAATAGATGGCATGCTCCTTGCGACCAGTTTCATCATGCTGGCCCAAGACGCAACCCATGGATCCTTCTAACACAGTCATGTACATGAAGAGAGGTCTTCCGGGAATTGGGGGAATCAAGATCGGTGGTTCTTGCAGATAATTCTTGAGTTTATCAAAGGCTTGCTGACAATCAAAATTCCACTCTACAGTCTGATCTTTACGGAGCAACTTGAAGATTGGCTCACAAGTGGGAGTCTTGTTGGAGATGAATTTGGAGATATAGTTCAAACGACCCAGAAAACCTCTTACTTGGGACTCGATCTGTGGAACTGGCATTTCTTGAATAGCTCGTACCTTATCGGGATCTACCTCAATTCCTCGTTGACTGACAATAAAACCGAGCAGTTTTTCTGATCTGATAGTGAAAGTACATTTGGCAGGATTCAACCTTAACTGATATTTTCAGAGTCTCTTGAATAATTTCAAAAGATGGTCTAAATGTTCCTCCTCAATCTGAGATTTAGCAATCATATCATCCACATATACTTCAATTTCTTTATGGATCATGTCATGGAATAAGGTTACCATAGCTCTCTGATAGGTTGCCCCTGCGTTTTTCAAACCAAAGGGCATGACTTTGTAGCAATAAGTTCCCCATGGAGTGATGAATGTAGTCTTATCCATATCGGCTGGATCCATTCTGATCTGATTGTAGCCTGAGAAACCACCCATAAAGGAGAAAACTGCAAACCGAGCTGTATTATCCACAAGAGTGTCGATATACGGCAGAGGGAAATCGTCTTTAGGACTGACTTTGTTGAGATCCCTATAATCTACGCACATTCGCACTTTGCCATTCTTCTTCATTACTGGCACAATGTTAGCTATCCATTCAGGGTACTTGGTAACTGCTAAGAAACCTGCATCCAGTTGTCGCTTTACCTCATCTCTGATTTTGAGAGCCATGTCAGGTCTACTTCTTCGAAGTTTCTGTTTCACCGGTGGGCATTCTGGTTTGAGTGGTTGCTTATGAACTACTATATATGAATCCAAACCAGGCATTTCTTGATAAGACCATGCAAAAACATTCACGTATTCTTCAAGAAGCTGTATTAACCGTTGTCTGACTTCTGCCCTAAGCATTGCCCCAACCTTGACTTCCTTCTTTTTCTCTTTGGTACCAAGATTGATGACATCAACTTGTTCCTCATGTGGTTGAAGATCCGTTTATTGATACTCACACATTTCTGCCAAATCATCGTGGACCTCATAATCCTCCTCATCCTCAGTTTGATAGATAGGTGAATCAAAGTCGATAGTGAGAGTAGGGTCATTGAATACGATAGGTTTTGGATTCATTCTGCATGATGGAGGGATTTATTTTATTAAAATGCACAAAAATAAAATGCTAGAAGAAAATGTTTTTGTAGTTTTTGAAAATATTGCCATTTTTCCTTAAAAGAAAAAACAGTAAATAATGACAACAGAATTTAACAAAACATCAAATTCATTGATCAATAAGAATTAAAGTTGTGGCCCATACAAAATAATCCGGTAACCTTGGGCAGGGCTACGGAATTTGAAAACAACAACAAAAGCAAGCAAATTACCCTGGCATAGGGTACAAAACAGGGATTTCAATAGCCTCCCAATTACACAATGTGGCATCACACTGAAAAACCAAATGGCTAATGTCCTCGTCTTCAGCGTCTTCAATGATTGCAAGAAATTGATGTCCTCCACTGACAAATACTTCTTGAATCATCTTCAGTCGCCTTGTTGTAGCAGCAGTTGTCTCATCAAGAGTTGGTTTGTAACCCAACCCTTGGTACTTCTCTCTCTCTTGAATCTCGATGACTTTGCCCTAACCTTCAGGTAAACCTTCTTTTAGGGCAGATGGGATACTCTTGAAAGAAGCAAAAGATGGATTATTCGAGGCCACTGGCTCTTCATTGTCAAGCATAACAACATTATCTATCTCAAGAGTTTGGAAAGAAGTTTCCAAAGCATCTTCATCAGGTTCAATGTATCGGAAAGAGGACAGGTTACTGACCATTAGATCTTCTTCGCCATGGATAATGCCAACTTCTCATCAACTACAAATTTCATCTTTTGATGCAAAGTCGAGGTAATGACACCGGCCTCGTGAATCCAGGGCCTCCCCAACAGACAGCTGTAAGCGGGATTGAAATCCAAGACTTGGAAAATGACGTTGAACATATGAGGACCAATCAGAATAGGTAACTCAATCTCTCCCATTAGTGATCTTCTCGAGCCATCAAAGGCTTTGACAATGAGTGAAGTAGGCTTCATCACAACTCCTTGATAGATCAACTTTTCCAGAGTTCTCTTCGGCAGAACATTCAGAGATGAACCAGTATCTACAAGTACTCTGGCTAACATATCCTCTAGTCACTTTATGGATACATGCAAGGCTAGATTATGGTTTCGGCCTCCTCGAGGTAATTCTTCGTCACTGAAACTAAGCGAATTGCAGGTTGTGATGTTAGCGACGATGTGGTCAAATTATCCAGCAGTAATGTCTTTGGCTACATGTGCTTGGGCTAGAATTTTCTGCAAGGCTGCTCTGTGGGTTGGAGAATTCATCATCAGAGACAAAATTGAAATCTTGGATGGAGTTTGGTGAAGCTGGTCCACCACTTTGTAATCATTTCTCTTGATAATTATCAGAAACTCATCATCATCTTCCTTCGTAACCACCTCTTTTTCTTTATCTTTGGAGGGTACAGGAACAACAGTCTCCTTGGGCACAGTTCCTTTGAATGGAGGAGTGTAAACTCTACCACTGCGGGTCATTTTCCCAGTCCCCACTATGTTGGTCACCTCATCATTAGTGGCTCCCACCTCATTCCTTGGAACCACCCCTTCATGTCTTTTGTCAACCACAATATTCTCATAAGTCCACGACACAGCTTTTGAACCTCTGAAACGGAATGAAACGGGTTGTGGATGTTGCTTGGCTTTGAATGATTAGCAGTGGAAGCAACAACAGATTCAAAATTATTGAAGATCGATACCGGTTTATTGAACATGGGAGTCACAGAATCGGACTTTGGTATGCTGAACACATGCACTTTTTCTTTTGACTTTGGCAAGCTGAACACAGGCTCAATTACTGCAACTTCATCCTTCTTCTCTTTACTGAATACCTGTAAAAATGCCTCGTCAATCAACCTCTGAACATCATCTCGGACCAATTGGCAACCCTTCACACTGATTTTACATTCTTCACAATCACCATGACAGATTTTTACCAATCCAGCTTCGAATAGTTTAGCATGGAAGACCTTGATAGGAGTTTTGATCTTTGATGCATCCAATACTAACACCTCATCGTTCTCATCCTCAATAGCGTTGGTAGTTCCATGCGTGGGCAACAGATTACTTTTTACGTTTGGCTGATTGTCTGCGAAAGATAGGATCTTCTTTTCCATCAACCTTTTCCTTGACGAGCTTGTCGACGATCAACTTCCATGGAGTAGATTGAGTATCAGAGGTGCTTGGTCCTTCTTGGGTCTTCCTCTTCTTGCATTAAAGCAGCTCTTCATCCTTGGCTTGTAGTTGCTTTTGAAGTTCTAGGTTCTCCTCAACAACCACTTGATATTTGTGCTTCAAAGCTTCTCTTATCTGTTGGGCTTGGTTCAAGGAAATCTTCAGCTCTTCTTCCTTTGACATGAAAAATAGAACGGGCTCTTCCATCAAAGCTATTGGTTCTTGTCTAGAATAAGGCATCTTCAACTCAATAGCTCTTCTTCAGACCCATTGGAGATACGGTTCCAAGGACACACACTTAGGTCTTCCCATAGCACTTCTTCCCTTCTTGTGCTTGCTACCCTAAGCACTCATGATAAATCTTTTCTGCTCTTCATATTTGTCATATCCTTAAAAAAATATGTTTTCCAAATGAATACCAATAGGCTTATCTTTTAGAGGGTACCCCAATTGTCGACGAGCCAACACAGGGTTGTAGCTGATTCCTCCTTTGGTACCAAGAAGAGGTATGTTGCCAAAGTTCCCACAACTATCTGTGATCATTATCCCATCATACACATGGTTATACCAATTAATATCGGTATGAGAAAGAGCCATAATCTTTTTAGACCACCATCCCTTCTTAGGGTCCCAAAATGCGCTTGCATTTGGCAGATGTGAAATAAACCATCTATATAACATAAGAGCATAACAAGTGAGCTGACCTCCATCATGAGCATTCCTCAAATGGACTGAATGGTAAGCATCGCCTAGCAAGGTTGGTACAGGATTCTTCTTCAAAAAGATCTTGATAGCATTTATTGTGAGGACTAAGGTCTCTCATCCACTTTGTTTTAATGATGTCAACAAATATGCTAAGTGTTAGATTGTAATTTGAGCGGTATCACTTCACGTGTCGGGAAAAATGCATCCAATCATTATCGTTCATGTGTCTAGATGCATAGGACCTTGTCTTCCCCATAAACAAATGTTCATTATCATTTTAGTAGTGTCTAGTATGTTTGTCTGAACTTGGTCAGTTGAAAATGTACAGAAAATTGTATTTCCTGAAAAAATACAGTTCATGCGCTAACCCTCCCAATTCATGCGCTAACCTTCCAGTTTATGTGTTAACCTAGTGAAACCTGCGGGAAAGCACATAACTTTGGATGACTCAAAAAACACCATCTGTGCGTCGACGCATGGTTCCTCTGAGTCGACGCATGACCTCCTGAACTGAAATTTTTTTACTTAAACTCTTTTTCTGTTATTTCTGTTATATTTTTTTGTGGGTCAATTATTTTTCTCTATAAATAGTTTGGTCATCTCATTATCTTAAAAAAAACAAGAAACGTGAAAATACATGTTATTTCTCTCTTCATCTTCATCTCATTCATTGATTAAACAAACAATCACACATAATCATCTTTGTTTGTGTCGCCCATTGATCGAAGTGATAACGTTCAGAATTTAGGAAGTGTGATCTTCATCTTCTGGGTTGAGAGTTTGGCAGGTGTTTCTTGAATAAAACCAGTTGGTTTTGTCCTCCAAGAATCGGATAGATTTTGGGGGTTTTTGCACAAACCGTTTCTTTCTGCAGGGATTCGGCTGGGCGAAGGTAACCGGAAATTGGCGCAATTGTTCGGTTTAGTAGCTGTAATCAGAGGATCGTAGAAGAGAGGTTAGGGTTCGAATCTTTGGTAGATCACAATTGATCGAGTGAAAAGGATTGAAGACCAAGGTGTCTTGCAATCAAGTAGCGTGAGACGGTAATTGGATCAACCATATTCGAAGCGCTTGATTCATTTTGAATCAAGGGGAGAGAAAATTCTGCATCAATGATCGAAGACGTTCGAGGGTTTGGATGTTCATAGTTTTCTCTTGTAATAAACAATTTGCAGCAGCTACATATATATATATATATATATATATATATATATCTCAATTCCAATTGTGGAGTTGGGGGCAGAGGTACCCAAAGCGAGGACAATTAGGGAACTGCCTAATCAAATCTCGTTTGTTCTCTCTTTCCCTTAACTCTTTTACATTTCAGTTTGTACGAATTTGTGAAGTCACAATTTATCGAAATTTCTGTCGTAGTGTAATTTTGAGCTGAGAAACTATTTGTTAAATTGATACAATTCCTTGAATTGTATGTTGAAGCAGCTCTATATTACATTCCATAGAAATTCTGCACTTAGTGTGTTTACGCACACTAGGTGTTTGATAATTTGTTTCAAAGCAAAATCGAACGCATTGCTTTTAATTGCTTATCATTTTACCTCATTGGTTTGGATTAAACATCAAGCAAGCGATATTTTGTTGACTGCGTTTTTAAGTGTAGTAATTAAACTGAATTTTTTCTCTTCCATACTCATTCTCGATATATTCGTGCATATTCGGTCCTTTTAGTAGAAGGTTCGTTGTAGACGTTCTATCCAGTGGTTGCTTCCGTTAAACATTTTTTAAAACCAAATTTTTTGGTAACCATTTGCGTGTAAAACTCAAGGGATCTATTCAACCTCCCCTTCTAGATCCATAGCCATCATCTAACAAGTGGTATCACGAGCCCCGGTTAATTCTGGTGCTTCGGTAAAACTTCTTGGATCATGGCGAACGAACCTAAAAGGGCTTATAACAGAGCTCCAATTTTTACAGGCGAGAATTACAGCTACTGGAAGGATTGTATGCGCGTTCATATTAATTACATAGATCGGAAGGTTTGGAACATTATTTTAAACAGTCCAAAGCAAATTACTATGACAAATGTGGAAGGCATTGTCGTTCCTAAACCCGAAGACCAATGGAGTGAGGAGGACGAGAAAAAGTACAACTATGATTGGAAGGCTCGTAATATGATCATCTCCTCCTTGGGAGTTGACGAGTATTATCGAGTCTCCCATTGTGAAACGGCCAAATCCATGTGGGATGCTTTACAAGTAGCCCACGAAGGCACTAATGATGCTAAGATGGCTCGTATTAATACACTAACACAAGAGTTTGATTTATTTTACATGAAGCAAGGGGAAACCATTGCGGATATGCAAAAACGATTTACTCACATTATCAACAAATTGCATGTTCTTGGTAAACCAATTCCAAATGAGGTTGCTACTAACAAAATTCTGAGGTGTCTTAACAGGGAATGGCAACCGAAGGTCACCGCTATCAAGGAGGCCAACGATCTTGCTATACTAGACCTCACAACACTCTTTGGTAAACTCGATGAGCATGAGCAAGTGCTCATTAGCTTGGATAAACATGAAAAGAGTATCAAGAAAGAGAAGGCAAAAGATACGGAGAAGAAGTCGATAGCTCTTAAGGCTTCTTGTTCAAAGTCCACACATCAAGAGCTAAGTGATGATGAAGCCAATAATGACAAAGATGAAGAATCTGGTGATGATATGGGCTTATTTGTGAAGAGGTATAATAGATATGTTCGTAAGAACGATATTCAACACTCGGATAGAAATCTAGTCAAGTTTAGGAAGCAATCTAGAAGTGAAGGAAATAAAAATGGCAAGGTAAAAGGGACGTGCTACAACTGTGGAAAATCCGGGCACTACAAGCCGGATTGTCCATCCCTAAAGAAAGACAAAGATAAGGATAATGACAAGAGTCATTCAAACAAAAACTCCAACAAGTCTCGACGAGCATACATCGCTTGGGAAAGCGATAGTGAGTCGGAGAAAGATGATTCCTCAAGTGACGAAAGTGAATCCGTTAACTTTTGTCTTATGGCACGCCACAACAAAGCAAAAGAGGTAAAGCATTCTAAATATGATCATGTTAATACTATGTCACATTTAGAGTTACAAAAGGCTTTTGACATGTTACATTATGAGCCTAAGGAAGCATTTCAACGTTTAGCCTCAAATAAAAAGATTTTCACGTATTTGGAGAAGAAGGTTTTCGATTCCGAAAAGGAATTGGAAGCCCTCAAAAACTCTATAGTGGACACATCAAAAGCCAAGGTTGAAAAGGACCTTACCTCTTGGTTCAATTAGGGCTGTGACACTTGTCATATTTGGCAACGAGAGGTGAGAACCCTCAAGGCCAAATTGGACAAGGCTCTTAAGCCAAAAGTTACGTTTGCTATTGATCGATCACATTTTCGTGAGAGCATGAATAATCCATATCAAAAGTATACCTATGTGATTCGAAATAGTGATAGCAAAAGTAAATTCCAAATGAACCGTAATTGTCTTTACTATTGTAAGCCTGGTCATACTATTGCGAAGTGCCGCTTCAGAAGGTTTCTTGTTCCGAAAGATATCTACCAATGGTTGCCCAAGTGCGGTCTTGGTTTCACTCACCTTAAAGGACCCAATGAGAATTGGGTACCTACTCTCCCTTGATTGTTTTTTGTAGGTACAAAGTATTAAGACCACCGAAAGAAGATGGGTTCTAGATAGTGGCTGCTCGAGACACATGACCGGAGACATATCTCTTTTTATCGACTTTGTGGCAAAAAAAAAGGGGTTTGTCACCTACGGAGATAACAACAAGGGACAGATACTTGGTAAAGGTAGTGTAGGTAACCCCTCATCTACTACTATCTCTGATGTACTTCTTGTGGAAGGCCTTAGACACAACCTTTTAAGCATTAGTCAACTATGTGACAAGAATTATAAAGTATCTTTTTCAAAGGATTGTTGCATAGTTGAAGATAGTGACAAAAAGAATGTGTTTAAGGGCTTGAGGGTGAACAACGTCTATATGCTAGACTTAAATGAGGTATCGTTGAAGGAGACAAATGTCTAGTCGCTATGAATGAAGATTCATGGTTGTGGCATAGACGGTTGGCTCACATCAACTTTGATCTGCTTAACAAAATTGTCTCTAAAGACCTAGTCATCGGTTTGCCCAAAATTAAATTCACAAAGGATCACCTTTGTGATGCGTGTCAAATGGGGAAGCAAACAAGGATCTCATTCAAATCTAAAAACATCGTTTCAACTATGAGACCCCTTGAGCTCCTCCATATGGACCTCTTTGGACCATCTAGGGTTAAAAGCCTAGGTGGTAACTATTATAGGTTTGTAATAGTCGATGATTTTTCTAGGTTTTGCTGGACTATTTTCTTAGCAAATAAGAGTGATACCTTTTCGGCCTTTGAACGATTTGCTAAGTTATCTCAGAACAAGTTAAACACAAACATTGGGTTAATTAGAAGTGACCATGGGGGTGAGTTTGAAAATCATTTGTTTGAAGCATTTTGTGATTCCAACGGTTGATCATAATTTTTCTGCACCACGCACCCCTCAACAAAATGGGGTAGTGGAACGTAAAAATAGAGTTTTGGAGGAACTTGGAAGGACAATGATCAATGATGGTAGATTACCAAAATACTTTTGGGCTGACGCCATAAGTACGGCTTGTTATGTTTTGAATAAGGTGTTCATCCGACCTATTCTAAACAAGACACCGTATGAGCTTTTAAAAGGGCGTAAGCCAAATATCTCTCACCTTCATGTATTTGGTTGTAAATGCTTTCTGTTAAACAATGGGAAAGAGACTCTTGGTAAATTTGATGCCAAGGCCGACGAGGGTATTTTTCTTGGATACTCTCAGTCAAGTAAAGCGTATAGAATTTATAATAAGAGGTTACGTGTAGTTGAAGAGTCAGTTCATGTTACCTTTGATGAGTCTTATCCGAGAAATGTCGGAGAAGGTAGTTCTTTTCATGGTGCAGGTGTACCTACTAAAGACATACTCAAGGACACTGATAAGGGAATTGATCAGCCTGAAGCAGTGCGTATTGAGGAGGAAAAGGATCACCAACCAGTGAAAAGTGAGGATGATCATCATGCTGATAAAGATGAACTTCCTCCAGCTTGGAAGTCTTCAAAAGACCATCCAATTGACAACATTCTCGGTGATATCTCTAAGGGAGTAACCACTCGCTCTAAACTTAGTAATTTTTGCTATTACTCTGCTTTTGTGTCACAAGTTGAACCTAAAAACGCTAAGGAGGCATTACTCGATGAACATTGGTTCCTATCAATGCAAGATGAACTAAATCAATTCAGGAGAAATGAGGTTTGGGACCTTGTCCCCCTCCGCGAGATCATCGAGTAATCGGCACCCGATGGGTGTTTAGGAATAAACTTGATGAAAATGGAGTAATAACGCATAACAAAGCGTGACTTGTAGCGCAAGGCTATAACTAAGAGGAAGGAATCGACTATGAGGAAACTTATGCGCCGGTTGCCCGACTCGAGGCTATACACCTTCTGCTTGCCTATGCTTGCACAAAGAACTTCAAATTATTCCAAATGGATGTTAAAAGTGCATTCCTTAACGGATACATAAATGAAGAGGTTTATGTAGCCCAACCTCCGGGTTTTGAATCCCACGAATATCCTGATCATGTCTATAAACTTAAACGTGCTTTGTACGGACTTAAACAAGCCCCTAGGGCTTGGTTTGAACGTCTAAGCAAATTTCTACTTGATCAAGGGTATTCAAGAGGAAAGGTTGACATAACCCTCTTTATTAAACGTCAAGGAAAACACTTAATTTTGGTACAAATTTATGTTGACGATATTATATTTGGGTCTACTAACATGACCTTGGTCAAGGAGTTTTCTAATTTGATGCAGGGGGAGTTTGAAATGAGCATGATGGGGGAGCTCAACTATTTCCTCGGATTGCAAATCAAACAACTTGAAGAGGGCACATTCGCGAGTCAAATGAAATATTTTCTTGAGTTACTTAAATGTTTTGATATGCTAAACTGCAAAGCAATAGACACTCCTATGCCTACAAGTGCCAATCTTGATCGTGATGAAAAGGGTAAGGATGTTGAGGTAAAGAAGTATCAAGGTATGATTGGATCTCTTCTTTATCTTACAGCATCACGTCCTGATATAATATTTAGTGTATGCATGTGTGCGAGGTATCAGGAACATCCCAAGGAATCCCACTTAAAAGCTGTTAAGCGCATACTTCGATACCTTTTCGGTACTCCAAAGTATGGGCTGTGGTATTCCAAAGGTAGTGTTTATTCCTTAGTTGGCTACTCCGATTCCAACTTTGCCGGGTGCAAGTTGGATATGAAAAGTACTAGTGGCACGTGTCACCTTTTTGCAAATTCCTTGGTGAGTTGGCATAGCAAGAAACAGGTTTCCGTTACTTTGTCAATAGCCGAGGCGGAATACGCTGCCGCCGATAATTGTTGTGCTCAAGTCCTATGGCTTAAACAATAATTGCTTGATTTCAATTTAAAACTTGAGTGTATTCCAATTTTGTGCGATAACACTAGTGCGATTAATCTAACTAAGAACCCCGTATTGTGTAACACCCCAATTCCCATCGCAAATAAATAATACATAATTAAATCAGAGTAAATAAAAATTTATTTTTCCGACAGAAACAAGGATGCCACATTTAAAGAAAGAAAACACAATCCCTGCTCATAAATTTGATACATAACACAAAGTGGAATAAACCTAAAAGGGAAATTTTTTCCAACAAAGGGAAAGTTCAATTATGGAATAAAGCGGAAAGATCCATAACTGACTTGTTTTACAAAATAAATTATTTTATAACATCAAAATATTCATACAAAGGTAATACAAAATATATCCAACAAATGTATACATATATAACAAAAGCGTTCTCTGACTCCCGTGTTACGTATCAGAGTAGACAGACCGACAAAAGGATGGAGAACTAAGCTTCACAAAAGCCTCCAAGACACAAATTTGCAATTGCCTCATAGAGCAACAAACCACAGCAGAAGGGTGAGAAATAACAACTAAATCAAGATTGCATAATAATATGCAACACATATAAATTCACATGCATAATTATTCTCACCACAAGCATCTCATAATAATACATATAGCATGCCAGAGATACATAACATATTTCTAGTAATCCAACAACAGAGCATATATCAATTATACCAACATAATAACATATTCACACATAATGCATACCAAAGTTATGACATATGGAAACACACCATCACATCACATAGCATATGTCTATACATAAAACATATTATCCACAACCAATGCATTTATCACATATGCACATCAATTCACCAATGCTATCACAAACTCAACACATAATCAATCCATTCATGATTTTCCACACATAATCAATCCATTCATGATTTATGCAAATGCAGAGAGACCGACACAACGACTCTATGCAAATGCAATGCGGTACCAATCCATCCATCATTCTCATCATCAGTTCACTCAGGAACTATTGGAATCATCGCTTGTTACTTAGTGTAACTCCCCGTTGGGAAAACGATGTTCCCCGTCGCTTTAGGTCCTCTTGTTATAAGGCTCACGACATTTATGGATCGCTTTAGGTCCTCTCGGTATAAGGCTCACGATCCAATCGCTTTAGGTCCTCTTTGTATAAGGCTCACAATCATCTATAACGTCGCTTTAGGTCCTCTCGGTATAAGGCTCATGACCGTTATAGCAGATTCCCTCTGGAATCGATTCGTCCCTCACACCCACTAGGGCACACGACATCACAAGAATGCATATCATGATGCTTGGCATACAATGACTCATGACAATCAAATGCATACATATACACATCCATGTGAACCATTCCAACATCCATAATCATGCATATACAATCAAACACAATCACAATGCATTTACTTACCCTTAGGCCATAAACCATCATCATAATGTTTCATCACATGCATTCATATCATATAACAGCACACAAGTCATACGATATATATCAAAAGTATATTGCATGATAACACATCAAATACACACAGTTAAGATGGTAAAAGTCAGCAAAACAACACTTTTACAAAACCACGACTTAAATAATTCATCTATTGCCCTCCAAACCATTTTTAATAGAAATAATATTTCATTAGCTTCCCAACGCTTTGAACGGGGGTCAAAACGGACTTACGGTTTGAAAGTTATGAATTTTTGAAGTTTCGGGAATTTTTCATTTTTGCCCAGACCGCACTGAGCGCGCAGACACCCGCGCTAAGCGCGCTACCTGCGTACATTGACCTTAAAAACACCATCGAAAGACTTCTGGACATCCGTTTTCGATTCCGTAAAAAACTGCGATCTCAGAATTCAACGTACTACAATATTTTCATCATTAAAAAGCCATCCAACACATTTTTCCACTTTTGAAATATTTTGAAACGTAGTTTTATCAATTTAACCCAATTCCAAACTCGATCAAAACCACTCGAAAACACACAAACAACCATTCCCGATTAAATATCAACTTATACCAATGTTACCAGACATATCCAAACACTTTTACTCGATCACAACATCAATTTGCACAAAAACATCGATATATATGAAAAACGCAAAAGTTATAAGTTCAACCCAATTCAATCAAACGATCATACTAAATCACGGCCTAACATCACTCGACTCCACTACGCAACTTATTCCGACTTTCGACCGTGAAAACATCGATTTCTATTCATATTGATCATTTTCAACCTAGAAATGAAAACTATGGAAAACAAGAAAACATTCACACAATCACACACATATACATATACAATCGCAATATAATCGAAACTTCTCACCCTTACCCTATTAATCGAAGACCAAGCTTTTGATTTGATGATTTTCTTCTTTTCTCAAGTTTTCTCTTCTTTTCTCCTTCTTTCTCTTTTTCTCTTCTCTATTTCTCATAAACTCTCTCTTTTTCTCTCTTTCTCTTTTTATAACAAAATAACTTATATTTTCTAAAATATCTAACTAACCAAATGACCATTTTACCCTTACGCCCAAATATCTCCCAAACGCTCTCAAAACGCGATAAAACAAAAACAGCGATGAAATATATTTTCAGGAAATAAAAGTTGAAAAGAAATTATAATTTATTGCAAATATTTTACTTATCAAGGAAATTAACCAATTAACTCAATTAGCAGGTAAAATACAATAAACTCACACATTTCACAAAATTCACATAAATGAAATAAATAAATACCATTAAACAAATCGGGGCGTTATGTAACGGTCCGTTTTTAATATTTCCTTTTTCCGTGCTTTTTGGTGTTAATTGGTCGAGTCTTTATTTTTAATTGAGCAATATTTATGTTAATTGCTAATTGGTGTGATTATATGTTATTTTTGCACATTGTGTATTTTTACCGTTTTTTAGAGTTGCGGGGAAAATTGGAATAGAGGGTATTTGACATATTTCATAATTAATAGTATTAGTTAATAATAGTTAGTTTAGATATTTATTAGAAATGTTTAGAATTTTTAAGTTAAGAAAATATAAAAGAAAATAGTTAGTATAAGTTTAGAAAAGTTAGTAAGAATTTCCAAAAGAGAAGAAAAAGAGAGAAGAAGAAAAGAGAAAAGAAAGAAGAAAAGAGAGGAAAACTTGTGAAGGAAGAAACCAATCTCCCGACTTTCTAGAACACGATTAAATCGGGTAAGGGTGCGAAACTCGGTTATTATATCATTGTGTATGATTATATATGTTTTGTGTGGATGTTTTGGATTGGTTTTCCATATGTTTCCGTTTATGCCGTATTGGACGAAATCGTTAGAAACCGATGTTTTTACGGTCGAAAAGTCGTATAAATACATGTGTTGGTTGGTTATATGTATGTGAGTTTCTGTTTAAAGTCTCATGAAGTTTGGATATGTTTCGGTTAGTTTTCGCTATGTTTCCGTTATTTTGTCCGTTTAGGTCGAATTGTAGGAAGTCGATAGGAACCAATGTTTTCACGGTTAGAATTCGAAATAAATTACGTAGTTGTATCGAGTAAGGTTAGGTCGTCGTATGTCGTGATTTTTATTCGATTTGATGATGTTTGAAAATTCTGGTTTTTGGAAGGTTGAAATTTAATCGAAAAATCGAACGTCGTAGAAATTTCGTTTATGTGTTCTAAAATGTTCTTATGTATTTGGTGGTTGCGCGTATATGGTTGTTTCGGTGAAAATGTTCGATTTAGTCGAGTTTTCGGGCAAAAGGGAAAAATGGCAGCAAAGGTGTATTTTGAGAAATTCTGATTTTTGAGAAAAACAGGGCTATGCATCGATACATAAGCTATGTGTCGATACGAAATGGATTATGTATCGATACATAACCCTTATGCATCGATACATACTGTGAAAATTGGGAAAAACAACATTTTCACTACAGCATGTGTCGACACATGCGTGCTATGTATCGATACATGTGGCTTTTTGTATCGATACATAAGCCTATGTATCGATACATACTGTGCTGAACCATGAAAATCTGGTTTTTCGGGGAAACTTCGGAAATTCATATCTCTTGAACCGTAAGGCGGTTTTAACCCTCGTTCGAAGCGTTAGAAAGCTAACGAGATGCTCTTTCTAGGAAAAATAGTTTTGGGGTCTGAACTTGGTCCAATTGGTACAGTTTTTATGAACCGTTTCGTTGTGTCGGGCGTCCGGTTTATGTTTCGCGTTATTTTGAAATATTCATATCTTGTTAACCGTTTATCGTATTTAAGAGTTCTTTATACCGAATCGAAGCTATCGATGAGTACTTGTTGATGATGGTAGAAAATATTATTTTTGGCCGACTTTTAGCCGACTTTTCCGAGAAACCGTAAAATGGAATTTTTGAGTTATTTTCTATATTGTGCGATAGAATGTGATATGTTATGAGATGGTTTGTGTGATGATTCTTTGATGGTATATTGGTGTTTGTGGCCATTTTGGGCAATTGTGTGCATTACTTTATATGTACTTGAAATGCATGATTTAATGTATGAGCTTTGATTGCCATGGGTCATTATATGACATGCATCATGTGGTAGACATTGTAGATCCCTTCGTGGGTGTAAACAATGCAGTTAGACATTGTAGATCCCTTTGTGGGTGTAAACAATGCATGAAGACATTGTAGATCCCTTTGTGGGTGTAAACAATGCATGTTAAATTGTAGATCCCTTATGGGTGTAAGCAATTGTTGTATTGATCGTGTGCCTATTATAAAGGACTAAAAACGATCCATAACGTCGTATGCTTGGTGATAAGTGGTAGCGACGGGGAACATCGTATGCCCGACGGGGAGTTACCCTAAGTAACGAGCGATGATTCCAAGAGTTCCTGGGGGACTAATGGTACCGCATGCATAGAGTCGTTGTGTCGGTCTCTGTGCATTTGCATAATTCATTACATGAATGTTTATGTGTTGAATTTTGAGAAGGAATTGTTATGCATTGTGTTAATGTATAGGCTTATGTGATTGATGTGTGAAATGGGGTTAATATGTCTTGTATTGTTTACAAGTATCATATTTGTATGGTGAGAATAATTGTGCATATTTTGCTAAGTGTTATATAATGATATGCAAGTATATTATAATCCTGTTTCTCACCCTTCTGCTGTTTTATAATGCTCTATGAGGCATTGCAGATTAGATGCTGGAGTCTTTTGCGAAGATTAGTGTCTTCGTCCTTTTGTCGTTCCGTCGGCTCTGATATGTAACACGGGTAGTCGGGGTTCGAGTGTAGATGTTTCTTTTGGCCTGTATCTAGTGGCTTTGTATGAACATGTATATGACATACTTATCTTTTGTGATGACATCAGTTATGGATGTTCCGCTTTAATTCTGTAACTGAATGATGGTATTTTGGAACTGAGTTCCTATGTTAATATGGCTATCAGGTTGTTATATATCTATATGAGCATAATGTGTTAGTTCACGTTGGTGTGACATCTCTGGCTATATCATGATAAATTATTCTTTGCTCTGATGTTTTATTTATAAGAATAGTTTATTCCGATTTTTGTACGGGGTATAGAAGGGGTGTTACATTAAGTGGTATCAGAGCCAATGTTTGGTTTGTCCGACCATGTTGTCGTGTCGGTTGTGTCTGGTTGGTCTGTTGCACTCTGTGGAGTGGTTGTTTAACCATAATGTGCTATCATTGGGAATGTTCAGATTATGGCGGCAAGACGTGACGCTGCTATAACTGCGGCCATGCAAGCTATGGCGCAAGCGATGCAGAATTTACCGAATGCTGCGGCGGACGAGGAGTCGCGTAGTATGGATAAGTTTCAGAAGAATAACCCACCGAGCTTCAAGGGTACTCATGATCCTGATGGAGCACAACTTTGGCTGAAGAAGATTGAGAAGATCTTCCGTTTCATTAGGTGTTCCGAGGAACAGAAAGTGCAGTATGGTACTCATGTGCTGGAAAAGGAGGCTGAGGACTGGTGGATAAATGCTTCTCAGAGGTTTGAGGAGGATGAAATTGTGGTTACTTGGGCTGTGTTCAAAGATGCTTTTCTGGAGAAGTATTTTCCGGAAGATGAGAGAGGTAAAAAGGAAATTGAATTTCTTGAACTGAAGCAGGATAATTCCTCTGTTGCGGATTATGCTGCTAAGTTTGAAGAACTGGTGAAGTTTTGTCCCAATTATAATACGGCTGGTTCGGAGAGGTCTAAGTGTCTGAAATTTGTGAATGGCTTGAGGCCAGAAATCAAGCAAGGTATCGGTTATCAGGAGATAAGACAGTTTTCAGTGTTGGTGAACAAGAGTCGGATTTTTGATGAGGATAGCAAAGCACGTGCTACTCATTACAAGAATCTGAATGATAAGAAAGGAAAGGGGCAGTTCAGAGGTAGGCCTTATGTGACTTCTGTTGATAGGGGGAAACAGAAGGCTACTTTTGATAGGAAGCCGAGTGGAGGAGGAATGAATTCTTCTGTGAAATGTTACAATTGTGGTGGTTTAGGTCATCGTATATCGGAATGTAAGAGGAATATGAATAATATGAATAGGTGTGCTAATTGTGGGTTGAAGGGTCATGTGGCTGCTGATTGTAGGAGGAATGCAATCAAGTGTTATAATTGTGGGGAGAATGGTCACTATAGTACAAAGTGCACGAAACCAAGACAAGCTCAAGCGGGCGGAAAGGTGTTTGCATTGGCGGGGACTCAAACTACGAATGCAGACCGTTTGATTAAAGGTACATGCTTTATTAATAGTACACCTTTAGTTGCTGTTATTGATACGGGAGCGACTCATTCGTTTATTTCGTCTGAGTGCGCGAAGCGTTTGAATCTTGCGTTAACTTTGATGGGTGCTGAAATGGTTATTGAGACTCCTGCTTCAGGGTCGGTAAATACATCTTTGGTGTGTATGAGTTGTCCTTTAACCATGTATGGTAAAGACTTTGTTATGGATTTAGTATGTTTGCCGTTGGTGGGATTAGACGTGATCTTGGGTATGAACTGGTTGCAATTTAATCGAGTTCATATAGATTGCTATCACAAGTTAGTAAGGTTTCCTTCTATGGAAGATGATGAATTTGAGAGTTTCCTATCCACTAAAGAGTTGAAGAAACTTTTAGCGGACGAAGCTCAATTGTTTGGTTTGTTTGCATCATTGTCGGTGGAGAGTAAAGTTGAGCTTGATGTGTTTCCAGTGGTGTGTGAATTTCCAGAAGTATTTCCGAAAGATATTACGGATGTACCGCCGAAAAGAGAAGTTGAATTTTCTATTGATCTAGTTCCGGGTACTAGACCGATTTCGATGGCACCGTATCGTATGTCGGCATCGGAATTGGTAGAATTGAAAAAGCAATTGAATGACTTGTTGGACAAGAAATTTGTAAGGCCAAGTGTTTCTCCTTGGGGTGCTCCGGTATTGTTGGTAAAGAAGAAGGACGGGAGTATGCGGTTATGCATTGATTATCGACAGTTGAACAAAGTGACAATTAAGAACAAATATCCGCTTCCAAGGATCGATGATTTGATGGACCAATTGGTTGGTGCGAATGTTTTTAGCAAGATTGATTTGAGATCAGGATACCACCAGATTCGTGTGAAAGGAGAGGATATTCAAAAGACGGCCTTTAGGACACGGTATGGTCATTACGAATACTCCGTGATGCCATTCGGGGTTTCTAACGCGCCGGGTGTGTTTATGGAATACATGAATCGTATTTTTCATGAACAGTTGGATCGTTTTGTGGTTGTGTTCATCGATGATATTTTGATTTACTCTAAGTCTCAAGAGGAGCATGAAGAGCATTTGAGAATTGTGTTGCAAATTTTGAAAGAGAAACAATTGTATGCTAAGTTGTCAAAATGTGAATTTTGGCTGTCGGAAGTAAGTTTCCTTGGACATGTTATTTCCGGTAGTGGTATTAGTGTTGATCCATCCAAGATAGATGCGGTGATGCAATGGGAGGCTCCTAGGTCGGTTACGGAGATTCGAAGCTTTTTAGGCTTGGCAGGTTATTATCGGAGGTTTATTGAGGGATTTTCGAAATTGGCACTTCCTTTGACGCAATTGACTTGTAAAGGAAAGGCTTTCATTTGGGATATTCATTGTGAAGAGGGTTTCAATGAGCTAAAGAGAAGGTTGACAACGACTCCGATCTTGATTTTGCCTAATCCTAATGAACCATTTGTTGTGTATTGTGATGCTTCATTGACGGGTTTAGGTGGTGTTTTGATGCAAGATGGAAAAGTTGTGGCATATGCTTCTAGACAATTGAGAGTGCATGAAAAGAATTATCCTACGCATGACTTGGAGTTAGCGGCCGTGGTGTTTGTTTTGAAAATATGGAGGCATTATCTTTATGGTGCGAGATTTGAAGTTTTTAGTGATCACAAGAGCTTGAAATATTTATTTGATCAAAAAGAGTTGAACATGAGACAAAGGAGGTGGCTAGAACTTTTAAAGGATTATGATTTTGGTTTGAATTACCATCCGGGTAAGGCAAACGTGGTGGCCGATGCTTTAAGTCGGAGGTTGTTACATATGTCCGCATTGATGATGAAAGAATGGGAACTTTTGGAGGATTTTAGAGACTTGAGTTTAGTTTGTGAAATGACGCCGAGAAGTGTGAGACTTGGTATGCTACATGTTACAAATGATTTTCTTGCAACGGTAGGTGAAAAGCAAAAGTTGGACTTGAAATTCGTTGATTTGATGTTGAATGAGAATGAAGATTTCAAAGTTGATAATTTTGGAGTTTTGAGATTCCGTGGTCGTATTTGTATTCCCGGTGATGTGGAGTTGAAAAAGATGATATTGGAAGAAGGGCACCGAAGTAACTTAAGTATTCATCCGGGAGCGAACAAAATGTATCAAGATTTGAGAAAAATCTTTTGGTGGTCCGGATTAAAGAGGGACGTTGCTCAATTTGTGTATGCATGCTTAACTTGTCAAAAGTCTAAGGTGGAACATCAAAAACCGAGTGGATTTATGCAACCGTTGGATATTCCGGAATGGAAATGGGATAGTATATCGATGGATTTTGTTACGGGATTGCCGAATACGCAAAGAGGTCATAATGCTATTTGGGTAATTGTTGATAGGCTTACTAAATCTGCTCACTTTATTCCAATTGATATTAGTTATCCTTTGGAGAAGTTAGCCGAGATTTATATTCTTGTGGTGGTGAAGTTACATGGAGTTCCTAAGAGTATTGTATCGGATAGAGATCCTAGGTTTACATCGAGGTTTTGGGAGAGTTCACAAAAGGCTTTGGGTTCTAAGCTAAGATTGAGTTCGGCTTACCATCCGCAAACGGACGGTCAAACCGAGAGGACGATTCAATCGTTGGAGGATTTATTGCGTGCTTGTGTACTCGAGCAAGGTGGTGCTTGGGATGGTTATTTGGCGTTGATTGAATTCACTTACAATAACAGTTTTCATTCAAGTATAAGTATGGCACCATTTGAGGCTTTGTATGGTCGGAGATGTCGAACACCTTTGTGTTGGCATGAAACCGGCGAGAGGACGATAGTTGGACCGGAAATGGTACAACAAACAACGGAGAAAGTGAAGTTTATTCGGGAGAAGATGAAAGCTTCTCAAAGTAGACAAAAGAGCTATCATGACAAGAGAAGGAAAGATCTTGAATTTCAAGAAGGCGACCATGTGTTTTTGAGAGTTACACCGGTTACGGGTGTGGGTCGTGCTCTGAAGTCGAAGAAGTTGACTTCTCGTTTTATTGGTCCATATCAGATATCCGAAAGAGTTGGTGCAGTGGCTTACAGGATAGCATTGCCACCGAATCTTTCGAATCTACATGATGTTTTCCATGTTTCACAGCTACGGAAGTATGTTCCAGATCCGTCTCATGTGATTCCGATGGATGAGGTTGAGGTAAGAGATAATCTTACGGTTGAGGTTTTACCGGTGAGGATTTTAGATCGCGAGTTGAAAAGGTTAAGAGGCAAGGAGATTGCACTTGTGAAAGTGGCGTGGGGAGGCGCTGCTGAGGGCAATTTGACTTGGGAATTAGAAAGTCGGATGCGGGAATCGTATCCGGAGTTGTTTGGATCAGGTAATATTTTCAAGGACGAAAATTTCTCAAGTGGGGGAGAGTTGTAACGGTCCGTTTTTAATATTTCCTTTTTCCGTGCTTTTTGGTGTTAATTGGTCGAGTCTTTATTTTTAATTGAGCAATATTTATGTTAATTGCTAATTGGTGTGATTATATGTTATTTTTGCACATTGTGTATTTTTACCGTTTTTTAGAGTTGCGGGGAAAATTGGAATAGAGGGTATTTGACATATTTCATAATTAATAGTATTAGTTAATAATAGTTAGTTTAGATATTTATTAGAAATGTTTAGAATTTTTAAGTTAAGAAAATATAAAAGAAAATAGTTAGTATAAGTTTAGAAAAGTTAGTAAGAATTTCCAAAAGAGAAGAAAAAGAGAGAAGAAGAAAAGAGAAAAGAAAGAAGAAAAGAGAGGAAAACTTGTGAAGGAAGAAACCAATCTCCCGACTTTCTAGAACACGATTAAATCGGGTAAGGGTGCGAAACTCGGTTATTATATCATTGTGTATGATTATATATGTTTTGTGTGGATGTTTTGGATTGGTTTTCCATATGTTTCCGTTTATGCCGTATTGGACGAAATCGTTAGAAACCGATGTTTTTACGGTCGAAAAGTCGTATAAATACATGTGTTGGTTGGTTATATGTATGTGAGTTTCTGTTTAAAGTCTCATGAAGTTTGGATATGTTTCGGTTAGTTTTCGCTATGTTTCCGTTATTTTGTCCGTTTAGGTCGAATTGTAGGAAGTCGATAGGAACCAATGTTTTCACGGTTAGAATTCGAAATAAATTACGTAGTTGTATCGAGTAAGGTTAGGTCGTCGTATGTCGTGATTTTTATTCGATTTGATGATGTTTGAAAATTCTGGTTTTTGGAAGGTTGAAATTTAATCGAAAAATCGAACGTCGTAGAAATTTCGTTTATGTGTTCTAAAATGTTCTTATGTATTTGGTGGTTGCGCGTATATGGTTGTTTCGGTGAAAATGTTCGATTTAGTCGAGTTTTCGGGCAAAAGGGAAAAATGGCAGCAAAGGTGTATTTTGAGAAATTCTGATTTTTGAGAAAAACAGGGCTATGCATCGATACATAAGCTATGTGTCGATACGAAATGGATTATGTATCGATACATAACCCTTATGCATCGATACATACTGTGAAAATTGGGAAAAACAGTATTTTCACTACAGCATGTGTCGACACATGCGTGCTATGTATCGATACATGTGGCTTTTTGTATCCATACATAAGCCTATGTATCGATACATACTGTGCTGAACCATGAAAATCTGGTTTTTCGGGGAAACTTCGGAAATTCATATCTCTTGAACCGTAAGGCAGTTTTAACCCTCGTTCGAAGCGTTAGAAAGCTAACGAGATGCTCTTTCTAGGAAAAATAGTTTTGGGGTCTGAACTTGGTCCAATTGGTACAGTTTTTACGAACCGTTTCGTTGTGTCGGGCGTCCGGTTTATGTTTCGCGTTATTTTGAAATATTCATATCTTGTTAACCGTTTATCGTATTTAAGAGTTCTTTATACCGAATCGAAGCTATCGATGAGTACTTGTTGATGATGGTAGAAAATATTATTTTTGGCCGACTTTTAGCCGACTTTTCCGAGAAACCGTAAAATGGAATTTTTGAGTTATTTTCTATATTGTGCGATAGAATGTGATATGTTATGAGATGGTTTGTGTGATGATTCTTTGATGGTATATTGGTGTTTGTGGCCATTTTGGGCAATTGTGTGCATTACTTTATATGTACTTGAAATGCATGATTTAATGTATGAGCTTTGATTGCCATGGGTCATTATATGACATGCATCATGTGGTAGACATTGTAGATCCCTTCGTGGGTGTAAACAATGCAGTTAGACATTGTAGATCCCTTTGTGGGTGTAAACAATGCATGAAGACATTGTAGATCCCTTTGTGGGTGTAAACAATGCATGTTAAATTGTAGATCCCTTATGGGTGTAAGCAATTGTTGTATTGATCGTGTGCCTATTATAAAGGACTAAAAACGATCCATAACGTCGTATGCTTGGTGATAAGTGGTAGCGACGGGGAACATCGTATGCCCGACGGGGAGTTACCCTAAGTAACGAGCGATGATTCCAAGAGTTCCTGGGGGACTAATGGTACCGCATGCATAGAGTCGTTGTGTCGGTCTCTGTGCATTTGCATAATTCATTACATGAATGTTTATGTGTTGAATTTTGAGAAGGAATTGTTATGCATTGTGTTAATGTATAGGCTTATGTGATTGATGTGTGAAATGGGGTTAATATGTCTTGTATTGTTTACAAGTATCATATTTGTATGGTGAGAATAATTGTGCATATTTTGCTAAGTGTTATATAATGATATGCAAGTATATTATAATCCTGTTTCTCACCCTTCTGCTGTTTTATAATGCTCTATGAGGCATTGCAGATTAGATGCTGGAGTCTTTTGCGAAGATTAGTGTCTTCGTCCTTTTGTCGTTCCGTCGGCTCTGATATGTAACACGGGTAGTCGGGGTTCGAGTGTAGATGTTTCTTTTGGCCTGTATCTAGTGGCTTTGTATGAACATGTATATGACATACTTATCTTTTGTGATGACATCAGTTATGGATGTTCCGCTTTAATTCTGTAACTGAATGATGGTATTTTGGAACTGAGTTCCTATGTTAATATGGCTATCAGGTTGTTATATATCTATATGAGCATAATGTGTTAGTTCACGTTGGTGTGACATCTCTGGCTATATCATGATAAATTATTCTTTGCTCTGATGTTTTATTTATAAGAATAGTTTATTCCGATTTTTGTACGGGGTATAGAAGGGGTGTTACACGTTACAACTCTCCCCCACTTAGACATTTTCATCCTCGAAAATATAACTGAGACGAACGACTCCGGATACGACTCTCTCATCCGACTAACCAACTAACATGCCACCACTAGGCACACTACGAATAACACAAACTGACAAACCACCTTGCTAACAACGACTACAACAACGACACGACAACAACGACAACTACAACGACAAGATGCAAAGCCCATACAAT
The DNA here is from genome assembly GCA_022829125.1 of Lathyrus tuberosus. Taxonomy (NCBI): domain Eukaryota; kingdom Viridiplantae; phylum Streptophyta; class Magnoliopsida; order Fabales; family Fabaceae; genus Lathyrus; species Lathyrus tuberosus. The sequence continues at coordinate 963,671 of JALAZF010000327.1, read as the reverse complement.
GCATTTGACGACTAACTCACGACTCAAAGAAACCCATGTTACCAACACCCAGATAACACTCCCCTAATCTCCCACATAAGGATTGACCACACGCACTCGAACCAGCACCATGGAAACGAGGCAACAACAAAGACAAGAACCTAAAGTCCCACGACACAACATTGTCTCAACGACATCAACAAAACCAGAATACCAAACATAACAACAATACAACAACGTTGTGATTTACCCACCAAACATGTAACTAATACATCCATTTACATATTAGTACATGATTAATATTGGAACCTTCCACCTATCACTTCCATTATAGCATATCCCACGGTCTCATCCTTCCTACTTTTTTCCACTGTTCAACCTTTGAACTCTTACAAGTCACACACGCATATACGAAATGTGCCACATCACGCTTCCGCTGCGCACTCTGATTACTCGCAACAATCAAATCTACCAATTTCATATCCAATTTCTGACTCTCTCTAGTATTCACCAGAAAAATCATAGTTCACTTCTAATATACCCAACCTCACACTCTATTGTTTTATCTCACACACCAGACACAAGTCTCTGAACTGCTCAAATAATTCTAACTCCCTGACCATCAAAACAGACATGTATAAAAACTTTCGACTTAACTCATCACGCACGACATTAACTTTACCAATAGGATAATTCCAGCTAAAGGCATAACTCATCACAAATTCCAACCATCCTCGCTGTCTCATACTATATTCCTTCCAACCAAACAGGTACTCAATATTCTTGTGATTACTAAAAACTTCAAACCTAGAACCATAAAGATAATACCTCCAAATATTCCAACACAATACAACCGCAACCAATCCCAAATTCGGAATAGTATAAATCCTTTTATGAATCCTCAATTGTCATAAAGCATAAGCTACGACTTTACCCTCTTGCATTAACACACTGACTAAACTCCTCAAAGATACATCATAATACCTCACAAACAGTTTATTAGGATCACACAGAATCAAAACTGAAGCCGTAGACAAATTCTACTTTAACCCTCTCAAACTTTCCTCACAATGAACATCCAAAGCAAACGAATTACCCTTTGCAAGTCAACCGAAGTAACGAAAATTCTAACTTGGAAAAACCTTCCATAACCTCCGGTAATAACTAACTAAAGTCCGAAAATATTCTAATCTCCTTAACCAACTTCGGAGCCTCTCATTGTAGAACTGCATCTACTTTCGATGGATCCATAAAAATACCATCATCTGAAATAACATATCCAAGAAAACTAACATTTTTCAACCAAAATTCTCACTTGAATAACTTAGCATAACACTTTGTCTCTTTTCAACACTTGCAAGTCAATTCTTAAACATTCTACCTGTTCTTCCTCTGAGTTTATAACAGATCCAAATATCCTCAATTAAAACCACTACGAACTTATCCAAATTCACAACCCAATCAAATCGGCCACTAAATCTCAACACCATTTTTATAAGAAAGAACATCTCAATCCGAGTTACGAATCAAAAGTTATGGATTTAGAAAAAAAAAACAAGTTTTAATTTTATCTCCAGGTCGCGCTAAGCGGGCTCCACCCCGCGCTAAGGGCGCTCCTCACTGCCTGGTGAGGTTGCAAATTTTCGAAACCGCGCTAAGCGGGCACTGCGATTTTCAGAAAAATAACCCTTCGACAATCCTTCCCAAAACTCACCATTTTCATCTCAAATCAGTTCCAACCAGCATAACAAGTATCAACAACCCACCAAAAGGAACTCTTAATATCATTACATCCGCACATAAGGGTTTTCTCAAGATTTCCATTAATGCTCTAAAACTCCAAAGACTCCAAACCTCACCAGAACTCTAAGTTTTGCTTTCCAAAGTCTCAATACCATTATACACATCATGCTTTTTATTTCGTACAATCATCCCTCCTTTTTGTTACTAACAATACTGGAGCTCTCCAAGACGACACACTTGGACTCACAATTCTCCTTTCCAGCAAATCTTCCAACTGCTCTATCAGTCCGGGTACTTCTAATGCCAACATCCAATATTCCATCCGGAAATACATTTGAAAATCACGCACAACTGGAAGCCCATCAGTGTGGCCTTTCTGCCAATCTCTAGAAAACTATCATCACAAACATAACAACATCTTAGTCTCATCTCCTAAGAGTTTTTCTACTTACTTAGCAGATATAAACCTCAACTATTCGCCTTCGTCCAATTTAAGTTCACTCTTTACTCTCTGAGAAGCAGCCATTAATAATACCCAATCATTCTCCCTCAGAGACATTCTAACTTGACCAACATACAAAAACCTCGAATCCGCCTCACCTTCAGATATAAGAATCTTCATCGACTCGACAAAACAATCCGTAATCACTTTCTTAATTCCAAACCATTCATTGTACACACTATCAAAGCCAGAAAGACACGTCTATTCCATCCAACATAATTCCGTCTACTATCAACAAGAGATTAAGGGTGATCAGTTCCTCAATTTGTCAATAGACAGCCGACAATCATGATGGGGCATAAACCGTCTTTACCAAACTATAATAGCATTTCTTGCATCTTGTGCACAAAACTGCCTAAGGCACAAATCCTTAGTTGACATAAACCTTACCTCCGCATTCCCTCCGGAATTCGGGAACAACACTGTCCAAACAACACTTACACTCTTGCAACCAACGACACATAAACGAAGCAACTTGGAGAAGCACAAGCTTCTCCCCCACTTATCTCATTCTCAATCCTGAAGATGAAGGATTATAAAACCAGAAGGCACTGACAATGTTTCACACACATAACACGTACTAAGGGACAAACAACATCGACAGTATTCAACTGTCACACCAACTGACTCAACAACTTGGCCGGACGGACCGACCTGCTCTGATACCACTATTACAACACCCCAATTCCCATCGCGAATAAATAATACATAATTAAATCAGAGTAAATAAAAGTTTATTTTTCCAACAGAAACAAGGATGCCACATTTAAAGAAAGAAAACACAATCCCTGCTCATAAATTTGATACATAACACAAAATGGAATAAACCTAAAAGGGAAATTTTTTCCAACAAAGGAAAAGTTCAATTATGGAATAAAGCAGAAAGATCCATAACTGACTTGTTTTACAAAATAAATTATTTTATAACATCAAAATATTCATACAAAGTTAATACAAAATATATCCAATAAATGTATACATATATAACAAAAGCGTTCCCAGACTCCCGTGTTATGTATCAGAGCAGACAGACCGACAAAGGATGGAGAACTAAGCTTCACAAAAGCCTCCAAGACCCAAATCTGCAATTGCCTCATAGAGCAACAAACCACAACAGAAGGGTGAGAAATAACAACTAAATCAAGATTGCATAATAATATGCAACACATATAAATTCACATGCATAATTATTCTCACCACAAGCATCTCATACTAATACATATAGCATGCCACAGATACATAACATATTTCTAATAATCCAACAACAGAGCATATATTAATTATACCAACATAATAACATATTCACACATAATGCATACCAAAGTTATGACATATGGAAACACACCACCACATCACATAGCATATGTCTATACAAAAAACATATTATCCACAACCAATACATTTATCACATATGCACATCAATTTACCAATGCTATCACAAACTCAACACATAATCAATCCATTCATGATTTTCCACACATAATCAATCCATTCATGATTTTCCACACATAATCAATCCATTCATGATTTATGCAAATGCAGAGAGACCGACACAACGACTCTATACAAATGCAATGCGGTACCAATCCATCCATCATTCTCATCATCAGTTCACTCAAGAACAATTGGAATCATCGCTTGTTACTTAGTGTAACTCATCGTCGGGCAAACGATGTTCCCCGTCACTTTAGGTCCTCTTGGTATAAGGCTCACGATGTTTATGGATCGCTTTAGGTCCTCTCGGTATAAGGCTCACGATCCGATCGCTTTAGGTCCTCTTTGTATAAGGCTCACGATCGTCTATAACGTCGCTTTAGGTCCTCTCGGTATAAGGCTCACGACCGTTATAGCAGATTCCCTCTGGAATCGATTCGTCGCTCACACCCACTAGGGCACACGACATCATAAGAATGTATATCATGATGCTTGGCATACAATGACTCATGACAATCAAATGCATACATATACACATCCATGTGAACCATTCCAACATTCATAATTATGCATATATAATCAAACACAATCACAATGCATTTACTTTCCCTTAGGCCACAAACCATCATCACAACGTTTCATCACATGCATTCACATCATATAACAGCACACAAGTCATACGATATATATCAAAAGCATATTGCATGATAACACATCAAATACACACAATTAAGATGGTAAAAGTCGGCAAAACGACACTTTTACAAAATCACGACTTAAATAATTCATCTATTGCCCTCCAAACCATATTTAATAGAAATAATATTTCATTAGCTTTCCAACGCTTCGAACGGGGGTCAAAACGGACTTACGGTTTGAAAGTTATGAATTTTTGAAGTTTCGAAAATTTTTCATTTTTGCCCAGACCGCGCTGAGAGCGCAGACACTAGCGCTAAGCGCGCTACATGCGTACATTGACCTTAAAAACACCATCGGAAGACTTCCGGACATCCGTTTTCGATTCCGTAAAAAGTTGCGTTCTCATAATTCAACGTACTACAATATTTTCATCATTAAAAAGCCATCCAACACATTTTTCCACTTTTGAAATATTTTGAAATGTAGTTTTATCAATTTAACCCAATTCCAAACTCGATCAAAACCACTCGAAAACACACAAACAATCATTCCCGATTAAATATCAACCTATACCAATGTTACCAGACATATCCAAATACTTTTACTCGATCACAACATCAAATTGCACAAAAACATCGATATATATATATATCAAAAACGCAAAAGTTACAAGTTCAACCCAATTCAATCAAACAATCATACTAAATCACAGCCAAACATCACTCGACTCCACTACGCGACTTATTCCGACTTTCGACCGTGAAAACATCGATTTCTATTCATATTGATCATTTTCAACCTAGAAATGAAAACTATGGAAAAACAAGAAAACATTCACACAATAACACACATATACATATATAATCGCAATATAATCGAAATTTCTCACCCTTACCTGATTAATCAAAGACCAAGCTTTTGATTTGATGATTTTCTTCTTTTCTCAAGTTTTCTCTTCTTTTCTCCTTCTTTCTCTTTTTCTCTTCTCTATTTCTCATAAACTCTCTCTTTTTCTCTCTTTCTCTTTTTATAACAAAATAACTTATATTTTCTAAAATATCTAACTAACCAAATGACCATTTTACCCTTACGCCCAAATATCTCCCAAACGCTCTCAAAACGCGATAAAACAAAAACAGCGATGAAATATATTTTCGGGAAATAAAAGTTGAAAAGAAATTATAATTTATTGCAAATATTTTACCTATCAAGGAAATTAACCAATTAACTCAATTAGCAGGTAAAATACAATAAACTCACATATTTCACAAAATTCACATAAATGAAATAAATAAATACCATTAAATAAATCGGGGCGTTACATATTGCATTCACGCACCAAGCATATCGAAATACGCCATCATTTTCTTAGGGATCATGTAGAGAAAGGTGATGTGATTTTTGAGCACGTTGACACTAAAAATCAACTTGCTGATATTTTTACAATACCCTTAGCTACAGAGCCTTTCTTTCACATCCGTAGGGAACTTGGCATTCTCGATATCTCGGATCGTGCTTAATAATCTTTTAAGATAGTGATCTTCACATATATACATGCTTGTTTATTCTTTTAACTAACAATGCAATGAGATATTTAGCTATATGTGAGGGCTCTTATCGTCATGGTGATCAAGGTAATATCGTTCCGATTTATAGATGTTTAACATATTTTGCGCCATATTAAGTACCTTAATCTTGATGTTTATTGTATTTTGAGCATATATCGTTCATGTGGATGTTTTGTTCTATATGTGTGCATTTTTATTTATCTATTTGGAACTTACAACTGCAAAAATTTAAATTCTGGTTCAATTTTGTATTTGCATGCGTCGACCCATGATATAGATGCGTCGACTCATAAACTGTGCTTTTGTTGAGTGAAACATTCGGGTTAGCGCATCATTAGTTTTTTTAATTTTTAAGACGTTTCAGTAATCATGCGCCGACGCACAATGTATATAGGTCGACGCATAAACGCAGAGTTCAGAATTCCTGTTTTATTGGGACGCGTGCGCCGACCTAGTGCTGCCTAGTTTCACTACATATCTTCATTACACATTGATATATGTTCATTACATGTCATCTCATCAGATTTAGTGGTCTCTTTCTCTCTCTATTTCTCCATTAAACCTCATCAATACCCATTACTCTCCATCAAATTCTCATCAAAAACCCCAAAAATAAAAAACCCACAAAGAGTGAATTCTCTAAGTTACAAATTCAAGGGTTTCTAAGGGCTGAACATCTCTCCTCTCCACTTTCTGTGAAAAATACTATTCATCATCCTCTTTCAACTCTTCATCAAACATGGCTTCCAAATGAAACACGGGTAAAAGGACAACAAGAGCTTCATCTTCACAACCAGTAACCAAGACAACCAGATCATCATCTTCACAACCGGTAACCGTTAATTCTTTAGTTTCTGATGCATTATCTAGTCCTTATGAGGCATTGTTTAGTACTCGTGATGTTATACCACAACATGGTTTCTACGTATTGATGGGTGAAGATTATCACATTCCTAAGATAACCGAAATACTCAAGGTTCAGAACCTTGGTGAGTTCCTGGAATGTGATGATAAATACAATAGTGATCTGATTCGAGTGTTCTACTGTGGAATCAAGGGTAAATTTAAGGGGGCTGAGTTTAAGTTTTCTATGAGTAATGTTGTTCATGATGTGAACAATGATTTATGGGCTACTTTTTTTAATTTGGAAACAAATGAAGATCTACCCAGAGTAACTGATAAAACATTTGTTAAAAACTTTAATTTCAACACTGCTCTAAACTCTATGCTACGGGAACCATATCCTGACAATGATGTAGCAAGTGACATCTTTCCGAAAAATGTCACTACCGGTCATCTGAATTTTGAAGACCGCATTTTGCAATGGATTGTTGCTCGTATCTTGAGACCTAAGAAAGGTGGATACTCACGGGTTGAGAAGGCTGAAGTTCATGTCATGTATATTCTGAAAAATCGGATCAAAATCAACTGGCCATACTATTTTGCATATCGGATGTTCGTTACCCACAACTCTCACAAATATCAGGCTCTAGGTTATGCATCCTGTATTCAGAACATCCTAAACAAGGCTGGGATTTCAGTTCCAAACATTCCTTACATTGAGATTTCATCTGAACAACAAATTCAGCCAAAAACCCTCACCATAATGGGCTACCATTGGGATAAGGTTAATAAGAAATTCAATTATCGACATAGATCGACTCATCCTTTCCAATCTGCACCTGAAGAACCTGTTCACTATGACGGAAATACTGATGAGGACGTACATGATGGTGATCCTTAAGAGGTTAATGATGCTGATGTGGTTATGCATAAGAACGACAACGACGCATGGATGGGCGATCCACATGAGTACGATTCTGAAAATCAGGGCTGGGGAGAGTGGCAAAACAACTGTTGGACTACTCTTGGTAACGCCTATGTTCCTCCCACCTATGGCGAGGAGTATGGTTGGCAGCAACCTGATTACTCGGCACCTCCAACTCCACAGCCTCAGTATGATTATCGGGCATCTGAAGAGATTCTGGCACAGTTAAATGAGATGAATCTTCAACAGCAAGAATTCCAAGCATTACAAGAGAGTCGCTACAATGCTCAGGAAGAATGATTCACAAACTTATCCGATCAAGTCTCGGCTCACATCACTAACTTTAACAGGTTTGCTGACGCGTCTATGACTCGCTTCAACCAAATGGACGAGAACTTGACTCAACAAAATCTGAATCTTGCCAATAGCATTGGTACTCTAAATCGCACCCTAATCGAACTCAACCTGCACTTAGAGGATTTGCCACCATCAGGCCAGCATTATGGGGGAAGAGGTCATCCATATAGGGGGAGGAGGCCATAAAGATTAGGGCATCACATCATTTGTGTTATTGCATTTATGTTTTGTTATTTTGTTTGCATGTTTTATCCTGCTGTTTACCTTTGACAATTTGTATCAGTTTGTTTTGAATGTTTTCACTATGGAATTAATTATCTTTGCATTTGAGGTTCCGTATTTGTTCATTTCCAATTTTACATTAGCTGTATCATATGTGGATGCGTGTTAATGTTGTTGTGCTGCAAATATGTGATGGTTCCTTACGTATTATAGTGTTATTATTTTGACCACCTTCTTTTCTTCTTTTTGATGTTGTCAAAGGGGGGGAAGAATAGCAACAAGCAGAAATTTTAACAAGGATTAACCACCAAGTGTTAAAGACAGGGGGAGCTTGTTTGCTCTCAAATTACAAATCGCGTGACAGCTAAGACAGTGTTGCCATCATAAAAAAGGGGGAGTATGTGAGGACTAAGGTCTCTCATCCAATTTGTTTTAATGATGTCAACAAATATGCTAAGTGTTAGATTGTAATTTGAGCGGTATCACTTCAAGTGTGGGGCAAAATGCGTCCAATCATTATCGTTCATGTGTCTAGATGCATAGGACCTTGTCTTCCCCATAAACAAATGTTCATTATTATTTTAGTAGTGTCTAGTATGTTTGTCTGAACTTAGTCAGTTGAAAATGTACAGAAAATTGTATTTCCTGAAAAAATATAATTCATGCGCTAACCCTCCCAGTTCATGCGCTAACCTTCCAGTTTATGTGCTAACCTAGTGAAACCTGCGGGAAATCGCATAACTTTGGATGACTCAAAACCACCATCTGTGCGTCGACGCATGGTTCCTCTAAGTCGACGCATGACTGTAACACCCCAAAATTTTCCCTCTCATTTTTCATATCATTTAGCATGTGCTTTCATTGCATTACATTGCATTCAAGTCATAGAAAAATAAAGCATTCATCTTCGCATTCAGCATAGGGCATGTGATCAGTGGTTTTCAGAGTATTGATCATCCAAAGCAAGAGAACAAGAACCAAGGGTCTTCAAACAAGCCTCAAAGGTCTCTTATATCATATATCATCTCATTTGATTCTACAAGTCATTGGAAGATGAGAATTCATCAAGAAGATTGAGCAGTCATCATCTCCTATCAAAAGTAGTCCAAATTAGGGTTTTGGATTCAAGCAGTCTCCTGATGAAATTTTGGTTCAAACTTGATCTCAATGTTTTCTACATGATGTCAAGTATCTAAGGATAGAAGATTGCCCATTGGTTCATTTCAGAAGAGGTTCAATTTGCCAGTTGCTTGAGAATCAAGAAATTTGGGGAAAAGTCAACTGTGCAAAGGAAAAAGTCAACTCCTGACTTTTAAGGTCAAAATCATGAAATTAAAGTTAGATGTGTTCATTGTACAATATTTAATCAAGAAATGTCAAGAGAATCATCAAAAATCAAGAATTGTACAAAGTTTCCATTTTTAGAAACTTAGGGTTTCCAAAAATGGCAAGTTTTGGACCATTTGGCACTACACTTTAAGGAATTCTTTCTCTATGATAAAAGCTCCAAACTTCAGGCCCAAGTTGATCCAATTAAAGATCACATTCTAAGCTTCAAATCCATATAAATAACTCTTCCATTGGATCAAAATTGAGGGAGTTATGATCAATCAAAGTGGAGCAAAATCAAGGCAAATTCCAAGTCATGGCAAGGCAAGTTCAGGCCTCCAGGCCATAATTTCATCAAACACTTGGTGTACCAAATGTCAAGCCAATTTTCTCCATCAATAAGGCTTCAAATGAAAAATTATTGAACATCAAAGTTATTCATCTCCATGTCCTCTTCAACTTTGATGTTGGACATTTTCTCATTTGAACAAGTTATGAAGGAGTTATAATGGTTCAAACATGGAAGCTTCACTCTGAATTTCATAGGCCCATGAGTAGGCACGCATGCAAGTTTGCCTTGCCAAAGCTTCAGCCACACGTAAGTGACTTTAGTGTCATTTTTGAGTGCTTTGATGGCATTGTTTCATTGTAATCCCAACATCAAATTTGTTCCCTTACGTGTCCTTGATCCATAAGCCTTGGAATCATTCAATTTCATGAGCTATCCATGAAGATATTCCTCCATGAAGTTCATCATTTGAATTCATACCATGCTGGCCAAAATTAGAATGTTATGGTATTGTTGATGATTGTCTCAACTTGTTTACACGCATAACTACACACCAGTCATACATTACTCTATTTGGACCAACACTATCTTACACTCATGCCATTCCATGCTATCATACACCAAAGGGGAAAATAACAAGCTTGTTTAACAAGTATCCATGCTGCTACACAACATCACATCATCACCACCTCTCATTTCTCAGCCTCACCATAAGTGCCATGAGCTCACCATCACCATAACCAAACTCACCAACTCGTGTCACTAACTAACCTCACTCATTCTGTTAACTCAGAACTCACTTAACTCACTCACTTAACTCTCTTTCTAACTGTCAACCATCCTAGTTAGGAACTAACCATACCTATATAAGTTTCACTCCAACTGAATTGAAGGGGAAGACTTCATTTTTTCACTCTCACACTTTGAACTCTCAAAAACTCTCTCTGCATGAGTTCTCAACTCTCTTCTTCAAACTTCATCATTATCCTCAATAGATCTTGAAGCTAACAGCCTTGGATCCTCAACATCATCTTCATCCTCTAGCTTTCCACTCGAATTTTACTGAATCAAAGCCTGTCACAGCCTTTATTTGGCTCCATTCAAGCTCAAGAGCATAGAAGGATCATCTCTGGTCGTCTTTCACTTTGAAGAACTTCAAACTCAGGTTTCTCCTTCAACCTTTTCCTCTAAATTTTTGCTCGATTCATGCTCATTTTTGCTGATTTAGGCTTAATAGAAGCAGTGTGAGTGTTCTGGCTAGTTGATAGACCTTTTAGAGGTGTAGATCCAAATTTAGGGCAAACTTTGATCGTTCGTTTCTCTTTGATTATGCATGATATGTGAAAACTTTTGTTGGATTCTTGATCTACGTAACTTCCTCTTTCATTTGATATGAATTTTGTGAATTTCTGGTGATCTTGAAGATTTGCAGTGGCCGGAGGTGGGCGGAGAAGATGACCGGAGGTCCTTCTCCGGCCGGTGAGGGTTCGCTAGGGTTTTAGGACCAGATTATATCCCAGTCGTTTGATCTGTTTCATCCAACGCTTGAGAGCTTTCCAACACATAAATGAGGGAGTGTCCATGTCATGTGCCATATTATTTGATTCAGATGCTTGTATGTGTGTGAGTGCGTGGTAACTATTGTGTGCATGCTTTGTGTTTCGTTGGATTATGTTACTTTTCTTGATTGATTGATCATATGGTTGTAAATGCGTCAAACCTTTGACTGAGTGTACACCATAACACACACACACGCACGCGCTTGTTTTGGACTGGACTTAAATTGTTTTTCACACCCCCATGTTCTGAGCCCAAACACTTTTGAACTTCATTTTTACTTTCGCCACACCCCCTGCTCCATTTCTTTCACATTTCTAATTTCTTTTTACATATTGTTTGATTTTCTTTTATTAAAAATATTAATTCAACTCTAAAAATTCTAAATAAATTCACATGTCATCTTGATACATAAAAATAATTTTCTTTTATTTTTAATTCTGATTTTAGTAATTTTTGCTTATATTTTCAGAATTTCTCTTTAATTTCTTTTTAAATGATGTCCTTCATTGATACTTGACCTTTCCCATTTTATTTCTCTTAACTCACATACTCTTTTGCATTCATTCTTTTTTCACTTGTTAAATAGAATCTGAAAGCATCTAGAAACATTTTCATTTTATTTTTAAAGGCATTTTATCTTAGGTTTTGATGTTCATATATGAGCTTCCTTTGGATGTGTTTCATTGAGACTTGGTGAGACCTTTTGATCATGTTTCCTTTTGAGTTTTGCCATGAGTTTTGATACATGTTTAGCCCCTGACTTAGGTTAGTTGAGACCTATGTTCATTATTTTTCTCATGTGATTTGGTAATTGTTTGATACCTTGCATTAGAAGCAACATTTGTGCCTATTATTCTACTTCCTTCTAACATGATTTTGATGAGGCACTTGTGCCATCTTGTCTTTCTTGCTTTGTGTGAGATTATAGGGTTTGTATAGAGGATTATAGGTCCTTCTAGGTTCACTTATAGGTCATTTTGATTTGTGTTTACCTTTGATGTGTGTTTATGCATTTTAACTTGCATTTTTGTCCTAATTCCACATCTAATTTCTTCTTGTGCTCTATATGATTTGTGTTTGTATTGTGTATGCCATTTCACTCATGTCATTTGCATATCATCAATTGTATGCTACTAGTCTATATGCATTCATACTCATTTCATATGTTATGCATCTTTAACATGTAAGTTTGTGCATCTAATTGAAACTTGTTTCTCTCCCTTTCATTTCTTCTTCATCTATTCTCTATTACTTGAATCATTTCATCCATGACTTGTATGATGGTTCATATGCATTATAAGACATTCATAAATGATGTATGCTTCTGACCTTGACATTTCTTTAAGCATAAATACATGTTCATCTTGCATTTTTATTCATCTTTCATCAACTACTTTCATGGTGTATTTCTTTGATGTTTAGGACATTGTTTAGGCAGAGTTTGATTGTGTTGGGTACCTTAACTTTAAAGGACTTTCTTAGGGTATAAGTTCTGACTTAGAAACTTTATCAACCTTTAGGACATTTCTTCTTTAGTTCTTAACTTGTTTGATCTCTACTTGTTATTCTTTCTTTATTTCTTTACTTGTAAATTGTTTTTGCTAACATTTTCAGGGGCTAATGGTAAGTCAAGTGTGTGGGTATGCACCCACTTACAACCTCTTCTCTTATCTCTTTTAAGCTTTCAATTTGTGTTTGTGATAAGCATCTAATGCTTTCTTTGTTCAATCTCTTTCAACCCCTTTGAGTTCTTAACTTAACTTCCATCTTGGAAGTAAGTTAGCACTCATTCTTCTTCTCTTTTCTTTTAGAGTTAGGTTTCTAAACCACACTTAACCATTAGGAACATCCACGTATGATAACTTTAGGGTTTGAGTCTTAGTCTCCCTCATTAGACTTTACCTTTCTTAACCTTTGAGTCTCTCTTCTTCTCATCTCAAAACAAAAAGCAAAAACACGTAATAAAGGCATAACCCATATTGCATTTGAGCCTTTCATGTGAGAATAAGATAGTGAGGGGTCTTCCCTCACTTTCTTAGAATGTTTAGCATACGTCCCGTCTTGGGTCAATATGCGAGGCATTCGATCCTACGTGAAAGACTTAAATGCAATATGCGTTATACACACCAATAATCAAAATACTTCTTTCTTAAAAGACAAAAACAAACAAATTCTTTTCTCATATCCTTCATTCTATTCCTTAAGGACTCGTCATGTCCGTTGTACTGCAAACAGGTAACATCTAAGTCTCCATACAGCGAGCTGCAACACCTAACTTCTGGAATGCGCACTCTGACGTTTCCATTAAAAAACACAAACAGAGCAACCCTTGTTGAGGGGAACTACGTCGCTCTGATTCTCATGTTCCCGATGAGATACGTAGGCAGTGGGGTAGGGCCCATTCGAGCACTTCTTTTATTTTCCCTACATTTGTTTCTCGTTCTTTCTCATTTCCTTTTCCAACATCTTTTCTATCACCCTTTGAGCAGTACTTCAAGCGTGGATCCCGTCGAGTACGACGGACGTGAAGGGGTGCTTATACCTTCCCTTCACGTAACCGACTCTCTTACCCTTTCTCTTTGGTTCGCGAGACCTCGTTCTTTCCTTTCTCCCGGGTTTGTGCGGCATTACCCTTCCCTTTCTTTGGGATAAAAATGCATGGCTGACGACTCTTCTTTCTTTCTTCCGTGCCACTTTCGCGTTTCTATCTGGATGAAAATCCCGGGAGCGACAATGACCTCCTAAACTGACTTTTTTTTTACTTAAACTTTTTTTCGGTTATTTCTGTTATATTTTTTTTTGTGGGTCAATTATTTTTCTCTATAAATAGTTTGGTCATCTCATTATCTTAAAAAAACAAGAAACGTGAAAATACATGTTATTTCTCTCTTCATCTTCATCTCTTTCATTGAGTAAACAAACAATCACACATAATCATCTTTGTTTGTGTCGCCCATTGATCGAAGTGATAACGTTCAGAATTTAGGAAGTGTGATCTTCATCTTCTGGGTTAAGAGTTTGGCAGGTGTTTCTTGAATAAAACCAGTTGGTTTTGTCCTCCAAGAATCTGATAGATATTGGGGGTTTTTGCACAAACCGTTTCTTTCTACAGGGATTCGGCTGGGCGAAGGTAACCGGAAATTTGCGCAATTGTTCGGTTTAGTAGCTGTAATCAGAGGATAATAGAAGAGAGGTTTGGGTTCGAATCTTTGGTAGATCATAATTGATCGAGTGAAAAGGATTGAAGAACAAGGTGTCTTGCAATCAAGTAGCGTGGGACGGTAATTGGATCAACCATATTCGAAGCGCTTAATTCATCTTGAATCAAGGGGAGAGAAAATTCTGCATCAACGATCGAAGACGTTCGAGGGTTTGGATGTTCTTAGTTTTCTCTTGTAATAAACAATTTGTAACAGCTACATATATATATATATATATATATATATATATATATATATATATCAATTCCAATTGTGGAATTGGGGGCAGAGGTACCCAAAGCGAGGACGATTGGGGATCTTCCTAATCAAATCTCGTTTGTTCTCTCTTTCCCTTAACTCTTTTACATTTCAGTTTGTTCGAATTTGTGAAGTTGCAATTTATCGAAATTTTTGTCGTAGTGTAATTTTGAGCTGAGAAACTATTTGTTAAATTGATACAATTCCTTGAATTGTGTCTTGGAGCAGCTCTATATTACATTCCATAGAAATTCTGCACTTAGTGTGTTTACGCACACTAGGTGTTTGAAAATTTGTTTCAAAGCAAAAATCGAACGTATTGCTTTTAATTGCTTATCATTTTACCTCATTGGTTTGGATTAAACATTAAGCAAGCGATATTTTGTTGACTGCGTTTTTAAGTGTAGTAATCAAACTGAATTTTTTCTCTTCCATACTCATTCTCGATATATTTGTGCATATCCGATCCTTTTAGTAGAAAGTTCGTTGTAGACGTTCTATCCAGTGGTTTCTTCCGTTAAACATTTTTTAAAACCAAATTTTTTGGTAACCATTTGCGTGTAAAACTCAAGGGATCTATTCAACCCCCTTCTAGATCCATAGCCATCGTCTAACATTTATGTCCACAAAGTTATCAAAGTTTGGGAAAAGAAATAGCCCATAGATAAGTAATGCGAATATGGCTTCAAAGGCATCCCTATTTGAGTGCTTGGCGTAGTATTGAGCTTTTCCAATTAAGAACTTAGCAGTCAAACCAAATATTCCTCCCTTGGCAGTCATGTTGTTTTGGATGTCAACCAACTCCAAGTGAGTTTTCTTAGCTATTTCTTCTTCTTTGGGGTTCCTCTCGAAGATAGGAAAATGAGACTCATCCTTAATAGGTAAATCATTTATCTGAGAATACTCTTCAAGGGTGGGCAAGAGTTGATAATTGGGAAAGGTAAAGCAATGGTACTTTGGATCATAGAACTGAAGCAAAGTAGAGAGGAGTCCTTCATCAACCTTCTTATTCAACAAGATCCATAGCTTCCCATATCTGTCTTTGAATCCTTCGGGGTCTATCAGCAAATCTCCCAATATCCTTAGGTCGTCCAATTTAGGACTCTTAAAAGTGTATTTCACGGTATTCCTTCTTGCACTGTCCATGATATCCCTATGATTTTCACAAAAAGGCGATCTGAGTTCCATGAAACTGACATGAAATGAATGCTTATGATGTATGAATGCAAAGCAAGTATAAGCACATAGATGCACACATATTCACAAATGTACAAACACACAGACAAAGGTCTTAGGTTTAGGTCATGAGCGTGGAGCCATGGTTTGCCCTTCCCAATTGGTATGTTCTATTGGTTTTATCAACTGTAAAACATGGTTCTAAGAAGTTCCCAGATTCGAGAACCCATCTTTCAGATATTATCGATTTCCCGAATGACTCGGTAGTGAATAATATTCTCAAGAGAATCTCGTCTGAGTGTAGTATCGTGTAGCAACCAATTCGGGAATAGACTCCCTCATAGTCCTCGCACTACATCCTAAAAAGGCCAAGTGGGGTTAGAGCCAACTACGATTCTCAATATCAAGGGCACCTAGGTCGAGAGTAGCACGTTTTCACGAATAGACTCGTTCAACATGACTAGACTCTCAAGAGTGCCTCAACTGAGTGATGGTGTCTCAAGTCAACTATTTCGGGAATCGACTCCCTCAAACCCTCCTTGAATATACCATCGTCCTATAATAAGTGCACTCAAGTCTGGGTTAGGACTTATCTCACCACATCAATAGTAACACCCTGCCAAATAGAAGAATCCAACAAAACAGGTATACAGATATACAGATATGTACAAACATACAGGCAAGCAAAACATAAATAACATATAAGCACAAACAAGGTAGGCTTAACCTTCAAAAATTTTCCCCAGTGAAGTCGCCATTTCTGTTGCGGTGAGAATCGGATATCAAGCTATTAATTAACTTGAATCGCAAAACTTTGAAATTCACCACCGAGCTTTGATTTATCCAAATGAAAGGGCAAAGATCGAAAGAAAAATCTTTTGCACCATGTGAAGACACAGCTAAGAGACCAGGGATCGGGGGTGGGTTATACTAAGGGAAGGTATTAGCACCCTAAGTATCTGTAGTACTCTACAGGAACCTTTTGTTTGTATGTGTGTTATATTAATGTTTGCTTGCTAAGGAAATCTACTAAGGGTAAAGGTAAAGACCTAGGGGTATATACTAAGTATGCTCACCAAGACGTCGCATCTTGTGCCTACTATCTTAACTAAAGAATCAGAGCAACCGTAGTTCACCTAACTAAGGGTGAGGAACCATTGACTATGGCCAAAGTTCCAAGGGGAATGAGTATGGTACTCATATAGAGTTAAAGAACTCTCTAAGTCTAAGTTATAAAGGGCAAGTGAATACTCATGATGATGAGAATCACATAGAGTTGAAGAACTCTAGCCTATTTCTAAGTTAAAAGGTAAATGGCTCTAATAAGGCCAAAGGGGAAGGAACATCATAATGATGATGCTCACATAGAGTTGAAGAACTCTAGGTGAAACCTAAGGGGGCGTTTGTTTCGCGGAATCAAAAATTTATTCCCAGGAATTATTTACCCAGGAAAATAAAGATAGGAAATTTATTCCAAGGAATTTTTTGAAAAATTGTTTGGCAAATATTTTGATATTCCTTGGAAAAAATAATATTTTAATTAATTTTTAAAAAAAAGTTTATAAAATTTCATGGGAATCCACATTCCCATCCTTTTACTTGGGAATAATTTCATGGGAATATGGGAAGTTATGAGAAGTTATTTTCTTCCTTGGAATCTTTATACCCAGGAATAATTATTTTCAATCTTGTAACAAGCATGGGTATACTCATTTCTTATTCATATATTCCCAGGAATCTTATTTCTAAACTTGAAACAAACACCCCCTAAGTCATGAGGTAAGTGGCTCTAAGGAGGCCAAGAAGAGAAGTGAGCAACTATGAAGATAGTTCTCACAAAAAGGGGGAACCTAATGAGGTTAAAGGAAGAAGAGGCTCTAAGGAGGCCAAGGGTGGATCCTAATGAGGATAGGGGATGGCTCTAAAGAGACCTAGATGGTATATGAGCTATCTATGACTTAAAAGACAATAGAGAGTCTTTCCTTTGGAAAGAGGGGAATAATGAGGGTTAAGGAGGAGAGCTAAAAAGCTAGCCTCACTTGGGGGAGACTTAACAGAGTTATAAGATAACAAAACATAAACAAGATGAAAACATGAGCATGGTAATGACTAAAACACTTCATGGGGAGCACATGTGGAAATGTTTAGCAAACATAAGTGGTATAGGTGAACAAAAGAATGTGACAATATCCTAAAGTTCATGTAATCAGAAATGATAATCCAAGGCATTAAACACTCAAAGATGGTTCAAACCTGGCATTCAAGGTTTCAAGACATAAACATGTCACATACTTGATCAAACAAACTCATGTTACAAGGCAAATGATCTAAAGAGATCTCATGGCATTTCAAAAGATATTTACATGTAATAACACATTAAACTTCAAGGAAATAAAGTGAAACAAAGGCACATAATGTCACAATCTCATGTAAGGTTCAAGTAACATGTTTTAGGTCTTATTTTATCAATATGAACAAGAAAGCATGGCAAAGAAATCAAGAGAAATCAATGTGTTTTTATGAAACCCTAAAAAAACCTTTCACTTTCAACATTAATAAATGTTTCAAAAATAATTATTTTCACCAATTTCTTTTCACAATCAGAAAATATACATCTTAAAGAACGTTTTGCAAAAACAATGGTTCAAAAAGAGTGAAAAATGAGCAAGTTATGAATTTTTGAAAATAAGGTACAAACCATAAAAGAAAAGGAAACATGTGATAAAAAATAATGGAAATGTCCCACATGGGGCTTAGGGCTCAAAAGCCTTGCCAACTGAACCAAGAGTGTGCTGTGAGCATAAGATGCAAGCATGTAATAAAATAACAAAACAAGTGGAACAGATGGGAAAAATAAAAAGGAAAAGGTCTGGGGCGAGGGGGATTCGAACCCCAGACCCTTCGCTTGCCAATACACACAAACCTCCTCCATGGACCAGCGGTGCTACGCTCTCATCCAAACATATATTGCCTTCAATTGTTTTTACTTTAAGACAACCATTAAATGGTCACCTCAGCGCCACGTTGGACTGACTGGGGGGCCACCAACTTCTTCTTCCTCCCTCGTTCTCTTCTCTTTCTCGTGCCCTAACAACATAACCATGGCCATATTTTCTAGCACACATATCTCGCTCGTCCCTTAACCATTCCTCATGAAATAAATATCAAAATTATAGCATTCTTCATGAGGAACAACAATATGACATTACCTTCTATAAATAACAACCACATGATTCATAAATCAACACACAACAGTGCAATATTTTAAAGTTTCAGCAAGCCATAACATGCAATATTCAGATCAAACAAGGCAAGCATGTACTCAGAATCACAAAGCCATGAACACACTACATTTTTACATTCAAACAGCAACAGAATAATGCATGAATATGTGAGTTTCAGAGATAGAAACCTTACCTCTTGGAGAAAGTCCAAGGCTTCTTCTATAGCACTTGCAGATGAGAAAAACCACCTTCTGGGACCTTGTTGATCCTTGGAGAGAAGATACAGATGCTTAGAAGCTTTGGAAAGTATTTGGATAATGCAACCCAATCCTTTGTGCAAGTTGAAGCTCAAAAATGGCAGATGGTGGTAGGAGTGTTACAGTTTGGGTTTAAGTGTTTGAAGCTTCTCTACAAGGTGTTTAGAGATGGTTTGTAGAGTTAGAGAGGAAATGCACGAGTGAAACTAGTGTTTGGGGAGTTCTTGCAAATTTGCAAGAACATGTGAATGGGAGAATGGAGTGAGTAATCAGCCTCCTCTTGGGGTGATTCTGGTGTACTTTGGAGTGTAGAACAATGCCCTATTTATAGGAAAGGTTGAGGGTTTGAGGTAAGGTCAGAAATGGAAAATTGCTAAAGTTGCCCTTTTGAAAAGTTTCCCTCACAAGTGAGCTGCCTTTGCTGAACAAAGAGTCTTCAAAGCTCTAGCTATAGGCTCTGTAGTGTTGTGGACTGATTTGATTGGGTCAGAGTCCAAGTTACAAGGAGAAACGTGAGCTGCCATGCCTTTGTGTCATGCCCCAAATTTTGACCACCAAGATTTCCCATCATTGTGTAAATTATCATCACAATATGGATATACTTTCATGCCTCATCAATCTCCTCAAAGATTACTAAGCATTCACCACAATCAAGAATTAGGGTTTTGAGCCCTCTCAGAGCACTTAGACAAAGGATCAATAAAGGAATGACATGATCTTCAACTTGTCTAGCCTCTCAAACACCCATAAAAGATCAAAAGGACTCCCACATCAAGAATCAAGCACAAAGTTGCAACATTCCAAGTGGATCAAGCCTCAAGATCGCCAGTGTCACCAAATTAGGGTTTTGGTCGACCAAGGCCTCCAGATGAAATTTTTCCTCTGGGAATGAGCCAATACTTTAAAGCACAATCCAAGATACTCCAAGGGACCTCATGGACCCAATCATCAAGTGAATTTAGCCTCAGGGGATGCATTCACAAAAAAAATCAGGAATTAGGGTTTCTTGACCTAATTCACCCCTAAGTTGACTTTTGGGACAAAACATGAGCCAAGACCCTAAGACATGATTTAAGGGCCTCCAATACACCACATTGATCCATTTACAACAATGGATTGATCCAAGAAGCTTGATTCACAAGTTTCAATTTCATCCAGATCACAATTAGGGTTTTGAGGAAAAAGTCAACTGTGCCTTTGACTTTTGACCCAGATATGCTCCCAAACCATGGGACATGATTCAATACACCCTGTAACACCTATGAAATCCATCCATTAGGTTTTATTTAGGTCAAGGACTTGATTTCACAAAGGATCGCACAGTTTGGATTTCATCCGATAAAAAGTCAACCGTGCACAAAACCAAGTTTGACTTTTTGGAAATTTTCACAAATATGGTTCCCCTAAGTAAAAAATAATGTTAATGTATGATATTGATCATCATTCATCAAGAAAAATCAAGAAAAGTAAGGTAACTTGCAAAAGGGGAAACCATAAAAAACCAAAAATTTTCTAAGTTATGGAACAAAAGTGGGTTTGGTACCAACTTTCGAGGACCATAACTTGAGATCCAAGCAACCATTTTGGGTGATCCAAAGCTGGATTTGTAGGTCTTGCTACACTCTACAAAAGCTTCAACTACATCTCATTCCAATTCCTCATGGATTTCAAGTTATGTTGGATCAAATTCACTAAAAAAACATGAAAGTGCTTTTTTTCCAATACTTAGAAGAAATTCTGCCCAAGGCAGATTTCAAGTGAAACACCAAAACTTGAGGCACTTTTTCACACAGTTGCAAGATGAATCAATTCAAGGTGTAAACATCAAAGTTATTGTGCATATTGCTAGCAATTCAAAGAGTCCATCAGCATGAAAAAACTCCATCGAAACCAAGAGATATGGAAGCCCAAAGTCATGTTGCTGTAACTGTTTTGAAAAAACCAGTTTGCATGTTTTCTTGCTTTACACGATTTCTGAGTCAAAGCCAAGGATCACTATGTCACATTCATCCAATATGGTCATGATCCATCTGATCTAACCTGCAAAGCTGAGTCAAGAAGCCAAAAGGAATTCCAACTTGAAGTAATGGCTTTTTATCACATTATGCCTTAAATTCAAAGGCATTTATGTGCAATAGTGAACTTTCAACAAAGCCACTCCCCTCAGTCAAGATGCTAACTTAAAAAACAATTAAAACATATGAAGAATGCGGATTTAGTCAATACATAGCCCTGCTCTTGGGAGAAGCTAGTCTTCCTTGCTTGAGAAGTAAGCACACCTTGTAAAAATGCATTTAGTGAGCTCTTATCCATTGCTGCAACACTATTCCACCAAGACAAACTCACTCACCTATAAATAGAGCTCCTTGTTGATCATTTAGAGTACACCAAAGCAGCTTACAACATTGCTTTCTCTCATTTCCTTCTTAAAACGCCAAATTTCATTATTCTTGAGAAAGCACTATCGAGTTTTGAGTTGAAGACCAATGCAACTCAAACCAATGGTTCACACACCTGATATACAACATATAGGAGTGATCTAAACCATTACATTCAATCAGTAACATCAGAATCATCAAATCATACCTCAATTGCTCAAAATTATAAGGCAGCAGCAGGTTGGATCAAGTTGGTCAATCCAGAGGTTTTCCAATCAACCTAAGCATTCAAACACATCCATTGAGGTACAAGGAAGCTGTCCAAATCATTGGAACTCATCTGTAACACCTCCAAACCAGAATTCGATTCTCACATGCAGAGGTAAACCTTAAACTCTCAAACTCAATGAATCATGCATCATAAACATATTTTCAAAATACCATTGTGTTTCTGAATGTTTGTAGATCATTTACCCTCAATCAATTGTTGTTTACAGTTCGTGTATAGG
The DNA here is from genome assembly GCA_022829125.1 of Lathyrus tuberosus. Taxonomy (NCBI): domain Eukaryota; kingdom Viridiplantae; phylum Streptophyta; class Magnoliopsida; order Fabales; family Fabaceae; genus Lathyrus; species Lathyrus tuberosus. The sequence goes on along the minus strand of JALAZF010000327.1, from coordinate 941,279 downwards.
ATTTCATTAAGTTCATGCAAGTTTTAGGGTTCATCAGGTTTTGTCATATTATGTTTTGATTCACTTAATTTCAATAAAATTGAATATTACCATTGTATTCCTTGTCTGAATGCGCATGATTTTCATATTTGGATCATGCGAAATGGTTGAGAAACGAGTGAGATAGGAGGCTTCACGTATTTGGCTCAAGGAAGAAGATGGCCATGGCGCCATTCTTCAGGTTTTCAAAACCAACCTTTCTATATATTATTCAGTTGCCATATTATTCTTGAATTGGCATTACACTCCAGCGGTTGATCAACTAGTTTTGTGTGTGTAGTGAGCGAGAGGTCTGGGGTTCGAATCCCCCTCGCCCCAGGCCTTTTGGTTTATTTTTTTAAACTATTTTCAAAGGTTTGTTTCATATATTATACACTCTTGCCATTCCCTTTAAACCCACGCACATGGCTCAGATGGCAAAATTTTACACTCTCCACTCCCAAGGGCGTGAGTTCAAACCTTGGGGGGCCATTTCTAATTTTTTACCACTTGTTTCCTTGACATTTTTTCACTATCTTGTTAATTCACTCCAAAATTAATTTCTCTCTCAATTTTAATTATTTTTTATTGATTCTTTTTTTGAAAATTCACAAAAATATTAAAATATTTTGTTCCATGAAAATTTCACAAAAATATTATTTATTTCATATATTTGATATTTTTGTAAAGAATTATGTTTTTATTTGTTTTTAAAACATTAAAAATATTTCTTTCTCTTGGTTTTGCAAAATTCAAATGATTTTTAAATCATCCCATGAAAGAAACATGATTTTTCAAATATAAATCCAAGATCACAACCTTTTTTCACATGTTTGATTATTTTAATTGAATTTTTATTCAATTAAAATACATTTTAAAACCAAAAATTAGGGTTTTGATCACTATCACCCTAACAAATCTTTTCGAACTTTTTGGGCCTCTTGATAGAGTGTAATCCCACCCCATTTTAAATATAAATAATTTTGGGCCTCAGTCATTGTATAAGTCCCACTGTGTTTTCAAAAATTTTGGCGCGATCGCCATTTCAAGGTAAAATCAACTGGGCCTACCCTTGTGTTGTAAGTCCCATTCCTTTTCTTTTTTCAAACACTTTGGGCCTCTCCTTGAGTTGTAAGACCCATCCCTTTGTACAGAAAACCTTTTTGGGCCTCAGTTATTGTATAAGTCCCGATACGATTTTAGAAAAAAAAACTTGGCGCGGTCGTCACCTTTTAAACAAAAAAACTCTGGGCCTACCCTCGTGTTGTAAGTCCCACTCTTTTTTTTTCTTAAAATCATTTTGGGCCTCTAATGGAGTGTAAGACCCAATCCCTTTTCTAACCAAAACCTTTTTGGGCCTCTCCTCGAGCTGTAAGCCCCACCTTTTGTACAAAAATAAACCATGAGCCTCTCCTTGAGCTGTAAGCCCCGATCTCTGTTCAAAACAACTTCTCTTTTGATTTAGGTTCAAATATTCAGTTGTTATCAAAACTTTCTTTAATTTCTTGAACAACTAACAATACAGCTATGGAAGCTTGCTCACTTGTAAGTTTTTATCAGCTTTAATATATACATATATATAACTGTATTGCAGGAAGCTTGTTCACCTGTAAGTCCTTCTTTCATTCTTTTAAATACATGTCAAATATATATATATATATATATATATATATATATATATATATGTATATATATATATATATATATATATAACTGTATTATGGGAAGCTTGCTCACCTGTAAGTCCTTCTTTCATATACTTTTAAATACTTGTCATATATCAATTGTATATATCTTGTATATCTGCTTAGAGTTTTCCCCGACAACTAGGTTTAGAACTAGGTAAAGCCAGTATTTACTCTTTCAACAGTCAAAACTAGATCCCCATAGGATTCCAGATACAGTCTTGCCTTCTCTTGGGGTTATACAATATGGAACAAAGAGAAAGACATTATGCCCGGTGAAAGTTTTCTCAGAGTGTCACTATTAGAAATTGTCAAAGAAGTTCATTTCCCAAGAGTGGATTAATTCTCGATGAAACCTCTCTTGAATTTCTTCAAACCCTAGAACTGTTCACTAAAGGATTAATTCTCGGTGAAACCTTTCTTGAACTTTTCTTAGGTTTGGGACCCACGGGCTTCCTAAAAGCATCCCCGCCTCCTCTTGGGCTTTGTACAAGGACCCTCCGGCTTCTTATAAGTTCTCATGCCTTCTCTTGGGCTTAATACAAAGACCCTGAAGACCTCTTAAAGGTATAGGACAGAACTTAGTCATCCTTTGCTAGAGCAGTCTTTCCAGTGTCAAAACATCAAACCAATTTAGGGTTGATTCTCATCCCTTAAAACACCTGCCTCCTCTTGGGCATCATACAAAGATAAACTCTTCCATACCAGTAGACTTGGACAGTCTAATCTCCTCTTGGGTCTCAAAGACATTCTCAAGCTCCCTACAAGCATAGGAAAAACCCTGGTCATTTTAATAAATCTCTAGTAGAGTTAAAAACCTCATGGGTTCTAAAACTCAGTCTTTCAGCCCAAAATTCCCCCAGCTAGGGTCAGCTTACCATCAGTATAACACTATCCCAAATCAGAACCTCAAGGCATCAGATACCTCAACTCTTCTATAACCCTCAGCAAGAGTTGATCCCCCGATTTGGACCTGCATCTGTATCTCAGTAATCCTCAGCAGAAGGTAGCCTCCTCTTAGGCTTTGTATAATGATTTCTTTCTTTGTTCTCCCCCAGCAAAGCTAGCCTCCTTTTAGGCTTTGTATAATGATCCTTCTTTTCCTCAGCATAAGTCAGCCTCCTCTTAAGCTTTGTATAATGATTTCCCTAGTTGAGCTAACCTTTTCATACTCTCTTGTTGAGTCTATCACCTTTCCACGCTCTCTTGTTGAGTCAATGGTATAAAACAAAAACACTCTCTTGTTGAGTCAACCCTTTTAGCCTCAATCTTGGGCTTTGTACAAGACAGATAAAAACACTCTTTTATTGAGTCAACCTTTTTCAGCCTCAATCTTGGGCTTTGTACAAGACACCATATAAATTTCCTAATCATAGTCAATCCTCTTTTCAGCCTAAATCTTGGGCTTTGTACAAGACAGATAACACTCTCTAGCAGAGTAAAACTCATTTCAGCCTCAATCTTGGGATTTGTACAAGACACCTAAAATATCCTCAGCTGAGTCATTAAAGTCTCATTTTAGCTTCAATCTTGGGCTTTGTACAAGACAGATAAAGATTTCTTTCCCACAAAGTCAGTCTCTTTTCAGCCACAATCTTGGGCTTTGTACAAGACACATACAAACCCTCCCCAGCGGAGTCAAAATCCTTTTTAGCCTCAATCTTGGGCTTTGTACAAGACAGACAAAATATTTCCCCAGAAAAGTCAAACTTTTAGCCTTCTCTTAGGCTTTGTATAATGATATCCCCGAAAGAGTCAATCTCTTTTAGCCTCAATCTTGGGCTTTGTATAAGACACAGATAAACACTCTCTTGTTGAGTCAGTCATTTGTAGCCTCCTCTTAGGCTTTGTATAAGGACTTTCCCAGTGGAGTCAATCAATCTCTTAGCTTCAACCTTGGGCTTTGATCAAGGCACATAAAAATCAACATCCCCTCAGAGGAAATCAAAAACTCTCTGTAGGAATATGTTTCTCTCTAGATCACAAACAAAAAATTAAAACAAATCTCTTCTTTCATCTAATTTCTATAACCGGCAAGTCTCTGGATTATTTACATCCACACCACTGTCCCTCTCTTAGTCTGAAAGATTCCTAAGGAAAAATGGCATTGCTCTACACTGAGTTAAAGTTTCCTCCTTTAGGATCAATCCCTTATAATGGAAATTATGGCATTGCTGGATTCACATATCCCGGTTAAAGTAATCCTCCTTTATAAACAATCACCCAACAACTGTGATAAACAGACGGGATGTCTCCCTTTAGAGATGACAAATTCTTTCTCAGTCAAACCTTTTAGCTTCAATATTAGGCTTTGATCAAGACATAAATACTCTTTTAGCTTCAATCTTGGGCTTTGAACAAGACACCAAAATATCATCTTTTCCTCCCATAGAATAGGGGGAACTACGATTGCTCTGATTTCCCTGTTTCATTAAACGGGAATACGTAGGCATAAGATTGTGAAATCTTAGCGAGCATACCAATCAAAAACTCTAGGTCCAATACCTTCACACACCAAATCAAAATGTTAAGTCCAGTACCTTAATACATCAATAAAAAACTTTAGGTTTCATACCTGACCAAAAACATCGGAACCAAACCCGAAATCAACAAAAACACTCTCTCTCAGCCCTGCCAATGGAGAAACTTTCCCAATTGATAAAAAAACACTAGTAAGTAGAAAATAGTTATGATTTCCAACAACCTGTTGATAACCACATATAGGATAGGTAATTGACAACTCCCCATTGTATAACCTGACCCCGAATCTCTTAAGCGTTTGTTCAGTTAAACATTCGCGTTCAAGGTTAGCGTTTGTTCATAAAGTAGAACCCCACTCCTCCTCATTGTGAGGAGAAAACCATTTGCGATAAGGTGGTCGCGTCACCGACAAAAATCGCACGCTACAGAAAAATGGCGACTCTGCTGGGGACGTCTTTGATCTGTCTAGGACTAGGATAGAATTCCGAAGAGGTCTAGGTTGTTAGCAATCATACTAAATACTATATACTATATATATATATATATATATATTTATACTGCTTTTCCTACTTGATATCCGTGTTTATTTTTCTGTCAATGGGACTGCGAGTGATGTCGCATCTGGAAAGTTTGAGAGAAACCTAAGATAAGGGGTGGCAAAGATGGGGAAACTTGTAGGGAGTGAATCCCGAACAAGCGAACCTGGTAGACCACCAAATCAGGTGAGGGCCTGTAGGATTCTGCCTGCTGATCACGATTGTTGTTGAAAGCAGAGTTTTCCTATGCGGCGCCTGTGATCCTGAGGATTTTAGTATACTTTAAACTCATGACCATTTGGTAGTGAGATAACTATCGGGAATAGTTGTCACGCGATACTACACTCAAATGAAATTACTCTAGGGTGGTACAACTCGCTCGGGTGAACCAGCTTGTTGTTGTTATCTCTAGGGGGGTCAATGATTTTGGGATCTTTCTACCCGTTCTACAGGTACAAAAATTAACCAAAATACAACCTTTGGGAATGGGTAGAGCCATGACTCCATGCTCATGACGCTGAACCTTTGAACCCATGTTTTTTCTATGTTTTTGTGTGCTGCATTCATCTAAAAAAACTCTTAAACAAAGAAAAATTTTCTCTTCTTACCCCTCTCTTTTTCAATTAAACTAAAACAATGATTGCAAATATTAGAGAGAAAGATTGCGTTATGGATTTCGGTAGAAGAAAGACGCATAAGTACACCTTCAAGACTCCAAAGCTAGAGGATTTAAGGGGGCTGGCAAGGATGATTCCCAACCTTGATGCTTTCAAAGCTAAGCATGGAGGACTGCTGCCTCTTTTAAGGATCTCCGTGGTTGAAGGGATTTTGTGTACACTCATTCAGTTTTACGATCCGGTCTATCACTGTTTCACATTCCCAGATTACCAACTGGCGCCAATGTTGGAAGAGTACTCTCATCTGACTGATCTACCTATCACCAATCAAGCTACTTTTTCTAGACTGGAAGAAATTCCAAAAGATCAGGTCATTGCAAGAGCCATTTGTTTGGACGAGTCAGAAGTTCGGGCTCACATGACCACTAAAGGAGGAATCCAAGGTTTACCAGCCAAGTTTGGTAAAGAAAGCCCTGTACTTTGCTAGTATAGGAAACATGACTGCTTTCGAGAACATCTTTGTTTTCCTCACCAACGGGTTATTCCTCTTTCCTAACATAGACAACTTCGTTGATACCAACGCGGTTAAGATATTTCTAATCGGGAACCCCGTACCAACTCTGCTCGTGGATGCTTATCATTCTGTACACTTAAGGAATTTCTACAGTGGAGGAATGATCACATGATGTGTACCTTTGCTCTACAAATGGTTTATTTCCCATTTACCCAAGTGTGCTTCTTTTTGGGATCACAAGAGTACTTTACGTTGGTCACAAAGGATCATGTCTCTTACCAACTCTAACATAGATTGGTACGATAAGATTTATGAGGGAATATAGATCATTGACAGTTATGGAAATTTCCATAACGTACCCCTCATAGGAGCTAAAGAAGGAATCAACTGTCATCCAATCTTAGTTCGTCGTCAACACGGATACCCGATGAGACATATCCCGCATAATGTTCATCTGGAAGGTCTTTTATTCAAGGAAGGAGAAAATGACAGGGCACTAAAGAAGGAAATAGTGCATGCCTGGCAACATGTTCACAAAAAAGGAAGAGAGTCTCTAGGAAGACCTAACTGTACCTCCATGGAGCCTTATCTCCACTGGGTGCAAACTAGAGCTCTCAAGCTGAGGATGCCTTACCCTCGTCAAGAAGTTTTTTTTTGTTAAAGGAATATGTCCTTTATTTCATGTCTGACACGGAAAAACTCTAGGTCGCTCTTAACAAAGTTCAACGGGAGAAGAACTCTTTGAAAAAAATGTACCGTATCCTCAATGTGGAGTGTACAAAGATTCAGGAACTATTAAAAGACAAGGATGCTCTGATTAAGATATTAGAGCAGTATGCTGTAGAGAATCAAGAAGACCGAAGAAGTTTGCTCACTCCTTTCACCTGGCAAAGGACTAACAACCCGACAACGACCAAGGAGCCCCGGTCAAAGAAGAAAAAGATATCAAAACCAGCATCTGGACTCTCTTTAGAAAAGACTCAGGATCCATAGGCTTAGCTATTTTCCTTACAGCACTTTGTGAAATACTGTATTTCCATTTCTGCAATCTTTGAATTCAATAAAACGGGTATTCCCCACTGTATGATATTTGCAATCTATTTTGTTGAAGTTTTTTTTATTAAATCTAAAAATATATAACTTTGCATTGCATTCATCATTCTCATATAACGCATTCTTCTTCGAATCTCATGTTTGTGTCACGATTCTAGAGTCAAGCTGTCTCATTCGTACAATACTCAGGCCAATCGACAAAAGAAAATGGACGATCTCGAGGAAGAGAACAAAGAGTTAAGAGAAGAAATCAACGCTCTAAAGGAAGATCTGAAAAAACTTCACAGTGACATGCAATCTCTTGCAACAGCTCAAGGAGAACAACAACGGATTGTGATCTCAAAGATCACATCTACACCCATAGTGGAGACATATGATCCTCGATACAACATGCCTAAGGGTCGACCCTAGGGCATGCCTCTCAACTTCATCCCTGAATGATACATTCTGCCGGTCACTGAAGACCAAGAAGCTACAGCAGCAATCGCTGGGCCTGAAGGTTATAAACTTTGGGAAAGCGAAGACGCAAGGTTTACGACAGCAACTCCTGAAGGTTACAAACTTTGGGGCATGGAAGCACCAAGAGTCACCGCCGTAATGACTATACCATAACCCGTGGTACACACTGTCCCGGAAGGACAGATTCCACAAGTAATCTCTGGTGGAAACGAAAGTATGTACGACAGAATTAATGAATTCCAGGAACAATTTCGGCAGATGTAGAAGGAACTGCATGCCATTCGCGGTCAGGATTTATTCGAAAAGAATGCCACAGACCTTTGTCTGGTCCCTAATTTGAAAATACCGCAAAAATTCAAGGTGTCGGACTATGAAAAATACAAGGGCAACTCTTGCCCTCAAAATCATTTGGTGATGTACGCTCGAAAGATGTCAACTCAGACAGAAAATCAATAGCTACTGGTCCATTATTTCCAAGACAGTTTAACCGGTGTCGCACTCAAATGGTAAATGGGTTTAAATCGCACCAAGATCGTTACCTTCAGAGATCTTGGGACAACCTTCGTTCAACAATATAAGTATAACCTGGACATGGCACCAGACAGAGATCAACTCAGAGCAATGTCGCAGAAGGACAAAGAAACCTTTAAGGAATATGCTCAGAGATGGTGTGAAATTGCCGCCCAGATTTGTCCCCCTCTTGAGGAAAAAGAGATGACAAAGATCTTTTTGAAAACCTTGAGCTCATTCTACTACGACCGAATGGTCGCCAACGCACCCAACGACTTTACTGAAATGGTGAACATGGGAGTATGCCTTGAAGAGGCAGTCCAAGAAGGACGTTTAGTCAAAGGTACAGAACCATCAAGCAGTACCAAAAGATATGGTAGTTCTTTCCCTAAGAAAAAAGAGCAAGATATTGGTAATATCTCTCTCGGAAAGCAAAGGCGAAGGTATCAACCAGTAGCAATGGTAACTCCCGCTATCAACCATGTGCTGGTTCCAACATATCAACTGCAGGTTGCTCAAAGTTAACCAAATTAACAACAATATCAGCAAAGGACACAACAGCTTCTTCAGCAGGCTCGTCCACAGTACAACAACAACCGTACGGCATGACCACCAGGGTTTGACCTTATACCCATGTTGTACGGAGAACTATTTCCACTACTACTGGTAAAGTGGCATATCCAAACCAAGTCTCCTCTTACAATACCGGAAAATTCTCCCTTTTGGTTTAAAGAAGATCAAACTTGCCCTTACCATCAAGGAGGACCAGGCACAACATAGAAAACTGTCTCAGCTTCAAATCCGATGTGCACAAGCTTGTCAGGAACAGGGTCTTATCCTTCAAGGATACAAATCCAAACGTTCAAACGAACCCGTTGCCTCAACATGAGAAGACTGCAGTAAATTTGATAGAGGAAGAGGTTAGCCGCAGTTATCAGATTCATGATGTACTACTGTTGAAAACTAATCTGGTCAAGATGCATTGTAAACAAAGCGGGTACGGTCATGTACCATCTCACAATTATCACAAGTGTGATATCTGGTCAAAGAATAATCAAGGGTGTTCCGTAGTGCAATCAACTCTACAAGAACAGATGAATCTCGGCTGGATCCAAGACCACCGAATCCGTGAGGTCAACATGACTTATACAAATCCCAACATTATTCAGAACCACGACATACGTGCGATGAATGTCAACTTAGTGGCAATGCACTCAAGGAAAAGTCAATATCATGATCTGCCACGGCACGATTACAATACCTATCCGATCTGCTCAATAAGAAATCAGGGATGCTCTTTTGTACAAAAGTCCCTCCAGCGTTAGATGGATCTCGGATGGATCTAGGACTATTAGGAGAGAAATAACCATTAATTCAATATGGTTCAGATCTTTGACATATGCTTGATGAATACCAGCTTGGTAGAACTACATGCTAAACAAGTCAGGCTCGGTTTCCTGGCTTCACATGATTATCAAAACTGTAAAGTGTGTTGTGAGGACGACCAAGGATGTGCACTTGTCCAAAGAACACTTCAACACTTATTGAACCACTGGTGGCTTAAAATTTACATGGACGAAGCTACGCAATAGATCAGTATGACTGAAGGGAATCCTACTAGATGTCAAAGTCAGGATGTCCGCTCGATGGAAACAGATCTAGTAAAATTACACTGCATACAAAGCAGGCGTGGCCGGGTGCCACTCCACAACTACGAGCGTAGTAAAATTTGTTCAGAGAACAACCAAGGATGCTACCTCGTACGAGCAGATCTTCAAAGACAATTGGATCACAAAGAGATTCGACCATGTGCGAGTGTTGAGTTGACCAATGTGATGCCAGACTGTTTCCTTGATCAAAGCAAAGATGTTGTCATAATCTCCGATTATGGACAGACCAAAGACGTTTGTGCTATAATCCCTTTACTCGATGAACCAAAAGTTCCTCTTGATAGTAAAAGGATTCTCATCCTTGAACCGATCGAGGCTGCCTACGATGGTCAGAAAAATCAGAAGGCTCCTGTGGTTATCTATTTGCCAGGTCCAATACCGTACAAGTCAGATAAGGCTATCCCTTACAAGTACGGTGCAACAACCATCGAAAATGGAAAGGAAACTCCATTACCCTCCATCGTAAACATCGCTGACATCAGTCGGGTCACACGGAGCGGCCGAATCTTCAACAGAGGAGTTGGAGAACCCACCAAAGAAAAGGAACCTCAAACAGAAGTTCCTAATCAACCGGTCGGTTAATCCAGTAATCCCGACCTTTCAAAGAACAACGATGAGATGATGAAGCTCATCAAAAAAGCGAGTACAACATTGTGGACCAACTGTTGCGAACTCCTTCGAGAATCTCTGTGATATCTCTTTTACTCAGTTCCAAAGCTCACAGGGAAGCTCTACCAAAATTCTTAGAGCAAGCCTTTGTGGAACAAGATGTGACAATAAGACAATTCGACAACATCATCTCCAACATCACTTCCTGCAACAACTTAGGATTCCGTGATGAGGAACTGTCGGAAGAAGGCAAAAATCATAACATGGCACTTAACATTACAGTCAACTGCCAGGACGATGCTTTAGCCAGCATATTGGTAGATACATGATCAGGTTTGAATGTTATGCCAAAATCTACTCTCATGCGACTATCATTTCAAGGATCTCCGGTGAGGGGTAGCGAGGTCATCGTCAAAGCCTTTGACAGATCCAGAAAAAGCAGTTATCGGCGAAGTTGATCTTCCCATAACTATCGGTCCTCACACTTTCCAAGTCACTTTCTAGGTCATGGAAATTCAGGAAGCCTACAGTTGTTTATTAGGAAGACCTTGGATACACGAGGTTGGGGCAGTCACTTCAACACTTCACCAGAAGCTGAAGTTCATCCAGAATGACAAGCTAGTCACAGTCTGGGGAGAGCAGGCCTTAATAGTAAGCAACTTATCATCATTTTCCTGTGTAGAACCCGAAGAGGTTGTTGGAACCCAGTTTCAAGCACTATCATTAAGCAAAGAGAATCAACCAGAGAGAGGAACATCGATTTCCTCTTACAAAGACGCTCTCGAAGTAATCAAGAGTGACAACGCAAAAAGATGGGGACAGCTTGTCATTTCTGCTGATAACAAGATGAAGAAAGGTCTTGGTTTTTCCTCAACCTGTACCCAGACAGCCAAGGAGGATGAAAGTTTTCGTCCCATTCAAGACTTCTTCCACAGTGGAGGCTTCCTTAACCCGGTATCTCAAGAAGTACATACCATCAACGACGGTGACTCCTCCGACACAGATGAAGAATGGAATTCTTATCTCAACGAGGATGGTTATATGTCTCAGGAAGAAACGCATACTCCATTCTGCTATCCTACTCAGAGTCCGAGATATATACCAAGATCAGATGTCAAGATGACGTATGGAGATTGTGATCCGGAAGGATATCGTGCTCCGCCAAACTCATTAGAGGAGGACACTCCGATGAAAGACAACTTCAACTATGACTATTTTGACCCAATGGTTGACTTGCCTATCTGGAAGCCGTACCCAGAAGACTTGGGGAAAAAGAGTCAGCCAAACGATGCATATCAGGTGAGCATCATTGAAAAGAATACTTGCGTCCCCACCAAATCATGGGATTATTACTCAGGACATTCTGAAGATATCCAGAACAACGATGAATATGCAAAGATTACAGGATAGAAGTTTATCAACTATGCTTTTCCCGAGGTCAACTTTCGAGAGAGATGACTCCTCCAGTTCCACGGAAGTATGGGACACCTTAGGACAACCGAGTGACAAGTACGACTTCTTGGTCAAGTACACCGCTCCTGAAAGCTCTCGTATCAGGCTCGAAGACATCCAGCCGACAAGATGGGGAGATCCGCCTGAGAATGAAAACAATGTACAAGATACAACAGAAGAGTTTGTCTACGACAATTCTGCTTGGGAGACGGACTCCAACGATCCTGGTCTGCCTTAAATCAGTGTCATTTCTGAGGACAAGCCAAGAAGGAAGGTACCAGACTTTGTGATTCACCGAGGAGTCTCTGCCAATGGGTTGTTGTCGATGTCCCGAAAGTCGTCCATAAGTCTAAGTAATTGTCGTCTTTATTTTAGCCTTTCACCCTGCCTTGGTGAAACAAATGCTTTTATAGGGCTCACTTTCTGTAAATGTCTCTCTTCGCTTCGCCCAAAGCGATAGAGTTTTGTTTTATAGGGTTGTAGTTTCAAGAATCGACTAAATCTTAAATAAAATAACGTCATTTTGTAATTTCTGCATTTTATTGCTATTTTCACTTTTTGCTTTTTAAGAAATTGGTAATCCTAAAAACAACTCAAAATAAAAATAAGCATTTTTTAGAAAATACACTGCACTCAATCTTGCATTCCTCTCTATCTCTTCTAAAAAATAATCATCATATCATGCAGATTGCTTGTTTTAAACCCCGTTGAAACATAAGATCCAATGCCTTCTCCCAAATTTGAATTATCGGTATTTGAAGCTGAAGATGAAGAGGACGCAGAAATTCTAGAAGAGATCTCCCGATTACTCAGACAAGAGGAAAGGTCCATTGAACCTCACAAAGAGCCATTGGAAATGGTCAACTTAGGTTCAGAAGAAGAGAGAAAAAAAGTCCAGATTGGGGCATTGCTTTGTCCGACTATCAAAGAAAGTTTGATAAAGCTTCTCAACGAATTTCCCGATGTATTTACTTGGTCCTATCAGGACATGCCAGGGTTGGATACCAGCATCGTGGAACATCATCTACTGTTAAAATTAGAATTTCCGCCAGTAAACAAAGGTTGAGAAGGACTCACCCGGATATGGCCATCAAAATCAAAGAGGAAGTGCAGAAACAGATTGACGCGGGTTTCCTCGCCACCTCAGAGTATCCTCAATGGCTAGCCAACTTCGTGCCAGTTCTGAAAAAGGACGGAAAAGTCAGGATGTGTGTAGATTACAGGGATCTGAACAAAGCCAGTCCAAAGGATGACTTTCCCTTACCACACATAGACATGCTGGTAGACAGTACAACAAAGTTCAAAGTTTTCTCATTCATGGATGGATTCTCGGGCTATAATCAAATCAAAATGGCCCCGAAAGACATGGAGAAAACTTCATTCATCACCCCATGGGGCACCTTTTGTTACAAGGTAATGCCGTTCGGTTTGAAGAACGCCGGGGCAACCTATCAAAGGGCCATGACTACTCTGTTTCACGACATGATGCACAAAGAAATCGAAGTATATATCAATGACATGATTGCTAAATCTAAAACAGAAGAGGAGCATGTGACCCACCTGTCAAAACTATTCGAGTGTCTGAGAAAGTACAAACTCCGCTTGAATCCCAACATGTGCACATTTGGTTTCCGTTCAGGAAAACTGTTAGGGTTCATCGTTAGCCAAAAAGGAATTGAGGTTGATCCTGACAAGGTCAAGGCCATTCAATAAATGCCTTCTCCAAAGACTGAAAAATAAGTCAGAGGATTCTTGGGACATCTGAACTACATTTCCAGATTCATATCCCTCATGACCGCGACATGCGCGCCAATCCTCAAATTAATCAAAAAGAATCAGGACTGCGTATGGACAGAAGACTGTCAAACCGCCTTCGACCGTATTAAAGAGTATCTGTTGAATCCACCTATCCTGTCACCTCCAGTGGAGGGAATACCACTGATCATCTACCTAACAGTCTTAGAAGACTCCATGGGCTGTGTACTTGGTCAACAAGACGAAAAAAAAAGAAAAGAATATGCCATTTACTATTTGAGCAAGAAATTCACCGACTGCGAGACTCGGAACACTATGATTGAGAAAACTTATTGTGCTCTCGCTTGGGCAGCCAAACGTCTTCGCCAGTACATGATTTTTCACACTACTTGGTTAATCTCCGAAATGGATCCGATCAAGTACGTCTTTGAAAAGCCTGCTCTCACGGGAAGGATTGCCCGTTGGCAGATGTTGCTATCGGAATATGACATTGAGTACCACGCTCAGAAAGTCGTCAAAGGAAGTATTTTAGCCGATCATTTGGATCATCAACCGATTGACGATCAGGAATCAGTCGGATTTGACTTCCCAGACGAAGATGTCATGTACTTGAAAATGAAAGATTGCGATGAACCACTACTCAGTGAAGGGCCAGAACCAGGTTCCCAATGGGGACTAATCTTTGACGGAGCTGTCAACATTTATGGAAATAGAATTGGCACAATCATCATAACACCTCAGGGTACCCACATTCCTCTCACCGCCCGACTGACATTCAACTGTACAAACAACGAGGCTGAATACGAAGCTTGTATCATGGGTCTCGAAGAAGCGATCGACTTAAGGATCAAGAACTTGGATGTGTATAGAGGCTCAGCCCTGGTTATCAATCAGATCAAAGGAGATTGGAACACATAACAATCAGGACTGATTCCTTACAAAGATTACGCGAGAAGGTTGTTACCATTCTTCAACAGAATCGAGTTTCATCATATCCCTCGTGAAGAGAATCACATGGCTGATGCACTAGCCACTCTGTCCTCCATGATTAGTGTAGGTCAATGGAACGGCGTAACTAAGATTGACATAATACGCCTTGAACGGCCCGCTTACATTTTCACGATCGAAGCAATCATAGACGACAAAGCTTGGTATCATGATATCAAATGCTTCCTTAAAAAATAAGAATACCCACCCGGGGCATTAAGAAAAGACAGGAAAACCCTCAGAAGGCTAGCTAGTAGCTGCTTCCTGAGCGGTGATGCATTCTATAAGAGAAACTTTGACACGGTCTTGCTCCGATGCATAGACAGACCAGAAGCAAACATGATGATGAAAGAAATTCACGAAGGATCCTTTGGCACTCATGCTAATAGACACACGATGGCGAGAAAAATTTTAAGAGCAGGGTACTATTGGTTGACCATGGAATCCGATTGCTACAAGTACATGAGGAGATGTCACAAGTGTCAGATATATGCTGACAAAATCCATGTACCTCTAAAACATCTCAAAGTTCTTTCTTCCCCATGGCCTTTTTCTATATGGGGAATTGACATGATTGGTATGATCGAACCCAAGGCTTCAAACGGACATCGGTTCATCCTGGTAGCCATTGATTATTTCACCAAGTGGGTCGAAGCAGCATCATACACCAATGTAACCAGACAAGTGGTAGTCTGCTTTATCAAAAACAATCTCATCTGCCGTTATGGTGTTCCAAGCCAGATCATTACCAAAAATGGATCAAACCTGAATAATAAGATGATGAAAGAGTTGTGTGCTGAGTTCAAAATCGAACACCATAACTCATCTCCCTACCGACCTAAGATGAACCGTACGGTAGAAGCGGCTAACAATAACATCAAGAAGATCGTTCAAAAGATGGTTGTAACCTACAAAAACTGGCACGAGATGCTACCCTTTGCTCTTCACAGTTATCGCACGTCTGTCCGCACTTCAATAAGGGAAACCCCTTTCTCTCTAGTATATGGCATGGAGGCAGTGCTTCCCATCGAAGAAAAGCGAATAACGGCTCTATGCCATTATCAGTTGTATCAGCAAAGAATGAAGAAAGCGTTTGACAAAAAGGTCCGACCCCGTGTCTTCAGAAAAGGAGACCTCGTGCTCAAGAAGATACAATCATTCCTCACTGATTCCCGGGGCAAATGGACTCCAAATTACGATGGCCCCTACGTGGTTAAGAAAGCCTTCTCAAGCGGTGCCTTGAGACTCACAACCATGGATGGAGAGGAATTTGCCTACCCCACAAATGTTGACATGGTCAAGAAATAATTCACCTAAAAAGAAAAAAATGTCTCGGTGGATTGAAAACCCGAAAGGGCGGTCCAGGAAAAATTAGAGACACGAGCAAACATCATCCCGATGGATTGGAAATCTCAAAGGATAATCCAGGCAAAAGTTAGGGATTCATAGCAAGTAACTACGTCTGAGCAATTTGAATCCTCAGCAGTCATGCCATCCATCAGGAAAACTCCAGTCGAGGTCATCTTCAACAGAAGCTCAGGATGTCTAGAATTCAAAGTTGGTAGAAGGATAACCGTTGTTACGTTTCAATGTAGCCCTTTTCCCTTAAATTACCATTTTCTAAACTTTGTAAATACTCCTTGGGATCACGCGCTTGGCTGATTTCCATCCTATCAATAAAACTTGAGCCCTAGTACTTTTGTTTGCAATCCTTATTTGTTTTAGCTTTACAGAATGATTTTTTTAACATGATCAATGATTCTTGAAATAAAACAAAAATGAATTTACTTGTCAAAATTTTTCTGCTTTTAAAATAAAGATGGCAATTCCTTTTGACTGTTGGACATCGAAAGGAACATCGATCGCTCCTCCGAAAATGATTGAACCTCAAAGTGCATAATCAAAGTACTCCTTCTAAACCAGTACGCCTGAATGAAGGATCAGCTGTGTCAGATGTGAATATTCCATTTGACATCCCCGGCAGAGTTCTTACCTCCTAAGTCCGACCAACGTTTTTCCCCACAGGAACTATCTTTCCTAAGCAAGGCAGAATTGCTATCTCGGACCAAACAATACTTCTTTGTCCCTAGCGGTGGCCGAGTATCCAGTCGTGTTCATCCATTAGTCTGTATGTCGCGTCAGTTTTTTCAGCATAACCATACATACATCATGCATTATTGATTTGCATTCATATTCATATTGCATCACTATCGCTCTGGTCGGTCTTATCCCCAAGTGAAAAAAGTCCTCTTATCAATCTAGTTGTCCGTTCTTTCCTCGTCAGGAAGTGAATCATCTAAGCAATCTCTCCCCCAGTTTATTTCTGGAGTGGAAACGGTCCTTGACCACTTTGATAACTTAAACCTCTGAAAAGCAAGAAGGCATTCGATAAACGTCACTCTTCAGCATTGAAGATGATATTTTCGCTTTCCCAGATTAAGGAAAATCCTCGGAGAAAGCCTCACAACTAAAGACTCTCAGCAACACATTGATTTTTCTCCCAAGAGAGTTAATGATAATGAAGTCATCAGCACCTCAAAATTGGATTACATCACAAGGCATTTCTCCGAGAAGATCTTGAAGAAAAGCATGATGTAATATCCCCAAGTAGAAAGCAGTTTCTCAAGAGACTCGTTTTCCCCAGTAGAGTCGACAAATGGCGTCTCCAACAGAGAAGTTTGAACACCTCTACAACTCAGATGAATTGGTATCCCCAGCAAAAGTCTAACATCAAGACTTTTTCCGTCAAATGGCATCTCCCCAGTAAATTCGGCGAGAAGTTTGATGAAAAACCGCTACAAATAGCATCCCTTGTCAAGAAAGTTTATTGACAAAAGAAACTAAGACCAGTTCCTTGGCTGAAGACCAGGATCGAGGGGAGGTTTATATCAGAAACTGAGACCAGTTCCATGGCTGAAGACCAGGATCGAGGGGAAGTTTATATCAGAAACTAAGACCAGTTCCTTGGCTGAAGACCAGGATCGAGGGGAAGTTTATTGACAAAAAGAAACTGAGACCAGATCCTTGGCTGAAGACCAGGATCGAGGGGAGGTTTATATCAGAAACTAAGACCAGTTCCTTGGTTGAAAATCAGGATCGAGGGGAAGTTTTACCCTTTTCTAAGCATCATTGCTTAGCAAAAGAAGATGGATGAGCAAACTGCCATTCATAATCACTGTCAAAATTTTGGGTATTCCGATATTTAATCCTCTTGCACCCCGAATGCCCGAACACCTTCGCCATTCACACCTTTGGGTCCAAAAAGATTAAATAGGGGCATCTGTCATACCTCGAATTTTGACCACCAAGATTTCCCATCAATGTGCAAATTATCATCACAATATGGATATACTTTTATGCCTCATCAATATCCTCAAATATGATTGAGCATTCACCACAATCAAGAATTAGGGTTTTGAGCCCTCTTAGAGCACTTAGACAAAGGATCAATCAAGGAATGACATGATCTTCAACTTGTCTAGACTCTCAAACACCCATAAAGTATCAAAAGGACTCCCACATCAAGAATCAAGCATAAAGTTGCAACATTCCAAGTGGATCAAGCATCAAGATCGCCAGTGTCATCAAATTAGGGTTTTGATCGACCAAGGCCTCCAGATGAAATTTTTCCTCTGGGCATGAGCCAATACTTCAAAGCACAATCCAAGATACTCCAAGGGACCTCATGGACCCAATCATGAAGTCAATTTAGCCTCATGGGATGCATTCACAAAATAATCAGGAATTAGGGTTTCTTGACCTAATTCACCCCTAAGTCGACTTTTGGGACAAAACATGAGCCAAGACCTCAAGACATGATTTGAGGGCCTCCAATACACTACATTGATCCATTTACAACAATGGATTGATCCAAGAAGCTTGATTCACAAGTTTCAATTTCATCCTGATCACAATTAGGGTTTTGAGGAAAAAGTCAATTGTGCCTTTGACTTTTGACCCAGACATGCTCCCAAACCTTGGGACATGATTCAATACACCTTATAACACCTATGGAATCCATCCATTAGGTTTGATTTAGGTCAAGGACTTGATTTCACAAAGGATCGCACAGTTTGGATTTCATCCGATAAAAAGTCAACCGTGCAAAAAATCAAGTTTGACGTTTTGGAAATTTTCACAAATATGGTTCCCCTAAGTCAAAAATAATTTTAATGTATGATATTAATAATCATTCATCAAGAAAAATCAAGAAAATTGAGATAACTTGCAAAAGGGGTAACCATAAAAAACCAAAAATTTTCTAAGTTATGGAACAAAATTGGGTTTGGTACCAACTTTCGAGGACCATAACTTGAGATCCAAGCAACCATTTTGGGTGATTCAAATCTGGATTTGTAGGTCTTGCTACACTCTACAAAAGCTTCAACTACATCTCATTCCAATTCCTCATGGATTTGAAGTTATGATTGGATCAAAATATCTAAAAAAACATGAAAGTTCTTTTTTTCCAACACTTAGAAGAAATTCTGCCCAAGGCAGATTTCTAGTGAAACACCAAAACTTGAGGCACTTTTTCACACAGTTGCAAGATGAATCAATTCAAGGTGTAAACATGAAAGTTATTGTGCATATTGCTAGCAATTCAAAGAGTCCATCAGCGTGAAAAACTCCATGGAAACCAAGAGATATGGCAGCCCAAAGTCATGCTGCTGATACTGTTTTGAAAAAATCAGTTTGGATGTTTTCTTGCTTTACACGATTTCTGAGTCAAAGCCAAGGATCATTATGCCACATTCATCTAATATGGTCGTGATCCATCTGATCCAACCTGCAAAGCTGAGTCAAGAAGCCAAAAGGAATTCCAACTTAAAGTAATGGCTTTTTGTCACATTATGCCTTGAATTCAAAGGCATCTATGTGCAATAGTGAACTTTCAACAATGCCACTCCCCTCAGTCAAGATGCTCACTTAAAAAATAATTAAAACATCTGAAGAATGTGGATTTGGTCAATACATAGCCCTGCTCTTGGGAGAAGCTAGTCTGCCTTGCTTGAGAAGTAAGCACACCTTGCCAAAATGCATTTAGTGAGCTCTTATCCATTGTTGCAGCACTATTCCACCAAGACAAACTCACTCGCCAATAAATAGAGCTCCTTGTTGATCATTCAGAGTACACCAAAGCAGCTTACAACATTGCTTTCTCTCATTTCCTTCTTAAAACCCCAAATTTTATTGTTCTTGAGAAAGAACTATTGGGTTTTGAGTTGGAGACCAATGCAACTCAAACCAATGGTTCACACACCTCATATACAATATATAGGAGTGATCTAAACCATTACATTCAATCTGTAACATCAGAATCATCAAGTCATACCCCCATTGCTCAAAATTATAATGCAACAGCAGGTTGGATCAAGTTGGTCAATCCAGAAGTTTTCCAATCAACCTAAGCATTCAAACACATCCATTGAGGTACAAGGAAGCTGTCCAAATCATTAGAACTCATCTGTAACACCTCCAAACCAGAATTTGATCTCACTTGCAGAGGTAAACCTTAAACTCTCAAACTCAATGAATCATGCATCATAAACATATTTTCAAAATATCATTGTGTTTCTGAATGTTTGTAGATCATTTTCCCTCAATCAATTGTTGCTTACAGTTCGTGTATAGGATTTCATTAAGTTCATGCAAGTTTTAGGGTTCATCAGGTTTTGTCATATTATGTTTTGATTCACTTAATTTTAATAAAATTGAATATTACATTGTATTCCTTGTCTAAAAGCACGTGATTTTCATATTTGGATCATGTGAAATGGCTGATAAACGAGTTAGGAGGCTTCACGTATTTGGCTCAAGGAAGAAGATGGCCATGGCGCCATTCTTCAGGTTTTCAAAACCAACCTTTCTATATATTATTCAGTTGCCATATTATTCTTGAATTGGCATTGCGCCCCAGCGGTTGATCAGCTGGTTTTGTGTGTGTAGTGAGCGAGAGGTCTGGGGTTCGAATCCCCCTCGCCCCAGACCTTTTGGTTTATTTTTTTTAACTATTTTCAAAGGTTTGTTTCATATATTATACACTCTTGCCATTCCCTTTCAACCCAAGCACATGGCTCAGATGGCAAAATTTTACACTCTCCACCCCCAAGGGCGTGAGTTCAAACCTTGGGGGGTGGGGGCATTTCTAATTTTTTACCACTTGTTTCCTTGACATATTTTCACTATCTTGTTAATTCACTCCAAAATTAATTTCTCTCTCAATTCTAATTATTTTTTATTGATTCTTTTTTTGAAAATTCACAAAAATAATAAAATATTTTGTTCCATGAAAATTTCACAAAAATATTATTTATTTCATATATTTGATATTTTTGTAAAGAATTATGTTTTTATTTGTTTTTAAAATAATAAAAATATTTCTTTCTCTTGGTTTTGCAAAATTCAAATGATTTTTAAATCATCCCATGAATGAAACATGATTTTCCAAACATATATCCAAGATCACAACCTTTTTTCACATGTTTGATTATTTTAATTGAATTTTTATTTAATTAAAATACATTTTAAAACCAAAAATTAGGGTTTTGATCACTATCACCCTAACAAATCTTTTCAAACTTTTTGGGCCTCTTGATAGAGTGTAAGTCCCACCCCTTTGTAAATATAAATAATTTTGGGCCTCAGTCATTGTATAAGTCCCACTGTGTTTTCAAAAATCTCGGCGCGATCGCCATTTCAAGGCAAAATCAACTGGGCCTACCCTTGTGTTGTAAGTCCCATTCCTTTTCTTTTTTCAAACACTTTGGGCCTCTCCTTGAGTTGTAAGACCCATCCCTTTGTACATAAAACCTTTTTGGGCCTCAGTTATTGTATAAGTCCCGATACGATTTTAGAAAAAAAATATTGGCGCGGTCGTCTCCTTTTAAACAAAAAAACTCTGGGCCTACCCTCGTGTTGTAAGTCCCACTCTTTTTTTTCTTAAACTCATTTTGGGCCTCTAATGGAGTGTAAGACCCAATCCCTTTTCTAACCAAAACCTTTTTGGGCCTCTCCTCGAGCTGTAAGCCCCACCTCTTGTACAAAAATGAACCTTGGGCCTCTCTGTAGTGCGATTTTTGTGGTTTCGAATCACTATCGCTTTGGTACTACAGTTCGATTCATTTTTTATCCTGTGAAGCTGATTAAGGAAGGGAAATAGATGTCTCCAATTAACCTTGCTTGTATACCGAGCTTAAACAGATGACTGTTGGTTTACAGATGCTATCAAAAAAGGGGGGGTCTGTCCTAGGTTATTTTGCTTAAGAACACAGTGTCTGGACTATTTGTGAGGCTTTTGGTGAGGTATTAGGGATGATGCTTTTTAATTGATGTATGGAGGTACTGGACTTTGAGTTTTTTATTAGTATGCTCGCTAAGATTTTGCAATCTTATGCCTACGTATTCCCGTTTAATGAAACAGGGAAATCAGAGCGATCATAGTTCCCTCTTATTCTAAGGGAGGAAAAAGATGTTTTGGTGTCTTGTTCAAAGCCCAAGATTGAAGCTAAAAGGGTATTTGTATCTTTTTCAAAGCCCAAGATATGAAGCCGAAGGGTTTTTTGTGTCTTGTTCAAAGCCCAAGATTGAAGCTAAAAGGTTTGACTGAGAGATAACTTGTCATCTCTAAAGAGGAACTGTTGATGTTCGTATGCATTGATTAAAGCACAAGTTTGATGCTAAAAGGTTGATTGACTCAACCGAGGATTTCTCTATACAAAGCCTAAGAGGAGGCTATTGACCCAACAAGAGGGTTTTTATTATTTGTCTCGTGCGAAGCCCGAGATAGAGGCTAAAAGGGTTGACTCGACAAGAGAATACTAACAAGTGCCTGACTCAACAAGAGAGTGCTTTTATATGTCTTGTACGAAGCCCAAGATGGAGGCTAAAAAGGCTTGACTCAACAAGAGAGTACTTTTATCTGTCTTATACGAAGCCTAAGACGAAGGCTAAAAAGGTTAACTCAACAAGAGAATCTGACAAGTTGATTGACTCAACAAGAGAGTCTTTTATACTCAACAAGAGAGTGATTTGATGTCTCGTACGAAGCCCGAGATAGAGGCTAAACGGAAAGTGACTCAACAAGAGAGTCTTGAAAAGTGATGGACTCAACAAAAGAGTCCGAAAAGGTTAACTCTGCTAAGGGGAATCATTGTACAAAGCCCAAGAGGAGGCTGACTTCGCTGAGGAAGGATCATTATACAAAGCCTAAGAGGAGGCTGGGATTCTTGAGATCCCGAGGCAGGTCCAAGAAGGGAATCGATCCTTGCAGGGGAATGCAAAAGGAATTGATAGATCAGAAACCTTGAGGCTCTAGTTTGAGATAGTGTTATCTGGCCCGGGTTGGGGAATTTTGGGAGAAGGACGGGGTCTTAGAACCCGCAAAGTTCTAACTCGGCTGGATATTAATCCAGAATCCGGGGTTTCTCCTATGTTTGAAAGGTGCTTGAGAATGTCTTCGAGACTCAAGGGAATTAGACTGTCCAAGTCTACTGGTAGAGTTTTATCTTTTGTATGATGCCCAAGAGGAGGCCGACTCGTATAAGGGATGCGTATCAACCCTAAAATTGGTTTGAAGGTTTTGACTTCTTTTAGAAAGACAGCTCTAACGAAGGATGACTAAGTTATGTCCAATACCTTTAGGAGGTCGTGAAGGTCCTTGTACGAAGCCCAAGAGAAGGCATGAGAACTTTTAAGAAGCCGAAGGGGCCTTGTACAATGCCCAAGAGGAGGCGGGGATGCTTTTAGGAAGCCCGTGGGTCCCCAAACCAAGAGAAGTTCAAGAAATGCAAATCACAGAGAAGAGATAATTCCAGGAAAGTTCGAGAATTTGGAAGAAACTCAAGAGATGTTATTCACGGAGAATAGATCAACTTTGGGGAGTAGAGTTTCTTTGACAATTTCTAAGGGTGACAGTCTGACAAAAGGTTCACCGAGAATACTGCCTTTCTCTTTGTTCCATATTGTTTAACCCTAAGAGAAGGGAAGACTGTATCTGGAATCCTATGGGGATCTAGTTTTGTTTGTATTCGAGAGTGACCAACAGGCTTTACCTAGTTCTAGACGTAGTTGCCGGGGAAAACTCTAAATAACTATACTAGTATTACACAGTTGATATGTGACAAGTATATAAAAGGATGTGAAAGAAGACTTACGGTGAAACAACCCCACAATACAGTTATATACATATGAAAGTGGTAAATGAAAGCGGATAAACACTTACCCGTTGTAGAGCTTCCATGCTGTTTTGTTAGTTGTTCAACAAAGAAATTAAAGAAAGTTTTGATAACAACATATATTTGAATTCAAAATCAAAGGAGAAAGCGCTTTGAAAAGATTGTTGGGGCTTACAGCTCAAGGAGAGGCCCAAGTTTTAACGATGATCGAACTGTTGTCTTAAAAACTGTACAGAGGGACTTATACAACATGTGAGGCCCAAAAAGTTTTTATGTACAAGGGGATGGGTCTTACACTCTATTAGAGGCCCAAAGATTTATTTTTGTACAAGAGATAGGACTTACAACTCAAGGAGAGGCCCATGGTTATTTGTTTGAAAACGGCGATCACGTCGAGGTTTTTGAAAACACAATGGGTCTTATACAACATCTGAGGCCCAAATCATTTTGGTTTCAAAAAGGGGTTGGGTCTTACACTCTATTAGAGGCCCAAAGAGTTTGAAAATGAATAAAGATGGGTCTTAAAGCTCAAGGAGAAGCCTAGTTGATTTTGTTAAAAAAGCGACGATCGCGCCGAACATTTGAAAATATACAGAGGGACTTATACAATGTCTGAGGCCCAAAGGTATTATTTACAAAGGGGTTGGGTCTTACACTCTATTAGAGGCCCATGAGTGTTTGAAAATGATTGATGAGGGTTGAATTAATCAAAATCCTAATTTTGTTTTAAAAAGGAATTAATTTTGTTAAAAAAAACTAGTAAAAAGTATTGAAAACATGTGAAAAATGAGTGGTGATCTTGGATCAATGTTTCAAAAATCATGTTTATATCCACAAAATGATTGGAAACCAATTAAATTTGGAAAATCAAGGAGGGAAAAATATTTTAAATGTTAAAAACAAATAAAAGATTAATTCTTTGCAAAAATATCAAGTATATGAAATAAATACTATTTTTGGGAATTTTTGGCAAAATAAAATATTTTAACATTTTTGTGAATTATTAAAAACATAATCAACTCAAAATCATTAAAACTCAGAGAGAAATTAATGTTTGAATCAATTAAATAAAATCATAAAATTCAAATATTCAAATTTGTGAAAAAGGCGCCAAGAACATGGGCCAAGAACACGCGCGAAGGGAGGTTTGCTTAGATTTGCATTTTCTATCCAATCTCACTGAATACTTGATGAAATCACACAATCCACATATCAATTTGCTCGTTTTCACCTCACGATCATGTCTATGGTCTTTAATTTCATTTATTTTAAGCATGAAATAGGAAATCAAGACAAAACCTCAAGAACCCTAAAATTTGCATGAAGGCTGAGAATTTTGATACACGATTCAAACAAAGCAATTAATTGAGGGGAAACATTCTATGCATGATTATGAACATCTGGCAAAAGTATTGTGTGAGGAAATATGCATAGATTAAGAGATGACCAAGTTTAGGCTTACTTGAAGGTCGTGACAGCAAGAGCAATGTGATTTTTGAGTTGGAGGTGTTACAGATGAGTTGTGATGATCTGAACAGCTTCCATACACCATATGGAGTGTGTTTGAATGCTTGGACTTGATTGGAAATGGCTGGATCACTTCATGGCATCTCAACTGTAACTTGGTTGAAAACTTGAGCAACTGGCTAGTGATTCTGAGAAATCAGTGTTACAGTTGTGTGTTTAGTGTTTGATCAGCTCACATATGATGTTTATGAGGTGTTAGAGCAATTGGTTTGAGTGGAATTTCTCTCTACTAAAAAATTTGATAGTGACTTGCTAAGAAACACATTTTTGAGAGTGAGAAGATGATTTTGAGAAAGGCAAGTGTTGTAGGCCTTTGGTGTACTTAAATTGAGCACAAATGAGCTCTATTTATAGTAGAGCAAGTTTGTTTTGCAAACAATAGTAAATGGCAACTGCAGCAACTCATTGTCCAGATTGTGTCCCTTGACCAGTGAGAGTGGAAACAATTCTGCGTACAACATCGGTATAGGGTCGAACCCTGGTGGTCGTGTTGTACGGTTGTTGTTATATTAAGGACGAGCCTGCTGAAGAGGCTTTTGTGTCCTTTGCTGATATTGTTGTTGATTCGGTTGGCTCTGTGTAACTTGAGGTTGATACATTGGAACAGGCGCAGGGTTGATAGCGAGAGTTACAGCTGCTACTGGTTGGTATCGTCGCCTTTTCTTTCCGAGAGAGATATTCCTAATATCCTGCTCTTTATTCTTAGGGAGAGCACTACCGTATCATTTTGTACTACTTGATGATCCAACGTCTTTAACTAAATGTCCTTCTCGGACTGCTTCCTCAAGACGAACTCCCATGCCCACCATCTTGGTGAAGTCACTTGGCGCACTGGCGACCATTCTGTCGTAGTAAAATGAGCTCAAGGTTTTCAAGAAGATCTTTGTCATTTCCTTTTCCTCGAGAGGTGGACAAATCTTGGCGGAAATTTCACGCCATCTCTGAGCGTATTCCTTAAAGATTTCCTTATCCTTCTGCAACATGGCTCTGAGTTTATCTCTGTCTAGCGCCATGTCCAGGTTATACTTATATTGTTGAACGAAGGCAGCGCCGAGATCTCTGAAAGTAACGATCATAGTGCGGTTTAAACCCATGTACCACTTGAGTGCGGCACCGGTTAAACTATCCTGGAAATAGTGGATCAGTAGCTGGTGGTTTTCTGTCTGTGTTGACATCCTCCGAGCGTACATCACCAAATGGCTTTGAGGGCAAGAGTTACCCTTGTACTTTTCAAATTCGGGCACTTTGAACTTGTGCGGAACTTTCACGTTTGGGACCAGACAAAGGTCTGCGGCGTCTTTTCCAAATAGATCCTGACCGCGAATGGCTTGCAGTTCCTTCTGCATTTCCAGGAACTGCTCCTAGAACTCCTTCATTCTGTTATCCATACTTTCGTTTCCACCAGAAGGTATCTGTGGAATCTGTCCTTCTGGGACAGTGTGTACCACGGGTGGTGGTATAGTCATTAAGGCAGAGACTCTTGGCGCCTCCCGAAGTTTGCAACCTTCAGGAGTTGTTGTCATGCCCCTGGCATCTTCGCTTTCCCGAAGTTTGTAACCTTCAGGCCCAGCGGTTCCTGCTGCAGTTTCTGGATCTTCAGTGATCGGTGGAATATATCCTTTCGGGAAATAGTTGAGTAGCATGCCCCAGGGTCGATCTTTAGGCATTGTATACCGAGGGTCATACTTTTCCACTATAGGCGTCGATGTGATCTCTGAGATCACAGTCTGTTGTTGTTGCCTATGAGCTGTTGCCCGAGCTTGCATGTCACCGTGAAGTTTTATCAGATCCTCTCTCAGAGCGTCGATTTCTTCTCTCAGCTCTATGTTCTCTTCCTCGAGATTATCCATTTTCTTTTGAATGTTGGCCCGAGTATTGTATGAATGAGACAGTTTGACGCTAGAATTAAGACACAGATATGAGATTCGTAGGGAAGAAGAATGTGTTTATGCGAGAATGATGAATGATATGCAATGATTATATTCAGCTTTTTTTTTGTTATTCAAAGTAAACTTCGACAATTGGATTGTAAATATCAAGCAGTGGGGAAACCCCGTTTTATTGAATTCAAAGATTGCGGAAATGGAAATACAGTAATTTACATAGTGCTATAAAAGGAAATCTAAACTTATGGGTCCCGAGTCCTCTCTGAGCAGAGCTCAGGTGCTGGTTCTGGTACTTTCCTTTTCTTTGACCGGGGCTCTTGAGCCGTTGTCGGGTTGTCATTCCTTTGCCAAGTGAAAGGAGCGAGCAAATTCCTTTGGTCTTCTTGATTCTCTACAGCATGTTGCCCTAAAATCTCGATCAGAGCATCTTTATCTTTCAATAGTTGCTGTATTTTCTTACACTCCACATTGAGAATACGATACTTGTTCTTCCAAGACTTCTTCTCCTCTTGAACTTTATTGAGAGTAACCTGAAGTTTTTCCATATCAGACATAAAATAAAGGACAGGGTCCCTTAACGGAAGAACTTCCTAACGAGGGTAAGGCATCCTCAGCTTGAGAGCTCTAGTTTGTACCCAATGGAGATAAGGATCCACAGAGACACTGTCTGGTTTTCCTAGAGACTCTCTTCCTTTCCTATGAACGTGTTTCCAGGCATGCACTATTTCTGTCTTTATTGCTCTGTCATTTTCTCCTTCCTTGAAGAAAAGACCTTCCAGATGAGCATTACGCGGGACATGCCTCATCGGGTATCCGAGTTGACGACAAACTAAAACTGGATGATAATTGATTCCTCCCTTAGTTCCTATGAGGGGTATATTTGGGAAGTTTCCACAACGGTCAATGATTCTGATCCCGTCATAGATTCGATTGTGCCAATCGATGTCAGAGTTGGTAAGAGACATGATTCTCTGCGACCAACGTAAAGTACTCTTTTGATCCCAAAATGCAGCAGACTTTGGCAAATGGGAAATTAACCATTTGTATAGCAGGGGTATACAGCAAGTGATCATTCCTCCGTTGTACAAATTCCTTAAGTGTACCGAATGATAAGCATCTGCGAGCAGGGTCGGTACAAGGTTTCCAATTAGAAAAATCTTAATGGCATTGATATCGACGATGTTATCAATGTTGGGAAACAGAAATAACCCGTAAGTAAACAAAACAAAGATGCTTTCGAAAGCGGCCATGTTCCCTATACTAGCAAAGTACAGAGCCTTTTTTTATCAAAAACTGGGCTGGAAAACCCTGGATACCACCCTTAATGATCATGTGAGTCCTGACTTCTGACTCGTCCAAATAGATTGCTCTTGCAATGGTTTAATCCTTTGGAATTTCTTCCAGTCCAGAAAAGAGAGCTTGATCAATGATAGCTAAATCATTCAGGTGAGAGTACTCCTCCAGTGTTGGTGCTAGCTAATAATCCGGGAATGTGAAACAGTGATAGAACGGATCGTAGAATTGTATTAGCGTGGACAGGATTCCTTCAATTACATGGACCCTTAATAGAGACAGCAGTCCTCCATACTTAGCTCTGAAATCCTCAGGGTTGGTTATCATCCTTGCCAACCCTTTTAAATCCTCTAGTTTTAGAACCTTGAAGGTGTACTAGTGAGTCCTCCTTCTAGCGAAATCCATAACGCAATCTCTTTTTCTGACATTTGCAATCATTGTCTTAGTTTAATTTGAAAAAGGAGAGACTATAAGAAAAAAAAATTCTTTGTTTTAATGTTTTTTAAATGAATGTATGAATGCAGCACACAAAAACATAGAAAAAACATGGGGTCAAAGGGTCGGTGTCATGAAGTCAAGGCTCTACCCATCCCCAAAGGTTATACTGGTGATTTTTGTACCTGTCCTCAAAATCACTGACCCCTCTTGGGATAACGACAACAAGCGGATCACCAAGTGAGCTGCAGCATCTTAGAGTAATCTCAACAGAGGGTAGTATCGCGTGACAACTATTTCCGATAGCTTCCGCACTACAAAATGGTTTCAGTCTACTAAAATCCTCAGGTTCTCAGATAACCTAATCGAATAATCTGCTTTCAACAACCGAAGTTGTATAGGCATTGAATCCTCAAAGGGCATCTCCACTGATTCGATGGTCGACCAGGACCTCTTATTTGGGAGTCACTCCCTGTAAGATTACCCGTCTAGTGCCATCACTTATCTTAGGTGTATACTCAATCTTTCCAGATGCGGCATCACACGTATTCCCATTAGCAGAAAGATAAACATGGATATCAATTAGGAAAAGCAGTATATATATTTGTCCTAACATCCTAGACCTCTAGTCCTATGATCCTATACAGACAATGACTCCCCAGCAGCGTCGCCATTTCTGTGGTACTTTGTGAATTTAAGGCTTTCTACCTAAGACTGTGAGAGAGAAATGCCCCCCACTGTGGTCGCCATTCTTCTGTAGCGCGATTTTTGTGGTTTCGAATCACTATAGCTTTGGTACTACAGTTCGATTTATTTTTTATCCTGTGAAGCTGATTAAGGAAGGTAAATAGATGTCTCTAATTAACCCTGCTTGCATACTGAGCTTAAACAGATGACTGTTGGTTTACATATGCTATCAAAAAAGGGGGGTCTGTCTTAGGTTATTTTACTTAAGAACACAGTGTCTGGACTATTTGCGAGGCTTTTGGAGAGGTATTAGGGCTGATGCTTTTTGATTTATGTATGGAGGTACTGGACTTTGAGTTTTTGATTAGTATGCGCGCTAAGATTTTGCAATCTTATGCCTACGTATTCCCGTTTAACGAAACAGGGAAATCAGAGCGATCGTAGTTCCCTCCTATTCTAAGGGAGGAAAAAGATGTTTTGGTGTCTTATTCAAAGCCTAAGATTGAAGCTAAAAGGGTATTTGTATCTTGTTTAAAGGCCAAGATATGAAGCCGAAGGGTTTTTTGTGTCTTGTTCAAAGCCCAAGATTGAAGCTAAAAGGTTTGACTGAGAGAGAACTTGTCATCTCTAAAGAGGAACTGTTGATGTTCGTATGCATTGATTAAAGCACAAGTTTGATGTTAAAAGGTTGATTGACTCAACCGGGGATTTCTCTATACAAAGCCTAAGAGGAGGCTATTGACCCAACAAGAGGGTGTTTATTATTTGTCTCATATGAAGCCCGAGATAGAGGCTAAAAGGGTTGACTCAACAAGAGAATACTAACAAGTGGCTGACTCAACAAGAGAGTGCTTTTATATGTATTGTACGAAGCCCAAGACGGAGGCTAAAAAGGCTTGACTCAACAAGAAAGTACTTTTATCTGTCTTATACGAAGCCTAAGACGGAGGCTAAAAAGGTTGACTCAACAAGAGAGTCTGACAAGTTGATTGACTCAACAAGAGAGTCTTTTATACTCAACAAGAGAGTGATTTGTTGTCTCGTACTAAGCCCGAGATAGAGGCTAAAAGGAAAGTGACTTAACAAGAGAGTCTTGAAAAGTGATGGACTCAACAAGAGAGTCTGAAAAGGTTAACTCCGCTAGGGGGAATCATTGTACATTGCCCAAGAGGAGGCTGACTTCGCTGAGGAAGGATCATTATACAAAGCCTAAGAGGAGGCTATACTTCTGCCGGGGATTCTTGAGATCCCGAAGCAGGTCCAATAAGGGAATCAATCCTTGCAGGGGAATGCAAAAGGAATTGATAGATCAAAAACCTTGAGGCTCTGGTTTGAGATAGTGTTATCTGACCCGGGTTGGGGAATTTTGGGAGAAAGACGGGGTCTTAGAACCCGCAAAGTTCTAACTCGGCTGGAGATTAATCCAGAATCCGGGGTTTCTCCTATGTTTGAAAGGTGCTTGAGAATGTCTTCGAGAATCAAGCGAATTAGACTGTCCAAGTCTACTGGTAGAGTTTTATCTTTTGTATGATGCCCAAGAGGAGGCCGACTCGTTTAAGGGATGTGTATCAACCCTAAAATTGGTCTGAAGGTTTTGACTCCTTTTAGAAAGACAGCTATAATGAAGGATGACTAAGTTCTGTCCTATACCTTTAGAAGGTTGTGAAGGTCCTTGTACGAAGCCCAAGAGAAGGCATGATAACTTTTAAGAAGCCGAAGGGTCCTTGTACAATGCCCAAGAGGAGGCGGGGATGCTTTTAGGAAGCCCGTGGGTCCCCAAACCAAGAGAAGTTCAAGAAATGCAATTCACATAGAAGAGATCATTCTAGGAAAGTTCGAGAATTTAGAAGAAACTCAAGAGATGCTATTCACAGAGAATAGATCAACTTTGGGGAGTAGAGTTTCTTTGACAATTTCTAAGGGTGACACTCTGAGAAAAGGTTCACCGAGAATACTGCCTTTCTCTTTGTTCCATATTGTTTAACCCGAAGAGAAGGGAAGATTGTATCTGGAATCCTATGGGGATCTAGTTTTGTTTGTATTCGAGAGTGACCAACAGGCTTTACCTAGTTCTAGACGTAGTTGCAGGGGAAAACTCTAAATAACTATACTAGTATTACACAGTTGATATATGACAAGTATATAAAAGGATGTGAAAGAAGACTTACAGTGAAACAACCCCACAATACAGTTATATACATATGAAAGCGGTAAATGAAAGCGGATAAACACTTACCCGTTGTAGAGCTTCCATGCTGTTTTGTTAGTTGTTCAACAAAGAAATTAAAGAAAGTTTTGATAACAACATATATTTGAATTCAAAATCAAAGGAGAAAGCGCTTTGAAAAGATTGTTGGGGCTTACAGCTCAAGGAGAGGCCCAAGTTTTAACGATGATCGCACCGTTGTCTTGAAAACTGTACAGAGGGACTTATACAACATGTGAGGCCCAAAAAGTTTTTATGTACAAGGGGATGGGTCTTACACTCTATTAGAGGCCCAAAGATTTATTTTTGTACAAAAGATGGGACTTACAACTCAAGGAGAGGCCCAGGGTTATTTGTTTGAAAACGGCAGTCGCGCCGAGGTTTTTGAAAACACAGTGGGTCTTATACAACATTTGAGGCCCAAATCATTTTGGTTTCAAAAAGGGGTTGGGTCTTACACTCTATTAGAGGCCCAAAGAGTTTGAAAATGAATAAAGATGGGTCTTAAAGCTCAAGGAGAAGCCCAGTTGATTTTGTTAAAAAGGCGACGATCGCGCCGAACATTTGAAAATATACAGAGGGACTTATACAATGTCTAAGGCCCAAAGGTATTATTTACAAAGGGGTTGGGTCTTACACTCTATTAGAGGCCCATGAATGTTTGAAAATGATTGATGAGGGTTGAATTAATCAAAACCCTAATTTTGTTTTAAAAAGGAATTAATTTTGTTAAAAAAACTAGTAAAAAGTATTGAAAACATGTGAAAAATGAGTGGTGATCTTGGATCAATGTTTCAAAATCATGTTTATATCCACAAAATGATTGGAAACCAATTAAATTTGGAAAATCAAGGAGGAAAAAATATTTTAAATGTTAAAAACAAATAAAAGATTAATTCTTTGCAAAAATATCAAGTATATGAAATAAATACTATTTTTGGGAATTTTTGTCAAAATAAAATATTTTAACATTTTTGTGAATTATTAAATAAATAATCAACTCAAAATCATTAAAACTCGGAGAGAAATTAGTTTTTGAATCAATTAAATAAAATCATAAAATTCAAATATTCAAATTTGTGAAAAAGGCGCCAAGAACATGGGCCAAGAACACGCGCGAATGGAGTTTTGCTCAGATTTGCATTTTCTATCCAATCTCACTGAATACTTGATGAAATCACACAATCCACATATCAATCTGCTCGTTTTCACCTCACGATCATGTCTATGGTCTTTAATTTCATTTAT
The DNA here is from genome assembly GCA_022829125.1 of Lathyrus tuberosus. Taxonomy (NCBI): domain Eukaryota; kingdom Viridiplantae; phylum Streptophyta; class Magnoliopsida; order Fabales; family Fabaceae; genus Lathyrus; species Lathyrus tuberosus. The sequence continues at coordinate 908,475 of JALAZF010000327.1, read as the reverse complement.
TGTAAGCATGAAATAAGAAATCAAGACAAAATCTCAAGAACCCTAAAATTTGCATGAAGGCTGAGAATTTTGATACACGATTCAAACAAAGCAATTAATTGAGGGGAAACATTCTATGCATGATTATGAACATTTGGCAAATGTATTGTGCGAGGAAATATGCATAGATTATGAGATGACCAATTTTAGGCTTACTTGAAGGTCGTGACAGCAAGAGCAATGTGATTTTTGAGTTGGAGGTGTTACAGATGAGTTGTGATGATCTGAACGGCTTCCCTACACCATATGGAGTGTGTTTGAATGCTTGGACTTGATTGGAAATGGCTGGATCACTTCATGGCATCTCAACTATAACTTGGTTGAAAACTTGAGCAACTGGCTGGTGATTCTGAGAAATCAGTGTTACAGTTGTGTGTTTAGTGTTTGATCAGCTCACATATGATGTTTATGAGGTGTTAGAGCAATTGGTTTGAGTGGAATTGCTCTCTACTGAAAAATTCGATAGTGACTTGCTAAGAAAGGCATTTTTGAGAGTGAGAAGATGATTTTGAGAAAGGCAAGTGTTGTAGGCCTTTGGTGTACTTAAACTGAGCACAAATGAGCTCTATTTATAGTAGAGCAAGTTTGTTTTGCAAGCAATAGTAAATGGCAACTGCAGCAGTTCATTGTCCAATTGTATCACTTTGGAATCTTAAGTTTCCTCTAGCCATTGACTAGAGGTTATAGCACAGGCCTTTGGTTCCCTAGTTCATAGATCATCCTTGACTTATTCAGTTGGAAAAGGCTCAGTTCATGCCACCTTGGTGCATCCTTTGAATGCTCCAAAACAAAATTGGAGTCTTGTCCCCCTTTTAGGCATTTTTAGGTTTGGCATGCTACTTTTAGTTCCAAAGACTTGGGAGGCTCATGGATCAGTGTTTGTTCCTCCTTGGTCTCCCCCTGAGGTGTTCAGATGGATAAACTTGTTTGTCATTTGCACAATTTGATCAAATCGAGCAAAATGCACAAATCTGCCTTGCCATGACAGTTGCAGCAAGGCATATTGCCACTGCCATAACTCTTAGCTCAAATGGAATTTGATGGAGTTCTTGGCCATTTTGGAAAGCTCTCATATGATACAACATATGTGTGATCATACTTTGTCTTGACACTTTTTGGATACAAGTGAAAAATGCCCCTACATTTTGAAAAAAGTGAAACAGATTATGACTTAGTGAAAATTTCACTAAGTGTTGGAAACAGTGGCATTTTCATGTTTTTGTCATTTTGGTCACTCCACAACTAAAAATCCATGAAGAATTGGAATGAGGTGTAGTGGACACTTTTAAAGTATGCCATGAGAGCTACAAATCCATCTTTGGATCAGCCAAAATGGTTGCTTGGATCACAAGTTATGATCCTTGGAAGTTGGTACCCTAGCCACTTTGTTCCATAACTTAGAAAATTTCTAAGTTTTTTATGGTTACCCCTTTTACAAGTTATCCCACTTTTCTTGATTTTTCTTGATGAATGATGATTACAATCACACATTAACATCATTTTTGGGTTAGGGAACCATAATTGATCAAAAAATCAAAAAGTCAAACTTTGACTTTTGGGCACAGTTGACTTTTTATCAGATGAATTCCAAACGGTGCGATCCTCTATGAAATCAAGTCCTTGACCTAAATCAAACTTGATGGATTGATTTCATAGGTATTATAGGGTGTATTGAATCATATCCCAAGGTTTGGGAGCATGTCCTGGTCAAAAGTCAAAGACATAGTTGACTTTTTTCTGCGAAACCCTAACTGTGGTTCTGATGAACTTGAAACTTATGAATCAAGCTTCTTGAATCAATCCATTATTGAAAATGGATCAATATAGTGTATTAGGGACCCTCAAATCATGTCTTGAGGTTTTGGCTCATGTTTTGTCCCAAAAGTCAACTTAGGGGTGAATTAGGTCAAGAAACCCTAATTCCTAATTTTTTTGATGAATGCTTCCCCTGAGGTTAAATTGACTTGATGATTGGGTTCATGATGTCCCTTGGAACATCTTAAGTTGTGCTTTGAAGTATTGGCTCATGCCCAGAGGAAAATTCCCATCTGGAGGCCTTGGTCGGCCAAAACCCTAATTTGGTGACATTGGCGATCTTGACGCTTAATCCACTTGGAATGCTTCAGCCTTGTGCTTGATCCTTGATGTGGGAGTCCTCTTTATCCATTATGGATGTTTGAGATGTTTATACAAGTTGAAGATCATGTCATTCATTGATTGATCCTTTGTCTAAGAGCTCTGAGAGGGCTTGAAACCCTAATTCTTAGTTGTAGGGAATGCTCAACAATTCTTGAGGAGATTGATGAGGCATAAAGGTACATCCATATTGTGATGATAATTTGCACAATGATGGGAAATCTTAATGGTCAAAATTTGGGGTATGACACTCTCCTTGAGCTGTTAGCCTCGATCTCTATTCAAAACAACTTCTCTTTTGATTTAGGTTCAAATATTCAGTTGTTATCAAAACTTTCTTTAATTTCTTGAACAACTAACAATACAGCTTTGGAAGCTTGCTCACCTGTAAGTTTTTATCAGCTTTCTTTTATCAACTTTAATATATATATATATATATAACTGTATTGTGGGAAGCTTACTCACTTGTAAGTCCTTCTTTCATTCTTTTAAATACATGTCAAATATATATATATATAACTGTATTATGGGAAGCTTGCTCACCTGTAAGTCCTTCTTTCATATCCTTTTAAATACTTGTCATATATCAACTGTATATATACTTGTATATCTTCTTAGAGTTTTCCCCGGCATCTAGGTTTAGAACTAGGTAAAGCCAGTATTTACTCTTTCAACAACCAAATCTAGATCCCCATAGGATTTTAGATACAGTCTTGCCTTCTCTTGGTCTTATACAATATGGAACAAAGAGAAAGGCATTATTCCCGATGAAACTTTTCTCAGACTGTCACTATTAGAAATTGTCAAAGAAGTTTATTTCCCCAGAGAGGATTAATTCTCGGTGAAACCTCTCTTGAATTTCTTTAAACCCTAGAACTGTTCACTAAAGGATTAATTCTCGGTGAAACCTTTCTTGAACTTTTCTGGGGTTTGGGACCCACAGGCTTCCTAAAAGCATCCCCGACTCCTCTTTGGCTTTGTACAAGGACCCTTCGGCTTCTTAGAAGTTCTCATGCCTTCTCTTGGGCTTAATACAAGGACCTTGAAGACCTCTTAAAGGTATAGGACATTTAGCGAGCGATTTTGGATGTGGTTCTTAAGCACTGTCGCACTTTGGGGGGACTACAGGTCGATTAATTTTTTATCCTATTGAAGCTGATGAAGGAAGGGTGTAGCGAGCGATTTTGGACGCGGTTCTTAAGCGCTGGTCGCTCTCTGCGGTTGAGCTTAAAACTACAGGTTGATTCATTTTTTATCCTATTGTGAGCTGATGAAGGAAGGGAAATAGATGTCTCCAATTAACCCTGTTTTGCATACTGAGTTTAAACAACGGTCTGTTAGGTTACGGATGCTATCAATGTGGGGGGGCCTTTGTACTGGTTATTTGTATTTTTGCCAATATGGTTTTCTTTCTTTTTATTTAGGCTGAAGGTTTCTGGCGGGGAATAAGGATTAGGATGTTAGGACTGGTGCTTTTGAATTACTGCTTTTGATTGATGGAGATATGGGATTTTGGGTTTTTGTTTAGTGTGCTCGCTAAGATTTTTCTTTCAATCTTATGCCTACGTATTCCTGTTTACCGAAACAGGGAGATCAGAGCGTTCGTAGTTCCTCATATTCTATGGGAGGAAATGGTTGTTTTTGGTGTCTTGTTCAAAGCCCAAGACGTGAAGCGAAAGGTGTTTGTATCTTGTTCAAAGCCCAAGATGTGAAGCTGGAGAGTGTATTTGTATCTTGTTCAAAGCCCAAGATATGAAGCTAAAGGGTGTTGACTTTAGAGAGAATTTGTCATCTCTAAAGAGGGGTTTGTATGCTATGACTGTTTATAAAGGAGAATTACTTTAATCGGGATACACGGATCCTAGCAATGCCATAATTTCCTCTATAGGGGGTTTTAACCTGAAGGATAAGACTTTAACTCAGTGTAGAGCAATGCTATCTTTCCTTAGGAATTTCTCATGCTAAAAGAGGGACAGTGGCATGGATGTAGATAATCCAGAGGCTTGCCGCTTACAGCGATTAGATGAAGGGGAAGGAGTTGTTGAAGTTTGTGTACTGTGAACGAGGCACAACTTTGATGTTAAAAGGTTAATTGGATTAACCAGTGATTTTCTTATATAAAGCCTAAGAGGAGGCTAATATGTGTCTCGTACAAAGCCCGAGAGAGAGGCGAAAAGGTTTTGACTCAACGAGGGAATCTTTTGGTATCTCGTATAAAGCCCGAGATGGAGGCGATTTGACTCAACAAGGGAGTTTTTTGTATCTCGTATGAAGCCCGAGATGGAGGCGAAAGGGGTGATTGACTCAACGAGGGAGTCTCTTATGTGTCTCATACAAAGCCCGAGAGAGAGGCCAAACGTTGTCTCAATTAAGTGACAGGTCCAGTATACTGATTTTGAAAGAGAAAATCAGTTCTTATATGAGCAACACTGTACTCAGGGATTTGATTCAAGGATCCGGGTTATTCCTGTTCTTTAAGGAAGCGGGAAATTCGAAGGGTATTGAGACTGTCTGAGTCTGCAGGTTTCCTTCCTATTTAACGAAGGGGTCACTTGAGAATGTCTTTGAGACTCAAGGAAGTTAGACTGTCCAAGTCTAGAGTGTCATCTTTTGTACCATGCTTTGAGAAATAGTAGTAGACTCTTTGAAAGGACTGTTCTATGCAGATGACTAAGTTCCGTTCCTATACCTCTAGGAGGTCGTCGGGACAATTTGTATGAAGCCCAAGAGGAGGCTGGAAACTTTTAAGAAGCCGACGGGTCCTTATACTAAGCCCAAGAGGAGGCTATCATTCCCGGAGGAAGAGGTCATTATACGAAGCCTAAGAGGAGGCTGTGAACACTTCTAAGAAGCCGTAGGGTCCTTGTACTAAGCCCAAGAGGAGGCGGGGTTGCTTTTAGGAAGCCTGTGGGTCCTTGTACGATGCCCAAGAGGAGGCCGATGCTTTTAAGAAGCCGATGGGTCCCCAAACCCCGAGAAATTCAAGGCAATGCTATTCACCGAGAATAGATCAAAGTCAGGAAAGTTCGAGAATTTGGAAGAAACTCAAAGATGCTATTCACGGAGAATACATTCATCTCTGGGAATAGAGTTTCTTGACGATTCCTAATGAGGACAGCCTAAGAGAAGACTGTGTCTGGTGATTCTATTGGGGGATCTAGTTGTCTATTTCTACGAATAAATGAAACGGCGTCACCTAGTTCTAGACGTATTTGCCGGGAAAACTCTAAATATCTATACTATTATTACACAGTTGATATGAGTTTATGAAAGAAGACTTACAGCGAAACAGCCCCACAATACAGTTATATGTATATGAAAGTAGTAAATGAAAGCAATAACCACTTACTCGGTTGTAGAGCTTCCATGCTGTTTGGTTAGTTGTTCAACAAAGAAAGATTGAAAAACAATAGTATATTCAAAATCAAAGGAGAAAGTGCTTTGAAAAAGAAAGATTTGGGGCTTACAGCTCAAGGAGGGGCCCAGGGTTTTATCAGTGAGCGCACTGTTGAATTTGTACAGAGGGACTTATACAAGTGATTGAGGCCCAAAATGTTTTCTATACAAAGGGATGGGTCTTACACTCTCTCAAGAGGCCCAAAAGGTTTAAAGAAAAAGAGTGGGGCTTATAACACGAGGGTAGGCCCAGATGATTTTTCCGTTTGAAATGGCGATCGCGCCGAGGTTTTCTTTTAACGCAGAGGGGCTTATACAATATCTGAGGCCCAAAGTGATTTTGGTTAAAAAGGGATTGGGTCTTACACTCTATTAGAGGCCCAAAAATTTTGAATGGGTCTTATAGCTCGAGGAGAGGTCCAAGGTTATTTTTCAAAAGGCGATGATCGTGCCGTTTATTTGAAAATGTACAGAGGGACTTATACAACGAATGAGGCCCAAAATATTTCTGTAAAAGTGGGTTGGGTCTTACACTCTCTCAAGAGGCCCAAAATGATTTGAAAATGATTTATGAGGGTTGAATTAACCAAAAACCCTAATTTGTTTTCAAAAATGTATTTAATTGAATAAAAATTCAATTAAAATGATCAAAATTGTTTAACATATGGAAAACAAATTGTGATTTTGGATTAATGCTTCAAAAATTAATTATTGACCTACAAAATAATTAGAAAGCATTAAAAGTTGCAAAATCAATGTAGAAAAAATATTTAAAATGTCAAAAACAATTAAAATATTAATTCTTTGCAAAAATATCAATTATATGAAATAAATAATATTTTTGGGATTTTTTGATAAAATAAAATATTTTAACATTTTTGTGAATTATTAAAAAAGGAATCAACTCAAAATCATTAAAACTCAGAGAGAAATTAATTTTTGAATCAATTAAATAAAAATTACAAAATTCAAATATTTGAATTTCTAAAAATGGCGCCAAGAACAGCTGAAGAACACGCGCGTGTTCTGGGTTTGGCTGATTTGCATTTTCTATCCAATCTCCCTGAATACTTGATTATAACATGAAATCCACATATCATTATGTTCGTCTCATCCTCACGATCATGTCTATGTCCATTAATTTCATTTAAATTAAACATATAACAAGAAATCATGAAAAATCCTCAAGAACCCTAATTTCTGCATGAAGGCGAAGATTTTTGATACACGATTCAAACAATACAATTAATTGAGGGAAAACATTCCATGCATGATTATGAACATATGGCCAAATTATTGTGCAGCAAAAATTGCATGGATCATAGAGTTAGAAGAGCTCATGCTTACCACTTGCAGCTGGTGATCGTGATTTGTGTTGGAGGTGTTACAGCTAGGTTCCAATGATGTGAATAGCTTCCCTAGGTACCAAGTGATGTGTCTGAGTGCTTGGAATGGATTGAAATGGTTTGGAGTTGAAGATGGCACCTCAACTGCAAAACTGTCAAGAACTTGAGCAATTGGCTGGTGATTTTGTGAAATCAGTGTTCCAGATGTTGTGTGAGTGTTTGGATCACTTCTATATGATGTATGTGAGGTGTGTGAGTGATTGGTTTGATTGGAAAAGCTCTCAAACTCAAAACCCGATAGCTACCTCGCTAAGAAAGGCATTTTTGCCAAGAGAAAGAGATTTTGAGGAAAGCATCTGTTTGATGGCTTTGGTGTACTCAAACTGATCACAATTGAGCTCTATTTATAGTATAGCAAGTTTGTTTTGCAAGGAATAGTGAATGGCAACTGGTAAGTAGGTTTGGCCAATGTTGTCCAATGGAAATCCAAGTCTCCTCTAGCCATTGACTAGAGGTTAGGGCACAGAGCTGTGGTTCCCTTGGTCTTGGATAAGTCTTGACTTATTTCATATGAGAATGGCTCAGTCCATGCCACCTTGATGCTTCCATTGAATGCTTCAATCCAAATTTGGAGTCTTGTCCCTATTTTGGCCATTCTAGGTTCAACATGCTATTTCTTGTTCCATGGACTTTGGAGGCTTGGCTCAGTGATTGTCCCCTTTAGATTCAATCCTCAGATGTGTCCAAGTGGATAGGAGCATTTGAATTTGGCTGATTTTGGCAAATCGAGCAAAGTTGCAAATTCTGCCTTGCCTTGGCAGATTTCAGCAAGGCAACTTTCCAATGTCATATCTCATGACTCAAATGGAATTTGGCAATGTTCTTGGCCATTTTGGAAAGCCCTTACATGATATAACAACTGTTTGAACATATTTGGTTTTGATCTCTTTTGAATCCAAGTGAAAAATCTCCCTACATTTGGAAAAAGTGACATTTTCACTTTTCAGTCATTTTAATCACTCCATAACTCAAAATCCTTAATGAATTGGACTTAGGTCTAGTTGAAGTTTTTGTAGAGGGTAATGAGGGCTACAAATCCATCTTTGGATGAGAAAAAATGGCCTTGTGGTTTAGGAGTTATGATCCTTCAAAGTTGGTACCCTTGTCACTTTATTTTTAACTTAGAAAATTTTCTAAGTTTTTATGGTTACCCCTTTTACAAGTTATCCCACTTTTCTTGATTTTTCTTGATGAATGATGATTCAAATCATACATTAACATCATTTTAGGGTTAAAAATCCATTTAGGTGAAAAATCTCAAAAAGTCAAAGTTGACTTTTGTGCACAGTTGACTTTTTATCTGATGAATTCCAAACTGTGCAATTCTTCAGGAAATCATGTCCTTGACCTAAATAAAACTTGATGGACATGTTCCATGGGTGTCATAGGGTATATTGGGGCATGTCCTCGGGCTTGGGAGCATGTCCTGGTCAAAAGTCAAAGTTACAGTTGACTTTCCTAGCGAAACCCTAATTGTGGTGCAGATGAAATTGAGACTTGTTGCTCAAGCTTTTTGGATTAATCCATTGTTCCAAATGGATCAATATAGTTCATTAGAGACCCTCAAACCCTCTCTTGAGGTCTTGGCTCATGCTTTGCCCTAAAAGTCAACTTTAGGGTGAATTAGGTCAAGAAACCCTAATTCCTGATTTTTGATGTATGCATCCCCTCAGGCAAAATTGACTTGATGATTGGGTCCATGAGGTTCCATGGAGTATATTAGATTGTGTTTTGGATCATTGGCTTGTGCCCAGATGAAAATTTTCCATCTGGAGGCCCTGGTCAACCAAAACCCTAATTTGGTGACACTGTCGATCTTGAAGCTTGATCCACCTAGAAGGGAGCAATCTTGTGCTTAATCCTTAAAGTGGGAGTCCTCTTGATCCATTTTGGATATTTGAGAGGTTAGACAAGTTGAAGATCATGTCATTCCTTGATTGATTCTTTGTCTAAGGCTCTGAGAGGGCTTAAAACCCTAATTTTGATTGTAGTGAATGCTCAACAACCCTTGAGGCATTTGATGAGGCATGATGGTTCATCCACATTGTGATGATGATTTGCACAATGATGGGAAATCTTAGTGGTCAAAATTTGGGGTATGACAGATGCCCCTATTTAATCTTCTTGGACCCGAAGGTGTGAATGACGAAGGTATTCGGGCATTCGGGGTGCAAGAGGATTAAATATCGGAATACCCGAAATTTTGATGGTGGTTATGAATGGTAGCTTATGCATTCATCCTCTTTAGCTAAGCGAATATGCTTAGAAAAGGTAAACTTCCCCTCGATCCTGGTCTTCAGCCAAGGAGCTGGTCTCAGTTTTCTTTTGAAATAAACTTCCCCTCGATCCTGGTTTCCTACCAAGGAACTGGTCTTAGTTTCTAATTTAAACTTCCCCTCGATCCTGGTTTCCTACCAAGGAGCTGGTCTCAGTTTCTTTTGAAATAAACTTTCTTGACAAGGAACGCTGTTAGTAGCGGTTTTCCTTCAAACTTCTCGCCGAATTTTCCTGGGGAGATGCCATTTGAGAGGAAAACGTTTTGATGTCAGACTTGCTGGAGAATCCAATCGTCTGAATTGTAGAGGTAGACAAACTTCTCTGTTTTGAGACGCCATTTGTCTATTCTACTGGGGGAAAGCGAGTCTCTTGAGAGACTGTTTCCACTTGGGATCTTACATCATACTTTTCTCGGGATCTTCCCGGAGAAATGCCATGTGATGGGGTCCAATTTTGAGGTGCCGATGACCTTTTCATCAGCGATCTTTTCGGAGAATGGCAGCTGTACTGCCAAATCTCTGCTTAGGAGGCTTTCTCTGGGGGATTTTTCTTTAATCCGGGAAAGCAAGGATATCATCTTCAATGGCAAAGAGTGATGCTGACTGAAAATTCCTCTGGTCTTTCAGAGGTTCAAGTTATCAAAGTGGTCGAGGAGCCAACTTCATTCCAGAAATAAACTAGAGGAGAGAGAATGTTCAGACGCAGCGTTTCCTGACGAGGAAAGGGTTGACAACTCGATTGAGAGAACTTCTATCACTAGAGGACAAGACCGACTAGAGTGATAGTGATGCAATACTAAATGTGAATGCAAATCAATAATGCATGATGTGTGTATGTTTATGCTGACAAAACTGATGCGACATGCAAACTGACAGGTGAACACGACTGGATACTCGGCCATCGCGGGGCGAAGAAGTACCGTTGGTTCAGAATAGCTATTCTACCTTGCTTAGGAGAGATAGTCCCTGTTGGGAGCATCGTTGATCGGGCCTTGGAGATAAGAACTCGGCCGAAGATGTCAGATGGAATAGTTGCATTCGACGTTGTTGATCCTTCATTCAGGCGCACTGGCATAGAAGGAGTACTTTGATTCTGCACTTTGAAGTTCGCTTACTTCTGGAGAAGCGGTTGAGGTTCTTTTGATGTTCAATAGCCAAAAGAAATTGCCGACTTTATTTTAAAAGCAGAAAAAGTTTTAACAAGTAAATTCATTTTTGTTTTATTTCAAGAGTCGTTAGTCATGCTAACAACGTCGTTCTGTAAAGCTAAAATAAGTAAGAATTACAAACAAAAGCACAAGGGCTCAAATTTTATTGATAAGATGGAGATCAGCCAAAAGCGTGATTCCATTGAGTATATACAAAGTTTGAAAATGGTAATTTACATGGAAAAGGGCTACGTTGAAACATAACGACCACTATCCTTCTACCAACTTTGAATTCGGGGGCATCCTGAGCTTCTGTCGAAGATGACCTTAACTGGAGTTTTCCTCTGATGGATGATATAACTGCTGCTACTGCTGAGGGACTTGCCTCTGTTGAACATAGTTACTTGCCATTATCCCTAATTTTTTCCTGGATTGTACTTTGATGTTTCCAATCCATCGGGATGATTTTTTTTCATGTCTCTAACTTTTGCCTGGACCGCCCTTTCGGGTTTTCAATCCACCGAGACGTTCTTTGTTTTTTTTTTTTAGTTTAGGCGAAGTATTTCTTGACTACATCAACATTCGTGGGGTAGGCAAATTCCTCTCCGTCCATGGTTGCAAGTCTCAAGGCGGCGCCTGAGAAAGCTTTTGTGACCACATAGGGGCCATCATAATTTGGGGTCCACTTGCCCTGGGAATTAGTGAGAAAAGATTGTATCTTCTTGAGCACGAGGTCCCCTTTTCTGAAGACACGAGGTCAGACCTTTTTGTCGAACGCCTTCTTCATTCTCTGCTGATACAACTGACCGTGGCATAGTGCCGTGATTCACTTCTCTTCGATCAGGTTTAATTCATCGTGTCAACTTTGACACCATTCAGGTTTTGAAAGCTTAGCTTCCATCAATACTCAGATTGATGGGATCTCTACTTCTATGGGGAGAACTGCCTCCATACCATATACTAGAGAGAAAGGGGTTGCCCCTGTGGAAGTGCGGACAGATGTTCGATAACCGTGAAGACCAAAGGGTAGCATCTCGTGCCAATCTTTATAGGTTACAACCATCTTTTGAACGATCCTCTTGATGTTCTTGTTAGCCGCTTCTACTGCTCCGTTCATCTTGGGTCGGTAGGGAGATGAGTTATGGTGTTCGGTCTTGAACTCAACGCACAACTCTTTGATCATCTTATTGTTCAAGTTAGATCCATTATCAGTAATGATCTGGCTCGGAACACCATAACGGAAGATGATATTGTTTTTGATAAATCGGACCACCACTTGTCAGGTTACATTAGCGTACAACGCTGCTTCGACCCACTTGGTGAAATAGTCAATGGCTACCAGGATGAACCGATGTCCGTTTGAAGCCTTAGGTTCGATCAAGCCAATCATGTCGATTCCCCATATGGAAAAAGGCCACGGGGAAGAAAGAACTTTGAGATGTGATGGCGGTACATGAATTTTGTCGGAGTATATCTGACACTTGTGACACCTCCTCATGTACTTGTAGCAGTCGGATTCCATGGTCAACCAGTAATACCCTGCTCTCAGAATTTTTCTCGCCATTGCATGTCTGTTGGCGTGAGTGCCAAAGGATCCTTCATGAATTTCTTTCATAAGCATGTCTGCTTCTGGTCTGTCGACGCATCGGAGCAAGACCATGTCAAAATTTCTCTTATAAAGAGTGTCCCCGCTCAGGAAGAAGTTTCCTGCCAGTCTTCTGAGGGTTTTCCTGTCTTTTCTGAGTGCCCTAGATGGGTACTCTTGTTTTTGAAGGAAGCATTTGATATCGTGATACCAAGGTTTGTCATCTATGACTGCTTCAATCGTGAAGACGTAAGCGGGCCGTTCAAGGCACATTATGTCGATCTTAGGTATGTCATTCCATTGACCTACACTAATGCATCAGCCATGTGATTCTCCTCACGAGGGATGTGATGAAACTCGATTTTGTTGAAGAAGGGTAACAACCTTCTTGCATAGTCTTTGTAAGGGATCAATCCTGATTGGTATGTGTTCCAATCTCCTTTTATCTGATTGATAACCAAGGCTGAATCGCCGTATACGTCCAAATTTTTGATCCTTAAATCAACTGCTTCTTCGAGACCCATAATACAAGCTTCGTATTCGGCCTCGTTGTTCGTACACTTGAACGTAAGTCAAGCGGTGAAAGGAATGTGGGTACCCTGAGGGGTAACAATGATTGCCCCAATTCCATTTCCGTAGTGATTAACTGCTTCGTCAAAGATAAGTCCCCACTGGGAACCTGGTTCTGGCCCTTCACTGGGTAGCGGTTCATCGCAGTCTTTCATTTTTAAATACATGACATCTTCGTCTGGGAAGTCAAACCCGATTGATTCTTGATCGTCGATCGGTTGATGAGCTAAATGATCGGCTAAAATACTTCCCTTAACGGCTTTTTGAGCGTGGTACTCTATGTCATATTCTGATAACAGCATCTGCCAACGGGCAATTCTTCCCGTGAGAGCAGGCTTTTCGAAGACATACTTGATTGGATCCATTTCTGAGATCAACCAAGTAGTGTGACGAATCATGTACTGGCGAAGACGTTTGGCTGCCCAAGCCAAAGCGCAGCAAGTTTTCTCAAGCATCGTGTACCGAGTCTCGCAGTCGGTGAATTTCTTGCTCAAATAGTAGATGGCAGACTCTTTTCTTTTTGTTTCGTCTTGTTGTCCAAGCACACAACCCATTGAGTCCTCTAGGACTGTGAGGTAAATGATCAGTGGTCTTCCTTCCACTGGAGGTGATAGAATCGGAGGATTCAACAGGTATTCCTTAATACTGTCGAAGGCAGTTTGACAATCTTCTGTCCAAATGCAATCCTGGTTCTTTTTTAGTAACTTGAAAATCGGCGCACATGTGGCGGTCATAAGGAATATGAATCTGGAGATGTAGTTCAAACGTCCCAAGAATCCTCTGACTTGTTTTTTAGTTTTCGGCGAAGGCATTTCATGAATGGCCTTGACCTTGTCAGGATCAACCTCAATTCCTTTCTGGCTGACGATGAACCCTAGTAGTTTACCTGAACGGACATCGAAGGTGCACTTGTTGGGATTCAAGCGAAGCTTGAATTTTCTTAGATGTTCGAACAATTTTGACAGATGTTCAATGTGCTCACTCTCTGTTTTTGATTTTGCAATCATATCATCGACATATACCTCGATTTCTTTGTGTATCATGTCATGAAACAGAGTAGTCATGGCCCTTTGATAGGTTGCCCCGGCGTTCTTCAAACCGAACGGCATTACCTTGTAACAAAAGGTACCCCATGGGGTAATGAACGAAGTTTTCTCCATGTCTTTCGATGCCATTTTAATCTGGTTATAGCCCGAGAATCCATCCATGAAGGAGAAAATTTTGAACTTTGCTGTGCTGTCTACCAGCATGTCAATGTGTGGTAAAGGAAAGTCGTCCTTTGGACTTGCCTTGTTCAGATCTCGGTAGTCGACACACATTCTGACCTTTCCGTCCTTCTTCGGAACAGGTACGATGTTGGCTAACCATTGAGGATATTCAGATGTAGCGAGGAAACCCGCGTCGATCTGTTTCTGTACCTCCTCTTTGATTTTGATGGCCATGTCCGGGTGAGTCCGTCTCAACCTCTGTTTTACCGGTGGACATTCCGATCTTAACGGTAAGTGATGTTCCACAATGCTGGTATCCAACCCTGGCATATCTTGATAGGACCAAGCGAATACATCGGGAAATTCTTTGAGAAGCTTTATCAAACTCTCTTTGGCAGTTGGACTGAGCAGTGTCCCAATCCTGATTTCTTTTCTCTCTTTCTCCGAACCCAAGTTTACCGTTTCCAACGGCACTTTGTGAGGTTCAATGGACCTTTCCTCTTGTCTCAGTAATCGGGAGATCTCTTCTGGAATTTTGTCGTCATTTTCTTCTTCAGCCCCAAATACCGGGAACTCAAAGTCGGGAGAAGGCATTGGATCGTATGTTTCGACGGGGTTTAAAACAAGCAATCTGCATGACGTGATGATTCGTGTTTAGAAGAGATAGAGAAAATGCAAGTGTGTGCAGTGTATTTTTTTTACTGCTTGTTTTTATTATTGAATTGTTTTTTAGGATTACCATTTTCTGAAAAAGCAAAAAGAGAAAACAACAATTAATGCGAAAATTACAGAACGACGTTATTTTATTAATGAACAAGTCGATCCTTGAAACTACAGCCCTATAAAACAAAACTCTGTCGCTTCGGGCAAAGCGAAGAGGGAAATTTACAGAGAGCGAGCCCTATCAAAACATCCGTTTCACCTGGGCAGGGTGAAAGATTAAAGATGGCAATTACTTTGACTGATGAACGACCTTCGGAACCTCGACGGCAACCCATTGGCGGAGAACTCCTCGGTGAATCACAAAGTCTGACACCTTCCTTGATTTGTCTTCAGAAATGACGCTGATTTCTGGTGGAGCAGGATCATTGGAATCTGTTTCCCAGGCAGAGTTGTCGTAGAAGAATTCCTCTGTCGCATTTTGCATAGCATTTGTGCTCTCAGCTGTACCTCCCCATCCAGTTGGCTGGATATCTTCGAGCCTGATACGAGAGCTTTCGGGAGCGGTGTACTTGACCATATAGTCGTATTTTCCACTTGGTTCTCCCAAGGTGTCCCAAACTTCTTTGGAACTGGAGGAGTCATCTCTCTCGATGACGTTAACCTCAGGAAAAGCATAGTTGATGAATTCGAGTCCTGCAAACGTTGCGAATTCATCTTCACGTTGAGTAGTTTCTGAGTGACCTGAGTGTTGATCCCATGACATGGTGGGGACACAGGTATTCTGTTCAATGACGGTCAACTGATTTTCATTGTTCGGCTGACCCTCTTGCCCCAAGTTTCCTGGGTAAGGCTACCACATTGGCAGACCATCCATTGGGCCATAGTACTTGTAGTCAAAGTTGTCTTTCATCAGAGTGTCCTCTTCTAATGAATTTGGCGGAGCACGGCATCCTTTTGGATCACAATCTCCATATGTCATTTTGACATCTGACCGTGGTATAAATCTCGGACTCTGTGCGGGAAAGCAAAATGGCGTAGGCAGCTCTTCCTGAGACATATAACCGTCCTCATTAAGGTAGGACTTCCATTCTTCATCTGTGTCAGAGGGATCTTCCTCATTGATAGCATGTACTGCTTGAGACACTGGGTGAAGGAAACCTCCACTGTGGAAGAAGTTTTGAAGGGGATGAAGACTTTCATCGTTAGCAGCTGTCTGGGTACAGGTTGCAGAAAAACCAAGACCCTTCTTTGTTTTATTGTCAATAGGAATGACAAGCTGTCCCCATCCAGTTGTATCGGTACTCTCGACCGCTTTGATAGCATCTTTGTATGAGGAAATCGAAGTTCCTCCTTGGGATTGATTGTCCTTGTTCACCGACAATGCTTGGAACTGAGTTCCAATAACCTCCTCGGGTTCTATACTAGTAGATGATGACAAGTTACTCACAAGCAAGGCTTGTTCCCCACAAACTGTGACAATTTGATCGTTCTTGACGAACTTTAGCTTTTGGTGGAAGGTCGAAGTGACCGCTCCAGCCTGATGTATCCAAGGTCTTCCTAATAAACAACTGTATGTTGCCCGGATATCCATGACCTGGAAAGTGACTTGGAAAGTGTGAGGATAGTTATGGGAAGATCAACTTCGCCGATAACTGTTTTTCTGGATCCGTCGAATGCTTTGACGACAACCTCGCTGACTTTCATTGGAGGGCCTTTGAATGATAATTGCATCAAAGTGGACTTCGGCATAACATTCAGGGCTGACCCTGTGTCTACCAGTACGCTGGCTAAAGCATCATCCTGGCATTTGACTGTAATGTTGAGTGCCATGTTATGACGGAGACCCTCTTTGGGTAATTCCTCATCACTAAATCCCAAATTGTTGCAGGAAGTGATGTTAGAGACAATGCTATCGAACTGTCTGATTGTTACATCCTGTTCCATAAAGGCTTGCTCCAAGACTTTCTGTAGAGCCTCCCTACGCGCTTCTGAACTAAGTAACAGTGATAACACCGAGATCTTTGAAGGAGTCTGTAACAGTTGATCAACAATGTTGTATTCACTCCTTTGGATGAGCTTCAGCATCTCATCATCATTTTTCGAAAGGTCGAGATTACTGGATTGACCGACTGGTGGATCAGGAGTTTCCGTCTGGAGTTCCTTTTCCTTGTTAGCTTCCCCAACCCCTCGGTTGAAGATTCTACCACTCCGTGTTACACGACTGATGTCTGCAATATTCACGACGGAGGGTAATGGAATTTCCTTTCCATTTTCAACTGTCGTTGCACCGTATTTGTAAGGGATAACCTTAGTTGATTCATACGGTAGTGGTCCCGGTAGATAGATGACTATGGGAACCTTCTGATTTTTCTGACCATCATAAGTGATCTCGATTCGTTCCCGGTTGGGAACTTTAGATTCGTCAAGTAGAGGGATGATGGAAAAAACATCCCTGGTCCTGTGATGACCAGAGATCGTGACAACATCCTCAACTTGCTCGGCAAGGTAGTTCGGCGTCCAGTCGATGGGTCCAAAACCCGGATATGGACGAATTTCTCCACGATCCACCTGACCCTGAAGAGCTGCTCTCACAAGGTAACACCCTTGGTTACTTTCCGAACAGACGCTACAACTGTCATAGTTGTGTAGTGGCACCTGGCCACACCCACTTTGAATACAATGTAACCTTACTAGGTTAGCTTCCACTGATCGGACATCCTGACTTTGACGCCGGGTAGGATTCCTGTTACTGATACTAATCTGCTGAGTATCTTCATCCATATAAATTGGCATCCACCAGTGATTTAACAAGTGCTGAAGTGCCTCCTGGACAAGGGTACAACCTCGATCGTTTTTGCAACCCGCTTTACAGCTTTGATAGTCATGTGATATTAAGAATCCGAGTCGGACCTGCTCAGCATGTAACTCTACCAGGTTGGTATTCATCACGCGAATATCGAAGATCTGAACCATGTTGATCTGATAAGGGTTCCTATCATGGTAGTCTTGGATCCATCCAAGATCCATCTGGCGCTGGAGGGCCTCTTGTATGAAAGAGCATCCCTGTTTGTTTACCGAGCAAGTCAAACAGGAACTGTAATCGTGCCGTGGCAGATTATGATACTGGCTTTGCCTTGAGTGCATTGTCACCAAGTTGACATTCATTGCACGGATATCGTGGTTCTGAATGACGTTAGAATTCTTGTAAACCATGTTAACTTCACTAACTCAGTACTCTTGGATCCATCTGAGATCCATTTGTTCCTGTAGAGCTGCTTGCACTACCGAACATCCTTGATTGTTTTTAGAGCAGATATCACACTGGTGATAGTTATGAGGTGGCACATGGCCATATCTACTCTGTCTACAATGCATCTTGACCAAATTGGTTTTCAACAAGAGTACATCGTGAATTTGATAGACATTGTTAAATTCTCCTTCTATCAAATTGACTGCAGCCTTCTCGTGTTGAGGCAGCGGGTTCGTGAGAACATTAGGATTCGTATCCTTGAAGGATAAGACCCCGCTCCTAACAAGCTTTTGTACGTCGGACTTGAAATTGAGGTAAGTCTCTATGTTATGCCCCGAACCTCCTTGATGATAAGGGCATGTTTGATCCACCTTAAACCAAAAAGGCGGATTTTCCGGTACTGTAAGAGGAGACTTATTCTGGATGTGCCCCTTAGCCAGTAGTAACGGAAACAGTTCTGCATACGTTACGGGTATAGGATCAAATCCTGGTGGCCGTGTTGTACGGTTGTTGTTATATGGAGGACGAGCCTGCTGAAGAGGTTGTTGTGTCCTTTGTTGATCAGGCTGGCTCTGCGCAACCTGAGGTTGATACGTAGGAATAGACGCAGGGTTGATAGCAGGAGTCATAGCTGCTACCGGTTGATAACGTCGCCTTTGCTTTCCGAGAGAGATATTCCCAATATCTTGCTTTTTTTCTTAGGGAGAGCACTACCGTATTTTTTAGTACCGCTCGTCGATCCAGTGTCTTTTTACCAAACGTCCTTCTCGGACGGCTTTCTCAAGACGTACGCCCATGCCGACCATTTCGGTGAAATCATTGGGCGCACTGGAAACCATTCGGTCATAGTAAAATGAGCTTAAGGTCTTTAAGAAGATCTTTGTCATCTCTTTTTCCTCAAGAGGTGGACAAATTTGAGCGGCAAATTCACGCCACCTTTGAGCATACTCCTTAAAGGTTTCCTTGTCCTTTTGTGACATTGATCTGAGTTGATCTCTGTCGGGTGCCATGTCCAAATTGTATTTGTATTGTTGGACGAAGGCAGTACCAAGATCTCTGAATGTGCTAATCGTAGTACGGTTTAAACCCATGTACCATTTGAGTGCGGCACCGGTTAAACTATCCTGAAAGTAGTGAATCAGTAGGTCCTGATTCTCCGTCTGAGCTGACATCCGCCGAGCGTACATCACCAGATGGCTTTGAGGGCAAGAGTTACCCTTGTACTTTTCAAAGTCGGGCACTTGGAACTTGTGCGGGACTTTCACATTTTGGACCAAGCAGAGATCTGCGGCGTCCTTTCCAAATAAATCCTGACCGCGAATGGCTTGCAGTTCCTTCTGCATTTCCAAGAACTGTTCCTGGAATTCCTCCATTCTGTCAAACATAGTTTCCTTCTTACTAGAAGGTGTATGTGGAATCTGTCCTTCCGGGACAGTGTGCACCACAGAGGGTGGTACCGTGACTACGGCAGTGAGTCTTGGCGTTTCCCGAAGTTTGTAACCTTCAGGAGTCTTCAGTATGCCCCTGGCATCTTTGCTTTCCCGAAGTTTGTAACCTTCAGGCCCAGCGGCTTCTGTTGCGATTCCCTGATCTTCAGTGATCGGCGGAACATATCCTTCCGGGATATAGTTAACAGGCATGCCCCAAGGACGATCTTTCGGTATTTGATACCTAGGATCATACTTCTCCACTATGGGCGTTGAGGTGATCTCTGAGATCACAGTTCTTTGTAGCTGAGCTTCTGCCATGGCTTGCATGTCGTTACGAAGCTTTCTCATATCTTCCCTCAGAGCGTCGATTTCTTCCTTCAACTCTCTATTTTCTTCCTCAAGAGCATCCATCCTTTTCTGACGATTGGCCCGAGTATTGTACGAATGAGACAGTTTGACTCTAGAATCGAGACACAAACGTGAGATTCGTAGGTAAGAAGAATACGTGATGTGAGAATGATGAATGCAATGATTATATTAATTGTTTAAGGTTTAATCAAAATAAACTTCGACAATTAGATTACAAATATCAAACAGTGGGGAAACCCCTTTTTTATTGAATTCAAAGGATTACAGAAATGGAAATACAGTAGATTACAAGGTGCAGAAACAGAAACCTAAGGTAATGGGCCCAGAGTCCTCTCTAAGGAGAACTCGGGTGTTAATTCTGGTATCTTCCTTTTCTTTGACTGGGGCTCTTGGGCCGTTGTCGGGTTGTCATTCCTTTGCCAAGTGAAAGGAGCGAGCAAATTCCTTTGGTCATCCTGATTATCTACAGCATGTTGCTCCAAAATTTCAATCAGAGCATCTTTTTCTTTCAGTAATTGCTGTATTTTGATGCACTCTACGTCGAGGGTGCGGGACTTGTTCTTCCAAGACCTTCTCTCCCGTTGAACTTTGTTGAGAGTAACCTGAAGCTTTTCAGTTTCCGTCATGAAATACATGACAGATTCCCTCGGCGGAAGAATTCCGTAACGAGGATAAGGCATTTTTAGCTTGAGAGCTCTAGTTTGTACCCAATGGAGATAAGGCTCCACCGAGACACAATCCGGTTTTCCTAGAGACTCTCGTCCTTTCTTATGAACATGCTTCCAAGCGTGCACTATTTCCATCTTTAGTGCTCTGTCGTTTTCTCCTTCCTTGAAGAAAAGACCTTCCAGATGAACACCCAATGGGATGTGTCTCATCGGGTATCCAAATTGACGAAGAACCAATACCGGATGAAAGTTGATTCCTCCCTTAGTTCCTATGAGGGGTACGTTGGGGAAGTTTCCACAACGATCAATGATCCTGATTCCATCATAAATCCTATTACACCAATCTATATCAGAGTTGGTAAGAGACATGATCTTCTGCGACCAACGTAAGGCACTCTTACAATCCCAAAAAGAAGTAGACTTAGGCAAGTGAGAGATAAACCATTTGTAAAGCAGAGGTACACAGCATTTGATCTCCCCTCTGTTGTACAAATTTCCCAAGTGTACAGAATGATACGCATCTGCGAGCAAAGTCGGCATAGGATTTCCAATGAGAAAAACCTTAATAGAGTTAATATCGACGAAGTTATTGATGTTAGGAAACAAAAATAACCCGTAGGTGAGCAAGACAAAGATGCTTTCAAAAGCAGTCACGTTCCCTATACTGGCAAAATATAGGGCTTTCTTTGTCAAGAACTGGGCTGGCAAACCTTGGACGCCACCCTTAGTGGTTAGGTGAGTCCTGACCTCAGACTCGTCCAAATGAATTGCTCTCGCAATGGTCTGATTCTTTGGAATTTCTTCCAGTCCAGAAAATGGAGCTCGATCTGTAATGTGTAAATCGATCAGGTGAGAATACTCCTCCAGCGTTGGTGCTAGCTGGTAATCTGGGAATGTGAAATAGTGATAAACCGGATCGTAAAACTGAATGAGTGCATCCATGATTCCCTCAATCACATGGACTCTTAACAGTGGTAGCAAACCTCCATGCTTGGCTCTGAAAGCCTCTGGGTTAGTGATCATCCTCGCTAACCTTCTCAAATCCTCTAGTTTTGGAACCTTGAAGGTATACTGGTGAGTTCTCTTTCTACCGAAATCCATTAGTGCAATCCTTTTCTCTGATATTTGCAATCACAGTCTTAGTTTACTTTGAAAAACAGAGAGACTAGAAGAGAAGATTTTTTGAATGTTTTAATGTTTTTTTAAATGAATGTATGAATGCAGCACACAAAAACATAGAAAAAACATGGGGTCAAAGGGTCGTTGTCATGAAGTCAAGGCTCTACCCATCCCCAAAGGTTTATACTAGGGTGATTTTTGTACCTGTACTCATTATCATCAGCTCCTCCCAGGAAAGCAAAACAACAAGCGGATCGCCAACGAGTTGTAGAGCAATCTTAGAGTAAGTGCCATTCACCGAGAATTGATCACCAGCCTCAAATGAGGGTAGTATCGCGTAACAACTATTTCCGATAGTTTCCGCAATACGAAAGGGTTTGGCTCCTCAGCTTCTCAAACTTAACAACCGGCCCATTGTCTAGGTGAGAGAATGGGTTGCGTTGGTCAGCCTCCACTGAGGTTGATGGTCGACCCCGTCGCCATCACTTATCTTAAGTGTATACTCAATCTTTCCACATACGGCATCACCCGCATTCCCATTAGCGGAAAAATAAACATGTATAGCAATTAGGAAAACCAGTATATATATTTGTCCTAAACATCCTAGACCTTTAAAGCTATGAATCCTAAGTTCCTGAAAGAAAATGGGTTCCCCGGCGGAAGCCCCAATCTGTGGTTTCCACACAAGAGGTGAAAAGGTAGTCCGTGCCTAGATCTAACTTTGATAGGCCCCACGGTGGGTGCCATTTTTCTGTAGCGAGCGATTTTGGACGCGGTTCTTAAGCGCTGGTCGCTCTCTGCGGTTGAGCTTAAAACTACAGGTCAATTCATTTTTTATCCTATTGTGAGCTGATGAAGGAAGGGAAATAGATGTCTCCAATTAACCCTGCTTTGCATACTGAGTTTAAACAGCGGTATGTTAGGTTACGGATGCTATCAATGTGGGGGGGACCTTTGTACTGGTTATTTGTATTTTTGCCAATATGGTTTTCTTTCTTTTTATCTAGGCTGAAGGTTTCTGGCGGGGAATAAGGATTAGGATGTTAGGACTGGTGCTTTTGAATTACTGCTTTTGATTGATGGAGATATGGGATTTTGGGTTTTTGTTTAGTGTGCTCGCTAAGATTTTTCTTTCAAACTTATGCCTATGTATCCCCGTTTACCGAAATAGGGAAATCAGAGCGTTCGTAAATGGTTGTTTTTGGTGTCTTGTTCAAAGCCCAAGACATGAAGCGAAAGGTGGTTTGTATCTTGTTCAAAGCCCAAGATGTGAAGCTGAAGAGTGTATTTGTATCTTGTTCAAAGCCCAAGATATGAAGCTAAAGGGTGTTGACTTTAGAGAGAATTTGTCATCTCTAAAGAGGGGTTTGTCTGCTATGACTGTTTATAAAGGAGAATTACTTTAACCGGGATACGCGGATCCTAGCAATGCCATAATTTCCTTTATAGGGGGTTTTAACCTGAAGGAGAAGACTTTAACTCAGTGTAGAGCAATGCTATATTTCCTTAGGAAATTCTCATGCTAAAAGAGGGACAGTGGCATGGATGTAGATAATCCAGAGGCTTGCCGCTTACAACGATTAGATGAAAGGGAAGGAGTTGTTGAAGTTTGTGTACTGTGAACGAGGCACAACTTTGATGCTAAAAGGTTAATTGGATTAACCAGTGATTTTCTTATATAAAGCCTAAGAGGAGGCTAATATGTGTCTCGTACAAAGCCCGAGAGAGAGGCGAAAAGGTTTTGACTCAACGAGGGAATCTTTTGGTATCTCGTATAAAGCCCGAGATGGAGGCGATTTGACTCAACAAGGGAGTTTTTTGTATCTCGTATGAAGCCCGAGATGGAGGCGAAAGGGGTGATTGACTCAACGAGGGACTCTCTTATGTGTCTCGTACAAAGCCCGAGAGAGAGGCCAAACGTTGTCTCAGTTAAGTGACAGGTCCAGTATACTGATTTTGAAAGAGAAAATCAGTTCTTATATGAGCAACACTGTACTCAGGATTTGATTCAAGGATCCGGGTTATTCCTGTTCTTTAAGGAAGCGGGAGGGTCCTTGTACTAAGCCCAAGAGGAGGCAGGGTTGCTTTTAGGAAGCCAGTGGGTCCTTGTACGATGCCCAAGAGGAGGCCGATGCTTTTAAGAAGCCGATGGGTCCCTAAACCCCAAGAAATTCAAGGCAATGCTATTCACCGAGAATAGATTCAAAGTTAGGAACGTTCGAGAATTTGGAAGAAACTAAAAGATGCCATTCATGGAGAATACATTCATCTCTGGGAATAGAGTTTCTTGACGATTCCTAATGAGGACAGCCTGAGAGAAGACTGTGTCTGGTGATCCTATTGGTGGATCTAGTTGTCTATTTCTACGATTAAATGAAACGGCGTCACCTAGTTCTAGACGCAGTTGCCGGGAAAACTCTAAATATCTATACTATTATTACACAATTGATATGAGTTTATGAAAGAAGACTTACAGCGAAACAGCCCCACAATACAGTTATATATATATGAAAGCAGTAAATGAAAGCAATAACCACTTACTCGGTTGTAGAGCTTCCATGCTGTTTGGTTAGTTGTTCAACAAAGAAAGATTGAAAAACAATAGTATATTCAAAATCAAAGGAGAAAGTGCTTTGAAAAAGAAAGATTTGGGGCTTACAGCTCAAGGAGAGGCCCAGGGTTTTATCAGTGAGCGCACTGTTGAATTTGTACAGAGGGACTTATACAAGTGACTGAGGCCCAAAATGTTTTCTATACAAAGGGATGGGTCTTACACTCTCTCAAGAGGCCCAAAAGGTTTAAAGAAAAAGAGTGGGGCTTATAACACGAGGGTAGGCCCAGATGATTTTTCCGTTTGAAATGGCGATCACGCCGAGGTTTTCTTTTAACGCAGAGGGACTTATACAATATCTGAGGCCCAAAGTGATTTTGGTTAAAAGGGGATTGGGTCTTACACTCTATTAGAGGCCCAAAAATTTTGAATGGGTCTTATAGCTCGAGGAGAGGCCCAAGGTTATTTTTCAAAAGGCGATGATCGTGCCGTTTATTTGAAAATGTACAGAGGGACTTATACAACGAATGAGGCCCAAAATATTTCTGTACAAGTGGGTTGGGTCTTACACTCTCTCAAGAGGCCCAAAATGATTTGAAAATGATTTATGAGGGTTGAATTAATCCAAAAACCCTAATTTGTTTTCAAAAATGTATTTAATTGAATAAAAATTCAATTAAAATGATCAAAATTGTTTAACATATGGAAAACAAATTGTGATTTTGGATTAATGCTTCAAAAATTAAGTATTGACCTACAAAATAATTAGAAAGCATTAAAAGTTGCAAAATCAATGTAGAAAAAATATTTAAAATGTCAAAAACAATTAAAATATTAATTCTTTGCAAAAATATCAATTATATGAAATAAATAATATTTTTCGGATTTTTTGATAAAATAAAATATTTTAACATTTTTGTGAATTATTAAAAAAGGAATCAACTCAAAATCATTAAAACTCAGAGAGAAATTAATTTTTGAATCAATTAAATAAAAATTACAAAATTCAAATATTTGAATTTCTAAAAATGGCGCCAAGAACAGCTGAAGAACACGCGCGTGTTCTGGGTTTGGCTGATTTGCATTTTCTATCCAATCTCCCTGAATACTTGATTATAACATGCAATCCACATATCATTATGCTCGTCTCAACCTCACAATCATGTCTATGTCCATTAATTTCATTTAAATTAAACATATAACAAGAAATCATGAAAAATCCTCAAGAACCCTAATTTCTGCATGAAGGCTAAGATTTTTGATACACGATTCAAACAATGCAATTAATTGAGGGAAAACATTCCATGCATGATTATGAACATATGGCCAAATTATTGTGCAGCAAAAATTGCATGGATCATAGAGTTAGAAGAGCTCATGCTTACCACTTGCAGCTGGTGATCGTGATTTGTGTTGGAGGTGTTACAGCTAGGTTCCAATGATGTGGATAGCTTCCCTAGGTACCAAGTGATGTGTCTGAGTGCTTGGAATGGATTGAAATGGTTTGGAGTTGAAGATGGCACCTCAACTGCAAAACTGTCAAGAACTTGAGCAATTGGCTGGTGATTTTGTGAAATCAGTGTTCCAGATGTTATGTGAGTGTTTGGATCACTTCTATATGATGTATGTGAGGTGTGTGAGTGATTGGTTTGATTGGAAAAGCTCTCAAACTCAAAACCCGATAGCTACCTCGCTAAGAAAGGCATTTTTGCCAAGAGAAAGAGATTTTGAGGAAAGCATCTGTTTGATGGCTTTGGTGTACTCAAGCTGATCACAATTGAGCTCTATTTATAGTAGAGCAAGTTTGTTTTGCAAGGAATAGTGAATGGCAACTGGTAAGTAGGTTTGGCCAATGTTGTCCAATGGAAATCCAAGTCTCCTCTAGCCATTGACTAGAGGTTAGGGCACAGAGCTGTGGTTCCCTTGGTCTTGGATAAGTCTTGACTGATTTTAGATGAGAATGACTCAGTCCATGCCACCTTGATGCTTCCATTGAATGCTTCAATCCAAATTTGGAGTCTTGTCCCTATTTTGGCCATTATAGGCTCAACATGCTATTTCTTGTTCCATGGACTTTGGAGGCTTGGCTCAGTGATTGTCCCCTTTAGATTCAATCCTCAGATGTGTCCAAGTGGATAGGAGCATTTGAATTTGGCTGATTTTGGTAAATCGAGCAAAGTTGCAAATTCTGCCTTGCCTTGGCAGATTTCAGCAAGGCAACTTTCCAATGTCATATCTCATGACTCAAATGGAATTTGGCAATGTTCTTGGCCATTCTGGAAAGCTCTTACATGATATAACAACTGTTTGAACATATTTGGTTTTGATCTCTTTTGAATCCAAGTGAAAAATCTCCCTACATTTGGAAAAAGTGACATTTTCACTTTTCAGCCATTTTGATCACTCCATAACTCAAAATCCTTAATGAATTGGACTTAGGTCTAGTTGAAGTTTTTGTAGAGGGTAATGAGGGCTACAAATCCATCTTTGGATGAGAAAAAATGGCCTTGTGGTTTAGGAGTTATGATCCTTCAAAGTTGGTACCCTTGTCACTTTATTTTTAACTTAGAAAATTTTCTAAGTTTTTATGGTTACCCCTTTTACAAGTTATCCCACTTTTCTTTATTTTTCTTGATGAATGATGATTAAAATCATACATTAACATCATTTTAGGGTTAAAAATCCATTTTGGTGAAAAATCTCAAAAAGTCAAAGTTGACTTTTGTGCACAGTTGACTTTTTATCAGATGAATTCCAAACTGTGCAATTCTTCAGGAAATCATGTCCTTGACCTAAATCAAACTTGATGGACATGTTCCATGGGTGTCATAGGGTATATTGGGGCATGTCCTAGGGCTTGGGAGCATGTCCTGGTCAAAAGTCAAAGTTTCAGTTGACTTTCCTCGCGAAACCCTAATTGTGGTGCAGATGAAATTGAGACTTGTTGTAACGGTCCGTTTTTAATATTTCCTTTTTCCGTGCTTTTTGGTGTTAATTGGTCGAGTCTTTATTTTTAATTGAGCAATATTTATGTTAATTGCTAATTGGTGTGATTATATGTTATTTTGCACATTGTGTATTTTTACCGTTTTTGAGAGTTGCGGGGAAAATTGGAATAGAGGGTATTTGACATATTTCATAATTAATAGTATTAGTTAATAATAGTAAGTTTAGATATTTATTAGAAATGTTTAGAATTTTTAAGTTAAGAAAATATAAAAGAAAATAGTTAGTATAAGTTTAGAAAAGTTAGTAAGAATTTCCAAAAGAGAAGAAAAAGAGAGAAGAAGAAAAGAGAAAAGAAAGAAGAAAAGAGAGGAAAACTTGTGAAGGAAGAAACCAATCTCCCGACTTTCTAGAACACGATTAAATCGGGTAAGGGTGCGAAACTCGGTTATTATATCATTGTGTATGATTATATATGTTTTGTGTGGATGTTTTGGATTGGTTTTCCATATGTTTCCGTTTATGCCGTATTGGACGAAATCGTTAGAAACCGATGTTTTTACGGTCGAAAAGTCGTATAAATACATGTGTTGGTTGGTTATATGTATGTGAGTTTCTGTTTAAAGTCTCATGAAGTTTGGATATGTTTCGGTTAGTTTTCGCTATGTTTCCGTTATTTTGTCCGTTTAGGTCGAATTGTAGGAAGTCGATAGGAACCGATGTTTTCACGGTTAGAATTCGAAATAAATTACGTAGTTGTATCGAGTAAGGTTAGGTCGTCGTATGTCGTGATTTTTATTCGATTTGATGATGTTTGAAAATTCTGGTTTTTGGAAGGTTGAAATTTAATCGAAAAATCGAACGTCGTAGAAATTTCGTTTATGTGTTCTAAAATGTTCTTATGTATTTGGTGGTTGCGCGTATATGTTTGTTTCGGTGAAAATGTTCGATTTAGTCGAGTTTTCGGGCAAAAGGAAAAATGGCAGCAAAGGTGTATTTTGAGAAATTCTGATTTTTGAGAAAAACAGGGCTATGCATCGATACATAAGCTATGTATCGATACGAAATGGATTATGTATCGATACATAACCCTTATGCATCGATACATACTGTGAAAATTGGGAAAAACAGCATTTTCACTACAGCATGTGTCGACACATGCGTGCTATGTATCGATACATGTGGCTTTTTGTATCGATACATAAGCCTATGTATCGATACATACTGTGCTGAACCATGAAAATCTGGTTTTTCGGGGAAACTTCAGAAATTCATATCTCTTGAACCGTAAGGCGGTTTTAACCCTCGTTCGAAGCGTTAGAAAGCTAACGAGATGCTCTTTCTAGGAAAAATAGTTTTGGGGTCTGAACTTGGCCCAATTGGTACAGTTTTTACGAACCGTTTCGTTGTGTCGGGCATCCGGTTTATGTTTCGCGTTATTTTGAAATATTCATATCTTGTTAACCGTTTATCGTATTTAAGAGTTCTTTATACCGAATCGAAGCTATCGATGAGTACTTGTTGATGATGGTAGAAAATATTATTTTTGGCTGACTTTTAGCCGACTTTTCCGAGAAACCGTAAAATGGAATTTTTGAGTTATTTTCTATATTGTGCGATAGAATGTGATATGTTATGAGATGGTTTGTGTGATGATTCTTTGATGGTATATTGGTGTTTGTGGCCATTTTGGGTAATTGTGTGCATTACTTTATATGTACTTGAAATTCATGATTTAATGTATGAGCTTTGATTGCCATGGGTCATTATATGACATGCATCATGTGGTAGACATTGTAGATCCCTTCGTGGGTGTAAACAATGCAGTTAGACATTGTAGATCCCTTTGTGGGTGTAAACAGTGCATGAAGACATTGTAGATCCCTTTGTGGGTGTAAACAATGCATGTTGAATTGTAGATCCCTTATGGGTGTAAGCAATTGTTGTATTGATCGTGTGCCTATTATAAAGGACTAAAAACGATCCATAACGTCGTATGCTTGGTGATAAGTGGTAGCGACGGGGAACATCGTATGCCCGACGGGGAGTTACCCTAAGTAACGAGCGATGATTCCAAGAGTTCCTGGGGGACTAATGGTACCGCATGCATAGAGTCGTTGTGTCGGTCTCTGTGCATTTGCATAATTCATTACATGAATGTTTATGTGTTGAATTTTGAGAAGGAATTGTTATGCATTGTGTTAATGTATAGGCTTATGTGATTGATGTGTGAAATGGGGTTAATATGTCTTGTATTGTTTACAAGTATCATATTTGTATGGTGAGAATAATTGTGCATATTTTGCTAAGTGTTACATAATGATATGCAAGTATATTATAATCCTGTTTCTCACCCTTCTGCTGTTTTATAATGCTCTATGAGGCATTGCAGATTAGATGCTGGAGTCTTTTGCGAAGATTAGTGTCTTCGTCTTTTTGTCGTTCCGTCGGCTCTGATATGTAACACGGGTAGTCGGGGTTCGAGTGTAGATGTTTCGTTTGGCCTGTATCTAGTGGCTTTGTATGAACATGTATATGACATACTTATCTTTTGTGATGACATCAGTTATGGATGTTCCGCTTTAATTCTGTAACTGAATGCTGGTATTTTGGAACTGAGTTCCTATGTTTATATGGCTATCAGGTTGTTATATATCTATATGAGCAGGTTGTTTTAGTTCACGTTGGTGTGGCATCTCTGGCTATATCATGATAAATTATTCTTTGCTCTGATGTTTTATTTATAAGAATAGTTTATTCCGATTTTTGTACGGGGTATAGAAGGGGTGTTACATTAAGTGGTATCAGAGCCAATGGTTGGTTTGTCCGACCATGTTGTTGTGTCGGTTGTGTCTGGTTGGTCTGTTGCACTCTGTGGAGTGGTTGTTTAACCATAATTTGCTATCATTGGGAATGTTCAGATTATGGCGGCAAGACGTGACGCTGCTATGACTGCGGCCATGCAAGCTATGGCGTAAGCGATGCAGAATTTACCCAATGCTGCGGCGGACGAGGAGTCGCGTAGTATGGATAAGTTTCAGAAGAATAACCCACCGAGCTTCAAGGGTACTCATGATCCTGATGGAGCACAACTTTGGCTGAAGAAGATTGAGAAGATCTTCCGTTTCATTAGGTGTTCCGAGGAACAGAAAGTGCAGTATGGTACTCATGTGCTGGAAAAGGAGGCTGAGGACTGGTGGATAAATGCTTCTCAGAGGTTTGAGGAGGATGAAATTGTGGTTACTTGGGCTGTGTTCAAAGATGCTTTTCTGGAGAAGTATTTTCCGGAAGATGAGAGAGGTAAAAAGGAAATTGAATTTCTTGAACTGAAGCAGGATAATTCCTCTGTTGCGGATTATGCTGCTAAGTTTGAAGAACTGGTGAAGTTTTGTCCCAATTATAATACGGCTGGTTTGGAGAGGTCTAAGTGTCTGAAATTTGTGAATGGCTTGAGGCCAGAAATCAAGCAAGGTATCGGTTATCAGGAGATAAGACAGTTTTCAGTGTTGGTGAACAAGAGTCGGATTTTTGATGAGGATAGCAAAGCACGTGCTACTCATTACAAGAATCTGAATGATAAGAAAGGAAAGGGGCAGTTCAGAGGTAGGTCTTATGTGACTTCTGTTGATATGGGGAAACAGAAGGCTACTTTTGATAGGAAGCCGAGTGGAGGAGGAATGAATTCTTCTGTGAAATGTTACAATTGTGGTGGTTTAGGTCATCGTATATCGGAATGTAAGAGGAATATGAATAATATGAATAGGTGTGCTAATTGTGGGTTGAAGGGTCATGTGGCTGCTGATTGTAGGAGGAATGCAATCAAGTGTTATAATTGTGGGGAGAATGGTCACTATAGTACAAAGTGCACGAAACCAAGACAAGCTCAAGCGGGCGGAAAGGTGTTTGCATTGGCGGGGACTCAAACTACGAATGCAGACCGTTTGATTAAAGGTACATGCTTTATTAATAGTACACCTTTAGTTGCTGTTATTGATACGGGAGCGACTCATTCGTTTATTTCGTCTGAGTGCGCGAAGCGTTTGAATCTTGCGTTAACTTTGATGGGTGCTGAAATGGTTATTGAGACTCCTGCTTCAGGGTCGGTAAATACATCTTTGGTGTGTATGAGTTGTCCTTTAACCATGTATGGTAAAGACTTTGTTATGGATTTAGTATGTTTGCCGTTGGTGGGATTAGACGTGATCTTGGGTATGAACTGGTTGCAATTTAATCGAGTTCATATAGATTGCTATCACAAATTAGTAAGGTTTTCTTCTATGGAAGATGATGAATTTGAGAGTTTCCTATCCACTAAAGAGTTGAAGAAACTTTTAGCGGACGAAGCTCAATTGTTTGGTTTGTTTGCATCATTGTCGGTGGAGAGTAAAGTTGAGCTTGATGTGTTTCCAGTGGTGTGTGAATTTCCAGAAGTATTTCCGGAAGATATTACGGATGTACCGCCGAAAAGAGAAGTTGAATTTTCTATTGATCTAGTTCCGGGTACTAGACCGATTTCGATGGCACCGTATCGTATGTCGGCATCGGAATTGGTAGAATTGAAAAAGTAATTGAATGACTTGTTGGACAAGAAATTTGTAAGGCCAAGTGTTTCTCCTTGGGGTGCTCCGGTATTGTTGGTAAAGAAGAAGGACGGGAGTATGCGGTTATGCATTGATTATCGACAGTTGAACAAAGTGACAATTAAGACCAAATATCCGCTTCCAAGGATCGATGATTTGATGGACCAATTGGTTGGTGCGAATGTTTTTAGCAAGATTGATTTGAGATCAGGATACCACCAGATTCGTGTGAAAGGAGAGGATATTCAAAAGACGGCCTTTAGGACACGGTATGGTCATTACGAATACTCCGTGATGCCATTCGGGGTTTCTAACGCGCCGGGTGTGTTTATGGAATACATGAATCGTATTTTTCATGAACAGTTGGATCGTTTTGTGGTTGTGTTCATCGATGATATTTTGATTTACTCTAAGTCTCAAGAGGAGCATGAAGAGCATTTGAGAATTGTGTTGCAAATTTTGAAAGAGAAACAATTGTATGCTAAGTTGTCAAAATGTGAATTTTGGCTGTCGGAAGTAAGTTTCCTTGGACATGTTATTTCCGGTAGTGGTATTAGTGTTGATCCATCCAAGATAGATGCGGTGATGCAATGGGAGGCTCCTAGGTCGGTTACGGAGATTCGAAGCTTTTTAGGCTTGGCAGGTTATTATCGGAGGTTTATTGAGGGATTTTCAAAATTGGCACTTCCTTTAACGCAATTGACTTGTAAAGGAAAGGCTTTCATTTGGGATATTCATTGTGAAGAGAGTTTCAATGAGCTAAAGAGAAGGTTGACAACGACTCCGATCTTGATTTTGCCTAATCCTAATGAACCATTTGTTGTGTATTGTGATGCTTCATTGACGGGTTTAGGTGGTGTTTTGATGCAAGATGGAAAAGTTGTGGCATATGCATCTAGACAATTGAGAGTGCATGAAAAGAATTATCCTACGCATGACTTGGAGTTAGCGGCCGTGGTGTTTGTTTTGAAAATATGGAGGCATTATCTTTATGGTGCGAGATTTGAAGTTTTTAGTGATCATAAGAGCTTGAAATATTTATTTGATCAAAAAGAGTTGAACATGAGACAAAGGAGGTGGCTAGAACTTTTAAAGGATTATGATTTTGGTTTGAATTACCATCCGGGTAAGGCAAACGTGGTGGCCGATGCTTTAAGTCGGAGGTTGTTACATATGTCCGCATTGATGATGAAAGAATGGGAACTTTTGGAGGATTTTAGAGACTTGAGTTTAGTTTGTGAAATGACGTCGAGAAGTGTGAGACTTGGTATGCTACACGTTACAAATGATTTTCTTGCAACGGTAGGTGAAAAGCAAAAGTTGGACTTGAAATTCGTTGATTTGATGTTGAATGAGAATGAAGATTTCAAAGTTGATAATTTTGGAGTTTTGAGATTCCGTGGTCGTATTTGTATTCCCGATGATGTGGAGTTGAAAAAGATGATATTGGAAGAAGGGCACCGAAGTAACTTAAGTATTCATCCGGGAGCGAACAAAATGTATCAAGATTTGAGAAAAATCTTTTGGTGGTCCGGATTAAAGAGGGACGTTGCTCAATTTGTGTATGCATGCTTAACTTGTCAAAAGTCTAAGGTGGAACATCAAAAACCGAGTGGATTTATGCAACCGTTGGATATTCCGGAATGGAAATGGGATAGTATATCGATGGATTTTGTTACGGGATTGCCGAATACGCAAAGAGGTCATAATGCTATTTGGGTAATTGTTGATAGGCTTACTAAATCTGCTCACTTTATTCCAATTGATATTAGTTATCCTTTGGAGAAGTTAGCCGAGATTTATGTTCTTGTGGTGGTGAAGTTACATGGAGTTCCTAAGAGTATTGTATCGGATAGAGATCCTAGGTTTACATCGAGGTTTTGGGAGAGTTTACAAAAGGCTTTGGGTTCTAAGCTAAGATTGAGTTCGGCTTATCATCCGTAAACGGACGGTCAAACCGAGAGGACGATTCAATCGTTGGAGGATTTATTGCGTGCTTGTGTACTCGAGCAAGGTGGTGCTTGGGATGGTTATTTGGCGTTGATTGAATTCACTTACAATAACAGTTTTCATTCGAGTATAAGTATGGCACCATTTGAGGCTTTGTATGGTCGGAGATGTCGAACACCTTTGTGTTGGCATGAAACCGGCGAGAGGACGATAGTTGGACCGGAAATGGTACAACAAACAACGGAGAAAGTGAAGTTTATTCGGGAGAAGATGAAAGCTTCTCAAAGTAGACAAAAGAGCTATCATGACAAGAGAAGGAAAGATCTTGAATTTCAAGAAGGCGACCATGTGTTTTTGAGAGTTACACCGGTTACGGGTGTGGGTCGTGCTCTGAAGTCGAAGAAGTTGACTTCTCGTTTTATTGGTCCATATCAGATATCCGAAAGAGTTGGTGCAGTGGCTTACAGGATAGCATTGCCACCGAATCTTTCGAATCTACATGATGTTTTCCATGTTTCACAGCTACGAAAGTATGTTCCAGATCCGTCTCATGTGATTCCGATGGATGAGGTTGAGGTAAGAGATAATCTTACGGTTGAGGTTTTACCGGTGAGGATTTTAGATCGCGAGTTGAAAAGGTTAAGAGGCAAGGAGATTGCACTTGTGAAAGTGGCGTGGGGAGGCGCTGCTGAGGGCAATTTGACTTGGGAATTGGAAAGTCGGATGCGGGAATCGTATCCGGAGTTGTTTGGATCAGGTAATATTTTCGAGGACGAAAATTTCTCAAGTGGAGGAGAGTTGTAACGGTCCGTTTTTAATATTTCCTTTTTCCGTGCTTTTTGGTGTTAATTGGTCGAGTCTTTATTTTTAATTGAGCAATATTTATGTTAATTGCTAATTGGTGTGATTATATGTTATTTTGCACATTGTGTATTTTTACCGTTTTTGAGAGTTGCGGGGAAAATTGGAATAGAGGGTATTTGACATATTTCATAATTAATAGTATTAGTTAATAATAGTAAGTTTAGATATTTATTAGAAATGTTTAGAATTTTTAAGTTAAGAAAATATAAAAGAAAATAGTTAGTATAAGTTTAGAAAAGTTAGTAAGAATTTCCAAAAGAGAAGAAAAAGAGAGAAGAAGAAAAGAGAAAAGAAAGAAGAAAAGAGAGGAAAACTTGTGAAGGAAGAAACCAATCTCCCGACTTTCTAGAACACGATTAAATCGGGTAAGGGTGCGAAACTCGGTTATTATATCATTGTGTATGATTATATATGTTTTGTGTGGATGTTTTGGATTGGTTTTCCATATGTTTCCGTTTATGCCGTATTGGACGAAATCGTTAGAAACCGATGTTTTTACGGTCGAAAAGTCGTATAAATACATGTGTTGGTTGGTTATATGTATGTGAGTTTCTGTTTAAAGTCTCATGAAGTTTGGATATGTTTCGGTTAGTTTTCGCTATGTTTCCGTTATTTTGTCCGTTTAGGTCGAATTGTAGGAAGTCGATAGGAACCGATGTTTTCACGGTTAGAATTCGAAATAAATTACGTAGTTGTATCGAGTAAGGTTAGGTCGTCGTATGTCGTGATTTTTATTCGATTTGATGATGTTTGAAAATTCTGGTTTTTGGAAGGTTGAAATTTAATCGAAAAATCGAACGTCGTAGAAATTTCGTTTATGTGTTCTAAAATGTTCTTATGTATTTGGTGGTTGCGCGTATATGTTTGTTTCGGTGAAAATGTTCGATTTAGTCGAGTTTTCGGGCAAAAGGAAAAATGGCAGCAAAGGTGTATTTTGAGAAATTCTGATTTTTGAGAAAAACAGGGCTATGCATCGATACATAAGCTATGTATCGATACGAAATGGATTATGTATCGATACATAACCCTTATGCATCGATACATACTGTGAAAATTGGGAAAAACAGCATTTTCACTACAGCATGTGTCGACACATGCGTGCTATGTATCGATACATGTGGCTTTTTGTATCGATACATAAGCCTATGTATCGATACATACTGTGCTGAACCATGAAAATCTGGTTTTTCGGGGAAACTTCAGAAATTCATATCTCTTGAACCGTAAGGCGGTTTTAACCCTCGTTCGAAGCGTTAGAAAGCTAACGAGATGCTCTTTCTAGGAAAAATAGTTTTGGGGTCTGAACTTGGCCCAATTGGTACAGTTTTTACGAACCGTTTCGTTGTGTCGGGCATCCGGTTTATGTTTCGCGTTATTTTGAAATATTCATATCTTGTTAACCGTTTATCGTATTTAAGAGTTCTTTATACCGAATCGAAGCTATCGATGAGTACTTGTTGATGATGGTAGAAAATATTATTTTTGGCTGACTTTTAGCCGACTTTTCCGAGAAACCGTAAAATGGAATTTTTGAGTTATTTTCTATATTGTGCGATAGAATGTGATATGTTATGAGATGGTTTGTGTGATGATTCTTTGATGGTATATTGGTGTTTGTGGCCATTTTGGGTAATTGTGTGCATTACTTTATATGTACTTGAAATTCATGATTTAATGTATGAGCTTTGATTGCCATGGGTCATTATATGACATGCATCATGTGGTAGACATTGTAGATCCCTTCGTGGGTGTAAACAATGCAGTTAGACATTGTAGATCCCTTTGTGGGTGTAAACAGTGCATGAAGACATTGTAGATCCCTTTGTGGGTGTAAACAATGCATGTTGAATTGTAGATCCCTTATGGGTGTAAGCAATTGTTGTATTGATCGTGTGCCTATTATAAAGGACTAAAAACGATCCATAACGTCGTATGCTTGGTGATAAGTGGTAGCGACGGGGAACATCGTATGCCCGACGGGGAGTTACCCTAAGTAACGAGCGATGATTCCAAGAGTTCCTGGGGGACTAATGGTACCGCATGCATAGAGTCGTTGTGTCGGTCTCTGTGCATTTGCATAATTCATTACATGAATGTTTATGTGTTGAATTTTGAGAAGGAATTGTTATGCATTGTGTTAATGTATAGGCTTATGTGATTGATGTGTGAAATGGGGTTAATATGTCTTGTATTGTTTACAAGTATCATATTTGTATGGTGAGAATAATTGTGCATATTTTGCTAAGTGTTACATAATGATATGCAAGTATATTATAATCCTGTTTCTCACCCTTCTGCTGTTTTATAATGCTCTATGAGGCATTGCAGATTAGATGCTGGAGTCTTTTGCGAAGATTAGTGTCTTCGTCTTTTTGTCGTTCCGTCGGCTCTGATATGTAACACGGGTAGTCGGGGTTCGAGTGTAGATGTTTCGTTTGGCCTGTATCTAGTGGCTTTGTATGAACATGTATATGACATACTTATCTTTTGTGATGACATCAGTTATGGATGTTCCGCTTTAATTCTGTAACTGAATGCTGGTATTTTGGAACTGAGTTCCTATGTTTATATGGCTATCAGGTTGTTATATATCTATATGAGCAGGTTGTTTTAGTTCACGTTGGTGTGGCATCTCTGGCTATATCATGATAAATTATTCTTTGCTCTGATGTTTTATTTATAAGAATAGTTTATTCCGATTTTTGTACGGGGTATAGAAGGGGTGTTACATTAAGTGGTATCAGAGCCAATGGTTGGTTTGTCCGACCATGTTGTTGTGTCGGTTGTGTCTGGTTGGTCTGTTGCACTCTGTGGAGTGGTTGTTTAACCATAATTTGCTATCATTGGGAATGTTCAGATTATGGCGGCAAGACGTGACGCTGCTATGACTGCGGCCATGCAAGCTATGGCGCAAGCGATGCAGAATTTACCCAATGCTGCGGCGGACGAGGAGTCGCGTAGTATGGATAAGTTTCAGAAGAATAACCCACCGAGCTTCAAGGGTACTCATGATCCTGATGGAGCACAACTTTGGCTGAAGAAGATTGAGAAGATCTTCCGTTTCATTAGGTGTTCCGAGGAACAGAAAGTGCAGTATGGTACTCATGTGCTGGAAAAGGAGGCTGAGGACTGGTGGATAAATGCTTCTCAGAGGTTTGAGGAGGATGAAATTGTGGTTACTTGGGCTGTGTTCAAAGATGCTTTTCTGGAGAAGTATTTTCCGGAAGATGAGAGAGGTAAAAAGGAAATTGAATTTCTTGAACTGAAGCAGGATAATTCCTCTGTTGCGGATTATGCTGCTAAGTTTGAAGAACTGGTGAAGTTTTGTCCCAATTATAATACGGCTGGTTTGGAGAGGTCTAAGTGTCTGAAATTTGTGAATGGCTTGAGGCCAGAAATCAAGCAAGGTATCGGTTATCAGGAGATAAGACAGTTTTCAGTGTTGGTGAACAAGAGTCGGATTTTTGATGAGGATAGCAAAGCACGTGCTACTCATTACAAGAATCTGAATGATAAGAAAGGAAAGGGGCAGTTCAGAGGTAGGTCTTATGTGACTTCTGTTGATATGGGGAAACAGAAGGCTACTTTTGATAGGAAGCCGAGTGGAGGAGGAATGAATTCTTCTGTGAAATGTTACAATTGTGGTGGTTTAGGTCATCGTATATCGGAATGTAAGAGGAATATGAATAATATGAATAGGTGTGCTAATTGTGGGTTGAAGGGTCATGTGGCTGCTGATTGTAGGAGGAATGCAATCAAGTGTTATAATTGTGGGGAGAATGGTCACTATAGTACAAAGTGCACGAAACCAAGACAAGCTCAAGCGGGCGGAAAGGTGTTTGCATTGGCGGGGACTCAAACTACGAATGCAGACCGTTTGATTAAAGGTACATGCTTTATTAATAGTACACCTTTAGTTGCTGTTATTGATACGGGAGCGACTCATTCGTTTATTTCGTCTGAGTGCGCGAAGCGTTTGAATCTTGCGTTAACTTTGATGGGTGCTGAAATGGTTATTGAGACTCCTGCTTCAGGGTCGGTAAATACATCTTTGGTGTGTATGAGTTGTCCTTTAACCATGTATGGTAAAGACTTTGTTATGGATTTAGTATGTTTGCCGTTGGTGGGATTAGACGTGATCTTGGGTATGAACTGGTTGCAATTTAATCGAGTTCATATAGATTGCTATCACAAATTAGTAAGGTTTTCTTCTATGGAAGATGATGAATTTGAGAGTTTCCTATCCACTAAAGAGTCGTTGTGTCGGTCTCTGTGCATTTGCATAATTCATTACATGAATGTTTATGTGTTGAATTTTGAGAAGGAATTGTTATGCATTGTGTTAATGTATAGGCTTATGTGATTGATGTGTGAAATGGGATTAATATGTCTTGTATTGTTTACAAGTATCATATTTGTATGGTGAGAATAATTGTGCATATTTTGCTAAGTGTTACATAATGATATGCAAGTATATTATAATCCTGTTTCTCACCCTTCTGCTGTTTTATAATGCTCTATGAGGCATTGCAGATTAGATGCTGGAGTCTTTTGCGAAGATTAGTGTCTTCGTCTTTTTGTCGTTCCGTCGGCTCTGATATGTAACACGGGTAGTCGGGGTTCGAGTGTAGATGTTTCGTTTGGCCTGTATCTAGTGGCTTTGTATGAACATGTATATGACATACTTATCTTTTGTGATGACATCAGTTATGGATGTTCCGCTTTAATTCTGTAACTGAATGCTGGTATTTTGGAACTGAGTTCCTATGTTTATATGGCTATCAGGTTGTTATATATCTATATGAGCAGGTTGTTTTAGTTCACGTTGGTGTGGCATCTCTGGCTATATCATGATAAATTATTCTTTGCTCTGATGTTTTATTTATAAGAATAGTTTATTCCGATTTTTGTACGGGGTATAGAAGGGGTGTTACACTTGTTGCTCAAGCTTTTTGGATTAATCCATTGTTCCAAATGGATCAATATAGTTCATTAGAGACCCTCAAACCCTCTCTTGAGGTCTTGGCTCATGATTTTCCCTAAAAGTCAACTTAGGGGTGAATTAGGTCAAGAAACCCTAATTCATGATTTTTGATGTATGCATCCCCTGAGGCAAAATTAACTTGATGATTGGGTCCATGAGGTTCCATGGAGTACATTAGGTTGTGTTTTGGATCATTGGCTTGTGCCCAGATGAAAAATTTCCATCTGGAGGCCCTGGTCGACCAAAACCCTAATTTGGTGACACTGTCGATCTTGAAGCTTGATCCACCTAGAAGGGAGCAATCTTGTGCTTAATCCTTGAAGTGGGAGTCCTCTTGATCCATTGTGGATATTGGAGTGGTTAGACAAGTTGAAGATCATGTCATTCCTTGATTGATCCTTTGTCTAAGGCTCTGAGAGGGCTTAAAACCCTAATTTTGATTGTAGTGAATGCTCAACAACCCTTGAGGCATTTGATGAGGCATGATGGTTCATCCACATTGTGATGATGATTTGCACAATGATGGGAAATCTTAGTAGTCAAATTTTGGGGTATGACAAAGGGAAATAGATGTCTCCAACTAACTCTGTTTGCATACTGAGGTTAAACAGCGGTCTGTTAGGTTACAGATGCTATATGGAAGTGGGGGATCTTTCTGCTTACTTTGTTAAGCCTAAAATGACGGGCTATGCTATTGGTAGGATGTTAGGACTGATGCTTTTCAATTGATGTGTGAGGGTACGGGATTTTGGGTTTTTTTATTAGTGTGCTCGCTAAGATTTTTCTTGCAATCTTATGCCTACGTATTCCCGTTTACCGAAACAGCGAAATCAGAGCAATCATAGTTCCTCCTATTCTATGGGAGGAAATGGTGTTTGGGTGTCTTGTTTAAAGCCCAAGACGTGAAGCTAAAAATTATCTGTATCTTGTTCGAAGCCCAAGATGTGAAGCTGAAGGTGATTTGTTTGTATCTTGTTCAAAGCCCAAGATGTGAAGCTGAAGTGTCTATTTGTATCTTGATTAAAGCCTAAGATATGAAGCTAAAGGGTTTTGACTTTGAGAGAATTTGTCATCTCTAAAGAGGGGATGTTTGGTCTGTTCGTCACAACTGTTGGGTGACTGATCATAAAGGAGAATTACTTTAACTGGGATATTTGAATCCAGCAATGCCATAATTTCCTTTATAGGGGTTTTTTAACCTGAAGGAGAAGACTTTAACTCGGTTTAGAGTAACGCCATCTTTCCTTAGGAATTTCCCATGCTAAAAGAGGGACAGTGGCATGGATGTAAATAATCCAGAGGCTTGCCGCTTACAGCAATTAGATGGGGAAGAAGGAGATGTTGATGTTTGTATGTTGTGAACGAGGCACAACTTTGATGCTAAAAGGTTGATTGTCTCAACCAGGTTTTCATTATACAAAGCCTAAGAGGAGGCTAAAAGGTTGACTTTTTCGGGGAAAATGTTCTTTTTGTCTTGTACAAAGCCCAAGATTGAGGCTAAAGGGGTTTGACTCAACAAGGGAATCTTTTTGTGTGTCTTGTACGAAGCCCAAGACGGAAGCTAAAAGTTGTTTGACTCAAAAGGAGAGTCTTTTATACTCAACAAGAGAGTGATTTTGTATCTCGTACGAAGCCCGAGATAGAGGCTAAAAGGTTGTTTGACTCAACAAGAGAGTCTTTTATACTCAACAAGAGAGTGTTTTGTATCTCGTACGAAGCCCGAGATGGAGGCTAAAAGGTTTGTGACCCAACAAGAGGGTCTTTTATACTCAACAAGAGAGTGATTTTGTATCTCGTACGAATCCCGAGATGGAGGCTAAAGGGTTAGCTCTGCTGGGGAGAATCATTGTACAAAGCCCAAGAGGAGGCTATAGTAACTGTTTCAGTTGGGTGACAGATCCAGTAGGTCGGTTAAAAGAGAAAATCAGTTCTTATATGAGTAATGTTGCACTCATGGACTTGATCAGAGGGTTGGGATTATTTCCTGTTCTCTAAGGAAACAGGGAATCACAGGGTTTTGAGACTGTCCGAGTCTACGGGTGTTCTCCCTATTCTTGAAAGGGGCTTGAGAATGTCTTTGAGACTCAAGGGTCTTAGACTGTCCAAGTCTAGAGTTTTATCTTTTGTACTATGCTTAAGAGACAGTACATTTGCGGTGGAAAGATCTAGACTCTTTGAAAGACTGTTCTATTAAGATGACTAATTTCTGTTCCTATACCTCTAGGAGGTCGTCGGGACAATTTGTACGAAGCCCAAGATGAGGCTGGAAACTTTTAAGAAGCCGAGGGACAATTTGTACGAAGCCCAAGAGGAGGCTATCTTCCCGGAGAAAGAATCATTACACAAAGCCTAAGAGAAGGCTGTAAAAACTTCTAAGAAGCCGACGAGTCCTTGTACAACGCCCAAGAGGAGGCGGGGATGCTTTTAGGAAGCCTGTGAGTCCTTGCACTAAGCCCAAGAAGAGGCTGATGAACAGTTCCAGAAGGGGTTTCACTTGGAACATTGGCCTTCTGTATATGAACTGTTCAAAGGGGAAATTTCTTAGATCTAGTTATCTAAAATTGTTGTAAGGGAAGGTTTTGTCTAGTTCTAGACGTAGTTGCCGGGGAAATTCTAAATATCTATACTATTATTACACAGTTGATATGAGTTTATGAAAGAAGACTTACAGTGAAACAACCCCATAGTACAGTTATATACATATGAAAACGGTAAATGAAAGCGGGTAAACACTTACTCGGTTGTAGAGCTTCCATGCTGTATTGTTAGTTGTTCAACAAAGAAAAGTTGAAAGCAGTATTATATGCAAAATCAAAGGAGAAAGTGCTTTTAAAGGAAAATTGGGGCTTACAGCTCAAGGAGAGGCCCAGGGTTTTATCAGTGATCGCACTGTTGTTTTGAGTTTGTACAGAGGGACTTATACAAGTGACTGAGTCCCAAAAAGGTTTTCTGTACAAAGGGAATAGGTCTTACACTCTCTCAAGAGGCCCAAAAATGATTGAAATAATGGGGCTTATAACACGGAGGTAGGCCCAAATGGTTTGATTTTTGAACTCGCGATCGCGCCAAAGTGTTCTTTTAATGCAGAGGAACTTATACAATGTCTGAGGCCCAAAATTGTTTTGGTTAAAAGGGGATTGGGTCTTACACTCTATTAGAGGCCCAAGGGAGTTTTTAGGAAAAGAAATGGGTCTTATTACCCGAGGGTAGGCCCAGGGTTTGTTTTAAATGGGCGATGATCGCGCCGG
This sequence comes from Lathyrus tuberosus, assembly GCA_022829125.1. NCBI lineage: Eukaryota > Viridiplantae > Streptophyta > Magnoliopsida > Fabales > Fabaceae > Lathyrus > Lathyrus tuberosus. The sequence continues at coordinate 866,089 of JALAZF010000327.1, read as the reverse complement.
ACTTTTTGAAATACAACGAGACTCATACAATAAGTGAGGCCCAAAATGGGTTTATTTTACAAAAAGGCTTGGGTCTTACACTCTATTAGAGGCCCATGAGTGTTTAGAAAATTTTGTTAGGGTGAAAATCAATAAAACCCTAGTTTCATCATTTTTAAAGTAATTATTCAAAGGAAATTAATTAAAATAATACAATTTCCAAATAAGTTTGAATAAACAACTTGTGATTTTGGTTTTAGGTTTGAAAAATGAGGTTTTAATCACAAGATGAATTAAAACCTATTTGGTGTTGATTTTCCAACATGAGTATTTATTTTTAGAAGGTTTAAAAACAAATAAAAGGTATTTATTCACAAAAACACTAATTATATTAAATAAATAATATAAATCTAATTTTTTTGTGGAATAAATTATTTCAACATTTTTGTGATTTTTTGCAAAAAGAACCAATAAAAAATAATTAAAATTGAGTGAGTTATTAATTTTTCAAATCATTTAAAATAAATATGAAAAATAACAAAAACAAGAAAAAGTGGTAAAAAAGAGATCTGGGGTGAGGGGGATTCGAACCCCAGACCTCTCGCTTGCCAATACACACAAAACCAGCTGATCAACCACTGGGGCGCAATGCCAATTCAAATATAGTATGGCAAATGAAAAATATAAGGCAAACTTGGTTGGAAAACCTGAAGAATGGCGCCATGGCCATCTTCTTCCTCGAGCTCGTGCATGAAGCTCCCTATCTCACTCACCTCTAAACCATTTGACATGATTCAAAATCAAATACCAAACTCATGTGTTTTTCACAAGGAACAAGATGGCAATACTTGATTTTATTTATTTTCAGTGTATAGCAAATTATATCATTATGGTCGTATGAACCCTAATTTTGCAAAATCAGTCGTGCAAACATGGTAATGAGGGCTATGATCAAATTTCTTGAGGGAAAACACTCAACATATGATGGCAAGCAAATGGCAAAAATATCATGCGAGGAAATATGCATGGATCATGAAGATGTAGTTTTAGGCTTACCTTGATGCAAGCTGAAATGTGATCTCTGCACAAATGGTGTTCCAGATGAAATTTGATGATCCCTACAGCTTCAATGGATGTAGTGGAGTGTGTTGCCAGCTTTGGAACACTCTGAAAACTTCTGGATCAAGTTGGAGAACTCCAACTGCATAATTGAGGCATAATGGCTTGGTTGAAGGGTGATTTTGAGCTAGGGGTGTTACAGTTGGTGTTTAAGTGTTTGGACACCTCAAATACATCATATGTGATGTGTCTGAGCAATTGGAATGGATTGCTTAGGGCTGCAACTCAAAACCCGATGGTGGTTGCTCAAAAACAAGGAAATTTGGCACTTAAGAGAGAATGAGAGAAAGCAGTGCTATAAGGTGCTTTGGTATGCCTTGAATGATCCATTGGAACCTCTATTTATAGGTGATCAATTCTTGTCTTGGAGGAATAGTGAATGGCTGCTGGATCAGATCACCTTCAAAGGGATTGGTTGGACATAAATGCCTCTTGCATTAGGTGTAACAGCTGCTCCAAATAGATCAGCTATGCCTTGACTGAAATCACATTCCTCAGTCATTTTAATTGTTGTTTAATCAGAGAACTTGACTGAGGAGAGTGAGAATCTTGACAATGCACTATTCCACATTAATGCCCTTTGAATTCAAGGCAAAATGTGCCAAAATGCATGAACTTCAAGTTGGAAGATTCCTTGGCTCTTGGACTCAGCCCTATCAGTTGGATCAGATGCATTGTGATTGGTTTGAGTACATGTGGCATAATGATCCTTAGTTTTGATTCAGAAATCGTGTGTGGCCAGCAAACATGCAAACTGATTTTTCCAAAACAGCTTGCAGCAACATGACTTTGGGCATGGATTTCTCTTGGCTCAAGTTGAATCAATTCATGCTGATAAGCTCTTTGAATTCTTGGCAACATTTGCAACAACATTGATGTTTACCTTTGGACTTGATTCAGCTTGTAACTATGTGAAAAGACCTCACAAGTTTTGGTGTTTCCAACAAAATCTGCCTTGGCCAGAATTTTTCTAAGTGTTGGAAAATGATGTATTTTCATGTTTTAGTCATTTTGGCCCAATCATAACTCAAAATCCACAATGAATTGGAATGAGGTGTAGTTGGCGCTTTTGTAGAGGGTAATGAGAGCTACAAATCCAGCTTTGGATGGGGAAGAATGACCTTGTGGTTTAGGAGATATGACCCTCCAAAGTTGGTACCCTTGCCACTTTGTTCATAACTTAAAAAATTTTCTAAGTTTTTATGGTTACCCCTTTTACAAGTTATCCCACTTTTCTTGATTTTTCTTGATGAATGATGATTCCAATCATATATTAACATCATTTTAGGGTTAAAAAACCATTTTTATGAAAAATCTCAAAAAGTCAAAGTTTGACTTTTGTGCACAGTTGACTTTTTATCAAATGAATTCCAAACTGTGCAATCCTTTAGGAAATCATGTCCTTGACCTAAATAAAACTTGATGGACATGTTCCAGAGGTGTTATAGGGTATATTGATTCATATCCTAGGGTTTGGGAGCATGTCCTGGTCAAAAGTCAAAGATACAGTTGACTTTTCTCGCAAAACCCTAACTGTGGTTCAGATGAAATTGAAACTTGTTGCTCAGGCTTCTTGGATCAATCCATTGTTGCAAATGGATCAATGAAGTGTATTAGAGACCCTTAAATCCTCTCTTGAGGTCTTGGGTCATGTTTTGTCCCAAAAGTCAACTTAGGGGTGAATTAGGTCAATAAACCCTAATTCCTGATTTTTTTTTGTGAATGCATCCCCTAAGGTTAAATTGACTTGATGATTGGGTTTATGATGACCCTTGGGGCATCATAGGTTATGTTTTGAAGCATTGGCTCATGCCCAGAGGAAAATTTCCATCTGGAGGTCTTGGTCGACCAAATCCCTAGTTTGGTGACACTGGCGATCTTGAGGCTTGATCCACTTGGAATGTTGCAACCTTGTGCTTGATCCTTGATGTGGGAGTCCTCTCGATCCTTTGTAGATGTTTGAGAGGTTAGAAAAGTTGAAGATCATGTCATTCCTTGATTGATCCTTTGTCTAAGGCTCTGAGAGGGCTTGAAACCCTAACTTTGATTGTAGTGAATGCTCATCCATCTTTGAGGAGATTAATGAGGTATGATGGTTCATCCATATTGTGATGATGATTTGCACAATGATGGGGATCTTAGTGGTCAAAATTTGGGGTATGACAGATGCCCCTATTTAATCTTCTTGGACCCGAAGGTGTGAATGACGAAGGTATTCAGGCCTTCGGGGTGCAAGAGGATTAAATATCGGAATACCCGAAATTTTGACGGTGGTTATGAATAGCAGTTAGCCCATTCATCTTCTTTTTCTAGGCAATGATGCTTTAGAAAAGGTAGAAACTTCCCCTCGATCTTGGTCTTTAGCCAAGGAATTGGTCTTAGTTTTCTGAAATAAACTTCCCCTCGATCCTGGTTTCCTACCAAGGAACTTGTCTCAATTTCTGATATAAACTTCCCCTCAATCCTGGTTTCCTACCAAGGAACTGGTCTTAGTTTCTGATGTAAACTTCCCCTCGTTCTTGGTTTCCTACCAAGGAACTGGTCTCAGTTTCTGATATAAACTTCCCCTCATTCTTGGTTTCCTAACAAGGAACTGGTCTAAGTTTCTTTCGTCAATAAACTTTATTGACAAGGGACGCTATTCGTAGCGGTTTTCCTCAAACTTCTCGCCGAATTTTCCTGGGGAGATGCCATTTGAGGAGTCTACTGGGGATATTACACCATACTTTTCTCGAGATCTTCCTAGAGAAATGTCATATGATGTGATCCACTTTGAGGTGCTAATGACTTTGTTGACATTGACTTTCTGGAGAGAAGAACCAATGTGCTGCCGAAAGCCTTTAGTTGACAGGCTTTCTCTAGGGATTTTCCTTAATCCGGGAAAGTAAAGATATCATCTTCAATGGCGAAGAGTGACATCGCCTGAGGGTTTTATTGCCTTTTCAGAGGTTCAAGTTATCAAAGTGGTTAAAGAACCAACTTTAGTTCAACAGCAAAACGGAGAAACGGTTGTCCAAACACGACGTTTCCCGACAAGGGAAGAACTGACAACTCGATTGACAAGAGGACGTTTATCACTAGGGGATAAGACCGACTAGAGTGATAGTGATGCAATATGAATGCGAATGTGAATTAATAATGCATGATGTATGTATGTATATGCTGACAAAAATGACGCGACATACAGACTAGTGGATGAACACGACTGGATACTCGGCCACTGCGGGGGACGAAGAGGTATCGCTGGTCCAAGAGTAGAAATTCTGCCTTTCTTAGGAGAGATAGTCCCTGTGGGGGGAAAACCGTTGGTCGGGCTTAGGAGATAAGAACTCGGCCGAAGATGTCAGACGGAGAATTCGCATCTGTCATAACTGATCCTTCGTTCAGGCGCACTGGTTTAGAAGGAGTACTTTGATTCTGCACTTTGAAGCTCGACTACTTATGGAGAGGCGATCGATGTTCTTTCGATGTTCAATTGTCAAAAGAAAATCGCCATCTTTATTTTAAAAGCAGAAAAAGTTTGACAAGTAAACTCATTTTTGTTTTATTTCAAGAATCGTTTATCATGTTAAAAACGTCGTTCTATAAAGCTAAAACAAATAAGAATTGCAAACAAAAGCACAAGGGCTCAAATTTCATTGATAGGATGGAAATCAGCCAAACACGTGATTCCATGGAGTATTTACAAAGTTTTAGAAAATGGTAATTTTAAGGGAAAAGGGCTACATTGAAACATAACGACCACTATCCTTCTACCAACTTTGAACTCCAGACATTCTGAGCTTCTGTCGAAAATGACCCTGACTGGAGTTTTCTAATGGATGGCATGACTGCTACTAGGGGATTTTCCCCTGTTGGACGTAGTTACTTGCCATTAATCCCTAACTTTTTCCTAGATTGTACTTTGATGATTTCCAATCCACCGGGAAGATTTTTAATTATGTCTCTAATTTTTGCCTGGACCGCCCTTTCGGGTTTTCAATCCATCGAGACGCTTTTTTTTTAGTTTAGCCGAAGTATTTCTTGACTACATCAACATTCGTGGGGTAGGCAAATTCCTCTCCGTCCATGGTTGCGAGTCTCAAGGCACCGCCTGAGAAAGCTTTCTTGACCACATAGGGGCCGTCATAATTCGGAGTCCATTTACCCCGGGAATCAGTGAGAAATGATTGTATCTTCTTGAGCACAAGGTCTCCTTTCCTGAAGACGCGAGGTCGAACTTTTTTGTCAAATGCCTTCTTCATTCTCTGTTGATACAACTGACCATGGCATAGTGCCGTTATTAGTTTTTCCTCGATCAGATTTAGTTCGTCGGACCGACTTTGGCACCATTCAACTTCTGTCAGCTTAGCTTCCATCAATACCTGGATTAATGGGATCTCTACTTCTATGGGGAGAACTGCTTCCATGCCATATACTAGAGAGAAAGGGGTTGCCCCTGTTTAAGTGCGGACAGACGTGCGATAACCGTGGAGAGCAAAGGGTAGCATCTCGTGCCAGTCTTTATATGTTATAACCATCTTTTAAACAATCTTCTTGATGTTCTTGTTAGCCGCTTCTACTGCTCCGTTCATCTTAGGTCGGTAGGGAGATGAGTTATGGTGTTCGATCTTGAACCCAGCGCACAACTCTTTCATCATCTTATTGTTCAAGTTAGATCCATTATCAGTAATGATCTGGCTTGGAACACCATAATGGCAGATGATATTGTTTTTGATAAATCGGACTACCACTTGTCGGGTTAAATTGGCGTACAAGTAATCAATGGCTACCAGGATGAACCGATGTCTGTTTGAAGCCTTGGGCTCAATCATGCCGATCATGTCGATTCCCAATATGGAAAAAGACCATGGGGAAGAAAGAACTTTGAGATGCGTTGGCGGTACATGGATATGGTCAGAGTATATCTGACACTTGTGACACTTCCTCATGTACTTGTAGCAGTCGGATTCCATGGTCAACCAGTAGTACCCTACTCTCAGAATCTTTCTCGCCATTGTATGTCCATTGGCATGAGTGCCAAAGGATCCTTCGTGAATCTCTTTCATAAGCATGTCTGCTTCTGGTCTGTCTACACATCGGAGTAAGACCATGTCAAAATTCCGTTTATAGAGGGTATCACCGCTCAGGAAGAAGTCTCCAGCCAATATTCTGAGGGTCTTTCTACCTTTCCTACATGCCCCAGGTGGGTACTCTTGTTTCTGAAGGAAGCATTTGATATCGTGATACCAAGGTTTCTCGTCTATGACTGCTTCAATCGTGAAGATGTAAGCGGGCCGTTCTAGGCGCATTATGTCGACTTAGGTAAGTCATTCCATTGACCTACACTAATCATGGAAGAGAGAGTGGCTAATGCATCAGCCATGTGATTCTCATCACGAGGGATGTGATGAAACTCGATTCTGTTAAAGAAGGGTAACAACCTTCTCGCATAGTCTTTGTAAGGAATCAGTCCTTATTGGTAAGTATTCCAATCTCCTTTGATCTGATTGACGACCAAAGCTGAGTCGCCATATACATCCAAGTTCTTGATCCTCAAATCAATCGCTTCCTCGAGACCTATGATACAAGCTTCGTATTCGGCCTCGTTGTTTGTACACTTGAACATAAGTCTGGCAGTGAAAGGAATGTGGGTACCCCGAGGTGTTATGATGATTGGCCCAATTCTGTTTCCATAATAATTGACAGCTTCGACAAAGATTAGTCCCCATTGGGAACCTGGTTCTGGCCCTTCACTGGGTAGGGGTTCGTCGAAATCTTTCATTTTTAGATACATGACTTCTTCGTCTGGGAAGTCAAACCCAATTGATTCTTGATCGTCAATCGGTTGAGGAGACAAATGATCGGCTAAAATACTTCCCTTAACGGCTTTCTGAGCGCGGTACTCTATGTCATATTCTGATAACAACATCTGCCAACGGGCAATCCTTCCCGTAAGAGCATGCTTTTCAAAGACATACTTGATCGGATCCATTTCAGAGATCAACCAAGTAGTGTGACGAATCATGTACTGGCGAAGACGTTTAGCTGCCCAAGCCAGAGCGCAACAAGTTTTCTCAAGCATAGTGTACCGAGTCTCGCAGTCGATGAATTTCTTGCTCAGTTAGTAAATGGTAAACTCTTTCCTTTTGGTTTCGTCTTGTTGGCCAAGCACACAACCCATTGAGTCTTCCAAGACTGTGAGGTAGATGATCAGTGGTCTTCCTTCCACTGGAGGTGACAGAATCAGTGGGTTCAACAGATATTCATTGATACTGTCGAAGGCGGTTTGGCAATCTTCTGTCCAAATGCAGTCCTGATTCTTTTTGAGTAATTTGAAAATCAGTGCACACGTTCCGGTCATGAGGAATATGAATCTGGAGATGTAGTTCAAACGTCCCAAGAATCCTCTGACTTGTTTTTCGGTTTTCGGAGAAGGCATTTCTTGAATGGACTTGACCTTGTCAGGATTGACCTCAATTCCTTTCTGGCTGATGATGAACCCTAAAAGTTTCCCTAAACGGACACTGAATGTGTATTTATTGGGATTCAAGCGGAGTTTGTACTTCCTCAACTGCTCAAATAGTTTTGACAGGTGGGTCACATGCTCCTCCTCTGTTTTAGATTTTGCAATCATATCATTGACATATACTTCAATTTCCTTGTGTATCATGTCATGAAACAGAGTAGTCATGGCCCTTTGATAGGTTGCCCCGGCATTTTTCAAACCAAACGGCATTACCTTGTAACAAAAGGTACCCCATGGGGTAATAAATGAAGTTTTCTCCATGTTTTTTGGCGCCATTTTGATATGGTTATAGCCCGAGAATCCATCCATGAAGGAGAAAACTTTGAACTTTGCTGTGCTGTCTACCAGCATGTCAATGTGTGGTAAAGGAAAGTCATCCTTTGGACTGACCTTGTTTAGATCTCTGTAGTCGACACACATTCTGACCTTTCCGTCCTTTTTCGGAACGGGTACGATGTTGGCTAACCATTGAGGATATTCTGACGTGGCGAGGAAACCCGCGTCAATCTGTTTTTGTACTTCCTATTTGATTTTGATGGCCATGTCCGGGTGAGTCTGTCTCAACCTCTATTTTACCGGCGGACATTCTGACCGTAACGGTAAGTGATGTTCCACGATGCTGGTATCCAACCCTGGCATGTCCTGATAGGACCAAGCAAACACATCAGGAAATTCTCTGAGAAGATTTGTCAAACTCTCTTTGGCAGTTGAACTGAGCAGTGCCCCAATCCTGATCTCTTTTCTCTCTCTTTCTGAACCCAAGTTTACCGTCTCCAACGGCTCTTTGTGAGGTTCAATGGACCTTTCCTCTTGTTTGAGTAGTCGGGAGATCTCTTCTAGAATTTCGTTGTCGTTTTCTTCTTCAGCCTCAAATACCGGGAATTCAAAGTTGGGAGAAGGCCTCGGATCGTATGTTTCGACGGGGTTTAAAGCAAGAAGTCTGCAAGACGTGATGATTTTTTTAGAAGAGATAGAGAGAAAATGCAAGAGTGTGTGCATTGTAATTTCTTTGGAAAACTGCTTGTTTTTATTATTGAACTCTTTTTTAGGATTACCATTTTCTAAGAAAAGCAAAAAGAGAAAACAACAATTAATGCGAAAATTACAGAACGACGTTATTTTATTAATGAACAAGTCGATCCTTGAAACTACAGCCCTATAAAACAAAACTCTGTCGCTTTGGGCGAAGCGAAGAGGGAAATTTACAGAAAGCGAGCCCTAACAAAACATCTGTTTCACCTGGGCAGGGTGAAAGGTTAAAGTACAGATGGCAATTACTTTGACTTATGAACGATCTTGGGGACATCGACGGCAACCCATTGGCGGCGAACTCCTCGGTGGATCACAAAGTCTGGTACCTCCTTTCTTGGTTTGTCCTCAGAAATGACGCTGATTTCTGGCGGAGCAGGATCGTTGGAATCTGTCTCCCAGGCAGAGTTGTCGTAGGAGGATTCCTCAGTTGTATTTTGCGTAGTATTTGTACTCTCAGCTGTATCTCCCCATCCAGTTGGTTGGATGTCTTCGAGCCTGATACGAGAGCTTTCGAGCCTTGACCATGAAGTCGAATTTTCCACTTGGTTGTCCCAGGGTGTCCCACACCTCTTTGGAACTGGAGGAGTCATCTCTCTCGATGACGTTAACATCGGGAAAAGCATAGTTAATGAATTCTAGTCCTGCAAACATTGCGAATTAATCGTCGTGCTGAGTATTTTCAGGATAGCCTGGGTGTTGATCCCATGACATGGTGGGGACGCAGGTATTCTTTTTAATTATGCTTAGCTGATTTTCATTGTTCGGCTGACTCTCTTGCCCCAAGTCTGCTGGGTAAGGCTGCCACATTGGCAGGCCATCCATCGGGCCATAATTGTCGTGGTCAAAGTCGTATTTCATCAGAGTGTCCTCCTCTAATGAATTTGGCGGAGCACGGCATCCTTCCGGATCACAATCTCCATATATTATTTTGACATCTGACCGGGGTATAAATCTCGGACTCTGTGCGGGATAGCAAAATGGCATAGGCTCTTCTTCCTAAGACATGTAACCGTCCTCGTTGAGATAGGACTTCCATTTTTCCTCCGTATCGGAGGAATCATCTTTATTGATGGTATGCACTTCTTGAGACACTGGGTGAAGGAAACCTCCACTATGGAAGAAGTTCTGAATGGGATAAAGACTTTCATCGTTAGCAGCTGGCTGGGTATAGGTTGCAGAAAAACCAAGACCCTTCTTTGTTTTATTGTCAGTAGGAATGACAAGCTGCCCCCATCCTGTTGTATTGGCACTCTCGACCGCTTTGATAGCTTCTTTGTACGAGGAAATCGAAGTTCCCTCTTCGGATTGATTGTCCTTGTGTAGCGAAAGCGCTTGGAACTGAGTTCCAATTACCCCCTCTGGTTCTACATAAGTGGATGACGATAAGTTGCTTACGAACAAGGTCTGTTCTCCACAGACTGTGACGAGTTGGTCGTCCTGGACGAACTTTAGCTTTTGGTGGAGGGTTGAAGTGACCGCCCCAACCTGATGTATCCAAGGTCTTCCTAATAAACAAATGTATGTTGCCCGGATGTCCATGACCTGGAAAGTGACTTGGAAAGTGTGAGGACAGATAGTTATGGGAAGGTCGACTTCGCCGATAACCATTTTTCTGGATCCGTCAAATGCTTTGACGACGACTTCGCTGGTTCTCATCGGAGGTCCTTTGAATGATAATTGCATTAAAGTGGACTTCGGCATAACATTCAAGGCTGACCCTGTGTCTACCAGTACACTGGCTAAAGCATCGTCCTGGAAGTTGAGTGTAATATTGAGCGCCATGTTATGACGGCGACCTTCTTCAAGTAATTCCTCATCACTAAATCCCAAGTTATTGCAGGAAGTGATGTTAGAGACAATACTATCGAACTGTCTGATTGTTACATCCTGTTCCACAAAGGCTTGCTCCAAGACTTTCTGTAGAGCCTCCCTGTGCGCTTCTGAACTAAGTAACAGTGATAATACCGAGATCTTTGAAGGAGTTTGTAACAGCTGATCAACAATGTTGTATTCGCTTCTCTGGATGAGCTTCAGGATCTCATCATTGTTTTTTGAAAGGTCGGGATTACTGGATTGACCGACCGGTGGATTGGGAACTTCTGTCTGAAGTTCCTTTTCTCTGTTAGGTTCTCCAACTACTCGGTTGAAGATTCGACTGTTCCGTGTTACTCGACTGATGTCTGCAATATTCATGGCGGAGGGTAATGGAATTTCCTTTCCATTCTCAATTATGGTTGTACCGTATTTGTAAGGGATAGCCTTAGTTGATTCATACGGTAGTGGTCCTAGTAGATAGATGACTATGGGAACCTTCTGATTTTTCTGACCATCGTAAGTAATTTCGATCCGTTCCTGGTTGGGAACTCTCGATTCGTCAAGTAGAGGGATGATGGCACAAACATCCCTAGTCCTCTGATGATCAGAGATTACGACAACGTCCTCGATTTGGTCAGCGAGATAGTTGACTGATCCAGAACTTGAGCATGGTTGAATCTCTTTGTTGTCCAACTGACTTTGAAGGGCTACTCGCACGAGGTAGCATCCTTGATTATCCACTAAGCAAACTCCACACGGCTCATAGTTGTGCAGTGGAACCTGGCCATGTCCTCTTTGAATACAGTGTAACCTGACGAGGTCTGTCTCCATCGATTGAACATCCTGACTTTGATATCTAGTAGGATTTCCGTTAGTAATACTAATTTGCTGGGTGTCTTCTTCCATATAGATTGGAAGCCACCAGTGGTTCAATAAGTGCTGAAGTGTTTCCTGGACAAGGGCACAACCTTGATCATTTTCGCAACCCTCTTTACAGTTCTGATAATCATGTGAAGTGAGAAAACTGAGTTGGACTTGCGTAGCGTGTAACTCCACCAGGCTGGTATTCATCAGGGGAACATCGAAGATTTGAATCATGTTGATTTGATAACGATTCCTATCATGATAGTCTTGGATCCATCCAAGATTCATCTGACGCTGGAGGGCCTCTTGTACAAAAGAGCATCCCTGTTTGTTTACCGAGCAAGTCAGACAGGAATTGTAATCGTGCCACAGAAGATTATAATACTGGCTTTGCCTTGAGTGCATTGCCACCAGGTTGGCATTCATCGCACGGATGTCGTGGTTTTGAATAACGTTGGAATTCGTATAAACCATGTTAAATCCCAAACTCGGTGCTCTCGGATCCATCCGTGATCCATCTGTTCCTGTAGAGCTGATTGCACTACAGAACATCCTTGATTGTTTTTAGAGCAGATATCACACTGGTGATAATTATGAGGTGGCACATGGCCATATCCACTCTGTCTACAATTCATCTTAACCAAGTTGGCCTTTAACAAGAGTACATCATGAATTTGATAGATGTTGTTAAACTCTTCCTCTATCAAATTGACTGTAGCCTTCTCGTGTTGAGGCAGCGGGTTTGTGAGAACATTCGGATTCGTATCTTTGAAAGATAAGACCTCGCTCCTAACAAGCTTTTGCACATCGGATTTGAAACTGAGACAGTTCTCTATGTTATGCCCTGGTCCTCCTTGATGGTAAGGGCAAGTCTGATCCACCTTAAACTAAAAAGGCGGATTTTCCGGTACTGTAAGAGGAGCCTTGGTCTAGACGTGCCCTTTGACTAGCAGTAACGAAAATAGTTCTGCGTATGATACGGGTATAGGATCAAATCCTGGTGGCCACGTTGTACGGTTGTTGTTGTATGGAGGACGAGCCTGCTGAAGAGGCTGTTGTGTCCTTTGCTGAAATTGCTGTTGATTAGGTTGGCTTTGCGTAACCTGAGGTTGATACGTAGAAACAGGCGCAGGGTTGATAGCAGGAGTTACAGCTGCTACTGGTTGGTACCGTCGCCTTTGCTTTCCGAGAGAGATATTCCCAATATCTTGCTCTTTTTTCTTAGGGAGAGCACTACCGTATTTCTTAGTACTGCTTGTCGACCCAGTGTCTTTGACTAGACGTCCTTCTCGAACGGCTTCCTCAAGACGAACTCCCATGCCTACCATTTCGGTGAAGTCACTGGGCGCACTGGCGACCATTCTGTTGTAGTAAAATGAGCTCAAGGTCTTTAAGAAAATCTTTGTCATCTCTTTTTCCTCAAGAGGTGGAGAAATCTGAGTGGCAATTTCACGCCATCTCTAAGCGTATTCCTTAAAGGTTTCCTTGTCCTTTTGCAACATTGATCTGAGTTGATCTCTGTCTGGTGCCATGTCCAAATTGTATTTATATTGGTGGACGAAGGCAGTGCCGAGATCTCTGAAAGTACTGATCTCATCGCGGTTTAAACCCATGTACCATTTTAAGGCGGGCACCGATTAAACTATCCTAAAAGTAGTGAATCAATAGATCCTGATTCTCCGTCTGAGCCGACATTCGCCGAGCGTACATCACCAAATGGCTTTGAGGGCAAGAGTTACCCTTGTACTTTTCAAAATCGGGCACTTGGTGAAGGTGTGAAAAACGCAAGAAAGGGGGGTTTGAATTAGTTTTTCAAAATTAATTGTTTCTTAAGAGTTTCTTTCTTGTTAAAAAGTTTTTCAAAAGAATCAAACTGCTTAGTTAAATAAAAGGATATAAACACGTTATGTTTATACTAGTTCACTTGAGAATCTCTCAAGTTAGTCTAGTCCACCCGCCAAGGTGATTTCGCCTCTCTCAACGAGGTCTTAATCCACAATTCAACAAAATAGTACACTGCACAAGCTACACAGCTGGTGACTAACCACAACCTCTAGAACTCACACGTCCTAGACTTCTCAAGTAATCCAACCACACAGGTCTTACTCAAGGCAGAACCTCTAAGACACTTGTCCTAGACTTCTCAAGAGATTTAATCACTGAGACTCTCTTAAGGAATACAACTTTAAGTTCTAACACAATGAGTTTACAGAGAATTGCTTCTAATCAAGCTGATAATGTAAACAAGCTTTTAGATCAGAAATAACTTAAGAAAGAATGGAGATGGAAAGTATTATCGTTGTTCGCTTGTGTGTCTTTCTTTAAGTTTTTGAGCTTCCTTTTATAGCCAAGTGAAAAGAGCCGTTGAAATGAAATCATGATAGCTAGGTAGGCTTACGGCTTGGAAGCGTGAGGACAGGTACAAAATCTTCTACATGCAGCGCGTCCCGTCTGTGTCAGATTGTTTTGTTATTTCGCACAGTCTTCGAGAATTTTAACGTTGTAATGTGGTACAACTGTACAGTGTGGCAGTTTTTCTTGGCTTCTCAACATCAGAGGCTTTTTGTGAGCGTGAGTAAGAAGGGAAAACATTGTATGGTTCTTGTGATTATCAAGTCTTCGAATCATCAGCTCTGCGCTTCCAGACTCTTCAGAACTTGTCATTTGAACCTTGTTCTCTAAATCCACTTTCTTTTATATCCAGAGGCTTATGATGTTAATTTTGATGAAGCATGAGTGGAATCTTTATAGCAGAATATCTGATGCTTCAAGTCTTTCGTTGATTGAAGAAGTCCATTAGGAATCAGTCTTCAGAACTTCAGTACTTAGTCTTTTAAGAGCGTTATCCTTTTCTGCTTCAAGTCTTCCGAATCTTTAGAGCTTGTCTTCAGAGTCTTTAGAACTTCTTGTTTGAAAATCGTAAGGCTTCAGCAATTTTGACTTTGTTCCATCAGAACCCTTGTCTCATCTTCGAATTGAGTTCTTGTTCTTCGAAGCATCTTTCATTAAGCATTGCGCCAATTCACGGAAGCAGAACCTGTTTGCTAGGTTCTTACACATAACAACATTAGTTGCACAAAATTGTTCATGCAAATATTTATTTGTTATCATCAAAACTTAGAGATAATATTGCAGAACCAAATCTTGTTCTCACAATCTCCCCCTTTTTGATGATGACAAAACTATATAATTTGATGACACAATTTTGATATATATAATACAGGGAAGATGAAAAGGTATTTAGAATTGCTTATCCTTTTTATGAAGTGCTCCCCCTGAGTATTAGACTGAGGTTCTTGCTAAGGCTCCCCCTGACTTCATTAACTTTTTGAGTCTTTTTTTATCCTCAGAACTCTGAGTTATCTGCACACATAAAAAGTACAGAGAAGCAATCTAATAGAAATGAAGGATTTTATCTTGTCAGCATGTGAGCAGCATTGTTTTTTAGAGAATGACTATAATCAAAATTATCACATTCATACTCTCCCCCTTTTTGTCATAAATCAAAAAGATTAAAACAGTGATGTCCAAGGGTGAAAAAAAACAGTACTAAAGCCTAAAAGAAAAACAGAGGTTTATTTGCTGTCCGAGGACAGTTTGTCCCAGATTTTCTGCATCATGATCTGAAGATTTTCATTGACAGTATCTTGCTTGTCAAACCTTTCTCTGAAGTTCTTCTGTTCTGTTCTAATTTCATCAACGACGTCTACCAGACGCTTGATAACAGGATTAGAGGTGGAAACAATCATAGCACTTTCTTTAGCTCTTTCAGCAGCTTCTTGTGCCTCTCTTGCAGTTTGCTCTTCTGCTTCTTTCGTAGCTTTTTCTTTAGCTTCTTTCTGCTTAGCAGTTAAGAACTTGAGTACCCTGACTCTTGCTTCAGCTTCTACTCTTTCCTTAGCTTTTGCTAGTTCAGCAGTTATGGTTGTGCTTGAGAAACTTAAAATTCTTGTAAGTTCCATGTCTGGCCATTTTTGAAAACTTTGACAGGCACTCTCAAGTTCCACGAGTTTTGTGCTTGTGCAAAGTTCCGCTCTTAACCTAGCAAACTTCTCAAGTGCTTTTTCATGAAATTGACTTGTACATTCTTCAAAGGAAGTTGGACGTGGAGAATTGTAGACAACCAGAGCGAGGTTGGATTTATCAGAGTTGGTTTCAGATGGTGGTTGCTGAGATAAGTTAGTCTCAGTAGCAGCAGGTTCAGGTGGTTGTTGTTGTTGATTGATAAGGGAGGTGACTTCTAGTGTTTTAGAGTTCATGAGGTTTTTAGGTAAGATAATTTCTAGAGACTCATAGGAGGCTCCTTCAGAACTAGATTCAGTAATAGGAGCTAGAGATTCAGAGATTTGGTTTGTTGGTTCTAGTTCATTTGGCTGAATTTTTGAGGTAGTTGTTGAAGGACTGTTGGTTGAATGATTAGTGGTTGGTAAAGGAATAGAGAAAGATGGATGTTTGAACCTTACTTGTGGATTGGAGGTAGAGGTAATTGATATAGATTATGCAACAACGGATGGATTTGCATCAACTTTATTGATTTTCTCAAGAAGAATGACTTTTTTTCTGAAGATTTCAGTTTCATCCTTTTCTTCTTTTTGTCCTCTGCATCTTCTTCAGCAAGCGTCCTCTTACTCCTGGTAATATGCTTTGACTGAGGGACAGTTTCTTCAATTCTGGATTCTGCTTCTCTCATTATGGCAATGTAAGAGGCTATTTCTGTTGGATTATCTTCTTTGCGGTAGAATGGATAGTTTCCCACTGGATTCCTGATCTTTTTCACCGTGTCAGGAGAAATCGGTGTTGGTTTCACCTCTACATTTGCAATCATCTTCATATGTTTAAGATTTACAGCATTGAAGACTTCTCCAACTCTTTTATTCAGATATTTCGTGAAATTTGCTTCCTTGGTCAGATAATCCACTAATCCACATTCAACCAGGATGTCAGAGATCATTCTTCCAAAGGGAATGTAGTTGACAATCTTCTTTTCTGGTGATGTCGTTGTTCTGGTTTTGCGCACCATATCCCTTAAGTAGTAGAACAGAATGGAGGGAAGGCACATTTTCTCATGTTTGTGCAGGTAGTACAGCATGTGTTTTTGATTTGCGTTGGCAAAATCTGTAGCACTCTTTGCTGGTCTTGGATTGATGCGTCCAAGAATAATCTTGTGCCAGGTTCTTAGGTTGTCACGCAAGTTTTTACTTTTGTAGCCCGTTGTTCCTGATTGACAACTCTTGAAGATAGCTTTATTGATGGCTGACTCAGATTTCTCAGTTTTTTCATACACCCTCTTTCCTTCCAAGAACTTCATTCCTAGTAATTCGGAGATAGATCTTTCAATGATGATGATTTTCTGCTCCAAAACAAAAGATACTATCTGCATGTCTCCAGAATTCTTTCACTAGATCATCAAAGCATGAACCTCTTAGTCTATCAAAGTAATTCTTCCATTCTTGAGCGCCCAATTGATCAATTAGGTTAAACCCATTATCAGAAAGGTTGTCGAAATCAACATCTAGCTCTTTCAGAACAGTTAGGTCATTTGCATGTGTCACACATGTCACAGAGCGAGTTTTCTGGGTGACATGGTTTTCATCAATTGAGGGAAGATTTAATGGATCTGAACCAACTAGTTCAGCAGTTGATGGAGTAGTAGTGGGTGTGATTAATGAGGATGGTAGTTCTTAAGAGATTTGAACAGTGTCTCGTTGATGATTATTCATCCTTACGGTGGTAAGAAGAGATGAAGGTTGATCTATGAGTTGATTTTGAGGGAGTGATGGATATAGAGAGTTAGATGAGAGTTGATTAACTTTTTAGGGTTTGTGAGAAAGAAAAAAATTCTCGAGGTATTTAAAGGACATATACACTCTTGAGGGGATAGGCTAATAAATGCTATAAAGTTTAGTCAATCCCGCGAGAGATGTTGTTCATTTAATTTGAATAGTTAAAGTGACTTAATTTTACTTAAATCACGAAAATAAAATTTTCAAAAATATGACATGTCACAAAATTATCAGAACTTGAGATGTGTTAATAAAGTGGTTCTGATGGAAAAATGCTTTTTCACATGAGGTTCTGAAAATGTTTTATTCTGAACAGTATTTCATATTCAGATGTGTTAAAATAATTAGAAACCTATCTTCAGCTAAGGGTTTTGTGAAAATGTCAGCCCACTGATGGTCTGTATCTATGAACTTTAAGCATAGAGTTCCCTTCTGAACATAGTCCCTTATAAAGTGATGTTTTATTTCAATGTGTTTAGCCCTAGAATGCAAAATTGTATTTTTACTTAAGCAGATAGCAGCAGTATTATCACAGAAGATAGGAATGTTACTCTCATATATCTGATAGTCCTCCAGCTGATTTTTCATCCATAGCATTTGAATACTGCATAGGGAAGCCGATATGTATTCTGCTTCAGCTGTTGAGAGAGCAATTGTAGATTGTCTCTTGCTTGACCATGAGATTAAATTGCTTCCTAAGAACCGACAATTCCCTGATGTGCTTTTTCTTTCTAATCTATCTTCGGCATAGTCTGCATCACAGTAACCAGAAAGAGTATACTCTGATGTTTTCTTATACATTAGGCCAAGGTTAGTTGTTCCTTTCAGATACCTTAGAATTCGCTTGACAGCGGTTAAATGTGATTCTCTTGGATCTGATTGGAATCTAGCACATAGATGTACACTGAATAATATATCAGGTCTAGAAGCAGTTAGATATAAAAGAGACCCTATCATACCATGATAGAGTTTTTGACAAACCTTAACTTCTGTTTCTTCCTTTCCCATGACACACGTTGGATGCATTGGTGTTTTGGCAATGTTGCAATCCGTCATATTGAACTTCTTCAGAAGTTCTTTTGTGTACTTGGTTTGATGAATGAAAGTGGCCTCTGATCTTTGATCAATTTGAATTCCGAGGAAGAACTTTAGTTCTCCCATGAGGCTCATTTCAAATTCGGCCTGCATTAACTTTGAAAATTCTTGACATAGAGAAGAGTTAGCAGAACCAAAAATAATGTCATCAACATAGATTTGAACAATGAGAATGTCATTCTTATATGTCTTGCAGAAAAGTGTTGTGTCAACCTTTCCTCTGGTGAAATCGTTTTCCAGTAAAAACTTACTCAATCTTTAATACCAAGCTCTGGGAGCTTGTTTTAAACCATAGAGTGATTTTTTAAGTTTGAAATCAAAGTCTGATTTTTATGAATTTTCAAACCCAGGAGGTTGTTTGACATAAACTTCTTCTGATATATAACCATTTAAGAATGTGCTCTTAACATCCATTTGATATAGAGTGATGTCATGATTTACTGAAAAGGATATTAGCAAACATATTGCTTTTAGTCTTGCAACTGGAGCAAATGTTTCGTTGTAGCCAATTCCTTCCTGTTGACTGTATCCTTGGGCAACAAGTCGTGCTTTGTTTCTGACAACTTCTCCCTTTTCATTTAGCTTGTTCCTAAATACCCACTTGGTTCCTATGACATGAACATTCTTGGGTTTAGGAACTAGATCCCTAACATCATTTTTGGAGAACTGGTTGAGTTCTTCTTCCATAGCCAGAACCCAGTCTTTGTCCATGAGAGCTTTTTTAATTGTGGCTGGTTCTATCAACGATACTAGTCCAATAAGTGTTTCTTCTGATGGTTTAAAGGCTGATCTGGTCCTGATAGGAGCATCTTTGTTCCCCAAAATTAATTCCTCGGGGTGTGATGTGGACAGTCTTCTTCTTCGTTGAGATGGGGTATTTGGAGTTACTTCAGTGGTTTCTGGTGTAGGATCTTGCTGTTCTTTGACTTCCTCTTCCTTTTCCTTAGATTCAGAGAATCTGATTTCTAAATCTGCAAGTTTCTCAGCTGGCTCTGACTTATCTGAGTCAGGCTTGTCATTGAATCTAACATGAATGGATTCCTCCACAATTCTTGATTCTGTGTTGTAAACTCTGTAACCTTTCGAGCGTTCAGAGTATCCCAACAACAGACACTTCTGTGCTTTGGAATCAAATTTGCTAAGACTCTCTTTAGTGTTAAGCATAAAACAGACACATCCAAACGGATGGAAATAAGAAATGTTGGGTAGTTTATTCTTCCATAATTCATATGGAGTTTTATTCAAGATAGGTCTTATAGAGATTCTATTTTGAATATAGCATGCTGTATTGATTGCTTCTGCCCAGAAATGTTTAGCTATGTCAGTTTCTTGGATCATGGTGCGAGCCATTTCTTCCATAGTTCGATTCTTTCTTTCTACAACTCCGTTTTGTTGTGGAGTTCTAAGGCAAGAAAATCGTGTGATATTCCATGTGAATCAAAAAGTTCCTCAAAGTTTTTATTTTCAAATTCTCCAACATGATCACTCCTTACTCTGACTATTTTACAATTTTTCTCATTTTGAACTTGAGTGCAGAAAGAAGCGAACACAGAATGTGATTCATCTTTGTGTTTTAAGAATTTTACCCATGTCCATCTGCTGTAATCATCAACGGTGACTAGTCCTTATTTCTTACCATTGAGAGAGGTCGTTTTTACAGGACCAAACAGATCAATGTGAAGAAGTTTCAACGGTCTGGAGGTGGAAACAACATTTTTAGCTTTGAAAGAGGTTTTTGAAAACATTCCTTTCTGACATACTTCACAAAGAGCGTCTGAAGAATATTTCAGATTTGGCAAGCCTCTAACAAGACCAAGCTTGTTAAGCTGAGAGATTCTTCTCAGACTGACATGGCCAAGACATATGTGCCAGACCCATTGCTCTTTGTTCACAGAAAGAAGACATTTTACATTTTAATGTTTTAAATCAGATAACTTAATTTTGTAAGTGTTGTTTTCCCTCTTTCCGTTAAATAGGACAGATCCATCCTTCTGACTTACAACTTTACAAGATGTTTGATTAAAAATGAGATCATAACCACTGTCGCTAAGTTGACTTATTGACAACAGATTATGCATTAGACCTTCTACTAACAGAAAATTTTTAATGGAAGGAAGCTCACCATTTCCAACGGTTCCGGAGCCAATGATTCTTCCTTTCTGATTTCCTCCAAAACCGACAACACCTCCAGGTTTAAGTTTCAGATCTTGGAACATAATCCTTTCTCCCGTCATATGTCACGAGCATCCACTGTCCAGGTACCATGACTGGTGTTTCAATGGAGCTATTAAGGATATCTGCAACATAGATTATCTTGTTCTTAGGTACCTATTTTGTGGGTCCTTTCTCATTAGTTTTTCTAAAGGTTCTGACCCCTTTAGATTTTCTTACGTTATCAAAATGGTGTGGAGTTTGTGCATAGTATTTGTGTTTAGAGTATTTCTTCAGTGGATGTGTTCGTGTAATCCTATAGTTTGAACCTTTTGGTTCTGAATGCTTAGGATTAGTGCCAGAGGGAATAAACTGTTTAGACAGAGGTATTATTTTGATGTTTTTGGTTTAATCATATGGTTGAGATGGTCCTGAATATCCTAGACCTCTACTACCATTTCTGCTGACCCCATAGATCAGTGAAGCCATTTTGCTTCTATCTATGCTTTTGGCAATAAAGTTTTTAAATGCATTATCATATTTGTCTTCTTTACTGGTGTTAACTGAGTTTGAGAGCATTTCTTCTTCTACCTTAGATAATTTACATTTCAGGACAAAATTTGAGTTTTCTAAGACAAATATTTTTTCATTTTGTTCAGAGATGGTTTTCTTATTTTTAGTAAGATCTTCTGAAGAAACTATAAAACTCTTTTTCAGGATTTTGAATTTGCTTTGAAGATTTTGATATCTTTTGACAAGTTCAGTTAATCCTAATTCAAGTTCAGAACATGATAAGGAAGAAAGTACCTCTCTTTCATCGTCGGAGTCTGATAGCTCTTCCTCTGATGAGTTGCTTCTGGTTTCTGCCATGAATGCCATATTGACTCGACTTTCATCAGCATCATCTTCAGATTTTGAGTCATCCCACGTTGCCATGAGACCCTTTTTGGTTTTCCTAGATCTTTCTTCTTTCTTGACTTTTGGACAATCATATTTGAGATGTCCAGGTTCTTTGCATTCAAAACATGTAACGTCTTTTCCATAGTTTCTTCTTTGACCAGATATAGGTTTGAATCTTCTCCTTGGTCCTTTGAACTTGTTTCTTCTGTACTTCCAAAGTTGACTTATCTTCCTTGATATGAGTGATATATCATCTTCTTCTGAATCTTCTTCGGATTCTTCCATCTCTTCTTCTGCCTGATACGCCTTCTTCTTTTTTGGCTTTACTTTTAGTGCAATGGATTTGTTTTTCTTCTAAGGTTCATCTCCTTGAAGCTCTATTTCATGACTTCTTAATGAACTGATAAGTTCTTCAAGACTGATATTATTCAAATCCTTTGCAACTTTCAAGGCAGTCACCATTGGTCTCCATTTTGCTGGAAGACTTCTGAAGATTTTCTTGACACGATCAGCAGTAGAATAGCCTTTATTTAGAACTCTGAGTCCAGCAACAAGCATTTGAAACCTTGAAAACATGGTTTCAACAGACTCATCTTCTTCCATTTTGAAGACTTCGTATTTCTGGATTAGCGCAAGAGCCTTTGTCTCCTTGACTTGAGCATTTCCTTCGTGAGTCATACGAAGAGAGTCAAAGATGGATTTTGCAGTTTCTTTGTTTGTGATTTTCTCATACTCGGTATAAGAAATTGCATTCAACAGAATGGTTCTTGCTTTATGATGATTTTTGAGGTTTTCTTCTGAGCATCTGTAAACTCACTTCTTTCAATCTTTTTACCTACAGAATCTACTGGATGACTGTAGCCATCAAGTACTAGATCCCATAGATCTAGATCAAATGATAAGAAATAACTTTCAATTCTATCTTTCCAATAGTCAAATCTTTCACCATCAAAGATAGGAGGTTTTGCAGTGTAAGATTCTCTTTCAATGACATTTGTTTCAGAAGTTGTTGGTGGTGGTGTAGTCATTGTTTTTCACACTTGGATCGCTACTGAACACTGTTAAGTGTTTGATAAAAATTCTATCTTTTTATCACTTCAGAACTGGAGCTCTGATGCCAATTGAAGGTGTGAAAAACGCAAGAAAGGGGGGTTTGAATTGGTTTTTCAAAATTAATTGTTTCTTAAGAGTTTCTTTCTTGTTAAAAAGTTTTTCAAAAGAATCAAACTGCTTAATTAAATAAAAGGATATAAACACGTTATGTTTATACTAGTTCACTTGAGAATCTCTCAAGTTAGTCTAGTCCACCCGCCAAGGTGATTTCGCCTCTCTCAACGATGTCATAATCCACTATTCAACAAAATAGTACACTACACAAGCTACACAGTTGGTGACTAACCACAACCTCTAACTCACACGTCCTAGACTTCTCAAGTAATCCAACCACACAGGTCTTACTCAAGGCACAACCTCTAAGACACTTGTCCTAGACTTCTCAAGAGATCTAATCACTGATACTCTCTTAAGGAATACAACTTTAAGTTCTAACACAATGAGTTTATAGAGAATTGCTTCTTATCAAGCTTATAATGTAAACAAGCTTTTAGATCAGAAATAACTTAAGAAAGAATGGAGATGGAAAGTATTGTCGTTGTTCGCTTGCGTGTCTTTCTTTAAGTTTTTGAGCTTCCTTTTATAGCCGAGTGAAAAGAGCCGTTGAAATGAAATCATGATAGCTAGGTAGGATTACGGCTTGGAAGCGTGAGGATAGGTACCAAATCTTCTGCATGCAGCGCGTCTAGTATGTGTTAGATTGTTTTGTTATTTCGCACAGTCTTCGAGAATTTTAACGTTGTAATGTGGTACAGCTGTACAGTGTGGCAGTTTTTCTTGGCTTCTCAACATCAGAGGCTTTTTGTGAGCATGAGTAAGAAGGGAAAACATTGTATGGTTCTTGTGATTATCAAGTCTTCAAATCATCAGCTCTGCGCTTCCAGACTCTTCAGAACTTGTCATTTGAACCCTGTTCTCTAAATCCACTTTCTTTTATATCCAGAGGCTTCTGATGTTAATTTTGATGAAGCATGAGTGGAATCTTTATAGGAGAATATCTGATGCTTCAAGTCTTCCGTTGATTGAAGAAGTCCATTAGGAATTAGTCTTCAGAATTTCAGTACTTGGTCTTTTAAGAGCGTTATCCTTTTCTGCTTCAAGTCTTCCGAATCTTCAGAGCTTGTCTTCAGAGTCTTCAGAACTTCTTGTTTGAAAATCGTAAGGCTTCAGTAATTTTGACTTTGTTCCATCAGAACCCTTGTCTCATCTTCGAATTAAGTTCTTGTTCTTCAAAGCATCTTTCATTAAGCATTGCACCAATTCACGGAAGCAGAACCTGTTGTCTAGGTTCTTACACATAACAACATTAGTTGCACAAAATTTTTCATGCAAATATTCATTTGTTATCATCAAAACTTAGAGATAATATTGTAGAACCAAATCTTGTTCTCACTCTTGGAACTTGTGCGAAACTTTCACATTGGGGAGCAACCAGAGATCTGCGGCGTCCTTTCCAATAAATCCTGACCGCGCAGGGCCTGCAGTTCTTTCTGCATTTCCAGAAACTGCTCCTGGAATTCATCCATCCTATCAAACATAGTTTCCTTTCTACCAGAAGGTATCTGTGGAATCTGTCCTTCCGGGACAGTGTGCACCACAAGGGATGGTACCATTACTACGGCAGTGAATCTTGGCATTTCCCGAAGTTTGTAACCTTCAGGAGTCCTCATTATGCCTCTGGCATCCCCGCTTTCCCGAAGTTTGTAACCTTTAGGCCCAGCGGCTTCTGCTATGATTCCCTGATCTTCAGTGATCGACGGAACATATCCTTCTGGGATATAGTTAGGTGGCATGCCCCAAGGATGATCTTTCGACATTCTGTACCTAGGATTTTACTTCTCCACTATGGGCGTTGAGGTGATCTCTGAGATCACAGTTCTTTGTAGTTGAGCTTCTGCCATGGCTTGCATGTCGTTATGAAGCTTTCTCATGTCCTCTCTCAGAGCATCGATCTCTTCTTTCAACTCTCTGTTTTCTTCCTCGAGATCATCCATCTTTTTCTGACGATTGGCCCGAGTATTGTACGAATGAGACAGTTTGACTCTAGAACCGAGACACAAACGTGAGATTTGTAGGTAAGAAGAATACGTGACGTGAGAATGATGAATGCAATGATTATATTAATTGTTTTTTTTGTTTAATCAAAATAAACTTCGACAATTAGATTGCAAATATCAAACAGCGGGGAAACCCCGTTTTATTGAATTCAAAGGATTGCGGAAATGAAAATACAGTAAATTACAAGGTGCGGAAACAGAAACCTAAGCAAATGGGTCCCGAGTCCTCTCTGAAGAGAAATCGGGTGTTGATTCTGGCACTTTTCTTTTCTTGGACCGGGGCTCTTGTGCCGTTGTCGGGTTGTCATTCCTTTGCCAAGTGAAAGGACCGAGCAAATTCCTTTGGTCCTCCTGATTTTCTATAGCATGTTGCTCCAAAATCTCAATCAGAGCATCTTTATCCTTCAGCAGTTGCTGTATTTTGGTACATTCCACATTGAGAATGCGGTACTTGTTCTTCCAAGACCTCCTCTCCTATTGAATTTGTTGAGAGTAACCTGAAGTTTTTCCTCCTCAGTCATAAAGTACATGACAGATTCTCTTGGTGGAAGAACTTCTTGACGAGGATAAGGCATCTTTAGCTTGAGAGCTCTAGTTTGTACCCAGTGGAGATAGGGCTCCACCGAGACACAGTCTGATTTTCCTAGAGAGTCTCTTCCTTTCTTATGAACATGTTTCCAAGCGTGCACTATTTCTGTCTTTAGTGCCCTGTCATTTTCTCCTTCCTTGAAGAAAAGACCTTCCAGATGAGCATTACGCGAGACATGCCTCACCGGGTATCCAAATTGATGACGAACTAAAACTGGATGGTAGTTGATTCCTCCCTTAGTTCCTATGAGGGGTACGTTGGGGAAGTTTCCACAATGATCGATGATCCTGATCCCGTCATAAATCCTATTGCACCAATCTATGACAGAGTTGGTAAGAGACATGATTTTCTGCGACTAACGTAAGGCACTCTTATGATCCCAAAAAGCGGCAGACTTAGGAAAATGGGAGATAAACCATTTATATAGCATGGGTACATAGAACGTGATCTCCCCCCCACTGTACAAATTCCCTAAGTGTACAGAATGATAAGCATCTGCGAGCAAGGTTGTTACAGGGTTTCCAATGAGAAAAACCTTGATGGCGTTGATATCTACAAAGTCATCGATGTTGGGAAACAAAAATAACCCGTAGGTGAGCAAAACAAAGATGCTCTCGAAAGCGGACATGTTCCCTACACTAGTAAAGTATAGAGCCTTCTTTACCAGAAACTTGGCTGGTAAACCTGGGAGCCCACCCTTAGTGGTAATGTGAGTCCTGACTTCTGACTCGTCCAAATTAATTGCTCTTGCAACGGTTTGATCCTTTGGAATTTCTTCCAGTCCAGAAAATGGAGCTCGATCAGTGATATGTAAATCAGTCAGATGAGAATACTCTTCCAGCATTGGTGCGAGCTGGTAATCTGGGAATGTGAAACAGTGATAAACCGGATCGTAAAACTGAATGAGTGCCTCCATGATTCTTTCAATTACTTGGACCCTCAACAGAGGTATCAAACCTCCGTACTTGGCTCTGAAAGCGTCAGGGTTAGTGATCATCCTTGCTAATCCTTTCAAATCCTCTAGTTTTGGAACCTTGAAGGTATACCTGTGAGCTTTCCTTCTACCGAAATCCATTAGCGCAATCTCCTTTTCTCTGACATTTGCAATCATTGTCTTAGTTTAATTTGAAAAAGAGAGACTAGAAGAGAAAATTTTCTTTGTTTTATGTTTTCAAAATGAATGCATGAATGCAGCACACAAAAACATAGAAAAACATGGGGTCAAAGGTTCGGTGTCATGACGTCAAGGCTCTACCCATTCCAAAGGTTTATACTAGTGATTTTTGTACCTGTCTCTCAAAATCATTAGTTCTTGTCGAGATAACATCAGCGGGTCGGGAACCGTGCTAGGTAATGTTATTTCGAAGAACCTCAGAAGAGGGTAGTATCGCGTGACAACTATTTCCGATAGCTTCCGCACTATTGAAAGAGGTTTTTCCTAGGTGTATACTCAATCTTTCCACATGCGGCATCACACGCATTCCCATTAGCAGAAAAATAAACACAAATATCAATTAGGAAAAGCAGTATATATATATATTTGTCCTAATGTCCTAGACTTTTTAAGAGCTATGAATCCTGTGTTCCTGACAGAAAATGGCTCCCCGGCGGAGTCGCCATTCTGTGGTTCCTTCCCAATTTAAAAAGTTTTGACCTAAGATCCTAGTGAAGGCCGATCTTAGCAATAATGACATTCCCCGATGAAACCGTCATGAAAATAACTTGTCCAAGGTTTTTTACCCTAGCTTGTAAGAAAGAAAGAAAGTAGGGCCCCACGGTGGGCGCCACTTTTCTGTAGCGAGCGATTTTGGACGTGGTTCTTAAGCACTGCCGCTCTTTGGGGGGACTACAGGTCGATTCATTTTTTATCCTATTGAAGCTGATGAAGGAAGGGAAATAGATGTCTCCAACTAACCCTGCTTGCATACTGAGGTTAAACAGCGGTTTGTTAGGTTACTGATGCTATATGGAAGTGGGGGCTCTTTCTGCTTACTTTGTTAAGGCTGAAATGACGGGACTATGCTATTGGTAGGATGTTAAGACTGATGCTTTTCGATTGATGTGTGAAGGTACGGGATTTTGGGTTTTTTTATTAGTGTGCTCGCTAAGATTTTTCTTGCAATCTTATGCCTACGTATTCCCGTTTACCAAAACAGGGAAATCAGAGCGATCGTAGTTCTTCCTATTCTATGGGAGGAAATGGTGTTTTGGTGTCTTGTTTAAAGCCCAAGATGTGAAGCTAAAAATGATCTGTATCTTGTTCGAAGCCCAAGATGTGAAGCTGAAGGTGATTTGTTTGTATCTTGTTCAAAGCCCAAGATGTGAAGCTGAAGAGTCTATTTGTATCTTGATTAAAGCCCAAGATATGAAGCTAAAGGGTTTTGACTTTAGAGAGAATTTGTCATCTCTAAAGAGGGGATGTTTGGTCTGTTCGTCACAACTGTTGGGTGACTGATCATAAAGGAGAATTACTTTAACTAGGATATGTGAATCCAGTAATGCCATAATTTCCTTTATAGGGTTTTTTAACCTGAAGGAGAAGACTTTAACTCAGTTTAGAGTAACTCCATCTTTCCTTAGGAATTTCCCATGCTAAAAGAGGGACAGTGACATGGATGTAAATAATCCAGAGGCTTGCCGCTTACAGCAATTAGATGGGGAAGAAGGAGTTGTTGATGTTTGTATGCTGTGAACGAGGCACAACTTTGATGCTAAAAGGTTGATTGTTTCAACCGGGTTTTCCTTATACAAAGCCTAACAGGAGGCTAAAAGGTTGACTTTTTCGGGGAAAATGTCCTTTCTGTCTTGTACAAAGCCCAAGTTTGAGGCTAAAGGGGTTTGACTCAACAAGGGAGTCTTTTTGTGTGTCTTGTACGAAGCCCAAGACAGAAGCTAAAAGTTGTTTGACTCAAAAGGAGAGTCTTTTATACTCAACAAGAGAGTGATTTTGTATCTCGTACGAAGCTCGAGATGGAGGCTAAAAGGTTGTTTGACTCAACAAGAGAGTCTTTATACTCAACAAGAGAGTGTTTTGTATCTCATACGAAGCCCGAGATGGAGGCTAAAAGGTTTGTGACCCAACAAGAGGGTCTTTTATACTCAACAAGAGAGTGATTTTTTATCTCGTACGAAGCCCGAGATGGAGGCTAAAGGGTTAGCTCCGCTGGGGAGAATCATTGTACAAAGCCCAAGAGGAGGATATAGTAACTATTTTAGTTGAGTGACATGTCCAGTAGGTCGGTTAAAAGAGAAAATCAGTTCTTATATGAGTAATGTTGCACTCATGGACTTGATCTGAGGGTTGGGATTATTTCCTGTTCTCTAAGGAAACGGGGAATCCACAGGGTTTTGAGACTGTCCGAGTCTACGGGTGTTCTTCCCATTCTTGAAAGGGGCTTGAGAATGTTTTTGAGACTCAAGGGTTTTAGATTGTCCAAGTCTAGAGTTTTATCTTTTGCACTATGCTTAAGAGAAATTAAGAGATAGTACATTTGCGGTGGAAAGATCTAGACTCTTTGAAAGACTGTTCTATTAAGATGACTAATTTCTGTTCCTATACCTCTTGGAGGTCGTTAGGACAATTTGTACGAAGCCCAAGAGGAGGCTGGAAACTTTTAAGAAGCCGAGGGACAATTTGTACGAAGCCCAAGAGGAGGCTATCTTCCCGGAGAAAGAATCATTATACAAAGCCTAAGAGGAGGCTGTAAAAACTTCTAAGAAGCTGACGGGTCCTTGTACAACGCCCAAGAGGAGGCGGGGATGCTTTTAGGAAGCCTGTGGGTCCTTGCACTAAGCCCAAGAGGAGGCTGATGAATAGTTCCAGAAGGGGTTTCACTTGGAACATTGGCCTTCTGTATATGAACTGTTCAAAGGGGAAATTTCTTAGATCTAGTTATCTAAAATTGTTGTAAGGGGAGGTTTTGTCTAGTTCTAGACGTAGTTGCCGGGGAAACTCTAAATATCTATACTATTATTACAAGTTGATATGAGTTTATGAAAGAAGACTTACAGTGAAACAGCCCCCCAATACAGTTATATACATATGAAAGCGGTAAATAAAAGCGGGTAAACACTTACTCGGTTGTAGAGCTTCCATGCTGTATTGTTAGTTGTTCAACAAAGAAAAGTTGAAAACAGTATTATATGCAAAATAAAAGGAGAAAGTGCTTTGAAAGCAAAATTGGGGCTTATAGCTCAAGGAGAGACCCAGGGTTTTTTCAGTGATCGCACTGTTGTTTTGAGTTTGTACAGAGGGACTTATACAAGTGACTGAGGCCCAAAAAGGTTTTCTGTACAAAGGGAATGGGTCTTACACTCTCTCAAGAGGCCCAAAAATGATTGAAAGAATGAGGCTTATAACATGGGGGTAGGCCCAAATGGTTTGACTTTTGAACTGGCGATCGCGCCGAAGTGTTCTTTTAACGCAGAGGGACTTATACAATGTCTGAGACCCAAAATTGTTTTGGTTAAAAGGGGATTGGGTCTTACACTCTATTAGAGGCCCAAGCGAGTTTTTAGGAAAAGAAATGGGTCTTATTACTCGAGGGTAGGCCCAGGGTTTGTTTTAAACGGGCGATGATCGCGCCGGACTTTTTGAAATACAACGGGACTTATACAATAAGTGAGGCCCAAAATGGGTTTATTTAACAAAAAGGCTTGGGTCTTACACTCTATTAGAGGCCCATGAGTGTTTAGAAAAGTTTGTTAGGGTGAAAATCAATAAAACCCTAGTTTCATCATTTTTAAAGTAATTATTCAAAGGAAATTAATTAAAATAATACAAATTCCAAATAAGTTTGAATAAACAACTTGTGATTTTGGTTTTAGGTTTGAAAAATGAGGTTTTAATCACAAGATGAATTAAAACCTATTTGGTGTTGATTTTCCAACATGAGTATTTATTTTTAAAAGGTTTAAAAACAAATAAAAGGTATTTATTCACAAAAACACTAATTATATTAAATAAATAATATAAATCTAATTTTTTTGTGGAATAAAATATTTCAACATTTTTGTGATTTTTTGCAAAAAGAACCAATCAAAAATAATTAAAATTGAGTGAGTTATTAATTTTTCAAATCATTTAAAATAAATATGAAAAATAATAAAAACAAGAAAAAGTGGTAAAAAAGAGATCTGGGGCGAGGGGGATTCGAACCCCAGACCTCTCGCTTGCCAATACACACAAAACCAGCTTATCAACCACTGGAGCGCAATGCCAATTCAAATATAGTATGGAAAATGAAAAATATAAGGCAAACTTGGTTGGAAAACCTGAAGAATGGCGCCATGGCCATCTTCTTCCTCGAGCTCGTGCATGAAGCTCCCTATCTCACTCACCTCTCAACCATTTGACATGATTCAAATACCAAACTCATGCATTTTTTCACAAGGAACAAGATGGCAATACTTGATTTTATTTATTTTCAGTGTATAGAAAATTATATCATTATGGCCGTATGAACCCTAATTTTGCAAAATCACTCGTGCAGACATGGTAATGAGGGTTGTTGCGGTGAAAATTGGATAACAAATTATTAATGAATTTGCATCGTATTTCTTTTGCAGCCGACTTTGATTTATCCAAAGGAAAGGCTCAAGATCGTAAAAAAAACCTAAGGGGAAGAGATTCGAGGTTCGGGGGTTGGTTATACAAAGGGAAGGTGTTAGCATCCTAATTATCTGTAGTACTCTACAGGAACCTCTTGCTAATATGTTATGTTATGTTTGCTAAGGGTTCTATCCTAAAGGCTTGAAACCCTAGGAGTTAGTATCTATGTATACTCGATAAAGCATCGCGCTTTGCGCCTACGTATCCTCGGGTGTAGAATCAGAGTATGCGTAGTTCTAAGTCTACTGAATTATTGAGTATGGTCAATATTCAGAGGGGAAATGAGTACAAGCTCATTATAAAGTTTAAAAACTCTCTAGGTCTAGTTGAAATGGACCTATAATTATGTTTTGTTAGTATGGGAAGTGATGATTCATTATGATGAATATCACTAAGAGTTTGGAAACTCTTCCTAAAGCTAGTGGTAATCTCAATGGCTCTGATGAGGCCACTGAGTTGGATGACTTATGAGTCAACAAGGTTTAACCTTCCTTTGGAATGGCGAGGTAGAATAATAAAATAAATTGAAATACAAGATAAGATAAAAAAAAGTGACGATAAAAGGTCATAAGCATGGAATAATTATTACAAATACCATGTATATAATTTATACTTGAGAAATACGCCACACAAATAACTTATAAGGTCAAACATGATTATGAACATAAAATTTAACAATGATGATATTTATCTTGAATAACCAAGGTCACCAATTTTATAATCATAAGACAAGATAAATAGAAATGATTTAAATCAAGCATGAGATTAATCAATTTTAAGCATGAAGAAAATTGTGAGCAAGTTTTCAACAAATCTAGATAAAAATACAAAGCTCATACTAATTTAAATTGACTTTAAGCAAATATATTTTTATGGGAAAAATGAATTATTAAATAAATAAATATTTTTATTTATTGTTTTTTTAAAAAAATTTAAAATGAGTTATTAAAATAAAAATAAGATGAGAACAACTTTGGAAAAGGTTTTAACAAAATAACTATAATAATTAGATGAGAAATAATAAATAAGAGAACAAAGGCGCTGGGGTGCGCTAAGCAAAATAAATGTAGTTGGAAATCAAAAGGAAGTGATATTGGGCTAAAAAAGGGGGGTGGGGCGGATAGCATATTAGGCCCACCTGAGAAAACAAAGGAAAATAACAATAAAATGGAGCGCACAAGGATGGTCTGAGGCGAGTAGGATTCGAACCTCATACCTCCCTCTCATAGTGCAAGCTCCATGCCACTGGGGTGGCGATACTTTCATTTATTCTAACGCAACCATAAATAAATAAATCGAGATTCGCGCGTGAATTTGAATAAACCAAATCCAAGCAAAACGCGCAAAGCCAATTGATCAGAACACTAAAATCCACACAGCCATATTCAAAGTACCATGTTCCAGCCAATGCGCAGCCAAATAGAGTGAAGTAAAAGTCAGGCATGTATTAATAGAAGTCATGCTACCAAGATGGTTCATACTTAGACCAAGCAAACAAAAGAGTATTGCACACACAAAGAGATGTAACGGTAACAGTTCAAGTAAAGCTCACGAGAATAAGTGATTACAAGTAGAACTAATTATATTGTCAATGAATTTATCTTAAAAGCAGCAGTTCAAAACTTCACAGCATTAACGACAAATTGCACATATAAAATAGCATGCATCTTAACATCAGCAGATCACACCAAGGAAAGACAGCAATCTAAAATGAACTCAAAAGCATACGATCCCAAGAGATAACAACAAGATAAGTACTCATGATTCAACATTTAAAAGAAGAGGGAATGTTAGCTTAGATGCAAGCATGACAGGAAAGCATGGTGACTGATATTCTAAAATGGCATTCAGGCATATGACTTTATCAGTACAGGTTGTCAAAGGGAAGAAAGTTAACACTTTGAAAATAAGACAGTTAACATAAAACATTGGCGAGGGTAGATGGTATTATAATCCAGGCAAGGCAAATTATACATATCATAATGCAAAACTTCAAAGGATTCATATGCACACATTAACATTTAGCATACTTGAAAGCGCCCTAATCATGAATAACAGCAACTCATGTTATAATTCAAGAGATCCAGGCAGTAGGCTTGAATATCCTAACTCTGACAAAACAGGAGGTTCAATAAGATCAGTTAATCAATTTTCAAATCAAAAGTCATTCTTTAGTGTGTTGGGCTAAGAACAAAAAAGCATGGTATCAGGCAAGGAAATTCAAGAAAAAGGCACCTCATACATCAGCCAATAATACACCAATTATACCATTTCAAAGCAAATTAGCATTTACAGACTTAAGATGCATCAAGAATATGTCCATTCATTGTTATAGAACTTAAACGTGTAGAAGGCAGCATACCAACAGGGTGAATCCACACCATCTAATGTTTTAAATCACAACAGGCATACATATAAGCAGAGTGTCTTAATGCCAATGGAAATGTATTTCATAAACATCAAGCATGCAAAGTTTGGGAACACAGTAATAGATCAAATGCTGATGCACTTATCTTAGACATAATGGTATAAGTTAGGCTGTCAACTATTGTATGGCAGGATGTTTGAAATGAGTACTCTCATATGATTTTTATGTGCTCAAAAGAAGGTAGCGAACAACTGGTTAGAAACACAATAACAATACCAACTGCAGAGGTTTAGCAAGAACACAAAAGAACATAGCATGTTACTAGAGTCAGCAGTTCAGAAAGTTCTAAATAGGCAGGCATATAAGAATATACATACTGATCAGATGCAAAACAGACTGACACAAAAAGGGTGGCATGATGATGGCAAGCATGATTTTAGGCAGATATGTTCATATATAAGCCACAAATGCACAAACCATATTACTTCAAGACAGAGAGTATAAGATGGGTCAAAATGCATCATAGAGAGGTTTAGACAGGTATACATGCTTACACAAAATTTAGGCAAGACAAAGCAGTTTATGATAAGTTTTACAAATTGAAAATTAACATCACATGTATATACACATCAATGCAGGTAAGGCAAGCATATAAAAACAGAGTTGTGCACAAGCAAGCCTGCGAACTAAAGTCATTGTATGTGAATGTGACATTATATCAAGGTGAATCCACAACCATCTTAGTTTAGAGACAAACAGCAGGTGCATACACTTAAACAACAGTTTTCAGCAAGCATCATTAAGTTACTCCTTACATAAGCAAATTATAGGGTATGCACACTATTATTCACACATGACTTAAACAGATGACAAAACTTTAATGACATCAAACAAAGTACACACCAGATGGAATATTAGTCTAACTGTGTAGAGTGAAGATTAGTGTTATGGTAGTGCTAACTGATTTTATAGAACAAGGCTTATTAAAGAAATGAAGACTCATCAAACATATAGACAAGTGTCAGTGAACCACAGTTGACAATAGGCCAGCTTAGGGGTCTTGAGAGATCAAGAGGCTTACACATAAACAATAATATAGCTTTAGCAACATAACAATCAAAGTACATATGACCAACATGGTATAAAGCATAAGCATATCAAACATACTGATAAGTGGATGAATACTGATAAAAATAACATTTGCAATAATCTCAAAGCAATAAGATTGACTACATAGCCTCAGGGCTTAGCAGATTTTTAATATGAAGAAAAACCATAATGACTCAAACATAAATACCATACCAGTATGAATAATAGAAAGAGAGGCACATATATGCAACAAAAATCTTGGCAGGGTCAAGCATTTTGAATTTAAAACGTATAAACTGTTTACAAGATCAGGGAAGACAATAAAGTATACGTAGCACACATGTTGAGACGGTTGGAGTCAAGTTAACTCATATAGAATAAATCAGTCATAAACATCAAAAAAATACATTGACATCCAAATAAGATAGCAAGGTTAAAAGGCACCATTATGAGATGGATAAGAATAAGAGCTGAACAGTAATACACAACACATAGTACTACTTACTGCAGATAACAGATATGAACCAGAACTCGGGCAAGGCAATGCTTCATTAAAAAACAACCTCATGATGATTCCAAAATATTTAAAGACAATATATTTCAATTCTTACTTTTGACAGAAGCATAGCAAGACAGCGTGAGATAAGATGCATCATCACTAGGAGTACACAAAACATATCATGATTAAAAGCTTAACAAGGGAACTATTATCAAAAATTGGCTTTAATGGGCAGAATGGGTATAGTAAGACACTCATACTTCTAATACATCATAGAGGGCTCAAATTCACAACACACAAAACTCCTGAAACCTAAGCATATCAGCGGTGAAACAGAGATTAAAAAAAAACTCAGAAGTATGAGATTTTTATGATTGTATTCAGACAGAGCAACATTATATAAGCAAGAATATTAACAATAATGATAGTGTTCAGAGTAACAAACTCAATCAAAGGATTCAAGTCATATGTTCATGTTATTGGAATGGTCATGAGCAATATAAACACTAAATGAGCATGTTAAAATAGAGAAGGAAAAGAAATGATACCACTTGCAGTTTTCCTCTCACAGACCTTCACAAACTTGAGGCTTCCTCACTTTACTCGAGTCTTAAGATAATTTTGGTGTTTTCAGTAAAAGGTTGATGATCATGAACAGGATTCTAACCTCTTTATATAGGCGAAGTAACTGGGTTAATGTTTATGGGTCGGGTTGCACCCAAATTCCCAATGCTTGTGGTTAGGGTTTGCAATTGAGCCATTGATCTCTAAGGGAGCAGACGCTCCTCCACTCTGAATACGTCGTAGGTGCCACAGGCTTCGAAGTAGATAACATCTTCTCACCTTTCCTTTGTCGCTAGCCTGTGTATGCTCTATTTGGGAAAACAAAAACAACGTGGCTCTGCTGCTCTTATAGGTAGCGCAGAAAATGGTGGAAGAGGGAAACTCCATCCTTGCTTTACGCGATTGAAATTTCACCAAGATTGAAGAGGAAACTAGGGCAAACGAATTTGAGTGGATGGTGCCAAGACTTAATGGATTGAATTCGAGGTTGGATTGAAATCGCAACGGATGAAAATTTGCAACCAAAATTCTCTGCAAACTCAACGAAAGGAGGAAGAAGAAAACAAAAGGTAGGACGCGTGCCTTGCTTCCTTTGGACCAATGCATCTGTTGAAAAGTCAAAGTACATAGCAAACTTCTGATTGGCTAAGGATTTTGGCCATTATCCAATCAAATTTCAGGGAAAATCCACAAGTATCCCATGGGCAAGGCACACGTATCTATCTTATTAATTTTAAAACAAATTAATCACACTTAAATGACATTAAAATATTAAAAAGATAAATTAATAATTAAATTAATGTAATTTAATTAATTAATTATCACAATAAAATCTAACTTAATCTTAATTATTTAAAATCAAAATTAAATCACCTTAAATAAAAATTAGCCAAAAATAAGAAAGGTAATTAATTTTAAAATCAAACAAAATAAATTAAAATTAAATCATCAACTAAATTAACTAATTAAGCCAATAATAAATTTAAATTAAATCAATTGATTAATTAAAATTAGATAAAAACATAAAAAACAAAATAAATAAGCATGAAACATATTTAAATTAAATTAAAATAGGATAAAAATAAAAATCATAAAAAAAAATGCTAAATAAATTCAGACAAAATAAATAGAAGAAAAGAAATTAATATATAAAAAAAGTTATCACATAGCACCTAGCACAAATGTGAGGGTAAAATTTGGGGTGCAACAGTTGCCCCTATTTAAATATCTTCACCTGATGACATGAGAGATGAAGATCCTTATGTAATCAACAGTGAATGATATTTAAATACAGATAACCGAAAATTTTACCCTCAGATGCACACATATGTAATGCAGCAAACCTGATGCCAAGAAGATGCAAAGATGCACGCACAACAAGACACCGAGGGATAAAACAGCAGACAAAAGACCAAAGAGCTTCACTGGGGAAGAAAGGTTAACATCCAGGAGGAACACCTCACTGGGGACATGAACTAACCGACAAAAGAGGCTCACCGGGAAGACTCCAAGGAAACACTGGGGAACCAAAAGACAATCTCCACTGGGGAAAGATCCGGGGAGATAGACTACTGGGGAAAACAAAACCATATTCTTCTTGGGCACGAAACCAGAAAGAAAACCTGATCACTAAGGATCAGTCAAGAGGACAGACAACCAACCCAAGACTTCCCGAGGATCTTATACTAAAGAATTCACAATTGGATCTTCAATTAAGCCAGGGAGACAGAGACAACTCTGCGCACCAGATATGAGTCTAATAAGGTTGAAGATGATTATTCCAAGAAGCTTAGCTTAAAGCAAATTTTCAAAATCTGAGGTAAAGGTTCAATGTCCGACATGATTCGAACAAGGAACAAGTTTAAGTCACCAGAAAATGCTTGACACGATTTAAACAAAGTCCAAGTTCAAGTTTGACACGATTCAAACGAGGACGATTTTAAAACCTGGAGACAATGTCCGACACGATTCGAACAAAGACTCGGTTCAAGTTTGACACGATTCGAACAGGAACCAGTTTTAAAACAAGAAGACAATACTTGATACGATTCAAACAAGGTCCAAGTTCAAGTTTGACACGATTCAAACGAGAACGATTTTAAAACCTGGAGGCAATGTCTGACATGATTCGAACAAATACTCGGTTCAAGTTCGACACGATTCGAACAGGAACCAGTTTTAAAATGAGAAGACAATGCTTGACACGATTCAAACAAGGTCCAAGTTCAAGTTTGACACGATTCAAACGAGAACGATTTTAAAACCTGGAGGCAATGTCCGACATGATTCGAACAAAGACTCGGTTCAAGTTTGACACGATTCGAACAGGAACCAGTTTTAAAACGAGAAGACAATGCTTGACACGATTCAAACATGGTCTAAGTTCAAGTTTGACACGATTCAAACGTGAACGATTTTAAAACCTTTACTGTTAAACTTCTTGGAGAAAAGAAAAAGTTTAAAGATTCAAATCTGGCGCGCAAAGGTTAAGACCGAACAAGCACGACGCAAACAAAGAAAACGGGAATGTCTCTACTTCACAGGGGAAATAAAGACAGACCCCAACAAAATGCAAACCAGCAAAATGGAGCACAAAGGTGCAGAGATGCCAAGGTATGATGCATATGCTTAACTATATGCGAGAAACGACGTGAACGACACAACCACAGGAAAGACGAAAGGATATCACAAGCTGTCGCCCTGAAATCCAAACATCCGGGATAATTGGGGTAATCTTCTAATTACTGGGGATGGCAGTTCCATGCCCAAAACACAATATATTGCTATTTCTTCTCACACCAACTTGATCTCTTAATGCCTTAATACCAGAGCAAAACTTGATTTATCTTTGTTTTCTTAAAACTTTTTTTCGTTTTCAAAAAAATCATATGAAAATGACAAAGCTTTGCAAAATTAAGACGATAGCGTATTTAAACAAGAAGATGGTTCAATGGCTGATATTAATTGAAAAATGGTGACTTGCCAAATAGCAGAGTCCCATGAAATATTACAAATGCAACAAAATGGCAAATTAGGAAAAAGTTACATTGTATTCAATGACCAGTAACAAACTCTATGGACTAAAACTCTAACAGCTGACTTCTCTGGGGATTCTCGGATATAGGTGAGATGTTTTTCAAGCATAATACTTTCGTACCGAATCTGCATTCACAGGGTGCGCAAGTTGTTCACCATCCAGAGTTGTAAGAATCAAAGACCCTCCTGAAAAGACTGTCTTGACTATAAATCGACCTTCATAATTGGGTGCCCATTTACCGCGGGCGTCTCTTTGTGAAGGTAGAATCTTTTTAAGTACCAATTCTCCTTCTCTGAATTCTCGAACGCGGACCTTCTTATCAAATTCTCTCTTTATCTTCTTCTGGTACAAATGACCATGGCACATGGCCGTCAGACGCTTCTCATCAATTAGGTTCAGTTGATCATATCTTTCTCGAACCCATTCTGCTTCATCAAGCTTGGTTTCCATCAATATCCTTAATGAGGGTATTTCAACCTCTATAGGGAGGACAACATCCATCCCATATACCAGAGAAAAGGGGGTTTCCCCTGTTGAAGTTCTGACTGATGTTCTGTACCCATGTAGTGCATATGGCAATATCTCGTGCCAATCCTTGTATGTTTTGACCATCTTCTGAAGAATTTTCTTGATATTCTTATTTACAGCTTCGACCGCTCCATTCATCTTTAGGCGGTACGACGAAGAGTTATGGTGTTCAATTTTGAAGTTGTCGCACAGTTCCTTCATGGTTTTGTTGTTCAGATTGGTTCCGTTGTCAGTTATGATCCTGCTGGGGATCCCATAACGGTAAATGATGTTGTTCTTAATGAAGCGTGCAACTACTTGCTTAGTCACATTGGCGTATGAAGCGGCTTCCACCCACTTAGTGAAGTAATCAATAGCCACCAAAATGAAACGATGTCTATTAGATGCTTTAGGTTCAATTGCCCCAATCATATCAATGCCCCACATAGAGAACGACCAGGGCGATGATAGCACGTTCAACAGAGTAGGAGGAACGTGCATTTTGTTCGCATAAATCTGACATTTATGGCATTTTCTAACGTACTAAATGCAATCAGTCTCCATAGTCAACCAATAGTATCCAGCCCTCAAAATCTTCCTAACCATGGCATGTCCATTGGCATGGGTGTCAAAAGCTCCTTCATGGATATCATGGATCAGCAAGTCTGCTTCTCTCTTATCGACACATCTTAGCAAAACCAAATCATGATTCCTTTTGTACAGTACACCATTGCTGATGACGAACTTGGCTGATAATCTTCGTAGAGTCTTCTTATCAAGAACGGAGGCGTTGGCCGGATATTCTTGATTCTTTAGAAAGTTCAAAATATCATGGAACCAAGGTTTGCCGTCTGATTCTTCTTCGATGGACTGACAGTAGGCAGGCTCAGTCCTCATTTTAATACTGATTATTGGATCTTCATTGATAAATCCCACTTGCCACATCGAAGCCAGTGTCGCTAAAGCATCAGCCACATGATTCTCAGTACGTGGCACATGGCGAAATGTTATCTCATCAAAACACTTAATCAACTCCAAAGCATATGCCTGATAAGGGATAAGCTTTTCATCTTTTGTCTCCCACTCGCCTCTGATTTGATAAATAACCAGAGCAGAGTCACCCATAACTTCAAGAAAATAGATTCCAAGATCGATTGCAGCTTCCAGACCCAGAATGCATGCTTCATACTCAGCAATATTATTCGTACATCCAAAATCCAATCTGGCTGTAAAAGGGGTGTAGCCACCTTCAGGATTAATTATAACAACACCTACTCCATGCCCCTTGTAATTGGACGAACCGTCGAACATCATCTTCCACCTATACTCAGCCCCGGGATCTTCTTCAGAGCTTGACTCTTCACAATCTTTCACTGCCATAATGTCCTCATCAGGGAAATCAAACTTGAGTGGTTCATAGTCTTCGACTGGTTGATCGGCAAGATATTCTGAAAGAACACTTCCTTTAATGGCCTTTTGAGTGACATACTGAATGTCATATTCAGATAATAACATGTGCCAGCGGGCGAGTCTACCCGTTTGAGCAGGTTTCTCGAAAATGTACTTTATCAGATCCATCTTGGAAATCAACAAGGTAGTATGACAAATCAGGTACTGTCTTAGACGTTTGGCGGCCCAAGCTAGAGCGTAACAGGTCTTTTCAAGTAGTGAGTAACGGCTTTCACTGTCTGCAAACTTCTTACTCAGGTAATAAATTGCATGCTCTTTTCGTCCAGTCTCATCATGTTGCCCCAAGACACAGCCCATGGATTCTTCCAAAACAGTCAGGTACATGAAGATAGGTCTTACTGAAACTGGAGGGACCAGAACATGAGGTTCTTGCAAATATCTTTTAAGTTTCTCGAAAGCTTGTTGGCAATCAGCGTTCCATTCTACTGGCTGATTCTTGCGGAGTAATTTGAAAATCGGTGCACATGTTGGAGTCATATTGGAGATGAACCTGGAGATATAATTCAAACGACCAAAAAATCCTCTGACTTGGGACTCAATTTGTGGAGCTGGCATTTCTTGGATTGCTCGCACTTTATCTGGGTCTACTTCAATTCCCTTTTGACTCACGATGAAACCCAGTAATTTTCCTGATCTGACCCCAAAAGTGCACTTTGCAGGGTTCAACCTCAATTGATACTTTCGAAGTCTTTTGAACAATTTCAGCAAGTGATCTACATGTTCCTCTTCATTTCGAGATTTGGCTATCATATCATCCACGTACACCTCTATCTCTTTGTGGATCATATCATGAAACAAAGTCACCATAACCCTTTGGTATGTTGCCCCGACGTTCTTTAATCCAAAAGGCATAACCTTGTAACAATAAGTGCCCCATGGGGTAATGAAAGTGGTTTTATCCATGTCAGCTGGATCCATTCTAATCTGGTTATATCCTGAAAAACCATCCATAAATGAGAACATTGCGAAACGAGCCGTATCATCTACTAGTGTGTCGATATGGGGTAGAGGGAAATCATCCTTGGGACTAGCTTTATTAAGATCCCTGTAGTCTACACACATTCGCACCTTTCCATTCTTCTTCATAACTGGAACGATATTAGTCACCCATTCTGGGTACTTGGAAACTGCTAAAAATCCTGCATCCAACTGTCTCTTGACCTCATCACGAATTTTGAGGGCCATGTCAGGATGACTTCTGCGAAGCTTTTGTTTTACTGGCGGGCATTCAGGTTTGAGTGGTAACTTGTGGACCACAATATCTGTGTCTAAACCAGGCATGTCTTGGTAGGACTAAGCGAACACGTCCACATACTTTTCAAGGAGTGAAATCAACCACTGTCTAATTTCTGGTTTCAGCGATGCCCCAATCTTAACCTCTTTCTTATCTTCCTCAGTGCCAAGATTGATGACATCCACCTGTTCCTCATGAGGCTGGAGATCTGTATATTGGTAGTCACACATATCCGCTAGATCCTTGGGCACCTCATAATCTTCCTCCTCCTCAGCTTGATAGACAGGGGAGTAGAAGTCAATGGTAAGAGCAAGGTCATTGAATACAATAGGTTTATGATTCATTCTGCATGGTAGAATGACTTATATTATTAAAATGCACAACAATTCAAGAACATGTGAGATGAAGATGTTTTTGTTTGAAAAGATTGCCATTTTTTAGAAACAGAATACAATAAAGGAAAAATGACAAAAATTTAGCAAAAGAGTCATTTCATTGATTTAAAGTTTGAAAACGGAGGCCCGTACAAAACAATCCACTAGCTTTGGGCAAGACTAGGGAGATGAAAACAACAAATCAAAACAAGTTACTCTGGTTCTGGGTACAAAGTTGGGATCTCAACCGACTCCCAATTGGTTAACGCGCCTTCCTGTCGAAAGACCAAACGATCAATATCTTCCTCTTCTTCAGCACTTCTAATGATTGCATGGACTTGATGCCCACCTCTGATAAATGTCTCCTGCACAGTCTTTATCTTCATTCCTCTTCCTCTTGTACCTGAAGCAGCCTCATCTTCTGGAGTTGGTCTGTAACCCAACCCTTGGTGTCGGATCCTCTTCTCAACCTCAATAACTTCGCCCCAACCCGCGGGCACGCCTTCTTGAAGGGCAGACTGGATACTCTTATACGAAGCAAAAGATGGATATTCCGGTACCACTGGCTTCTCATTGTTAATCATAACTGCATTAGCTATTTCCAGGGCTTAGAAAGAAGTCTCCAACGCATCCTCATCAGCCTCGATGTAACGGAATGACGATAGATTACTAACCATTTAATCTTCTTCCCCATGCACAATGACCAACTTGTCATCGACCACAAACTTCATTTTCTGATGTAGGGTTGAGGTG
Organism: Lathyrus tuberosus; assembly: GCA_022829125.1. NCBI lineage: Eukaryota > Viridiplantae > Streptophyta > Magnoliopsida > Fabales > Fabaceae > Lathyrus > Lathyrus tuberosus. Next base: position 823,578 of record JALAZF010000327.1, on the reverse strand, counting down.
ACAGCGCCAGCCTCATGGATCTAGGGCCTTCCTAGCAGACAGCTATAGAACATTGAACTCCTGAGGTCCAGTCAAAACTGGTAGCTCAATTTCCCCCATCATAGATCTACGTGAACCATCAAAAGCTTTGACAATTAATGACGTGGGTCTCATGATTCCTCCTTGGTATGCCAACTTATCGAGAGCCCTCTTCGGTAAAACATTCAAAGAAGATCCTGTATCTACGAGGACTCTAGCCAACGTGTCCTCCTGACATTTCATTGATATGTGCAGCGCAAGATTGTGTTTCCGACCTGATTGGGTCAGTTCTTCATCACTGAAGCTGAGCGTATTGCATGCAGTAATGTTAGCGATAACATGATCAAACTGTTCGACGGTAATATCCTGAGCTATATGAGCCTGAGCCATACTTTCTGCAGTGCTGATCGGTGGACTGGTGAATTAATCAACAGAGATAAAATGGAAATTTTTGACGGGGTCTGGTGGAGCTGATCCACAACCCTGTAGTCACTTCTTTTTATTATTCTGAGAAATTCTTCGTCATCCTCTTTGGAGGTCACTTCTTTACCTTTGTCATTGACGGATACGTTCACATCACCTTCTTTACCAGACACTTCTTTGTTTACAGGGGTATAAATCCCTCCACTCCTTGTCATTCTCCCCGTTCCTACTATACTGGACACATTCTTCTCATCAGCCCCCACCTCTTTCCGTGGGACTGGTTCTTCTATAACGACCCCCACCTCTTTCCTTGGGATCATTTCCTCCTTCTTCTTACCACCTGTAATGTCTTCCTAGATCCATGGTAACGCTTTGGTTCCTCTGAACCTGAACGGGACTGGTCTTGGGAAATTATTTCGCCTGCAGTGATTAACAGGGGAAACAACTTCAGATTTGTTGAATCTTGGAACTGATTGTTTAAATACTGGACTCACGGTACTTGCCCCTGGATTATTGAACACAGGGACTACTGATATGTATTCCTCTTCATAAAACACTGGCACTTGCTTTGGCAAATTGAACACTGGTTCAATCACTGCTACTCTGCTTTCTTTTCTAAAAACTTGTAAGAAACCTTCATCAATCAATTGCTGAATATCATCTTGAACCAACTGACACCCTTCACTACTACCATCACACTCTTCACAACCATCATGGCAAACTTTGACCAAACTGGAGCTGAACAGCTTGGCATGAAACATTCTCAGGGGAGTTTTAATCTTTGCTGCATCTGAGATCAATACTTCATCATTCTCGTCTTCGACAGCATTAGTTGACCCATGCGTTGGCAAGGGGTTACTCTTCACATTTGGCTGGTTATTAGCGAAAGACAGAATGTTCTTCTCCATCAAACTTTTCACTAGATTCTTTAATGCCAAACATCCTTCTAAATCATGGCCCACCCCTCCTTGATGGAAAGCACAGGTTGCATTAGGGTTGAAGAACTGCAGAGACTTCTCAGATGGTGGCCCCAACGGCCTAGTAACAATTAATCCTTGCTCCACCAGAGAAGGATACAATGCTGTATATGTCATCGGTATGGGTGGAAAATTTGGTGTTACCGCCTGTCTTCTTTGAGGGGTATTTTACTGTGGCACTGGCCGCCTCGGCTGTTGGTAATTCTGATTTTGATTCTTCGGCCACTGCTGCTGATTCGGTGGCTGGGAAACAGGAACTTGTTGCATTATCTGATGATTAATAGTGGGCATAAAGGACGCCACGTATGGTTGTTGTGCGAACTGCATAGGGTAAACTGGCTGTTGAGGAAAACTGGGACCTGGTTGTGGTTGGAATAGAGATCGTTTCCAATTAGGATTCTGCTTCTTCCCTGACATAACAACATTAGTCTCACCCTCTTTCTTTCTATGGAAATTACCCAGAGATCTCTTAACACTGGCGCTAGTGGAACTGTAAGGTGAACTGGCTACCTTTCCACTTTTCAGACCTGCCTCCACTTTCATGCCAATTGCAATGATATCAGAAAAATTGGCACCGATATTACTAATCATTTTCTCATAGAATTCAGGCTTTACAGTGTCTACAAACCAATCAGCTAATTCCTTCTCAGTCAATGGTGGTTCAACCTGTGATGCAGTCTCTCTCCACCTTTGAGCATATTCTTTGAATGACTCAGTGTTCTTCTGAGTCATGGTCAATAGTTGTCTACGATCAGGAGCTAAATCCAAGTTATACTTGTAGTGCTTTATGAAGACGTCCATAACATCTTGGAAACATTTGATTTGAGATTGGTCTAAGCTTAAGTACCACCTTGCGGCAGTGCCCTTCAGGCTGTCTTGGAAACAATGGATCATTAACTTATCGTTATCCATATATACCGCCATTTTTCGGAGATACATGACCAAGTGTGCCTTAGGACACGTAGCACCAGAGTACAATTCGAAGCTTGGCAGCTTGAATTTTGGTGGAATTACTAGATTAGTGACCAGACACATATCCTTAAGGTCAGAACTGAAGACATTGTCTCCTTCCATGGCCTTCAGCTTTCTCTGCATAATCTCCATATTGGCTCTTAATTTCTCATTACTGTCATCTTCTTCTATAGACATATTGTCATAGTCAAAATGATGTTAATTTTGAAAAACGGGTTGAAAATGGGTCTGCACCGCTGGTGGGGCATAAGTTGGAATAGCTTGCTGATTCCCACCAAATAATGGTACTGCTTGTTGTGTGGATTGTGGAGCCGTGACTCTCATAAAGTCACGTGGAATTCCCAGAGTAGGGCTTTCAACAGGTATGATGGGTGGTTCAACAGTTGTAGCTGCGACTTCTGAGACCACAGTGACCTGTGTATCCATCTTTGCTCGTATAACATTCAGGGCTTCCATGATCTGCCCCATACCACCTTTTAGTTCATTAAGCTCATTGTTAACTTTATCCAAGTTCTCACAATCTACTGACATCCTTCTTCTTCGAGCCTGTGCCCGGGTATTGTAACGATGTGAGAAATTCAGGGTGACGGTTCAACAATAACTGGAGAAGATAAAACGACAATGAGACACAGAAGAATGCACATGCACAAGCGAAAATGCATATGAGATGCGCATGCAGGCTAAACCATCAAGAACTAAAAGGGTTCGCAAACAGTGTAAATAATAGGATTACTAATAACATAACTTTCCCATTGAAAATAAGATAAGTGCTTACAGAAAGGAAATGTTACAATCATTGTTTGGATCACATTAAAAAGAAATACAACTTTTAAAAATAGGATTACAACAATAGATTACAACTACAGAAAATAGGGCAGCCCTCCGCCTTCCCTGATCCCTTCCATGATTTCTTTGATAAGTCGCTTGGTTTTGGCCTTCTCCAAAGTTATCTCCCCTAATAACTCCATCCTCCTCTGTTCAGCACTTGTGGATGCCTCATAATACGGAGTGGGCTTCCTCATGCTGAGTGAAATCCCTCGTGCCCATTTCAGATGAGCTTCAGTACAGGACCGTTGGTGATTAATTTTTGATAATTAATGAAAAGCCATGCTTCCCCCATCTTGAGTTTTTCTTCAAATCCTTCTCCGTATCCATAGTACATCAGCTCCAATTCTTCTGGTCTAGGTTCCTCTTCAATTGGATGACCCAACTGGCAACGTGCGAGCACAGGGTTATAGTTTATACAACCAAGTCGACCCATGAGTGGCACATTAGGATAGTCTCCACAACTAACAATTATTATGGTTCCTTCAGGGTCTGTATCGTACCACTTGATGTCAGAATGCCCTAATTCCATTAGTTTCTTGACCCAAAGAGCGTTGTCACTCACTTCCCAAAACATTGGTGTCGTAGGTAGGTATGAAATGAACTAGTTGTATAGTAGTGGAGCACAGCAAACAATCACACCTTTACTCCTCATAATCTGCATGGTGACCGAGAAGTACATGTCAGCCAGTAAAGTGGGGGCAGGGTTCTGACCCATAAAGATTCTGATTGCTTGGACGTCGACAAAATCTTTAACATTGGGAAATAGGAATAACCCGTACACCAGCAAAGCAAACATTGACTCAAACATTACAGAGTTTCCGCTTTCCTGAAAGTGAAGAGCCGTCTCAATTAGAAATTGGGCGGGTAGCCCACGATACCCCTCCCTGGTGGTCATGTTTTCTCGGATGTGTCTCTTTCGGATCCCCAATCCTACGGCAATCTCCTGATTAATGAATTCTTCTTCCACACCAGAAAAAGGAGGGTGATGCTGAACGGGTAATCCTAGCATATGTGAGTATTCTTCTATGGTTGGGACTAACTGGAAGTTTGGAAATATGAAACATCGGTATACTGGATGATACCGCTGTACCAAGGTTTCTAGCAGTCCTTCTTTTACTTGCAACTTCATTAATGATAACAGGTCCCCATACTTGTCAATAAAGCTTGGTGGATCTTCAATTCTTCCTCCAATCTCTATCAAATGCTCAACATTAGGGACCAGGAAAGTGACGGGCCAGTTTATGTTCTTAGTAGCGTCCATTTTCTACAAAGTCTGCAAAACAAAATTTAGTACCTCGATAGTTTAGCAAAAAATGCGAAATGCAACATGATGCAATATGATATGCAGATGCAAAGGTAATCTATCAAGAAACACAGAAAATTGCAAGGCTTTTGACAATGGTATTTCAAAAATTCTTCTTCATTAAGCAAGTTTGGCGTTCATTACATTCGGAGCATAGTATCTTCATGCTCTTAGTACAAAGATGGGTTATTCCCATAACTGAAAAGATAACAACAACAATGAAAATAAATAACATGGGGAACCAGCAGCAAGATCTTTAGAAGTTAGACCCGCTGGTGGATGTTTCCCCCTCCTCATCCATCTCCCTCATCAGTTTTTCAATGCGTCCCTTAATCCTTTTCTTCTCAAGTAACAACCCTGTCAATGTTTCCTCCAGTCCTTGTCTAGTTCTGAGCGGCTTGTGATGGGAATAAGGTCTCCTCATCACACTGGCTATCTCACAAGACCATTCTAGATGCGCCACATTGACGGAGCACTCCGCCGTCCACAACTGCCTATTGATTTGACACCAAGCTTGCTCAAGAAGCATTTTCATTTCGTAGCCGTCTCTTTCCCCATAATACATCATGTGTAAATCCTCCTTGATTATGGGTCCCTTCCCCATATGACCCAGTTGTCGACGGGCGAGCACGGGATTGTAGTTGATGCAGCCGTTTCTTCCCAACAGGGGTACATTAGGGCAATCCCCGCAGCTGGTAATTATGACAATCCCTTCTTCTGTTGGGCTATGCCGTTTGACATCTGTGTGCTTCAAACTCATCAGTTTTTCAATCCATACTTGACAATGTTCTACCTCCCAGAAAGTCGGGGTTTTTGGCAAGTAGGCTGTGAACCACTTATAGAAAAGAGGTATACAGCAAACAATTTCTCCACATCCTTTGTTGTACTTGGTTTGAACCGCGTGGTACATATCAGCCAGCAAGGTAGGGACTGGGTTATTGAATCTGAAAATTTGATTTTCCTGAGTATCCACGAACTGCTTCGCGCCTGGAAACAGAACCAGCCCATAGATCATTAAGGCAAGTGTTGCCTCATACAGTTCCTCATTTCCTCTATTCTTGAAGTACATTGCTTTCTCAAACAAGAATAATGAAGATAGTCCAAGTCGTCCTTCTTTAACAACTAAATTTGCCTGAATATCAGCAAATCTGATTCTGGTAGTCGTTGCAATATCTCTAGCTGATGGCATTGATTCTAAACCAGAGAAAATTGGGGCATCTTTGACGGGAATCCCAATTATAGCAGAAAATTCCTCTAAGGTTGGAACTAATTGGAACTCGGGGAATAAGAAGCAACGGTAATTGGGGTGATAGAATTGCACCAACACTTCCAATGGTCCCTCAGTCACTAGAACCGTTAGTAGTTGTGAGAGGTTTCCATATTTGTCAGCAAAGTTTAAAGGATCCTCGATCATGTCGCACATCCAGATCAGTTGTTGAAGTTCCGGGAGTTCGAAGTAATAAGGCCAAACTTGCTTTTTAGATTCCATATCAACAAAGTCTGCAAAAATATCATTAGTTTCTTGATAGTTAGCAAAAAATGCTGATGCAATGCAATATGATAGGTGTGATTCAAGGGAACTCAGCATTGTATCCTTGCAAATTTTAAGGAACATTTTTCTTAGAGGAAAAACTCATTTCATTGATAATAAAGTTTTGAATTACAAACATAAGACAATTACACCTTCAAAAACCAAAATAGAATATGAAATAAAGAAAACTAAGTCCTGAGCCATCAATCATTCTTCTCCCATCAATCTCATGGCGAGCTTCTGGTTCTCCTTCTGTAGCCTTTCGTTCTTAACAACGACCTCAACTAACTGTGACCTCCATGGTTCGGGCGGAGATGATGTGCTAGGAGAAAATAAGTCCTCTTGTATCTTTCTCTTTCTGACAGATTCTTCCCCCTTTCTTTTGAGACTCTTCTGCAATTCATTCATCTCAAAGTTAAGGATCTGATACTTGTTCGTCCAAGCATTCCTTTCTCGCTCTGCTTGAGCCAACCGAATCTTCAATTCGTGTTCATTGTTAGTAAAGAAAAGAACAGGGTCTCTAGGAGCTAAAGGAATGGGATCATGACAATCATAAGGCAACCTCAAATTGACAGCTCTTTCTTGTACCCAAAGAGTATAGGGTTCAGAAACCAAACACTCAGGTAATCCTAAAGCAGAGATACCCTTTCTATGAATATGACGCCAAGCGTGTGCCATCTTTTCTTTGAGTATAGGATCCTTGTTTCCTTCAAAGAAAAGATTATCCAAGTAAATGTTACTAGGTTTTGTTCTCATCGAGTAGCCATGTTGACGACAAGCCAATGCTGGGTTATAGGTTATACCCCCTTTTGTACCAAGAAGAGGCACATTAGCAAATCCTCCACAGCTAACGACGATCTCTTTACCTTTGAACAATGGGTGGTACCACTCTAGATCGGTGTTGGTGAGAGACATGATCTTTTCTGACCAAAGAAGTCCATCTTGGAGATCCCAAAAGGTCTTAGAACGGGGTAAGTGGGAAATAAACCACCTATACAACAGTGTGGCACAGCATGTTACCATCCCTCCCTTATAAGCAGTCCTCAAATGCACTGAATGGTAGGCGTCTGCAAGTAAGGTTGGAACTGGATTTCCAATAATAAAGATCTTGATTGCCTTCATATCAATAAAGTTCTCAATGCTGGGAAACAGAAATAACCCATAGATGAGAAGGGCCATAACGGCTTCATAATCCACCATATTCTTCATGCTAGCATAATAACTGGCTTTCTCCATTAGAAACTTAGCAGGTAACCCAAAAAGTCATCCCTTGACAACCAAGTTAGCCTTGACTTCTGACAGCTTGAGATGAGCCGCTTCTGCAATTTCCTTCTCCTTAGGCGTCCTTTCCAAACCAGAGTAAGGAAGGTTTGGAGTGATGGGAATACCAACTAGAATAGCATACTCCTCGAGCGTAGGCATTAACTGGTAATCCGGAAAAGTGAAACAATGGTACATGGGATCATAAAACTGTATGAGAGTAGGGAGCATCCCATCTACCATCTTGGTCTTCATCAGAGAGAAAATCTTCCCATACTTGTCTTGGAATGTTGATGATTCATTGATTGGCTTTCCTAGATCCTTTAAATCTTCCAACTTTGGATTAATGAAGGTGTATTTCTTCGTTTTCCTTTTTTCAGAATCCATCCTATAAAGTTTGCAAGACAAAATTGAGTTCCTTGAATACACAATGCACATGATGCAAGAATGAATGCAACAAACACACATAGACAGGTAAGCACAAAGAACACAGAGCAACCTAGGTTAAAAGTCACGAGCATGGAGCCAAAGGTCTACCCATCCCAAAAGGTGTGTACTATGGGTTTCAAACTATAGAACAGGGTTCTTAAAAGTTCCTAGAGTTGACAACCCATCTTTCGAATTTTATCGACTTCCCAATTGCTCGGTAATCAATAAAATTCTCTAGAGAGTCTCATCTGAGTGTAGTATCGCGTAACAACCATTTAGGATTACTCCCTCATAGCCATCGCACTACATCTAAAAACAGGTCGAGTTGGGGTAAAGGATAACTAAAGGTCATCAGTATCTATAGCACCAAAGTTGGGAGTAGTAACGCTTTCACGATTACTCTTTCAACATTTACCACCTCCAAGAGGGCCTCCACTGAATGTGAACTTCAAGTTCCCTCCTTTGGGATTTCTCCCTCGAAGTTCCCTTGACTATGTCCACGGTTCCTAAATATATGTGTACGCTCAAGTCCGGGTTAGGACTTACCTCACTCATTGATATCATGTCAACCCAAACCAAACAGGATAATATCAAACATAGAACAGATATACAAGCATACAAGCAGATATGACATACAAGCAATCATACAAGTAGATAAGCAAACATGAATAACATAAAACAAGATAGGCTTAACCCTCTTAGGAAAGGACCAGCAATAGGTTTAACTTTATCCCCAGTGAAGTCGCCATTTCTGTTGCGGTGAAAATTGGATAACAAATTATTAATGAATTTGCATCGTATTTCTTTTGCAGCCGACTTTGATTTAACCAAAGGAAAGGTTCAAGATCGTAAAAAAAACCTAAGGGGAAGAGATTCGAGGTTCGGGGGTTGGTTATACAAATGAAAGGTGTTAGCACCCTAAGTATCTGTAGTACTCTACAAGAACCTCTTGCTAATATGTTATGTTATGTTTGCTAAGGGTTCTATGCTAAAGGCTTGAAACCCTAGGGGTTAGTATCTATGTATACTCGACAAAGCATCGCGCTTTGCGCCTACGTATCCTCGGGTGTAGAATCAGAGTATGCGTAGTTCTAAGTCTACTGAATTATTGACTATGGTCAATATTCAGAGGGGAAATGAGTACAAGCTCATTATAGAGTTTAAAAACTCTCTAGGTCTTGTTGAAATGGACCTATAATTATGTTTTGTTAGTATGGGAAGTGATGATTCATTATGATGAATATCACTAAGAGTTTTGAAACTCTTCCTAAAGCTAGTGGTAATCTCAATGGCTCTGATGAGGCCACTAAGTTGGATGACTTATGAGTCAACAAGGTTTAACCTTCCTTTGGAATGGCGAGGTAGAATAATAAAATAAATTGAAATACAAGATAAGATAAAAAAAAAGTGACGATAAAAGGTCATAAGCATGGAATAATTATTACAAATACCAAGTATATAATTTATACTTGAGAAATACGCCACACAAATAATTTATAAGGTCAAGCATGATTATGAATAAAAAATTAAACAATGATGATATTTATCTTGAATAACCAAGGTCACCAATTTTATAATCATAAGACAAGATAAATATAAATGATTTAAATCAAGCATGAGATTAATCAATTTTAAGCATGAAGAAAATTGTGAGCAAGTTTTCAACAAATCTAGATAAAAATACAAAGCTCATATTAATTTAAATTGACTTTAAACAAATATATTTTTATGGGAAAAATGAATTATTAAATAAATAAATATTTGTATTTACTGTTTTTAAAAAAAAAATTAAAATGAGTTATTAAAATAAAAATAAGATGAGAACAACTTTGGAAAAGGTTTTAACAAAATAACTATAATAATTAGATGAGAAATAATAAATAAGAGAACAAAGGCGCTGGGGTGCGCTAAGCAAAATAAATGTAGTTGGAAATCAAAAGGAAGTGATATTGGGCTGAAAAAGGGGGGTGGGGCGGATAGCATATTAGGCCCACCTGAGAAAACAAAGGAAAATAACAATAAAATGGAGCGCACAAGGATGGTCTGAGGCGAGTAGGATTCGAACCTCAGACCTCCCTCTCATAGTGCAAGCTCCATGCCACTGGGGTGGCGATACTTCCATTTATTCTAACGCAACCATAAATAGATAAATCGAGATTCGCGCGTGAATTTGAATCAACCAAATCCAAGCAAAACGCGCAAAGCCAATTGATTAGAACACTAAAATCCACACAGCCATATTCAAAGTACCATGTTCCAGCCAATGCGCAGCCAAATAGAGTGAAGTAAAAGTCAAGCATGTATTAATAGAAGTCATGCTACCAAGATGGTTCATACTTAGACCAAGCAAACAAAAGAGTATTGTACACACAAAGAGATGTAACGGTAACAGTTCAAGTAAAGCTCACCAGAATAAGTGATTACAAGTAGAATTAATTATTTTGTCAATGAATTTATCTTAAAAGCAGCAGTTCAAAACTTCACAGCATTAACAACAAATTGCACATATAAAATAGCATGCATCTTAACATCAGCAGATCACACCAAGGAAAGACAACAATCTAAAATGAACTCAAAAGCATACGATCCCAAGAGATAGCAACATGATAAGTACTCATGATTTAACATTTAAAAGAAGAGGGAATGTTAGCTTAGATGCAAGCATGACAGGAAAGCATGGTGACTGATATTCTAAAATGGCATTCAGGCATATGACTTTATCAATACAGGTTGTCAAAGGGAAGAAAGTAAACACTTTGAAAATAAGACAGTTAACATAAAACATTGGCGAGGGTAGATGGTATTATAATCCAGGCAAGGCAAATTATACATATCAGAATGCAAAACCTCAAAGGATTCATATGCACACATTAACATTTAGCATACTTGAAAGCACCCTAATCATGAATAACAGTAACTCATGTTATAATTCAAGAGAGCCAGGCAGTAGGCTTGAATATCCTAACTATGACAAAACAGGAGGTTCAATAAGATCAGTTAATTAATTTTCAAATCAAAAGTCATTCTTTAGTGTGTTGGGCTAAGAACAAAAAAGCATGGTATCAGGCAAGGAAATTCAGGAAAAGGCACCTCATACATCAGTCAATAATTCACCAATTATACCATTTCAAAGCAAATTAGCATTTACAGACTTAAGATGCATCAAGAATATGTCCATTCATTGTTATAGAACTTAAACGTGTAGAAGGCAGCATACCAACAGGGTGAATCCACACCATCCAATGTTTTAAATCACAGCAGGCATACATATAGGCAGAGTGTCTTAATGCCAATGGAAATGTATTTCATGAACATCAAGCATGCAAAGTTTGGGAACATAGTAATAGATCAAATGCTGATGCACTTATCTTAGACATAATGGTATAAGTTAGGCTGTCAACTATAGTATGGCAGGATGTTTGAAATGAGTACTCTCATGTGATATTTATGTGCTCAAAAGAAGGTAGCGAACAACTAGTCAGAAACACAATAACAATACCAACTGCAGAGGTTTAGCAAGAACACAAAAGAACATAGCATGTTACTAGAGTCAGCAGTTCAGAATGTTCTAAATAGGCAGGCATATAAGAATATACATACTGATCAGATGCAAAACAGACTGACACAAAAAGGGTGGCATGATGATGGCAAGCATGATTTCAGGCAGATATGTTCATATATAAGCCACAAATGCACAAACCATATTACTTCAAGACAGAGAGTATAAGATGGGTCAAAATGCATCATAGAGAGGTTTAGACAGGTATACATGCTTACACAAAATTTAGGCAAGACAGATCAGTTTATGATAAGTTTTACAAATTGAAAATTAACATCACATGCATATACACATCAATGCAGGTAAGAAAAGCATATAAAAACAGAGTTGTGCACAAGAAAGCCTGTGAACTAAAGTCATTGTATGTGAATGTGACATTATATCAAGGTGAATCCACAACCATCTTAGTTTAGAGACAAACAGCAGGTCATACGCTTAAATAGCAGTTTTCAGCAAGCATCATTAAGTTACTCCTTACATAAGCAAATTATAGGGGATGCACACTATTATTCACACATGACTTAAACAGATGACAAAACTTTAATGACATCAAACAAAGTACACACCAGATGGCATATTAGTCTAACTGTGCAGAGTGAAGATTAGTGCTATGGTAGTGCTAACTGATTTTATAGAACAAGGCTTATTAAAGAAATGAAGACTCATAAAACATATAGACAAGTGTCAGTGAACCACAGTTGACAATAGGCCAGCTTAGGGGTCTTGAGAGATCAAGAGGCTTACACATAAACAATAATATAGCTTTAGCAACATAACAATCAAAGTACATATGACCAACATGGTATAAAGCATACGCATATCAAACATACTGATAAGTGGATGAATACTGATAAAAACAACATTTGCAATAAGCTCAAAGCAATAAGATTGACTACATAGCCTCAGGGCTTAGCAGATTTTTAATATGAAGAAAAACCATAATGACTCAAACATAAATACCATACCAGTATGAATAATAGAAAGAGAGGCACATATATGCAACAAAAATCTTGGCAGGGTCAAACATTTTGAATTTAAAACGTATAAACTGTTTACAAGATTAGGGAAGACAATAAAGTATACGTAGCACACATGTTGAGACGGTTGGAGTCAAGTTAACTCATATAGAATAAATCAGTCATAAACATCAAAAAAACACATTGACATCCAAATAAGATAGCAAGGTTAAAAGGCACCATTATGAGATGGATAAGAATAAGAGCTTAACCGTAATACACAACACATAGTACTACTTACTACAGATAACAGATATGAACCAGAACTCAGGCAAGGCAATGCTTCATTCAAAAACAACCTCATGATGATTCCAAAATATTTAAAGACAATATATTTCAATTCTTACTTTTGACAGAAGCATAGCAAGACAGGATGAGATAAGATGCATCATCACTAGGAGTACACAAAACATATCTTGATTAAAAGCTTAACAAGGGAACTATTATCAAAAATTGGCTTTAATGGGCAGCATGGGTATAGTAAGACACTCATACTTCTAATACATCATAGAGGGCTCAATTTCATAACACACAAAACTCCTGAAACCTAAGCATATCAGCGGTGAAACAGAGATTCAAAAAAAACTCAGAAGTATGAGATTTTTATGATTGTATTCAAACAGAGCAACATTATATAAGCAAGAATATTAACAATAATGATAGTGTTCAGAGTAACAAACTCAATCAAAGGATTCAAGTCATATGTTCATGTTATTGGAATGGTCATGAGCAATATAAACACTAAATGAGCATGTTAAAATAGAGAAGGAAAAGAAATGATACCACTTGCAGCTTTCCTCTCACAGACCTTCACAAACTTGAGGCTTCCTCACTTTACTCGAGTCTTAAGATAATTTTGGTGTTTTCAGTAAAAGGTTGATGATCATGAACAGGATTCTAACCTCTTTATATAGGCGAAGTAACTGGGTTAATGTTTATGGGTCGGGTTGCACCCAAATTCCCAATGCTTGTGGTTAGGGTTTGCGATGGAGCCGTTGATCTCTAAGGGAGCAAACGCTCCTCCACTCTGAATACGTCGCAGGTGCCACAGGGTTCGAAGTAGATAGTATCTTCTCACCTTTCCTTTGTCGCCAGCCTGTGTATGCTCTATTTGGGAAAACGAAAACAACGTGGCTCTGCTGCTCTTGTAGGTAGCGCAGAAAATGGTGGAAGAGGGAAACTCCATCCTTGCTTTACGCGATTGAAATTTCACCAAGCTTGAAGAGGAGACTAGGGCAAACGAATTTGAGTGGATGGCGCCAAGACTTAATGGATTGAATTCGAGGTTGGATTGAAATCGCAACGGATGAAAATTTGCAACCAAAATTCTCTGCAAACTCAACGAAAGGAGGAAGAAGAAAACAAAAGGTAGGACGCGTGCCTTGCTTCCATTGGACCAATACATCCATTGAAAAGTCAAAGTACATAGCAAACTTCTGATTGGCTAAGGATTTTGGCCATTATCCAATCAAATTTCAGGGAAAATCCACAAGTATCCCATGGGCAAGGCACACGTATCTCTCTTATTAATTTTAAAACAAATTAATCACACTTAAATGACATTAAAATATTAAAAAGATAAATTAATAATTAAATTAATTTAATTTAATTAATTAATTATCACAATAAAATCTAACTTAATCTTAATTATTTAAAATCAAAATTAAATCACCTTAAATAAAAATTAGCCAAAAATAAGAAAGGTAATTAATTTTAAAATCAAATAAAATAAATTAAAATTAAATCATCAACTAAATTAACTAATTAAGCCAATAATAAATTTAAATTAAATCAATTGATTAATTAAAATTAGATAAAAACATAAAAAACAAAATAAATAAGCATGAAACATATTTAAATTAAATTAAAATAGGATAAAAATAAAAATCATAAAAAAATGCTAAATAAATTCGGACAAAATAAATAGAAGAAAAGAAATTAATATATAAAAAAAATAATCACATAGCACCTAGCACAAAGGTGAGGGTAAAATTTGGGGTGCAACAAGGGCTATGATCAAATTTCTTGAGGGAAAACACTCAACATATGATGGCATGCAAATGGCAAAAATATCATTCGAGGAAATATGCATGGATCATGAAGATGTAGTTTTAGGCCTACCTTGATGCAAGCTGAAATGTGATCTCTGCACAAATGGTGTTCCAGATGAAATTTGATGATCCCTACAGCTTCAATGGATGTAATGGAGTGTGTTGCCAGCTTTGGAACACTCTGAAAACTTCTGGATCAAGTTGGAGAACTCCAACTGCATAATTGAGGCATAATGGCTTGGTTGAAGGGTGATTTTGAGCTAGGGGTGTTACAGTTGGTGTTTAAGTGTTTGGACACCTCAAATACATCATATGTGATGTGTCTGAGCAATTGGAATGGATTGCTTAGGGCTGCAAATCAAAACCCGATGGTGGTTGCTCAAAAACAAGGAAATTTGGAACTTAAGAGAGAATGAGAGAAAGCAGTGCTATAAGGTGCTTTGGTGTGTCTTGAATGATCCATTGGAACCTCTATTTATAGGTGATCAATTCTTATCTTGCAGGAATAATGAATGGCTGCTGGATCAGATCACCTTCAAAGGGATTGGTTGGACATAAATGCCTCTTGCATTAGGTGTAACAACTGCTCCAAATAGTTCAGCTATGCCTTGACTCAAATCACATTCCTCAATCATTTTAATTGTTGTTTAATCAGAGAACTTGAATGAGGAGAGTGAGAATCTTGATAATTCACTATTCCACATTAACGCCCTTTGAATTCAAGGCAAAATGTGCCAAAATGCATGAACTTCAAGTTGGAAGATTCCTTGGCTCTTGGACTCAGCCCTATCAGTTGAATCAGATGCATTGTGATTGGTTTGAGTACATGTGGCATAATTATCCTTGGTTTTGATTCAGAAATCGTGTGTGGCAAGCAAACATGCAAACTGATTTTTCCAAAACAGCTTGCAGCAGCATGACTTTGGGCATGGATTTCTCTTGGCTCAAGTTGAATCAATTCATGCTGATAAGCTCTTTGAATTCTTGGCAACATTTGCAAAAACATTGATGTTTACCTTTGGACTTGATTCAGCTTGTAACTATGTGAAAAGATCTCACAAGTTTTGGTGTTTCCAACAAAATCTGCCTTGGCCAGAATTTTTCTAAGTGTTGGAAAATGATGTATTTTCATGTTTTAGTCATTTTGGCCCAATCATAACTCAAAATCCACAATGAATTGGAATGAGGTGTAGTTGGAGCTTTTGTAGAGGGTAATGAGAGCTACAAATCCAGCTTTGGATGGGGAAGAATGGCCTTGTGGTTTAGGAGATATGACCCTCCAAAGTTGGTACCCTTGCCACTTTGTTCATAACTTAGAAAATTTTCTAAGTTTTTTATGGTTACCCCTTTTACAAGTTATCCCACTTTTCTTGATTTTTCTTGATGAATGATGATTCTAATCATATATTAACATCATTTTAGGTTTAAAAAACCATTTTTATGAAAAATCTCAAAAAGTCAAAGTTTGACTTTTGGGCACAGTTGACTTTTTATCAGATGAATTCCAAACTGTGCAATCCTTTAGGAAATCATGTCCTTGACCTAAATAAAACTTGATGGACATGTTCCATGGGTGTTATAGGGTATATTGATTTATATCCTAGGGTTTGGGAGCATGTCCTGGTCAAAAGTCAAAGATACATTTGACTTTTCTCGCAAAACCCTAACTGTGGTTCAGATGAAATTGAAACTTGTTGCTCAAGCTTCTTGGATGAATCCATTGTTGCAAATGGATCAATGTAGTGTATTAGAGACCCTCAAATCCTCTCTTGAGGTATTGGCTCATGTTTTGTCCCAAAAGTCAACTTAGGGGTGAATTAGGTCAAGAAACCCTAATTCCTGATTTTTTTGTGAATGCATCCCCTGAGGTTAAATTGACTTGATGATTGGGTTTATGATGACCCTTGGGGCATCATAGTTTATGTTTTGAAGCATTGGCTCATGCCCAGAGGAAAATTTCCATCTGGAGGTCTTGGTCGACCAAATCCCTAGTTTGGTGACACTGGCGATCTTGAGGCTTGATCCAATTGGAATGTTGCAACCTTGTGCTTAATCCTTGATGTGAGAGTCCTATTGGTCCTTTGTAGATGTTTGAGAGGTTAGACAAGTTGAAGATCATGTCATCCCTTGATTGATCCTTTATCTAAGGCCCTGAGAGGGCTTGAAACCCTAACTTTGATTGTAGTGAATGCTCATCCATCTTTGAGGAGATTAATGAGGTATGATGATTCATCCATATTGTGATGATGATTTGCACAATGATGGGGATCTTAGTGGTCAAAATTTGGGGTATGACAGGACAGAACTTAGTCATCCTTTGCTAGAGAAGTGTTTCCAGTGTCAAAACATCAAACCAATTTAGGGTTGATTCTCATCCCTTAAAACACCTGCCTCCTCTTGGGCATCATACAAAGATAAACTCTTCCATACCTATAGACTTGGATAGTCTAATCTCCTCTTGGGTCTCAAAGACATTCTCAAGCTCCCTACAAGCATAGGAAAAACCCTGGTCATTTTAATAAATCTCCAGTAGAGTTAAAACCCTCATGGGTTCTAAAACTCCGTCTTTCATCCCAAAATTCTCCCAGCTAGGGTTAACTTACCATCAGTATAACACTATCCCAAATCAGAACCTCAAGGAATCTGATACCTCAACTCTTCTGTAACCCTCAGCAAGAGGATATCCCCCGATTTGGACCTGCCTCTGGATATCAATAATCCTCAGCAGAAGGTGGCCTCCTCTTAGGCTTTGTATAATGATTTCTTTCTTTGTTCTCCCCTAGCAAAGCTAGCCTCCTCTTAGGCTTTGTATAATGATCCTTCTTTTCCTCAGCATAAGTCAGCCTCCTCTTAGGCTTGTATAATGATTTCCCCAGTTGAGCTAACCTTTTTAGACTCTCTTGTTGAGTCAATCACCTTTCCACACTCTCTTGTTGAGTCAATGGTATAAAACAAAAGCACTCTCTTGTTGAGTCAACCCTTTTAGCCTCAATCTTGGGCTTTGTATAAGACAGATAAAAACACTCTCTTGTTGAGTCAACCTTTTTCTGCCTGAATCTTGGGCTTTGTACAAGACACCATATAAATTTCCTAAGCAGAGTCAATCCTCTTTTCAGCCTCAATCTTGGGCTTTGTACAAGACAGATAACACTCTCTAGCAGAGCAAAACTCATTTCAGCCTCAATCTTGGGCTTTGTACAAGGCACCTAAAATATCCTCAGCCGAGTCAGTAAAGTCTCATTTTAGCCTCAATCTTGGGCTTTGTACAAGACAGATAAATATTTCTTTCCCACAGAGTCAGTCTCTTTTCAGCCACAATCTTGGGCTTTGTACAAGACACATACAAACCCTCCCCAGCGGAGTCAAAATCCTTTTAAGCCTCAATCTTGGGCTTTGTACAAGACAGAAAAAATATTTCCCCGGAAAATTCAAACTTTCAGCCTCCTCTTAGGCTTTGTATAATGATATCCCCAAAAGAGTCAGTCTCTTTTAGCCTCAATCTTGGGATTTGTACAGGACACAGATAAACACTCTCTTGTTGAGTCAGTCATTTCTAGCCTCCTCTTAGGCTTTGTATAAGGACTTCCACAGTGGAGTCAATCAATCTCTTAGCTTCAACCTTGGGCTTTAATCAAGGCACACAAAAATTAACACCCCCTCATAGGAAATCAAAAACTCTCTGTAGGAATACGTTTCTCTGTAGATCACAAACATAAAAATCAAAACAAATCTCTTCTTTCATCTAATTGCTATAAGCGGAAAGTCTCTGGATTATTTACATCCACGCCACTGTCCCTCTCTTAGTCTAAAAGATTCCTAAGGAAAAATGGCATTGCTCTACACTGAGTTAAAGTTTCCTCCTTCAGGATCAATCCCCTATAAAGGAAATTATGGCATTGCTGGATTCACAAATCCCAATTAAAGTAATCCTCCTTTATAAACAGTCACCCAACAACTATGATAAATAGACGAGATGTCTCCCTTTAGAGATGACAAATTCTCTCTCAGTCAAACCTTTTAGCTTCAATCTTGGGCTTTGATCAAGACACAAATACTCTTTTAGCTTCAATCTTGGGCTTTGAACAAGACACCAAAATATCATCTTTTCCTCCCATAGAATAAGGGGAACTACAATTGCTCTGATTTCCCTGTTTCATTAAACGGGAATACGTAGGCATAAGATTGTGAAATATTAGCGAGCATACCAATCAAAAACTCTAGGTCCAGTACCTTCACACACCAAATCAAAACTTTAGGTCCAGTACCTTCATACATCAATCAAAAACTTTAGGTTTCATACCTGACCAAAAACATCGGAACCAAACCCGAAATCAACAAAAACTCTCTCTCAGCCCTCCCAATGGAGAAACTTTCCCAATTTATAAATAAACACCTATAAGTAGAAAACAATTATGATTGCCAACATCTTGTGGATAACCACATATAGGATGGGTAATTCACAACTCCCCATTGTATAACCTGACCCCGAACTCCCCGAATCTCTTAAGCGTTTGTTCAGTTAAACATTCGCATGCAAGGTTAGTTTTAGATAACTTCCCTTTCCCTTCCATCTTCACGGGATAAATAAGAAATCAGAAAGTAGCACGCCACTCCTCCTCATTGTTAGGAGAAAACCATTTGCGATAAGGTGGTCGCGTCACCGACAAAAATCGCACGCTACACTTTGTGTAAAGTTTCTCTCACCTTGTGTCAAATTGCACCAAGTTGATTAAACCATGTTATTTTAATGCTACAACTTGATGAAATCGTGGCAGAGGTTTGCAGCATGCTAATCTTGTATCTAAACATCAGAAAATGAACATTTTGATGATTAGGAAGAGGTTTTACATAATCATGCACATGTGTGTAACTTGCACTTCAAGAAATGACCTAAAACTTCAACCATTTGAATCTCTCAACTCCCTCCATGGATTGGGGAGTTCTAGTACTTTTTGGAAAGCCCCAAATGTCCTCTAAAACTTTCATGTTCACCCCAAGTTATGAATCAAAAGGGATCTTGGTGAAAAGTGGAGGTGAAGTCAGCTGGTTTTCAAGGCAAAATGGAGTGAAATTTCATGAAGTCCTTAAGTGTTTTGAACTTCCAAGCCTTGTAACTTAAAAACAAAGCCTTAACTTGAGAAGTGTCCTCTATTATGTGTTTTGAATTTCATGATGAGAGCTTCAATTTGAGCTTTGATTCACCAAATTTGGATGTGTGGTTTGAAAGTTATGACTTTCCCAATTTTGCACAAGGAGTGAATGCTTCCTTAGAAAATTTTAAAAACAAAACCTTGCCCTTCTTGCAAGAAATATTTCAAGTGGTGGTCCCTCATGCTCTAATTCAAGGATTGAACATGTTAAGGTAGAATGTGACTTGAATACCTCATTTTGGACAAATAATAACAAAGGTTAGAGGCTTAACTTTGTCATTCAAAACCCTAATTTCCTCAGGAATTCCACTGGATGATCTTTGAGGATCTTGCTTCTTAAATCTCTTCCAAGGTCCAAAGATGGCCTCTAAGGATGTTTATGAACATATGGAACCATGTCTCAAAGTTTGGGAACAAGCCTTGGTCAAAATCAAAGGCAATGGCTAACTTGTCTTGACAAAACCCTAGTTTGAGGGCAAGATGAACCTGTGACTCTTTGTACTAGTGATGAAAGCCAGATAATCTTGATTTCTTGTTCAACAAGACCTTTTGAATGTAGGTAAGTTCAATTGGTTGATGAACCAATCAAACCTTAACTGATCATGACAAACCTCCTCAGTGATTCTTCAGGCTAAAACCCTAATTCCACAACTTTGGTCTGATAATCTCTTGTTGACTTGGTTTGATCCAATGTCTTGAGATCCCAAACTGGTGAACACTTGTGATGATTGTATGGAGCTAGAGAATAGTCTTAGGAGACCTTGAATCATGTGAGAGCTTGGCTTAGGAGACCTTGCCCTCTTTCTGGTGTAAACCCTAGTTTTCAATACAAAAGAAACAAACTAGCAAAGATATGGGTTAGTTAACAATGCATAGATGATTGATCCCTACATGTAAGTGCAAGATGTTATGACATCTAAGGGGTAAAATTTGGGGTACAACAGATAGCGGTCGTTATGTTTCAATGTAGCCCCTTTTCCTTTAAATTACCATTTTCTAAACTTTGTAATGTTCCATGGGATCATGCGTTTGGCTGATTACCATTCTAGCAATAAAAATTTGAGCCCTTGTGCCTTTGTTTGCAATTCTCATTCATTCTGCTTTGCAAAATGACATGTTTATTTGATTAACATTCTTGAAACAAAAAAAATTAATTTTGCTATCAAATTTACTTCTACTTTTAAAACAAAGATGGCAATTTCCTTTTGATTAATGAGCACAAAAAGGAACATCGACGCCTTCTCCGGAAGTGATCAAACTTCAAAATACAGAATCAAAATACTCCTTGTAATCAATACACCCTGAATGAAGGATCAATTACTTCAGATGGAATGACCCATCTATCACACTCGGTAGAGTTCTTACCCCTGAGAACCAATTGTTGGTTTTTTCTCCCTAGTGGGGTTTACCCCTGAAAAGCAAGGATGAATTTCTATCCCTAGCAGGTTTGTACCTACGAAAGCCAGAACGAACGCAGGAATCTCTGTTCCCAAACAAAAGTACTACCTTCAGAATCTCCAAAGATACCCCCATCTCCCAAAGTGGCCAAGTATCCAATTGAACTCATCGTTAGTCCGTATGTGATGTCTGTTTTGTTAGCATAAGTATCTCATACATACATTATACATGATTGATTCATATTCATATTCATCTTGCATAACATATTTCAATCACTTTGGTCACGTTCATCTCTAAGTGATAAACGTTCTCTCCCCGATAGAGTTGTCAGTTTTCCTTACCACGTCAGATAAGATAAAATCCCAGTTTGAGTTCTTTCCTTATCAGGAAATGTATCGTCTAAACAATCTCTCTCCACTTTATTCTTGGATTAAAATCAGTCTTCGACTGTCATACCCCAAATTTTGACCACCAAGAATTCCCATCATTGTGTAAATCATCATCACAATATGGATGTACCATCATACCTCATCAATCTTCTCAAGGATTGTTAAGCATTCACTACAACCAAGAATTAGGGTTTTGAGCCCTCTCAGAGCATTCAGACAAATGATCAATCAAGAATTGACATGATCTTCAACTTGTCTGGCCTCTCAAACACCCATAAAGGATCAAGAGGTCTCCCACATCAAGAATCAAGCACAAGAGTGCAACATTCCAAGTGGATCAAGTCTCAAGATCGACAGTGTCACCAAATTAGGGTTTTGGTCGACCAAGGCCTCCAGATGAAAATTTTCATCTGGGCATAGGCCAATAATTCAAAAACATGACCCAAGATGCTCAGAGGGACCTTATGTACCTAATCATCAAGTCAAAACAACCTCAGGGGAAGCATTCATCAAAAATCAGGAATTAGGGTTTCTTGACCTAATTCACCCCTAAGTTGACTTTTGAGACAAGGCATGAACCAAGACCTCAACACATGATTTGAGGGCCTCAAATACACCACATTGATACATTTACAACAATGGGTTGATCCAAGAAGCTTGATTCACAAGTTTCAATTTCATCAGGATCACAATTAGGGTTTTGAAGAAAAAAAGTCAACTGTATTTTTGACTTTTGACCAATGCATGTTCTCAAACCTTGGGATATGGTTCAAAACACCCTAAAACACCTATGCAATCCATACATTAGGTTTGAATTAGGTCAATAACTTGATTGCATAGAGGATCACACAGTTTGGAATTCATCTGACAAAAAGTCAACTATGCCCAAAATCAAGTTTGACTTTTTGAAAATTTTCACAAATATGGTTCCCCTAAGTCAAAAACAATGTTAATGTATGGTATTGATCATCATTCATCAAGAAAAATCAAGAAAAGTGAGATTTCTTGCAAAAGGGGCAAGCATGAGAGACCAAATTTTTGCGAAGTTATGGAACAAAAGTGATTTTGTACCAACTTTGCAAGGTCATAACTCCTAAACCACAAGGCCTTTTTCTCTCATTCAAAGCTCAAATGAAAGTTCATCTTACATACTTCAAATATGTCAACTACAAGAGATTCCAAAACCTCATGGATTTTGAGTTATGGATTGATAAAAATCACAAAAAGTGGAAATGACCACTTTTTCCAACACTTAGTAAAATTTTCAACAAGTCAGAATCTATTTCACTTTTTCCAAACTATGAGGCAATTTTTCACCTTGATCTAAGCTGAACCAGGTCCATTTGTGAACATCAAAGTTAAAGTATGTCATGAGAGCTTTCCAACAAGTACCATATCATCTCCAAATTCAATTTGAGTAGGGAGTTACAACCCTTGGAACATGGCATCAAAGACTGGTTTCTTCCCAAGGCAGATTATAGGTCATTTGCTCGAATTAGCTAAATCAGACAATTACAAGTCTTGTTATTCATTTGGACACCTCAAGGGATAACATCTAAGGGACAATGTCTGATCCACAAGCCTCCCAAGTCCAAGGATCTACATGTAGCTATATGTCCCCTAAAAAGGCTAAAAATCTCAAAGACTCCAATTTTGTTTCAATGCATTCAATGGATTCACAAGGTGGCAAGCATCAAGACATTTCTATTTAAATTGAGTCAAGCCTTATCTCTGAATCAAAGCAACAATAACCTGCTGCACTGAGCCAAGTCAATGGCTAGAGAAGACTTGGATTCCTTTATGCAACCATTGGCCAAAGACTTGTACCAGTTGCTATTCACTATTTCTTGAAAAAAAAATTTGCTCTACTATAAATAAAGCTCATTTGTGATCAGTTTAAGTACACCAAAGCACCCAAACTGATGCTTTCCTCAAAATCACTCTCAAAAAATCAAATTTTCCTTCTATTTCAAGTCACTATCGAATTTTGAAATAGGAAGTGATTCAAACCAAACCAATCATGCCAACATCTCATATACATCATATATGAGTGATCCATGGCCCTGAAACACATCTGGAACATTAGAATCCCAAAGTCACTATCCATTTGCTCAAACTTTTGGTCTGTTTGCAGTTGAGGTGCCATAACAAGTTTTGAGCTGATTCAATCCATTCCAAGCCCTCAAACACATTACTTGAGGTCCATTGGAGCTTTCCAGATCATTACACACCATATGTATCACCTCCAACATAGAATTCGATCACCAGCTACAAGAGGTAAGCCTGAAGCCTTCAAACTCCATATTACATGCATCATAAATGAATTTTTGAGTTACCATCTTGTTCCTGTATGTATATAGAGTGATAACCCTCAATCAATTGCTATGTATGAATCGTGTATGGAATTTCATAGTGTTCATGCTGAAACTAGGCTTCTTAAGTTCATCCTCTGATTTCTCACTCCATACTTAATATAAATGCAATTAATCTATATGGTTGTGATCCTTGTTCAAAAACGAGCAAGATTGGTGTTTGAATCATGCAAAATCATTGAGTAATCAGAGTGTAAAGTGAGAAAATGAAAATCTGGGCAAAACAGAGTCGCGCGTGTTCTTCCCTAGTTCTTGGCGCCCTTTTTCAAATTTTCAAATATTTGAATTTTTGATATTTTATTTAATTGATTGCAAAATTTAACTTCTCTCTCATTTTTTATCATTTTTTATTGGTTCTTCTTTTTAAGTCACAAAAATGTTAAATTATTTTATTTTACAAAAAAATCCAATTTATATTATTTATTTAATATAGTTAGAATTTTTGTAATTAATTTCATTTTTATTTGTTTTTAAACATTTTTAGATGAAATTCTCACTTTGATCTTTTCATTCCTAATGAATTTCAAGCTTTCATGCGATTAAACATGATTTTTTAAAATATTTTTCAAAGTTTACAACTTGTTTTTGAATATATTTGATATTTTATTTCATTTTTTATTTAATTTCCTTTGAAAATTATATCTTTTAAATTCAAAATTAGGGTTTTCTCTAAATTTTGATTTTTCAAACTTCACATGAACACTTTTGGGCCTCTAATAGAGTGTAAGACCCATCCCTTGTCACACAAAACCTTTTTGGGCCTCAGTCATTGTCTAAGTCCCGATACGATTTCAAAAATCTCGGCGCGATAGCCGCTTTCAAAACAATAAACTTTTGGGCCTCCCTTTGGTTGTAAGTCCCATTTTTCTTCTTTTTCAAACACTTTTGGGCCTCTAATAGAGTGTAAGACCCAACCCCCCTTTTGTACATAAATAATTTGGTCCTCAGTCATTGTATAAGTCCCGGTACAATTTTCCGAATAAAAGAACGATTGCTATTTTTCATCTGGGCCTCTCCTTGAGTTGTAAGCCTCATCTCTTATATAAAAATAAACTCTTGGGCCTCTAATAGAGTGTAATACCCAACCTCTTTTGTAAATACAATAATTTGGGCCTCAGTCATTATATAAGTCCCTCTGTGGTTTTCGAAACTACGACGCGATCGTCGCCTTATCAAAAGAATTCATCTGGGCGTCTCCTTGAGTATAAGCCCCAATCTTCTTTTTAAAACAACTTTCCTTTTAATTTAGATTCAAAAATTGTTATCAAAACATCCTTCAATTCTTGAATAACTAACCATACCGCTGTGTTTATAACACTAGAAGCTTGCTCACCTATAATTCTACCAGCTTTCTTTTACATACTTGATATATTTCATCTGTATATATATATATATATATATATATATATATATGCCTGTATATATGCTTAGAGTTTTCCCCGACAATTAGGTCTAGGATTAGATCAAGCCAGATGTCATTCTTTCAACACAGTCAAAACTAGTTCCCCATAGGAAATTCCAGACACAATCTTTCCTCCTCTTGGGCTTTTACAATATCGAACAGAGAAAGGCATTATTCCCTGTGATACTTTTCTCAAGACTGTCACTACTTAGAAATTTGTACAAGAAATTCATTTCCCCAAAGAAGATTAATTCCCGGTGAAACTTCTTTTGAATTTCTTCAAAACCTATAACTGTTCACTAAAGAAAGGATTATTCTCGGTGAAACCTTTCTTGAATTTTTCTTAGGTTTGGACCCACAAGCTTCCTAAAAGCATCCCCAGCCTCCTCTTGAGCTTTGTACAAGGACCCTCAAGCTTCTTAGAAGTTCTCAGCCTCCTCTTGGGCTTAGTACAAGGACCCAAAGACCTCCTACAGGTATAGGACATAACTTAGTCATCCTTTGATAGTTCAATCCTCCAGAGAGTCGGAGTCAAAACATCAGACTAGTTTAGGGTTGATTCTTATCCCTTAAAACATCAGCCTCCTCTTGGGCATCATACAAAGATCAACCTTCTCACGCAGTAGACTTGGACAGTCTCATCTCCTCTTGGATCTCAAAGAAACCCTCAAGTTTCCTAAAAACACAGGAAAAACTCTGATCAATCACCAACAGAGTTTAAACCTCCACAGGTTTCAAAACTTAATCTTTAAACTCTTACTTTCAAATTTCGCCAGCTAAGGTCAAGTTACTACCAGTATACCCTCAGAGAACTCAGAACCTCATGGTCTCTGATATTTCAACTCTTTTGCAATCCCCAGCAAGAGTTGATTCCCCAATTTGGACCTGTCTCTGGATATCAATAATCCTCAGCAGAAGCTAGCCTCCTCTTAGGCTTCATATAAGAAATTCCCCAACCAGCCTCCACTTAGGCTTTGTATAATGATCATCCCTCAACTTTTTTTTAGCCTCAATCTTGGGCTTTGTACAAGACAGATAAAACCTCTCCCTAGTAGAGTCAATTCTTTTTAGCCTCAATCTTGGGCTTTGTACAAGACAGACAAAATATTCCCTAAAAGAGTCAATCACTTTTTTAGCCTCAATCTTGGGCTTTGTACAAGATAGATAAAACACTCTCTTGTTGAGTCAGTATTCTTCAGCCTCAATCTTGGGCTTTGTACAAGACAAATAAAAACTTCCCCGGAAAAATCAATTCTTTTCAGCCTCCTCTTAGGCTTTGTATAATGATCTCCCTAAGCAGAGTCAAACTTTTAGCTTCAACCTTGGGCTTTGATCAAGGCACACAAGAATCAACATCCCCTCAGAGGAAATCAAAAATCTCTCTGTAGGAAGACATTTCTTTGTACAATCACACATCAAAATAGACAATAAAAAAAACCTTAATCCCAGATAACTGCTGTAAGTGGCACACTTGTTAATTCAAATATCCAAGCTGTAGTCCATCTCTTATTCAGGTAAACCCCTTTCTTTCATCTAATTGCTGTAAGTGGCAAGCCTCTAGATTATTTACATCCAAGCCAATGTCCCTCTCTTAGCATGAAAAACTCCTAAGGAAAAATGGCATTGTTCTACACTGAGTTAAAGTTTTCTCCTTTAGGACAAATCCCTTATAAAGGAAATTATGGCATTGCTGGACTCCATATATTCCAGTTAAAGTAATTCTCCTTTATAATCAGTTACCCAACAACTATGATAAACAGATGAGATATCTCCCTTTAGAGATGACAAATTCTCTCTCAGTCATAACCTTTAGCTTCAATCTTGGGCTTTGAACAAGACACAAATAACCTTTAGCTTCAATCTCGGGCTTTGAACAAGACACAAATAACCTTTAGCTTCAATCTTGGGCTTTGAACAAGACATCAAAGATCTTTTTCCTCCCATAGAATAGGAGGAACTACGATTGCTCTGATTTCCCTGTTTTCTTTAACGGGAATACGTAGGCATAAAATTATGAAATCTTAGCGAGAGCACATAACAAAATATTTAGGTCCAGTACCTTACCAAAAATATCGAAAAAAACTGAAAATCAACAAAAATACTCTCTCAACATTCCTAAAGAATAAACTTTCCCAATTTATGATAGATAAACACTAGTAAGTAGATAACAGAAGAAAATGCCAAACAATCTATGGATAACCATATATAGGATGGGTAATTGACAACTCCCCATTGTATAACCTGACCCCCCCTCTTAGCATTTGTTAAAGAAAACATTTGTGTGCAAGGTTTGTTAAACTTATAAAATTACAAAAATTTATCAAATTTTTTTTAAATTAACTTTATAATGATAATCATGATTAAAAAATGAAAAATGGTAGTCATAAAAATTTAATAATAAATGATAATCATGAAAAAAATAATGATAAACGGTAAAAATTTATTGATACAATCAGTGCTTATAAATGGGAAAAAGTTACAATAATTTTATAAACGAGAATAAATTACTATTATTTTTATAAAAGGGAATAAATTCAACTATTGATACAATTATTTGTATAAATGAGAATAAGTTACAAATATTTTTATAAATGGACAGGTTCAAGGTGCTTATAAAATTCATTTTTGACTAAATTGTAGAATATATATTGATATCAAAATTTTGAATAATCAAATTTTTTAACTCACGGATTACTATCAACACAATATCTAATTTATTTTAATAAATTAAAATCATATAATCATGGTTCATTTTACAATTAAGAAACTCATTTTAAATTCACATATATACTAAATATATTTTTTTAAATTTACAAAAGTTTAAAAATTTTGTATAGTTAAACTTCTATTATGAAATTCTCCTAGACAAAAAGATAAATAAAATATTCATTTAGAACTGAAATTTTAAGATACCATAGAGTGTAGATATTCATTTAGAACTGAAATTTGACGGGGAGCTGTCATATATTGTAGGTTTGTAAAAATTGTAAATATGATATAATTAGAAGGATTTAAAACTGATATTTGACGGGAAGCTGTTATAAATTTTAGGTTTTGTAAAATTGACTAATATCTAAAAGGTAATGTTATTTGAATTGGAAAAATGATTTTATTCAAATATGTAGTTATAAATTTAACTCATCTAGATTCAACTAAGTTTTGTTAACTCATTTGGATTCACAGGTAGATGTAAACGTATGTATGAGATACCAGTTGTAGAGTGTTCATTTTAATGTCCATCTTTTAAATATTTCTCTTGCTGTTGTTTTATATAATTGAAGTTAGAGAATCGGTTGTACGATTTATTGTAAGTACGAATAAATGCTTAAAAGTTGGTGCATATTATTAGCATATATTTGTAACTATGTCAATGTTAACCAATTGAAGAATGAATTCAAAATTTACAAATGATGGTTTGATAGACAGTGATGTGAATCCAGACGGGACCCGTACGATAGCACGAGTTTCTTACTAGTTTGTTAAAGAAAACATTTGTGTGCAAGGTTAGTTTTAGA
Source organism: Lathyrus tuberosus (assembly GCA_022829125.1). NCBI lineage: Eukaryota > Viridiplantae > Streptophyta > Magnoliopsida > Fabales > Fabaceae > Lathyrus > Lathyrus tuberosus. The sequence continues at coordinate 794,985 of JALAZF010000327.1, read as the reverse complement.
TGGCTTCCCTTTCCTTTCCAGCTTCATAGGATAAATAAGAAATCAGAAAGTAGCACCCAATTCCAACCAATGCGGCAAGGTGGTCGCATCACCGACAAAAATCGCACGCTACAGAAAAATGGCGACTCTACTGGGGAGTCATTAGGATTAAAATTCCTAAGAGGTCTAGGTTGTTTAGCATTTTCTATACTATATACTATATATATATATATATATATATATATATATATATATATATATATATATATATATATATATATATATATATATATATATATATATATTTACTGTTATTCCTACTTGATATCCGTGTTTAATTTTCTGTCAACTGGGAATGCGATTGATACACATGTGAAAAGTTTGAGAGAACATTAAGATAAGTGGAGGCATCTCCAGGAAAGGCTTATAGGATGTGAATCCTGACCAAGCTGGCCTGGCAGTCCACCGAATCAGTCGAGGTACCCGTGTGGATTCTCTAATGTTGAACGACCGATTGTTGTGAAAGCATAGTGTTCCCAGTGCGGTACCCATGACCCTGAGGATTTAGTAGACATTAACCATATGACCATTTGGTAGTGCGGTGACTATCGAGAATAGTTGATACGCGATACTACACTAAAATGAGATTCATCCTAGGATATTACAACTCGCTCGAGTGAATCAGCTTGCTGTCGGTATCCCTAGGGGGGTCAATGACTTTGGGAACCTTAGAACCCGTTCTACAGGTACAAAAATTGACCAAAATAGTACAACCTTTGGGGATGGGTAGAGCCATGACTCCATGCTCGTGACGTTGAACCCTTGAACCCATGTTTTTTCAATGTTTTTGTGTGCTGCATTCATGCATTCATTTAAAAAACTCTTTTCAAACAAAAAAAAAAAATCTTTTTTCAAAATAAACTAAATAATAATTGCAAATATCAGAGATTACGTTATGGATTTTGGTAGAAGAAAGACGCATAAGTACACCTTCAATGCTCCGAAACTAGAGGATTTAAGGAGGTTGGCAAGGATGATTACCAACCCTGAGGCTTTCATGGCTAAGCACGGAGGACTGTTGTCTCTGTTAAGGGTTAATGTAGTTGAAGGGATCTTGTCTACGCTGATACAGTTCTACGATCCAGTTTACTACTGTTTAACTTTCCTGGATTACCAACTGGCACCAACATTGGAGGAGTACTCTCATCTGATTGATTTACCTATCACCAATCAAGCTCCATTTTCTGGACTGGAAGAAATTCCAAAGGAACAAACCATTGTAAGAGCAATTTTTTTAGACGAGTTAGAAGTTAGGACTCACATGACCACCAAGGGAGGAATCCAAGGTTTACCAGCTAAATTCTTGATGGAGAAAGCTCTGTACTTTGCTAGGATAGGAAACATAACTACTTTCGAAGATATCTTTGTCCTGCTCATATACGGGTTATTCCTTTTTCCCAACATCGACAATTTCGTCGACACCAATGATGTTAAGATATTTCTGATTGGGAACCCCGTACCAACCTTGCTCGCAGATGCTTATCATTCCGTACACTTAAGGAATTTTTACAGCAGAGGAATGATCACATGCTGTGTACCCTTACTCTACAAATGGTTCATTTCACATTTACCCAAGTCTGCTGCTTTTTGGGATCACAAGAGTACTTTACATTGGTCACAGAGAATCATGTCTCTCACCAATTCGGACGTAGAGTGGTATAATAGGATTTATGAGGGGATAAAGATCATTGATAGATGTGGAAATTTCCCTAACATACCCCTCATTGGAACTAAATGAGGAATCAACTATCATCCAATTTTAGCTCGCCGTCAACTCGGATACCCGATGAAGAATATCCCACATAATGTTCATCTGGAAGGTCTTTTCTTCAAGGAAGGGGAAAATAACAGGGCACTAAAGAAAGAAATAGTGCATGCCTGGAAACATATTCACAAGAAAGGAAGAGAGTCTCTAGGAAGACCAAACTGTATCTCCATGGAACCTTATCTCCACTGGGTGCAAACTAGATCCCTCAAGCTGAGGATGCCTTACCCTCGCCAAGAAGTTTTTCCGTTAAAGGAATCTGTTCTTTATTTCATGTCTGATGCGGAAAAACTCCAGGTCGCTCTCAACAAAGTACAACGTGAGAAGAGCTCTTGGAAAAAGAAGTACCGAATCCTCAATTTAGAGTGTACCAAGATTCAGGAACTGTTAAAGGAGAAGGATGCTCTGATTGAGATATTAGAACAACATGCTGTAGAAAGTCAAGAAGACCGAAGAAATTTGCTCGCTCCTTTCACTTGGCAAAGGACTGACAACCCGAAAACGGCTGAAGAGCCCCGATCAAAGAAAAGGAAAATACAGGAACCGGCATCTGAGCTCTCTTCAGAGAGCACTCAGGATCCATGAGCTTAGACATTTTCCTTACAGCACTTTGTAAAATATTGTACTTCTCCTTGTAAAATACTGCAATCTTTTGAATTCAATAAAAGGGGGTCTCCCCCCACTGTATGATATTTGCAATCAATTTGTTGAAGTTTCTTTTTGAATAAAACAAAAACTAAAAAAAAAATATGTCTTTGCATATCACTCATCATTCTCACATAACGCATTTTTCTTATCTTTGAGTCTCACGTACGTGCCACAATTCTAGAGTCAAACTGTCTCACTCATACAATACTTGGGCCAATTGACAAAAGAAAATGGATGATCTTGAGGAAGAGAATAGAAAGCTGAGAGAAGAAATCGACGCTCTAAAAGAAAGTTTGGAAAAACTTCACAGTGACATGCAATCCTTGGCAGCAGCTCAGGAGTAGCAACATCAAAAGACTGTAATCTTAGAGATCACATCTACGCCCATTATGGAGACACATGAGAATCATCCTCGATACAACATGCCTAAGGGTCGTCCCTCGGGCATGCCTCTCAACTTTATACCTAAAGGATACATCCTGTCGGTCACTGAAGACCCAGAAACCATGGCAGGAGCCACTGGACCTGAAGGTTACAAACTTCGGGAAAGTGAAGATGTAAGGTTTACGACAGTAACTCCTGAAGGTTACAAACATTAAGGCACTAAAGCACAAAGAGTCGCCGCTATAATGTCTATACCACAACCAGTGGTACACACTATCCCGGAAGGACAGATTCCACAAGCAATCTCTGGTGGAAACGAAGACATGTATGAAAGGATGAATGAGTTCCAGGAACAATTCTTGGAGATGCAGAACGAACTGCATGCCATTCGTGGTCAAGACTTATTCTGAAAGGATGCCGCAAACCTCTGTTTTGTCCCAAATGTAAAGATACGGCACAAATTCAAGGTGCCTGACTTTGAAAAATACAAGGGCAACTCTTGCCCTCAAAGTCATTTGGTGATGTACGCTAAAAAAATGTCAACTCAGACAGAAAATCAACAGCTACTGATCCATTACTTCCAGGACAGTTTAACCGGTGCCGCACTCAAATGGTACATGGGTTTAAACCGCACCAAGATCAGTACTTCCAAAGATCTTGGGGCAGCCTTTGTTCAGTAGTATAAATACAACTTGGACATGGCACCAGATAGGGATCAGCTCAGAGCAATATCACAAAAGGACAAAGAAACTTTTAAAGAATATGCTCAGAGATGGCATGAAATTGCTGCCCAGATCTATCCCCCTCTTGAGGAAAAGGAAATGACAAAGATTTTCCTGAAAACCTTGAACTCATTCTATTACGACCGAATGGTTGCAAGTGCGGCCAGTGACTTCACTGAAATGGTGAACATGGGAGTACGCCTTGAAGAAGCAGTCTGAGAAGGACGACTGAGCAAAGATGCAGAGCCATCTAGCAGTACTAAGAGATACGGTAGTGCTTTCCAAAAGAAGAAAGAACAGGAAATCAGTAATATCTCTCTCAGAAAGCAAACACAAAGGTATCAACCAGTATCGGCAAAAACTCCCGCTATCAATCCTACACCGGCTCTGGCTTATCAACCTCAAGTTACTCAGAGCCAACTAAGTCAACAACAATATCAACAAAGGCCGCAACAGCCTCTTCAACAGGCTCGTCCACAGTATAACAACAATAATTATACAACACGACCATCAGGGTTTTACCCTATACCGATGTTGTACGTAGAACTATTTCCACTTCTACTGGCCAAGGGGCACGTCCAAACCAGGACCCTTCTTACAATACCGGAAAATCCGCCTTTTTGGTTCAAAGCTGATCAAACTTGCCCTTACCATCAAGGAGGATCGGGGCACAATATTGAGAACTATCTCAGCTTTAAGTCTGATGTACAGAAGCTTGTCAGGAACGGGATCTTATCTTTCAAAGATACTAATCCGAATGTTCAGACGAACCCGTTGCCGTAACATGAGAGGACTGCAGTAAATTTAATAGAGGAAGAATTTAGCGCAGTTATCAAATTCACGATGTACTCCTATTAGGAACCAATATGGTAAGGATGCATTGCAGATAGAGCGGGTACGGTCATGTGCCACCTCACAATTATCACCAGTGTGATATCTGCTCAAAGAATAATTAGGGGAGTTTTGTAGTACAATCATCCCTACAAGAACAAATGGATCTGGGCTGGATTCAGGATCACAGAATCCGCGAGGTCAACATGGCCCATACGCATCCCAACATTGTTCAGAACTGCAACTTCTTGTGATGAACGTCAATTTGGTGGCAATGTACTCGAGGCAAAGTCAATATCATAATCTGCCACGGCACAACTACAATGCTTGTCCGATCTGCTCAACAAACGATCATGGATGCTCTTTTGTACAAAAGGCCCTCCAACGTCAGATGGATCTCGGATGGATCCAAGACTACCGTGAGAGAAATAACCATCAAGTCAATATGATTCAGATCTTTGACATACGCTTAATGAATACCAGTCTGGTAGAATTACATGCTAAGGAAGTCAGGCTCGGCTTTCTGGCATCACATGATTATCAAGACTGTGAAGAATGGCGTGAAGATGACCAAGGGTGTGCACTTATACAAAGAACACTTCAACATTTGTTGGACTACTGGTGGCTTCCAATCTACCTAGATGAAGCTACACAATAGATTAGCATGACTGACTGGAATCCTGGTAGACATCAAAGTCGTGATGTGATGTCCACTCAATGGAAATAGATATGGTAAAGATGCATTGTGTACAAAGCGGGCGTGGTAAGGTACCACCACATAATTATGAGCGCTGTAGAGTATGTTTAGAGAACAACCAAGGATGCTATCTCGTACGAGCGGCTCTTCAAAATCAGTTGGACCAGAAAGAGATTCGACCATGTTCAAGTTTTGGGTCGATCAACGTGATACAAGACTATCTCCCTGGTCAAAGCGAAAGCATTGTTATAATCCCCGATCATGAAAAGACCAAAGACATATGCGCCATAATCCCTCTACTCAATGAATCCAGAATCCCTCTTGATGGTAGAAAGGTTCCCAACCAGGAACTGATTGAGGTTACCTATAACGGTCAGAGAAATCAAAAAGCTTCTGTGGTTATCTACCTTCCAGGACCAATACCGTACAAATCAAAAAAGGTTATCCCTTACAAGTACGGTGCGACAACCATCAAAAATGGAAATGAAACTCAATTACCCTCCGTAGTGAACATTCCCGACATCAGTCGAGTTACCCGGAGCGGTCGAATCCTCAACAGAGGAGTTGGAGAACCTGCCAAAGAAAAGGAGCCTCAAACAGAAGTTCCAAATCAACAAGTCGGTCAATCCAATAATCCAGAATTGGTAAAGAACAATGATAAGATGCTGAAGCCCATCTAGAAAAGTGAGTACAACATTGTGGACCAACTGTTGCAAACTCCGTCTCAAATCTCTGTGCTATCTCTCCTGCTTAGTTCAGAGGCTCACAGGGAAGCTCTGCAGAAAGTCTTAGAGCAAGCCTTTATGGAACAGGACGTGACGGTCGAACAATTTGACAGGATCATTTCCAACATCACTTCCTGCAACAATTTAGGATTTAGTGATGAAGAACTATCGGGAGAAGGCAAGAATCATAATATGGCGCTTAACATTACAGTCAACTGCCAGGACGATGCTTTAGCCAACGTACTGGTGGACACTAGATCATCTTTGAATGTTATGCCAAAATCAACTCTGACATGACTATCATTTCAAGGAGCCCCGATGAGAGGCAGTGAGATCATCGTCAAAGCCTTTGACGAATCTGGAAAAACAGTTATCGGCGAAGTTGATCTTCCCATAACCATCGGTCCTGTCATACCCCAAATTTTGACCACCAAGATTTCCCATCTTTGTGAGGATCATTGCCACAATATGGATGTTCCATCATGCCTCATCAATTTCCTCAAGGATTGTTGAGCTTTCACTACAACCAAGAATTAGGGTTTTGAGCCCTCTTAGAGCACTTAGACAAAGGATCAATCAAGGAATGACATGATCTTCAACTTGTCTAACCTCTTAATCACCCATAAAGGATCAAGAGGACTCCCACATCAAGAATCAAGCACAAAGTTGCAATATTCCAAGTGGATCTAGCCTCAAGATCGACAGTGTCACCAAATTAGGGTTTTGGTCGACCAAGGCCTCCAGATGAAAACTTTCCTCTGGGTATGAGCCAATGCTTCAAAACACAACCCAAGATACTCCAAGGGACCTCATGGACCTAATCATCAAGCCAATTTAGCCTCAGGGGAAGCATTCATAAAAAATCAGGAATTAGGGTTTCTTGACCTAATTAACCCATAAGTTGACTTTTGGAGCAAAGCATGAGCCAAGACCTCAAGACATGATTTGAGGACTTCAAATACACAACAATGATCCATTTGCAACAATGGATTGATCCAAGAAGCTTGATTCACAAGTTTCAATTTCATCTGGACCACAATTAGGGTTTTGAAGTAAAAGTCAACTATATCTTTGAATTTTGACCAAGACATGCTCCCAAACCTTGGAACATGATTCAAGTCACCGTAAACACCTATGGAATCCATCCATTAGGTTTGAATTAGGTCAAGGACTTGATTGCACCAAGAATCACACAGTTTGGATTTCATCTGACAAAAAGTCAAATGTGCACAAAATCAAGTTTGACTTTTTGGAATTTTTCACAAATATGGTTCCCCTAAGTCAAAAATAACGTTAATGTGTGGTATTGATCATCATTCATTAAGAAAAATTAAGAAAAGTGAGGTTTCTTGCAAAAGGGGCAACCAAGAGAAACCAAAATTTTTCTAAGTTATGGAACAAAAGTGATTTTGTACCAACTTTGCAAGGTCATAACTCCTAAACCACAAGGCCTTTTTCTCCCATTCAAAGCTCAAATGAAAGTCCATCTGACATACTTTAAAAGTGTCAACCACAATAGATTCCAAATCCTCATGTATTTTGAGTTATGGATTGATCAAAATCACAAAAACATGAAAATGACCACTTTTCCAACACTTAGTGAAATTTTCAATAAGTCAGAATCTGCCTTACTTTTTCTAAAATGTAGGGACATTTTTCACCTTGATCCAAGTTAAACCAGGTCCCTTGGTGAATGTTAGTTCTGTTATTGGCAGAAATTTTGGTAAAACAATGTGTTTGCTCAAGATGTCATGTCTGATGTCTTGACATGTGCTTCAAACATTCTGCATATGGTGGTTTTATTAGTATTGGTGTATTTTGTAGTTTTGTGCGTGATGTCAAGACTGATGTCTTAACATCTGTTGACAGAACATTGTGTTTAGTTTGTGATGTTTTAGGACTGCACGTTTTTGATGTTTTGAGAGATTATGTTTGAAAGATTGCAGGCGAAAATCATGGAGAAGATCTGTTCTGTTGCAATCATTTGTAGAGTATATATTGTTACTGTTTTAGGGCGAAAAGATTTTGGAAGGAAAAATCAATTTTAATTGTGAACAAAATCTGAGATTTTCAAGGAGTCCAAGCCCAAGAATAAGTTTCTATTTAAAGCAGCCTAAACCCTACTTGAAGAATACGAAGACAAGATATTGTGAAATGAGTGTCAAGTGTTAGGGTTTGTGTTTTCGTCTGTAAGCCGTTCATTCATCCTTGATGCTTGAATTGGTCTGATTGTTTGAGTTGTAATTTATTCACTCTAAAGCTTTTAAGCAAGAGTGTATTGTTCTTGATCAAAGCTTTTAAGCACGATCAAGGTGTGTCTTTGAAGTGTGACTTCTATACTGTGTAATCTTTGAATTGTATCACTGTGGTGATTGAGGGGGAGTGAGAGGTGTCTCATATCTAAGAGGTTCTTAGGTAGAAGTGTCATTAGGTAGTGATTAAGTAAGTAGACTATCAACTGGTATGTTGAGTGTAGAGTTTGTGAATTAATACTACTAATAGTGAATTTCCTCCCTGGCTTGGTAGCCCCCAGACGTAGGTTGTTAGACCAAACTGGGTGAACAATTCTTTGTGTTGGTTTACTACTTTTTCCTGTTACTATTATTGCCTTGTTCATACAACAGATATTGATGTTGTGACATCTCACTTGACATCACATATCTAATACAAGAATTTCAGTGAACATCAAAGTTGAAGTTTGCCATGAGGGATTTCCAACAAGTACCAGATCATCTCCAAATTCAATTTGAGTAGGGGAGATACAACCCTTGGAACATGGCATCATGGACTGATTTTTACAAGGCAGATTTGTGCATTTTGCTCGAGTTAGCTAATTTGGACAACTCCAAGCCTTGTCATCCATTTGGACACATCAGAGGATAACATCCAAGAGAAAAGATCTAATCCACAAGCCTCCCAAGTCCAAGGAACTACATGTAGCCATAAGTGCCTTAAAAAGGCTAAAAAGCTCAAAGACTCCAATTTTGTTTCCAAGCATTCAATAGATGCATCAAGGTGACATGGACTGAGACATTCCTAACTGAATGAGTCAAGATTCCACTCTGAATCAAAGGACCATAGGCCTGTGCCCTAACCTCAAGCCAATGGCTAGAGGAGACTAAAGATTCCCTTGGATCAACATTGGCCAAAGGCCTGTACAGCTGCCATTCACTATTTCTTGCAAAACAAACTTGCTCTACTATAAATAGAGCTCATTTGTGATCAGTTTGAGTACACAAAAGCACTACAACACTTGCTTTCCTCAAAATCTCTCTCATTAGGCCAAAATGCCTTCTTTTGCAAGTCATTTTTGAGTTTTTGAGTTAGAGAGCAATTTCACCACAGCTCATGATCCAAACACATCCAATGTATCATATATAAGCTGTTCAAACACTCACCCTTGATCTGAAATACCAAAATCAGAAAGTCAACCTTCAAAACCTCAAATTTTGACTTTTCTGCATTTTTCAAGCCATGTCTTGATTCAGTCACTTCCAAAACCAAACAAGGCCTCAAACACACTCCAAATATCATCCTCAAACTGTCCCAATTGGTTTCCCTTATCTGGAACACCATTTAAGAGAGTTACTATCTTGGTCACTTTTGCCCCTTTGGCAAGAAAGAGCCAATTCTTATTCCTGAGGATTCCAGCTAGTTTTGATCATCCTAAAAGCTTCTAAGGGATCAATCAAGAGTGTTCAAAGCATTGAATTACTTCTGGCACAAGGAACTTGACAGATATCACAAGAAGCTTCAAGAGGTAAGTGCATCACAACTTAAACTCTCTAAATTATGCATTGCTTTGAGGTCCATTGATCATGGACATCTCATACCTATCATATATGTTGTGTTTGAACCAATTTACCATGCTATTGCTGCCTGTATGATGAGATAGCATAGAACATGCAAATCTAGGCCTATTTTGAAATCACTATCAGATTTTAAAATGGAAACATTTTCTGAAAATTCCAAAGGCACCATTGGATTCCTCATGAAATTCTAGGCAGGATACACCTAAATTTTGTCCCAATCCATGGAGAAATAAGAAAGATAGAGCCTTCATGCAATAGGCCTAAAATCGGGCCTTGCCTTGGGCAAGGGCCAGGCCATGGCGCCTTGGCCAGGCCTAAAAACAAGGCATCCCATATATATTCATGGGGTGGTTTTGATACATGGATGTATCACCACCCCAGTGGTAGCGCGCATGTGTGTTTGAATGGAAGGTCGTGGGTTCAACACCCACGCAGACCATTTTGCTATTTCTCATATTTTTGCTATTTTTCACATTTTTATGGTTTTTATTAATTAATTCCAAAATTAATTTCTCTCTCAATTTTAATTATTTTTTATTGGTTCTTTTTTTGAAAATTCCCAAAAATGTTAAAATATTTTATTCAACAAAAATTTCACAAAAATATTATTTATTTCACATATTTGGTTTTTTTGTAAAGAATTATGTTTTATTTGTTTTTTAACATTTAAAAACATTTCTTTCTCTTGATTTTGCAAATTCAAATGATTTTCAAATCATTCTATGAATGAAACATAATTTTTCAAACATTAATTCAAGATCACAACTTGTTTTTCACACATGTTTGATAATTTTGATCATTTTAATTGAATTTTTATTCAACTAAAATACATTTAAAAATCAAATTAGGGTTTTGATTATTTTCACCCTCAAAAATCTTTTTCAAAACATGTTGGGCCTCTAATAGAGTGTAAGACCCAACTCCTTTGTACAGGAAACTATTTTGGGCCTCAGTCATTGTATAAGTCCCGATACGATTTTAAAAATCTCGGCGCGATCGTCACCTTTTAAACAAAAACCATCTGGGCCTTCCCTTGTGTTGTAAGTCCCATCTTTATTTTTTAAACTCTTTGGGCCTCTCATAGAGTGTAAGACCTAACCCCTTTGTACATAAATAATTCTGGGCCTCAGTCATTGTATAAGTCCCAGTACAGTTTTTAGATCAACGGTACGATTACTGTTTTTTCATCTGGGCCTCTCCTTGAGTATAAGCCCCAATCTTCTTTTAAACAACTTTCCCCTTTGATTTAGGTTCAAATTCATAGTAGTTATCAAAACTTTCTTTGATTTCTTGAACAACTAACCATACAGCTGTTACAATGGAAGCTTGCTTGCCTGTAAGTTTTAAACAACTATCTTTTACATACTTGTACACACACACACACACACACACACATATATATTTATATATATATATATATATATTTGTTTGTAATGCTAGAAGCTTGCTCACCTGTAAGTCCTCCTACCCTCTTTTACACACAGTCTATATTTCATCTGTATATATATGTCTGTATATTATCTGCTTAGAGTTTTCCCCGGCAACTAGATCTAGTACTAGATAAAGCTAGTTGTCACTCTTGTAACACATTCAAAACTAGTTCCCCATAGGAATTCCAGATACAGTCTTGCCTCCTCTTGGGCTTATACAATATGGAACAAAGAGAAAGGCATTATTCCTAGTGAAATTCTTCTCAGTCTGTCACTATTAGAAAATTGTCAAAGAAGTTCATTTCCCTAGAGAGGATTAATTCCCGGTGAAACCTCTCTTGAATTTCTAAAAACCCTAGAACTGTTCACTAAAGAAAAGATTATTCCCGGTGAAACTTTTCTTGAACTTTTCTTAAGTTTGGACCCACAAGCTTCCTAAAAGCTTCCCAACCTCCTCTTGGGCTTTGTACAAGGACCCTCCGGCTTCTTAGAAGTTCTCATGCCTTCTGTTGGGCTTAATACAAGGACCCTGAAAACCTCTTAAAGGTACAGGACAGAACTTAGTCATCCTTTGTTAGAGCAGTCTTTCTAAAGAGTCAAAACCTCAGACCAATTTTAGGGTTGATTCTCATTCCTTAAAATATCTGCCTCCTCTTGGGCATCATGCAAAGATAAACTCTTCCATACCAGTAGACATGGACAGTCTAATCTCCTCTTGGATCTCAAAGACATTCTCAAGCTCCCTACAAACACCGGAGAAACCCTGATCATTTAATCAATCTCCAATAGAGTTAAAACCCTCACAGGATCTAAAAGTCAGTCTTTCATCCTAAATTTCCCCAGCTAGGGTCAGCTTATCATCAGTATAACACTATCTCAAATCAGAACCTCAAGGCATCTGATACCTCAACTCTTCTGTAATCCTCAGCAAGAGTTGATTCCCCATTTTGGACCTGCCCTTGGAACTCAATAATCCTCAGCAGAAGCCAGCCTCCTCTTAGGCTTTGTATAATGATTTTCCTTAACAGAGTTATCTTTAAAAGCACTCTTTTGTTCAGTCAATCTTCTTTCTTAAAACACTCTTTTGTTGAGTTAACCTCTTTCAGCCTCAATCTTGGGCTTTGTGCAAGACAAACAAAAGCACTCTTTTGTTGAGTCAATCACCTTTTCAGCACTCTCTTGTTGAGTCAATCACCTGTAAAGCACTCTCATGTTAAGTCAATCACTTTTTAAGCTCTCTTTTGTTGAGTCAATCTCCTAAAAGCACTCTCTTATTAAGTCAATCTCCTAAAAGCACTCTCTTGTTGAGTCAGTCTTTTTTTTTTGCCTCAATCTTGGGTTTTGTACAAGACACCATATAAACACTCTCTTGTTGAGTCATTCTCTTTTTAGCCTCAATCTTGGGATTTGTACAAGACACATATAAACTTTCTCCAGCAAAGTCAAATCCTTCTAAACCTTCTCTTAAAATATCTCCCTAGCGGAGTCAATTCCTCCCAGCCTTATTTTAGGCTTTGTAAATTAATCTCCCTAAGCATAGTCAATCTCTCTTTTCAACCTCTATCTTGGGCTTTATACAAGATAAATCATACTCTACAGCATAGTCAATCCCTTTTTAGCCTCAATCTTGGGTTTTGTACAAGACAGATAAAACCTCTCACCAGTAGAGTCAATTTCCCCTTTTAGCCTCAATCTTGGGCTTTGTACAAGACACATAATAATATTCCCCAGTGGAGTCAAAAAAATCCTTTTTTAGCCTCAATCTTGAGCTTTGTACAAGATAGACAAAATATTTCCTCGAAAAAGTCAATTCCTTTTAGCCTCCTCTTAGGCTTTGTATAATGATATCCCCCAAAAGAGTCAGTCTCTTTTAGCCTCAATCTTGGGCTTTGTACAAGACAGATAAACACTCTCTTGTTGAGTCAGTCTTTTCTAGCCTCCTCTTAAGCTTTGTATAATGACCTCCCCAGTGGAGTCAATCAATCTCTTAGCTTCAACCTTGGGCTTTGATCAAGGCACACAATAAAACCAAAATCCCCTCAGAGGAAATAAAAAACTCTCTGTAGAAAGACATTTCTTTGTATATCACACATCAAAACAGAAAATCAAAACAAAACCTAATCCCAGATAACTGCTATAAGTGGTACACTTCTTGATTCAAATATCCAAGCTGTAGTCCATCTCTTATCCTGGTAAATAAACTTCCTCTTTCATCTAAATGTTGTAAGTGGCAAGCCTCTGGATTATTTACATCCACGCCATTGTCCCTCTCTTAGCATGAAAGATTCCTAAGGAAAAATGGCATTGCTCAACACTGAGTTAAAGTTTTCTCCTTCAGGATCAATCCCCTATAAAGAAAATTATGGCATTGCTATATTCACATATCCCAGTTAAAGTAATTCTCCTTTATAAATCAGTCACCCAACAGATGTGATAAACAGACGAGATGTCTCCCTTTAGAGATGACAAATTCTCTCTCAATAACCTTTTAGCTTCAATCTTGGGCTTTGAACAAGACACAAATACTCAACCTTTTAGCTTCAATCTTGGGCTTTGAACAAGACACCAAAACATCATCTCTTTTCTCCCATTGAATAGGAGGAACTACGATTGCTCTAATTTCCCTGTTTTTTCTTTAACGGGAATACGTAGGCATAAGATTGCAAAATCTTAGCGAGCAAACCAATCAAAAACTTTAGGTCCAGTACCTTCACACACTCATCAAAAACCTCGGAAAACCCGAAATCAAACAAAAAAACTCACTCTCTCTTAAACACTCCCAAAGGAGAAACTTTCCCAACCCACAACAGACAAACACCAATAAATAGAAAGCAGTAAGGAAAATTGCTAACAACCTGTGGATAACCACATATAGGATGGGTAATTGATAACTCCCCATTGTAAAATCTGACCCCAGACCCCCCAATCTCTTTAAGCATTTGTTCAGTTAAACATTTGCGTGCAAGGTTAGTTTTAGATAGCTTCCCTTTCCTTTCCAGCTTCATAGGATAAATAAGAAATCAGAAAGTAGTACCCCACTCCTACCATTGTGGTGAGGAGAAACCCATGGCGATAAGGTGGTCGCGTCACCGACAAAAATCGCACGCTACAGTAAAATGGTGACTCTGTTGGGGATCCATTTTATCTGTCTAGGACTAGGATTAGAATTCCTAAGAGGTCTAGGTTATTATAATATTTCTACATACTATATTATATATATATATATATATATATATATAAGTATATATTGCTTTTGCTACTTGATATCCGTGTTTATTTTTATGTCAATGGGAATGCGATTGATACGCATGTGGAAAGTTTGAGAGAACCCTAAGATAGATGATGGCATAGACGGGTGGACATACAGGGAGTGATTCCCAAATAAGCGATCCTGGTAGACCATCAAATCAGGCGAGGGCCCGTGTGGATACTATGTTGAATGACCAATCGTCGTGAAAATAGACGTTATCCCAGTGCGGCACCCGTGACCCTGAGGATTTAGTAAACATTAACCATGTGACCATTTGGTAGTGCGGTAACTATCGGGAATAGTTGATACACGATGCTACACTCAAATGAGATTACCCTAGGAACCTACAGGTCGCTCGGGTGAACCAGCTTGCTGTTGATATCCCTAGAGGGGTCAATGATTTTGGGAACCTTTAACCCGTTCTACAGGTACAAAAATGATCAGAATACAACCTTTGGGGATGTGACTCCATGCTCGTGACGTTGAACCCTTGAACCCTTGTTTTTTCAATGTTTTTATGTGCTGCATTCAGGCATTCATTTAAAAAACTCTTAAACAAAGAAAAAAATCTCTTTCTTCTTCCTCTCTTCTTTTTCAAAATAAACTAAAACAATAATTGCAAATATCAGAGAGAAAGATTGCGTTATTGATTTCGGTAAAAGAAAGACGCACAAGTACACACCTTCAAGGCTCCGAAACTAGAAGATTTAAGAAGGTTGGCAAGGATGATTACCAACCCTGATGCTTTCAGAGCTAAGCATGGAGGACTGTTGTCTCTGTTAAGGGTCCGCGTAGTTGAAGGAATCATGTCTACGTTAATTTAGTTTTACGATCCGGTTTATCACTGTTTCACATTCCCGGATTATCAACTAGCACCAACACTGGAGGAGTACTCTCATCTGACTAATTTACCTATCACTGACCAAGCTTCCTTTTCTGGACTGGAAGAAATTCCAAAGGAACAAACCATTGCAAGAGCAATCTATTTTGACGAGTCAGAAATCAGGACTCACATGACCTCTAAGGAAGGAATCCAGGGTTTACCAGCTAAATTCTCGACGGAGAAAGCTCTATGTTTTGCCAGTGTAGGAAACATAATTGATTTCGAAGATATCGTTGTTCTGCTCACATATATGGGTTATTCCTTTTTCCCAACATCGATAACTTCGTTGATACTAACACTATTAAGATATTTCTGATTGGGAATCCCATACCAACCCTGCTTGCAGATGCTTGTCACTATGTACACTTAAGGAATCTATACAGCAGAGGAATGATCACATGCTGTGTACCATTACTTTACAAATGGTTCACTTCCCATTTACCCAAGTCTGCTGCTTTTTGGGACCGTAAGAGTACTCTACGTTGGTCACAGAGAATCATGTCTCTTACCAACTCTGACATAGATTGGTATAATAGGATTTACGAGGGACATGTCCAATTTTATTTTGCCGTCAACTTGGATACCCGATGAAGAATATCCAGCATAATGTTCATCTGGAAGGTCTTTTCTTCAAGGAAGGGGAAAATGATAGGGCACTAAAGAAAGAAATATTGCATGTCTGGAAACATATTTACAAGAAAGGAAGGGAGTCTCTAGGAAGACCAGACTGTATCTCCATGGAACCTTATCTCCACTGGGTATAAACTAGAGCCCTCAAGCTAAGGATGCCTTACCCTCGTCAAGAAGTTCTTCCGTTAAAGGAATTTGTCCTTTATTTTATGTCTGATACGGAAAAACTCCAGGTCGCTCTCAACAAAGTTCAACGGGAGAAAAGCTCTTGGAAAAACAAGTACCGAATTCTCAATGTAGAGTGCACTAAAATTCAGGAACTGTTAAAAGAAATGGATGCCTTGATTGAGATTCTAGAACAGCATGCTATAGAAGATCAAAGGAACTTGCTCACTTCTTTCACTTGGCAAAGGACTGACGACCCGACAACGGCTGAAGAGCCCCGGTCAAAGAAAAGGAAAATACTAGAACCAGCATCTGAGTTCTCTTCAGAGAGAACTCAGGATCCCTGAGCTTAGACATTTTCCTTACAACACTTTGTAAAATACTGTATTTTAGGTTTCTGCAATCTTTCAAATTCAATAAAAGGGGGTCTCCCCACTGTATCATATTTGCAATCTATTTGTTGAAGTTTCTTTTTGAATAAAACAAAAAAAATATATATCATTGCATATCATTCATCATTCTCACATAACGTGTTCTTCTTATCTTCGAGTCTCATGTATGTGTCACGATTCTAGAGTCAAACTGTCTCACTCATACAATACTCGGGTCAATGTACAAAAGAAAATGGACGATCTCGAGGAAGAGAACAGAGAGCTGAGAGAAGAAATCGACGCTCTGAAGGAAGATCTGAAAAAACTTCACGGTGACATGCAATCCCTGGCAGCAGCTCAGAGGCAACAACAAAGGACTGTGATCTCGAAGATCACATCTATGCCCATAGTAGAGACATATGATCATCTACAACATGCCTAAGGATCGCCCCTGGGGCATGCCTATCAACTTTTTCCCTGAGGGATACATCCCGCCGGCCACTGAAGACCCAGGAACTGCAGTAGGAACCGCTGGGCCTGAAGGTTACAAACTTCAGGAAAGCGAAGACGCAAGAGTTATGATGGCAGCACCTGAAGGTTATAAACTTCGGGGCATATAAGCACCAAGAGTCACCGCCGTAATGACTATACCACAACCCGCGATACACACTGTCCCGGAAGGACAGATTCCACAAGTAATTTCTGGTGGAAACGAAGACATGTACGAAAGAATGAATGAGTTCCAGGAACAATTCCTGGAGATGCAGAAGGAACTGCATGCCATTCGTGGTCAGGATTTATTCAGAAAGGATGCCGCAGACCTTTGTCTGGTCCCTAACGTGAAAATACCGCAAAAATTCAAGGTGCCTATCTTTGAAAAATATAAGGGCAACTCTTGCCCTTTAAAGTCATTTGGTGATGTACGCTAGAAAGATGTCAACTCAGACAGAGAATCAACACCTACTGATCCATTACTTCCAAGATTGTTTAACCGGTGCCACACTCAAATGGTACATGGGTTTAAACCGCACCAAGATAAACACTTTCAGAGATCTCGTGGCTGCCTTCGTTCAGCTGTATAAGTATAACCTGGACATGGCACCAGAAAGAGATCAACTCAAAGCAATGTCGCAAAAAGTCAAGGAAACTTTTGAGGAATATGCTCAGAGATGACGTGAATTGCCGCCCAGATCGGTCCCCCTCTTGAGGAAAAAGAGATGACAAAGATCTTTTCGAAAACATTAAGCTCATTCTATTCCGACCGAATGGTGGCCAGTGCGCCCAACGAATTCACTGAGATGGTGAATATGGGGGTACACCTTGAAGAAACAATCCGAGAAGGACGATTGGTCAAAGATGCAGAGCCATCCAGCAGTACCAAAAGATACAGTAGTGCTTTCCTAAAGAAAAAGGAGCAAGATATTGGTAATATCTCTCTCGAAAAGCAAACGCGAAGGTATCAACCAATAGCAGCGGTAACTCCCGTTATCAACCCTGCGCTGGCTCCAATGTATCAACCTCAGGTTACTCAGAGCTAACCAGATCAACAACATTTGAGAGAGTAACTATTTTGGTCACTTTTGCCCCTTTTGCAAGAAAGAGCCAATTCTAAAAGCTTCTAAGGGATCAATCAAGAGTGTTCAAAGCATTGAATTACTTCTGGCACAAGGAACTTGACAGATAGCACAAGAAACTTCGAGAGGTAAATGCATCACAACTTTAACTCTCTAAATCATGCATTGCTTTGAGGTCCATTGATCATGAACATCTCATACATATCATATATGTTGTGTTTGAACCAATTTACCATGCTATTGTTGCCTGTATAATGAGATAGCATAGAACATGCAAATCTAGGCCTATTTTAAAATCACTATCGGATTTTAAAATGGAAACATTTTCTGAAAATTCCAAAGGCACCATTGGATTCCTCATGAAATTCTAGGCAGGATACACCTACATTTTGTCCCAATCCATGGAGAAATGAGAAAGTTAGAGCCTTCATGCAAGAGGCCTAAAAGCAGGCCTTGCCTTGGGCAAGGGCCAGGCCTAAAAACAAGGCATCCCATATATATTCATGGGGTGGTTTTGATACACGGATGTATCACCACCCCAGTGGTAGCGCGCATGTGTGTTTGAATGGAAGGTCGTGGGTTCAACACCCACCCATACCATTTTGCTATTTCTCATATTTTTGCTATTTTTCACATTTTTATGGTTTTTATTAATTAATTCCAAAATTAATTTCTCTCTCAATTTTAATTATTTTTTATTGGTTCTTTTTTTGAAAATTCCCAAAAATATTAAAATATTTTATTCTACAAAAATTTCACAAAAATATTATTTATTTCACATATTTGGTATTTTTGTAAAGAATTATGTTTTATTTGTTTTTTTAACATTTAAAAACATTTCTTTCTCTTGATTTTGCAAATTCAAATGATTTTCAAATCATTCTATGAATGAAACATAATTTTTCAACCATTAATCCAAGATCACAACTTGTTTTTCACACATGTTTGATAATTTTGATCATTTTAATTGAATTTTTATTCAATTAAAATACATTTAAAATCAAATTAGGGTTTTGATTATTTTCACCCTCACAAATATTTTTCAAAACACTTTGGGCCTCTAATAAAGTGTAAGACCCAACTCCTTTGTACAGGAAACCATTTTGGGCCTCAGTCATTGTATAAGTCCCGATACAATTTTAAAAATCTCGGTGCGATCGTCGCCTTTTAAACAAAAACCATCTGGGCCTCCCCTTGTGTTGTAAGTCCCATCTTTCTTTTTTTAAACTCTTTGAGCCTCTAATAGAGTGTAAGACCTAACCCCTTTGTACATAAATAATTATGGGCCTCAGTCATTGTATAAGTTCTAGTACAGTTTTCAGATCAACGATACGATTACTGTTTTTTCATCTGGGCCTCTCCTTGAGTATAAGCCCCAATCTTCTATTAAACAACTTTCCCCTTTGAATTAGGTTCAAATTTATAGTTGTTATCAAAACTTTCTTTGATTTCTTGAACAACTAACCATACAGCTGTTACAATGGAAGCTTGCTCGCCGGTAAGTTTTAAACAGCTTTCTTTTACATACTTGTACACACACACACACACACACACACACACACACAGATATATATATATATATATATATATATATATATATATATATATATATATATATATATATATATATATATATACACACACACACACACACACACACACACACACACATATATATATATATATATATATATATATATATATATATACACACACACACACATATATATATATATATATATATTTGTTTGTAATGCTGGAAGCTTGCTCACCTGTAAGTCCTCCTACCCTCTTTTACATACAATGTATATTTCATCTGTATATATATGCATGTATATTATCTGCTTAGAGTTTTCCCCAGCAATTAGGTCTAGTACTAGATAAAGCCAGTTGTCACTCTTGTAACACAGTCAAAACTAGTTCCCCATAGGAATTCCAGATACAGTCTTGCCTCCTCTAGGGCTTATACAATATGGAACAAACAGAAAGGCATTATTCCCGGTGAAACTTTTCTCAGACTGTCACAATTAGAAAATTGTCAAAGAAGTTCATTTCCCTAGAGAGGATTAATTCCCGGTGAAACCTCTCTTGAATTTATTTAAACCCTAGAACTGTTCGCTAAAGAAAAGATTATTCCCGGTGAAACTTTTCTTGAAATTTTCTTAAGTTTGGACCCACAGGCTTCCAAAAAGCATCCCAGTCTCCTCTTGGGCTTTGTACAAGGACCCTCCGGCTTCTTATAAGTTCTCATGCCTTCTCTTGGGCTTAATACTAGGACCCTAAAGACCTTTTAAAGGTACAGAACAGAACTTAGTCATCCTTTATTAGAGCAGTCTTTCTAAAGAGTCAAAACCTCAGACCAATTTTAGGGTTGATTCTCAACCCTTAAAACATCTGCTTCCTCTTGGGCATCATGCAAAGATAAACTCTTCCATACCAGTAGACTTGGACAGTCTAATCTCCTCTTGGATCTCAAAGACATTCTCAAGCTCCCTACAAACACAGGGGAAACCCTGATCATTTAATCAATCTCCAGTAGAGTTAAAACCCTCACAGGATCTAAAACTCAGTCTTTCATCCTAAATTTCCCCAGCTAGGGTAGTATAACGCTATCTCAAATCAGAACCTCAAAGCATCTGATACCTCAACTCTTCTGTAATCCTCAGCAAGAGTTGATTCCCCATTTGGACCAGCCCCTGGATCTCAATAATCCTCAGCAGAAGCCAGCCTCCTCTTAGGCTTTGTATAAATATTTTCCTCAGCAGTGTTATCTTCAAAAGCACTCTTTTGTTGAGTCAATCTTCTTTCTTAAAACACTCTTTTGTTGAGCTAACCTCTTTCAGCCTCATTCTTGGGCTTTGTGCAAGACAAACAAAAACACTCTCTTGTTGAGTCAATCACCTTTTCAACACTCTCTTGTTGAGTCAATCACCTTTAAAGCACTCTCTTGTTGAGTCAATCACCTTTTCAGTACTCTCTTGTTGAGTCAAACTTCTAAAAGTACTATCTTGTTGAGTCAATCTCCTAAAAGCATTCTCTTGTTGAGTCAGTCTCTTTTTTTGCCTCAATCTTGGGCTTTGTACAAGTCACCATATAAACACTCTCTTGTTGAGTCATTCTCTTTTTAGCCTCAATCTTGGGCTTTGTACAAGACACATATAAACTTTCTCTAGCAAAGTCAAATCTTTCTAAACCTTCTCTTAAAATATCCCCTCAGCAGAGTCAATTCCTCCCAGCCTTCTTTTAGGCTTTGGGAATTAATCTCCCTAAGCAGAGTCAATCTCTCTTTTCAGCCTCTATCTTGGGCTTTATACAAGATAAATCATACTCTACAGCAGAGTCAATCCCTTTTTATCCTCAATCTTGGGCTTTGTACAAGACAGATAAAACCTCTCACCAGTAGAGTCAGTTTCCCCTTTTAGCCTCAATCTTGGGCTTTGTACAAGACACATAATAATATTCCCCAGTGGAGTCAAAAAATCCTTTTTTAGCCTCAATCTTGGGCTTTGTACAAGACAGACAAAATATTTCCCCGGAAGAGTCAATTCCTTTTAGCCTCCTCTCAGGCTTTGTATAATGATATCCCCCAAAAGAGTCAGTCTCTTTTAGCCTCAATCTTGGGCTTTGTACAAGACAGATAAACACTCTCTTGTTGAGTCAGTCTTTTCCAGCCTCCTCTTAAGCTTTGTATAATGACCTCCCCAGTGGAGTCAATCAATCTTTTAGCTTCAACCTTGGGCTTTGATCAAGGCACACAATAAAACCAAAATCCCTTCAGGGGAAATCAGAAACTCTCAGTAGAAAGACATTTCTTTGTATATCGCACATCAAAACAGAAAATCAAAACAAACCCTAATCCTAGATAACTGCTATAAGTGGTACACTTGTTGATTCAAACATCCAAGCTGTAGTCCATCTCTTATCCTGGTAAATAAACTTTGTCTATTATCTAAATGTTGTAAGTGGCAAGCCTCTGGATTATTTACATCCACGCCACTGACCATCTCTTAGCATGAAAGATTCCTAAGGAAAAATGGCATTGCTCAACACTGAGTTAAAGTTTTCTCCTTCAGGATCAATCCCCTATAAAGGAAATTATGGCATTGTTGGATTCACATATCCCAGTTAAAGTAATTCTCTTTTATAAATCAGTCACCCAACAGTTTTGATAAACAAACGAGATGTTTCCCTTTAGAGATGACAAATTCTCTCTCAATAACCTTTTAGCTTCAATCTTGGGCTTTGAACAAGACACAACAAATACTCAACCTTTTAGCTTCAATCTTAGGCTTTGAACAAGACACCAAAACATCATCTCTTTCCTCCCATAGAATAGGAGGAACTACGATTGCTCTAATTTCCCTGTTTTTTCTTTAATGGGAACACGTAGGCATAAGATTGCAAAATCTTAGTGAGCACACAAATAAAAAACTTTAGGTCCATTACCTTCACACACTCATCAAAAACCTCACAAAACCCGAAATCAAACAAAAAAATCATTCTCTCTCTTAAACACTCCCAAAGGAGAAACTTTTCCAACCCACAACAGTAAAACACCAGTAAGTAGAAAGCCGTAAGGAAAATTGCTAACAACATGTGGATAACCACATATAGGATGGGTAATTGACAACTCCCCATTGTATAATCTGACCCCAGACCCCATAATCTCTTTAAGCATTTGTTCAGTTAAACATTTGCGTGCAAGGTTAGTTTTAGATAGCTTCCCTTTCCTTTCCAGCTTCATAGGATAAATAAGAAATCAGAAAGTAGCACCCCACTCCTACCATTGCGGTGAGGAGAAACCCATGGCGATAAGGTGGTCGCGTCACTGACAAAAATCACATGCTACAGGTCCTCAAACTTTCCAAGTCACTTTCCAGGTCATGGACATTCGAGTAGCATACAGTTGTTTATTAGGAAGACCTTGGATACACGAAGCTGGGGCAGTCACTTCGACACTTCACCAAAAGCTGAAGTTTGTCAAGAATGACAAGTTAGTCACAGTCTGCGGAGAGCAAGCCTTAATTGTGAGCAACTTATCATCATTTTCCTATTTAGAACCAAAGGAGGTTATTGGTACCCAGTTCCAAGCACTCTCGGTGAGCAATGGGAGTTGATCAGAAAGAGGGACATCAATTTCCTCATACAAGGACACTCTCGAAGTGATCAAGAGTAATAACGTAAAAGGATGGGGACAGATTATAATTCCTACGGATAACAAGACAAAGAAAGGTCTTGGGTTCTCTTCGACCTGTACCCAGACTGCCAAGAAAGATGAAAGTTTTCATCCCATTCAGAACTTCTTCCACGGTAGAGGCTACCTCCACCCAGTGTCTCAAGAAGTACACACCATCAATAAGAGGGACTCCTCCAATACAGATGAAGAATGTAAATCTTGTTTCAACGATAATGGTTATATATCTCAGGAAGAAACGCACATGCCATTCTTTTTTCCAAAGCAGAGCCCGAGATATATACCGAGATCAGACGTCCGGATGATCTATGGAGATTGTGATCTTGAGGGATGTCGTGCTCCACCTAACTCATTAGAAGATGATCTAATGAAGGACAACTTTGATCAAGATTATTATGATCCCCTGGATGATTTGACTATTTGGAAGCCGTACACAGAAAACTTGGGGCAAAAGAGTCAGTCGAACTATGCTTATCAGCTGAGTAATATTGAAAAGAATACCCACATCCCCCACCGAGTCATGGGATCATTTCTTAGGACATTCTAAAGATATCCAGTGCAATGATGAATCTGAAAGGATTGCAGGACAAGAGTTCATCAACTATGCTTTCCCTAAGATCAACGTCATTGAGAAAGATGACTCATCCACTCCCACAGAAATATGGGACACCTTAGGACAACCGAGTGGCAAGTATGACTTCCTAGTCAAATATACTGCTCCTGAGAGCTCTCGCATTAGATACGAGGACATCCAGCCAATTGGATGGGGAGATCCTCTTGAGAGTGAATACACTAGGGAAGATACAACAGAAGAGTTCGTTTACGACAACTCTGCATGGGAGGAAGACTCCAATGATCCTACTCCGCCAAAAATCAGCGTTATTTCTGAGGACAAACAAAGAAAGAAGATACCAGACTTTGTGATTCACCGAGGGGTTCGTCACTAATGGGTTGCTGTCGATGTCTCGAAAGTCGTCCATAAGTCTAAGTAATTGCCATCTTTGTTTTGACCTTTCACCTTGCCCAGGTGAAACGGATGTTTTTATAGGGCTCACCTTTCTATAAATATCCCTCTTCGCTTTGCCCAAAGTGACAGAGTTTTGTTTTATAGGGATGTATTTCAAGAATCGACAAAATCATAAATAAATAATGTCATTCTGTCATTCCCGCATTTATTGTTGTTTTCACTTTTCGTTTTTCAGAAAATGGTAATCCTAAAACAACCCAAAATAAAAAACAAGCATTTTTCAGAAAATACACTGCACACACTCTTGCATTCTCTCTGTCTTTGATAAAATACGAATCATCACGTCATACAGATTGCTTGTTTTAAACCCCATTGAAACATACGATCCAATGCCTTCTCCCAACTTTGAATTCCCGGTATTTGAGGCTGAAGAAGAAGAGGACGAAGAAATCCCAGAAGAGATTTCCCGATTACTCAGACAAGAGGAAAGGTCTATTGAGCCTCACAAAGAGCCGTTGGAAACGGTCAATTTGGGTTCAGAGGCAGAAAAGAAAGAAGTTAAGATTGGAGCATTGCTCAGTCCAACTGTCAAAGAAGGCTTAATAAAACTTCTCAAAGAGTTTCCAGATGTATTTGCTTGGTCCTATCAGGACATGCCAGGGTTGGATTCCAACATCGTGGAACATCATTTACCGTTGAAATCAGAATGTCCTCCAGTAAAACAAAGGCTGAGAAGAACTCACCCGGATATGGCTATCAAGATCAAAGAGGAAGTACAAAAACAGATCGACGCAGGTTTCCTTGCCACCTTAGAATATCCTCAATGGCTAGCTAACATAGTGCCAGTTCCGAAAAAGGACGGAAAAGTCAGAATGTGTGTAGACTACAGGGATCTGAACAAAGCAAGTCTGAAGGATGACTTCCCCTTACCACACATAGATATGCTGGTTGACATTATAGCAAAGTTCAAAGTCTTCTCCTTCATGGATGGATTCTCGGGCTATAATCAAATCAAAATGCCGCCGGAAGATATGGAGAAAATTTCATTCATCACCCCATGGGGCACCTTTTATTACAAGGTAATGTCGTTCGGTCTGAAGAATGCGGGGGCAACCTATCAAAGGGCCATGACGACTCTGTTTCACGACATGATGCATAAAGAAATTGAAGTGTATGTCGATGACATGATCGCCAAATCTAAAACAGAAGAAGAGCATGTGACACACTTGTCAAAGTTATTCGAGCATCTAAGAAAATACAAACTCCGCTTGAATCCCAACAAATGCACGTTCGATGTTCGCTCAGGAAAACTCTTGGGGTTCATTGTCAGCCAGAAAGGAATTGAGGTTGATCCTGACAAGGTCAAGGCCATTCAAGAAATGCCTTCACCAAAGACTGAAAAACAGGTCAGAGGATTTTTGGGACGTTTGAATTACATCTCAAGGTTCATATCCCTCATGACAGTAACATGCGTGCCGATCTTCAAACTACTCCGATAGAATCAAAGCTGTGTATGGACAGAAGATTTCCAAAAAGCTTTCGACAGTATCAAAGAGTATCTGTTGAATCCGCCTCTTTTGTCACCTCCAGTGGAAGGAAGACCACTGATCATATACTTAACAATCTTGGAAGACTCCATGGGTTGTGTAATTTCCCAACAAGACGAAACAAAAAAGAAAAGAGTCTGCCATTTACTACTTAAGCAAGAAATTCACTGACTGTGAGACTCGGTACACTATGTTCGAGAAAACTAGTTGTGCTCTAGCTTGGGCATCCAAACGTCTTCGCCAGTACATGATTTGCCATACTACTTGGTTAATCTCAGAAATGGATCCAATCAAGTACGTCTTTGAAAAGCCTGCTCTCATGGAAAGGATTGCCTGTTGGCAGATGTTGTTATCTGAATACGACATCGAGTACCATGCTCAGAAAGTCGTCAAAGGAAGTATTTTAGCTGATTATTTGGCTCATTAACCGGTTGATAATTAGGAATCAGCCGGATTTGACTTCTCAGGCGAAGATGTCATGTACCTAAAAATGAAAGATTGCGATGAACCGCTACCCGGTGAAGGGCCAGAACCAAGTTCCCTTTGGGGACTAATATTTGAAGGAGCTGTCAACACTTATGGAAACGGAATTGGGGCAATCATCGTCACACCTCAGGGTACCCATATTCCTTTCACTGCCAGACTGACATTCAAATGCACAAACAACGAGCCAAATGTGAAGCTTGTATCATGGGTCTCGAAGAAGCGATTGACTTCAGGATTAAAAACTTGGATGTATATAGAGACTCAACCCTAGTTATCAATCAGATCAAAGGAGAGTGGAATACATACCAATCAGGATTGATTCCTTACAAAGATTACGCAAGAAAGTTGTTACCATTCTTCAATAGAATCGAGTTTCATCATATCCCTCGTGAAGAAAACCACATGGCTGATGCACTAGCCACTCTCTCCTCCATGATTAGTGTAGGTAAATGGAATGACGTACCTAAGATTGACATAATGCGCCTTGAAAGGCCCGCTTACATCTTCACAATTGAAGTAGTCATAGATGACAAACCTTGGTATCATGATATCAAGTGCTTCCTTCAAAGAAAAGAGTACCCACCAGGGGCATCCAGGAAAGACAGGAAGACTCTCAGAAGACTGGCAGACAACTTCTTTCTGAACGGTGATACACTCTATAAGAGAAACTTCGACATGGTTCTCCTCCGATGCATAGACAGACAAGAAGCAAACATGTTGATGAAAGAAATTCACGAAGGCTCCTTTGGCACTCATGCCAATGGACACACGATGGCAAGAAAATTTTTGAGAGCATGATACTATTGGTTGACCATGGAATCTGATTGCTACAAATACATGAGAAAGTGTCACAAAGTGTCAGATATACGCTGACAAAATCCATGTACCGCCAACGCATCTCAAAGTACTTTCTTCCTCATGGCCTTTTTCTATATGGGGAATCGACATGATTGGCATGATCGAACCCAAGGCTTCGAATGAACATCGAGTCATCCTGGTAGCCATTGACTACTTCACCAAGTGGGTCGAAGTAGCATTATACACCAATGTAACCCGACAGTGGTGGTCCGATTTATCAAGAACAATCTCATCTACCATTATGGTGTTCCAAGCCAGATCATTACTGATAAAGGATCTAACATGAACAACAAGATGATGAAAGAGTTGTGTGCTGAGTTCAAGATCGAACACCGTAACTCATCTCCCTACCGGCCTAAGATGAATGGAGCGGTAGAAGCGGCTAACAAGAACATCAAGAAGATCGTTCAAAAGATGGTTGTAACCTACAAAGATTGGCACGAGATGCTACCCTTTGCTCTTCACGGTTATCGCACATCTGTTAGCACCTCAACAGGGGCAACCCCTTTCTCTCTAGTATATGGCATGGAGGCAGTGCTCCCCATAGAAGTAGAGATCCCATCAATCCGGGTATTGATGGAAGCTAAGCTAACAGAGGCTGAATGGTGTCAAAGTCGACACGATGAACTGAACCTAATCGAAGAAAAGAGAATGACGGCTCTATGCCATGGTCAGTTGTATCAGCAAAGAATAAAGAAGGCGTTCGACAAAAAGGTCCAACCCCGTGTCTTCGGGAAAGGAGACCTTATGCTCAAAAAGATACAATCATTCCTCACTGATTCTAGGGGCAAATGGACTCCAAATTATGACGGCCCCTATATGGTCAAGAAAGCCTTCTCAGGCGGGGCCTTGAGACTCGCAACCATGGATGGAGAGGAGTTTACCTACCCCACGAATGTTGATGTAGTCAAGAAATACTTCGCCTAAATAAAAAAAAAAAACGTCTCGGTGGATTGAAAACCCGAAAGGGCGATCCAGGAAAAAATTATAGACATGAGCAAAAATCATCCTGATGGATTGAAAACCTCAAAAGACAATCCAGGCAAAAATTAGGGATTCATGGCAAGTAACTACGTCTGATCAGTTCGACTCCTCAGTGGTAATGCCATCTATCAGGAAAACTTCAGTCAAGGTCACCTTCGACAGAAGCCCAAAATGTTCAGAATTCAGAGTTGGTAGAAGGATAGCAGTTGTTATGTTTCAATGTAGCCCCTTTTCCCTTAAATTACAATTTTCTAAACTTTGTAATACTCTATGGTATCCCGCGCTTGGCTGAATTCCATCATATAAATAAAATTTGAGGCTAATGCTTTTATTTGTTATTCTCATTTATTTTTGCTTTATAGAATGACATTTTTAACATGATCAACGATTCTTGAAACAAAACAAAAATGAATTTACTTGTAAAAATTTTCTTCTGCTTTTAGAATAAAGATGGCATTTCCTTTTTAACTTTGAACATCAAAAGGAACATCGACAGCTTCTCTGGAAGTGATTAAACCTCAATTTGCAGAATCAAAGTACTCCTTCTAAACCAGTACACCTTAATGAGGGATCAACAATTTCAGATGTAATGTCCCATCTGACATTCACGGTAGAGTTTTTACCTCTTAAGACTGATTAACGATACTTTTCTCCCCCACAAGGACTACCTCTCCTAAGCAAAATAGGATTACTATCTTGAACCAATGGTACTTTTCATCCCCCGCAGTGGCCGAGTATCCAGTCGTGTTCATCCACTAGTCTGTATGTCGCGTCAGTTTTGTTAGCATAATCATACATACATCATGCATAATTGATTCATATTCATATTCATATTGCATTAATATCGCTCTGGTCATACTCATTCCCAAGTGATAAAATCTTATTGTCAATCAAGTTGTCAATTTTCCTTTCCGCGTCGGATAAGACAAAATCCCGGTTTGAGTTCTTTCCTCATCAGGAAATATATCGTCTGAGCAATCTCTCCCCAGTTTATTTCTGGATTGGAGCCTGTCCTCGACCACTTTGATAACTTGAACCTCTGAAAGGCAAAAAGACATTCGACAGACACCTCTGGAACATCACTCTTCACTATTGAAGAAGATATCTTTGCTTTCCCGGATTAAGGAAAATGCCTAGAGAAAGCCTCTTAACCAAAGACTCTCAGCATTACATCGGTTTTTCTCCCAAGAAATGTGATGCTAATGAAGTCATCAGCACCTCAAAATTGAATCACATCACATGGCATTTCTCTGAAAAAAATATCGAAGAAAAGTATGATGTAATATCCCCAAGTGAAAAGCAGTCTCTCAAGAGACTCGTTTTCCCCAGTAGAGTCAACAAATGGCATCTCCAACAGAGAAGTTTGCACACCTCTACAGCTCAGACAAATGGGTACCCCCAGCAAGTCTAACCTCATTTTTTTCATCAGATGGCGTCTCCCCGGTAAAAACTCGGCGAGAAGTTTGATAAAGACCGCTACACATAGCTTTCCTTGTCGAGAAAAGAAACTCGACAAGAAGAAACTAAGACCGGTTCCATGGCTGAAGACCAGGTTCGAGGGGAAGTTTATTTCAAAAGAAACTGAGACTAGTTCCGTGGCTGAAGACCAGGATCGAGGGGACGTATATTTCAAAAGAAACTGAGACCAGTTCCGTGAGTGATGACCAGGATCGAGGGGAAGTTTATTTCAGAAACTTAGACCAGTTCCGTGGCTAAAGACCAGGGTCGAGGGGAAGTTTATTTCAGAAACTTAGACCAGTTTCGTGGTGGAAGGCCAGGATCGAGGGGAGGTTTATTTCAAAAGAAACTGAGACCAGTTTTGTGGCTGAAGACCAGGATCGAGGGAAGTTTCACCCTTTTCTAAGTTGCGTTACTTAGCAAAAGAAGATGGATGAGAAAACTACCATTCACAACCACAATCAAAATTTTGGGTATTCCGACATTTAATCCTCTTGTATCCTAAATGTCCGAATATCTTCGCCATTCACACCTTCGGGTCCAAGAAGATTAAATAGGGGCATCTGTCATACCCCAAATTTTGACCACCAATATTTCCCATCATTGTGCAAATCATCATCATAATATGGATGTACCATCATACTTCATCAATCTTCTCATGGATTGTTGAGCATTCACTACAACCAAGAATTAGGGTTTTGAGCCCTCTCAGAGCATTCAGACAAAGGATCAATCAAGAATTGACATGATCTTCAACTTGTCTAGCCTTTCAAACACCCATAATGGATCAAGAGGTCTCCCACATCAAGAATCAAGCACAAGAGTGCAACATTCCAAGTGGATCAAGCCTCAAGATCGACAGTGTCACCAAATTAGGGTTTTGGTCAACCAAGGGCTCCAGATGAAAATTTTCATCTGAGAATAGGCCAATAATTCAAAATCATGACCCAAGATGCGCAGAGGGACCTTATGGACCTAATCATCAAGTCAAAACAACCTCAGGGGAAGCATTCATCAAAAATCAGGAATTAGGGTTTCTTGACCTGATTCACCCCTAAGTTGACTTTTGAGGCAAGGCATGAACCAAGACCTCAAGACATGATTTGAGGGCCTCAAAACACCACATTGATCCATTTATAACAATGGATTTATCCAAGAAGCTTGATTCACAAGTTTCAATTTCATCAGGACCATAATTAGGGTTTTAAAGAAAAAAAGTCAACTGTATTTTTGACTTTTGACCAATGCATGTTCTAAAACCTTGGGACATGGTTCAAGACACCCTAAAACACCTATGGAATCCATCCATTAGGTTTGAATTAGGTCAAGAACTTGATTGCATAGAGGATCACACAGTTTGGAATTCATCTGACAAAAAGTCAACTGTGCCCAAAATCAAGTTTGACTTTTTGAAAATTTTCACAAATATGGTTCCCCTAAGTCAAAAACAATGTTAATGTATGGTATTGATCATCATTCATGAAGAAAAATCAAGAAAAGTGAGATTTCTTGCAAAAGGGGCAACCATGAGAAACTAAATTTTTTCTAAGTTATGGAACAAAAGTGATTTTGTACCAACTTTGTTAGGTCATAACTCCTAAACGACAAGGCATTTTTCTCCCATTCAAAGCTCAAATGAAAGTTCATCTTACATACTTCAAATATGTCAACTACAAGAGATTCCAAAACCTCATGGATTTTGAGTTATGGATTGATTAAAATCACAAAAAGTGGAAATGACCACTTTTTCCAACACTTAGTAAAATTTTCAACAAGTCAGAATATGTTTCACTTTTTCCAAACTTTGAGGCCATTTTTCACCTTGATCCAAGCTGAACCAGGTCCATTTGTGGACATCAAAGTTAAAGTATGTCACGAGAGCTTTCCAACGAGTACCAGATCATCTCCTAATTCAATTTGAGTAGGGAGTTACAACCCTTGGAACATGGCATCAAAGACTGGTTTCAACCCAAGGCAGATTATAGGTCATTTGCTCGAATTAGCTAAATCAGACAATTACAAGTCTTGTTATTCATTTGGACACCTCAAGGGATAACATCTAAGGGACAATGTCTGATCCACAAGCCTCCCAAGTCCAAGGATCTACATGTAGCTATGTGTCCCCTAAAAAGGCTAAAAATCTCAAAGACTCCAATTTTGTTTCAATGCATTCAATGGATTCACAAGGTGGCAAGCATCAAGACATTGCTAACTGAATTGAGTCAAGCCTTATCTCTGAACCAAAGCAACAATAACCTGCTGCACTGAGCCAAGTCAATGGCTATAGAAGACTTGGATTCCTTTATGCAACCATTGGCCAAAGACCTGTACCAGTTGACATTCACTATTTCTTGAAAAACAAACTTGCTCTATTATAAATAGAGCTCATTTATGATCAGTTTAAGTACACCAAAGCACCCAAACTGATGCTTTCCTCAAAATCACTCTTAAAAAAGTCAGATTTTCCTTCTATTTCAAGTCACTATCGAATTTTGAAATAGGAAGTGATTCAAACCAAACCAATCATGCCAACACCTCATATACATCATATATGAGTGATCCATGGCCCTGAAACACATCTGGAACATCATAATCGTAAAGTCATTATCCATTTGCTCAAACTTTTGGTCTGTTAGCAGTTGAGGTGCCATAACAAGTTCTGAGCTCATTCAATCCATTCCAAGCCCTCAAACACATTACTTGAGGTCCATTGGAGTTGTCCAGATCATTACACAACATCTGTATCACCTCCAACATAGAATTCGATCACCAGCTGCAAGAGGTAAGCCAGAAGCCTTCAAACTCAATACATGCATCATAAATGAATTTTTGAGTTACCATCTTGTTCCAGCATGTATATAGAGTGATAACCCTCAATCAATTGCTATGTATGAATTGTGTATAGAATTTCGTAGTGTTCATGCTGAAACTAGGGTTCTTAAGTTCATCCTCTGATTTCTCACTCCATACTTAATATAAATGCAATAAATCTATATGGTTGTGATCCTTGTTCAAAAACGAGCAAGATTGGTGTTTGAATCGTGCAAAATCATTGAGTAATCAGAGAGAAAAGTGAGAAAATGCAAATCTGGGAAAAACAGAGTCGCGCGTGCTCTTCCCTTGTTCTTGGCGCCCTTTTTCAAATTTTCAAATATTTGAATTTTTGATATTTTATTTAATTGATTTCAAAAATTAATTTCTCTCTCATTTTTTATAATTTTTTATTGGTTATTTTTTAAAAAGTCGCAAAAATGTTAAATTATTTTATTTTACAAAAAAAATTAAATTTATAATATTTATTTAATATAATTAGAATTTTTGTAATTAATTTCATTTTTATTTATTTTTAAACATTTTTAGATGAAATTCTCACTTTGATCTTTTCATTCCAAATGAATTTCAAGCTTTCATGTGATTAAACATGATTTTTCAAAATATTTTTCAAAGTTTACAACTTATTTTTGAATATATTTGATATTTTATATCAATTTTTATTTAATTTCCTTTGAAAATTATATCTTTAAAATTCAAAATTAGGGTTTTCTCTAAATTTTGATTTTTCAAACTTCACATAAACACTTTTGGACCTCTAATAGAGTGTAAGATCCATCCCTTGTCACACAAAACCTTTTTGGGCCTCAGTCATTGTACAAGTCCCGATACGATTTAAAAAATCTCGGCGCGATCGCCGCTTTCAAAACAATAAACTTTTGGGCCTCCCTTTGGTTGTAAGTCCCATTTTTCTTATTTTTCAAACACTTTTGGGCCTCTAATAGAGTGCAAGACCCAACGCCCCATTTGTACATAAATAATTTGGGCCTCAGTCATTGTATAAGTCCCGGTACAATTTTCTGAATAACATAACGATCACTGTTTTTCATCTGGGCCTCTCCTTGAGTTGTAAGCCCCATATCTTGTATAAAAATAAACTCTTGGGCCTCTAATAGAGTGTAAGACCCAACCTCTTTTGTAAATACAGTAATTTGGGCCTCAGTCATTGTATAAGTCCCTATGTGGTTTTCAAAACTACGACGCGATCGTCGCCTTATCAAAAGAATTCATCTGGGCCTCTCCTTGAGTATATGCCCCAATCTTCTTTTCAAAACAAATTTCATTTTGATTTAGATTCAAAAATTGTTATCAAAACTTCCTTCAATTCTTGAATAACTAACCATACAACTGTTTTTATAACACTGGAAGCTTGCTCACCTGTAAGTTCTACTAGCTTTCTTTTACATACTTGTTTATATATTTCATCTGTATATATATATATATATATATATATATATATATGCCTGTATATCTTCTTAGAGTTTTCCCCGATAATTAGGTCTAGGATTAGATCAAGCCAGTGGTCATTCTTTCAACACAGTCAAAACTAGTTCCCCATAGGAAATTCCAGATACAGTCTTGCCTCCTCTTGGGTTTATACAATATGGAACAGAGAAAGACATTATTCCCAGTGAAACTTTTCTCAAGACTGTCACTACTTAGAAATTTGTACAAGAAATTCATTTCCCCCAAAGAAGATTAATTCTCAGTGAAACTTCTTTTGAATTTCTTCAAACCCTATAACTGTTCACTAAAGAAAGGATTATTCCCGATGAAACCTTTCTTGAACTTTTCTTAGGTTTGGACCCACAGGCTTCCTAAAAGCATCCCCAGCCTCCTCTTGGGCTTTGTACAAGGACCCTCAGGCTTCTTAAAAGTTCTCAGCCTCCTCTTGGGCTTACTACAAGGACCCAAAGACCTCCTACAGGTATAGGATAAAACTTAGTCATCCTTTGATAGTTCAATCTTCCAGAGAGTCAGAGTCATAACATCATACCAGTTTAGGGTTGATTCTCATCCCTTAAAACATCATCCTTCTCTTGGGCATCATACAAAGATCAACCTTCTCACACAGTAGACTTGGACAGTCTCATCTCCTCTTGGATCTCAAAAAAACCCTCAAGTTTCCTAAAAACACAGGAAAAACCCTGATCAATCACCAACAGAGTTAAAACCTCCACAGGTTTCAAAACTCAATCTTTAAACTCTTACTTTCAAATTTAGCCAGCTAAGGTCAAGTTACTACCAGTAAACCCTCAGAGAACTCAGAACCTCATGGACTCTGATATTTCAACTCTTCTACAATCCCCAGCAAGAGTTGATTCCCCAATTTGAACCTGTCTCTGGATATCAATAATCCTCAGCAGAAGCTAGCCTCCTCTTAGGCTTCATATAAGAAATTCCCCAACCAGCCTCCTATTAGGCTTTTATAATGATCATCCCTCAACTTTTTTTTAGCCTCAATCTTGGGCTTTGTACAAGAGAGATAAAATCTCTCCCCAAAAGAGTCAATTCTTTTTAGCCTCAATCTTGGCCTTTGTACAAGACAGACAAAACACTCTCTTGTTGAGTCAGTATTCTTCAGCCTCAATCTTGGGCTTTGTACAAGACAAATAAAAACTTCCCCAGAAAAATCAATTCTTTTCAGCCTCCTCTTAGGCTTTGTATAATGATCTCCCTAAGCAGAGTCAAACTTTTAGCTTCAACCTTGGGCTTTGATCAAGACACACAAAAATCAACATCCCCTCAGAGGAAATAAAAAATCTCTTTGTAGGAAGACATTTCTCTGTACAATCACACATCAAAACAGACAATCAAACAAACCTTAATCCCAAATAACTGCTATAAGTGGCACACTTGTTGATTCAAATATCCAAGCTGTAGTCCATCTCTTATCCTGGTAAACCCCTTTTTTTTCATCTAATTACTATAAGTGGTAAGCCTCTGGATTATTTACATCCAAGACAATGTCCCTCTCTTACCATGAAAGACTCCTAAGGAAAAATGGCATTGCTCTACACTGAGTTAAAGTTTTCTCCTTCAGGACAAATCCCTTATAAAGAAAATTATGCCATTGCTGGACTCCATATATTCCAGTTAAAGTAATTCTCCTTTATAATCAGTTACCCAACAACTATGATAAACAGATGAGATATCTCCCTTTAGAGATGACAAATTCTCTCTCAGTCATAACCTTTAACTTCAATCTTGGGCTTTGAACAAGACACAAATAACCTTTAGCTTCAATCTTGGGCTTTGAACAAGACACAAATAACCTTTAGCTTCAATCTTGGGCTTTGAACAAGACACAAATAACCTTTAGCTTCAATCTTGGGCTTTGAACAAGACACAAATAACCTTTAGCTTCAATCTTGGGCTTTGAACAAGACACCAAACATCTTTTCCTCCCATAGAATAGGAGGAACTACGATTACTCTGATTTCCCTGTTTTCTTTAATGGGAATACGTAGGCAAAAGATTGCGAAATCTAAGCGAGCACACGTAACAAAAACTTTAGGTCCAGTACCTTACCAAAAATATCGAAAAAAACCAAAAATCAACAAAAATACTCTCTAGACATTCCCAAAGAATAAACTTTCCCAATTTATGACAGATAAACACCAGTAAGTAGATAACAGAAGAAAATGCCAAACAATCTATGGATAACCATATATAGGATGGGTAATTGACAACTCCCTATTGTATAACCTGACCCCGGACCCCCCAATCTCTTAGCATTTTTTAAAGAAAACATTTACATGCAAGGTTAGTTTTAGATAGCTTCCCTTTCCTTTCCAGCTTCATAGGATAAATAAGAATTCAGAAAGTAGCACCCAATTCCAACCAATGCGGTAAGGTGGTCACGTCACCGACAAAAATCGCACGCTACATCGACCACTTTGATAACTTGAACCTCTGAAAGGCAAGAATACATTTGAATATACATATTTGGAACATCACTCTTCACCGTTGAAGATGATATTTTGCTTTCCCGGATTAAAGAAAATCCCCAGAGAAAGCCTCTCTACAAAAGACTCTTGGCAATACGGTTGTTTCTCCCCAAGAAATTTGCTTTCAATGAAGTCATTAGCACCTCAAAGTTTAATTACATCATATGGCGTATCTCCAAAAAAGTCTCGAGGGGAAGTATGATGTAATTTCTTTAGAAAATGGCGTCTCCAACAGAGAAGTTTTCGCACCTCTGCGGAACCAATGGTCCCCACCAGCAAGTCTGACATTAAATCGTTTTCCCATCAAATGGAATCTCCCCAGTGAGAAGTTTGGTTTAAACCATCACAGATAACATTCCATGTCAAGGGAAGAACTTGACAAGAAAGAAACTGAGACCAGTTCCATGGCTGAAGACCAGGATCGAGGGGAGGTTTATTACAAGAAAGAAACTGAGACCCGTTCCATGGCTGAAGACCAGGATCGAAGGGAGGTTTATTTCAAAGAAAACTGAGACCAGTTCCATGGCCGAAGACCAGGATCGAGGGGAAGTTTATTTCAAAGAAAACTAAGACCAGTTATGTGGCTGAAGACCAGGATCGAGGGGGAAGTTTTTACCCTTTTCTAAATAGCATTGCTTAGCAGAGGAGATAGATGAGAAAAAATAGCTACTATCTATCCACAATCAAAATTTTGGGTATTCCGATATTTAATCCTCTTTTACCTTGAATGTCTGAACGTCTTCGCCATTCACACCTTCAGGTCCAAGAAGATTAAATAGGGGCATCTGTCATACCCTAAATTTTGACCGCAAGATTCCCCATCATTGTTCAAATCATCACCATAATATGGATGCACCTTCATGCCTTATCAATCCTCTCAAAGATGGTTGAGCATTCACCTCAATCAAGAAGTAGGGTTTTGAGCCCTCTCAGAGCACTCAGACAAAGGATCAATCAATAATTGACATGATCTTCAACTTATAAAGCCTCTTAAACATCCATGAAGGATCAAGAGGTCTCCCACATCAAGAATCAAGCATAGGAATGCAACATTTCAAGCTGATCAAACCTCAAGATCATTAGTGTCACCAAATTAGGGTTTTGGTCGACCAAGGCCTCCAGAGGGAAATTTTCATCTGGGAATGAGCCAATACTTCAAAGCATGATTCAGGAAGCTCAAAAGGACCTTATGGACCCAATAATAAGTTCAAAATAGCCTCAGGGAATGCATTCATCGAAAATCAGGAATTAGGGTTTCTTGACCTAATTCACCCCTAAGTTGATTTTTGAAGCAAGACATGAGCCAAGACCTTAAGAAATGTTTTGAAGACTTTAAATATCTTATATTTATCCTCTTACAAGTTTAAATTGACACAAACAACTTGGTTCATGAGCAATATAAGGATTCATATTCATCTGGACCACAAACTAGGGTTTTTGCGAAAATGTCAACCATACCTTTGACTTTTGACCAAGACATGATCTCAAACCTTGGGAAATGATTCAAGACACTCTAAAAAACCTATGAAATCCATACATTAGGTTTGATATAGCCCAAGGACTTGATTTCATAAAGGATCACAAAGTTTGAAATTCATTTGATAAAAAGTCAACTGTGCCCAAAATCAAATTTGACTTTTGAGATTTCTTGACAAACATGGATTCTTCAAGTCAAAAACAATGTTAAATTATGGTTTGGATCATCATCCATCAAGAAAAATCAAGAAAAGTGAGGTTACTTACAAAAGGGGCAATCTTGAGAAACTTGAAATTTCACTAAGTTATGGAAAAAAGTGATTTTTACCCAACTTTGCAAGACCATAACTTATGATACAATCAACATTTTTCTACCATCCAAAGCTCAAATGAAAGGTCTCATTACATACTACAAGATTGACAACTACACCATATTCCAAATCTTCATGGATTTTGAGTTATGTGTTAGTTCTCTTGTATTAGGATTGGCTTAATTTTTGTAAAACAAATAATAGCAGCAATAATGTAATAGAGAATAGGATGTATAAACTTGCTAAGAAGAACAGGTACATCAAGATGTCCTATTGAAAAGACATAACATGTTGTGTTAAAGTAGTGTCAACAATTGGAACAACATGTCGAAGAAGATGTCCTATGAGGGAGCATTCGACATCGCGCCTGCTGAGTTGGATTATTGAGATTCAGTTATGTTTTGAATTGTGCAGAATATTCAGGAGAAAATTATGCATCCTATATGGAGCATATTTAAAGGTCTAGAAGATGCAATCAGAAATCATAACTTTCTAATTATGGAGACATATTAGGAAATATTAGATTGAAGACCTATTTTCTTGGAGTATATTTTGCAGCTTTGTAACAGCTATTGAAGCTGTGTTTAAAGGCCCAAATCCAGTTGGGTACAGGGTATAAATAGAAGGGTTTGTAACCCTGGAGAGTGGAGCCCAACATGTAGAAGACTAGGATTTGTCTAGGTAAACCTCCCGACCTGTGGGAAGGTTACCCGTATACCTCAAAACCTGTAGGTAAGAGGCAGTACGTTGTGTTACTTGGAGGAAGCTTTTAAGTAACTCTAAGTTGTTATCCTTGTTGAATTATTGTATAGGTAAAGAGACGTTGATGCAGTGGCTGAGATGTCATCTGCTAGACATCATTGCGATGATTGGGAGTGAGAAGGGTTTCTCATATCTAGAGAGGATCTAGGTAGAAGGGTCATTGGGTAGTGATTAAGTGATAAGTTGTAAACAAGTTGTTTAGCTTTGAATTGATACTACTAATAGTGGACTTCATCCCTGGCTTGGTAGTCCCTAGATGTAGGATAGTTAGATCCGAACTGGGTTAACAATTCTGTGTGTTTTGGTTATGCTTTTCAGTACTGTTTTTATACCTTGCCATGTGTGTGTTCATGTCAGACCAGATGTCGGATAACATGTCTTAGGACATCTAAATTCTGCACATGCACCAGAATTTCAATTGGTATCAGAGCAGGTCATTCTGTTCTGTATCTGGATGAGATCCCAGGGAAGATACTTTCTGGTTCATGGTCAAGGTAGAAGCTTTCTACTGAAAAGTTGTTTGAACTTGGAATAGTTCATATAGTTGTGAGAATGGTCCCTAGAAGTGGAGGATGGATTGTTCGTGGCATGTGACACCTGAAGGCTTTGAGGAGTTGGTCCACTGCAAATCTATCTGAAAACTCTTGAGGTTATAACTGAGAAGGTCATTCTTCTCTGTATGTATATCCTATGGTAATAGGATATATGCAAGACTGCTTCAACTTACTTTGTCAACGATACTTGAAGATTATTGTTCAAGTCCACTCATAAAGGCATTGATAAGTGAAGTTGTAAGGAAGAGATCTGAAGATATTGAGAAGTAATTTACTTTTGCTTCTATTCCTAAAAGGGCTAATCTCCAGTCCTTGATCTCTTGATGTGTTCCTTGGAATGATGTCTTATCCTGTGTTAGAACATCACGTCAGAATTATGCAGAATTCTGATGTCTATAGGAATGGCATAGCAAATGCTCTGGGTGCTAAACTAATGTGGTTTGATCACATGAGTTTGGAACCTACTCCTGATCTGGAAGAGGAGGCATCTGGGTGGTATGTCTAAGAAGTTTCTGGCCTTGAAACTTATCTTAGATGTGTGAGTTGATCAAGGTGTGATCAACATGTTACTTACTCCTGAGGTCAGTTTATTTCTGGTCCTTGCTGCAGGAGTGGAGAACCTGAGATTCAAGAAGTATTATCTCTAGCAGACTTCTTGGACATGAAAGTCAAAGATCAATAGGTCATGTTTTCTTCTGTTATTTGGAGGCATTTTCTAAATGATCGTGTGTAGCTAGATATGTATTGACTGTGTGTGCTTAGGATTGACATGATCTAATCACAGTCTGTGCTGTTATTAAAGGGGAGAATGTATGATTCTCTGAAGTGCTCTTGGCAGATTCTGAGGGAGAATACCTGATGTTTTGGAAGTCCTTGAAGACATGTCTCAAACTGTCTGGATGATGAGAGTTGGATGAAAGATTACTACTCTCACGCTTCTGTGATGAGATGGCTGGTCCCAAGGCTTAAAAAGGGAAGTTTGGAGAATTTGTTTTGAAATGGGGTGGCTGTATTCTTAGTTCAGCTGGATACTTTTCAGGATGTCAAGACTGATGTCTTAACATTTGTTGACAGAACAGAATGCTGTGGTGTGCGTCTCCAGAGATCACCTGTCTCTACTTGACTTATGGACTGATGTAAGAGTTAAGCAGTAGGTGAATGTGTTCCGCAGCTGTGTTGAACAGAGAGTGCGCTCTTGAAGACATGAAGATGAGTCCCATGTTCTCCATTCATTTAAGGCATTCTTCTTGCAAAGGAGTACTGACAATCTTTAATAGAGAAAAGTTGATCAGATTGAGATCATGTGAGTGTTGGTACAAGTGATGATTGTGGTCAACTGGTGAGTTGAACAAAGAGTGAGCTCTTGAAAACATGAATATGAGTCTCGTGTTTTCCATTCTTCAATGTACTAAGAAACACATGATAGGGGGAGAGTGTTTCAATTCTATACAGCTGGACGTGTGATGTTAAGGGGGAGATTGATTAATATGTAGCAGATTAAGAATTTGCAGACATAAGGATTTAATATGGAACAGAATTAAAATAGAATTTTATTACATATTTTCTGAAAGCATACAAGATTTGTGAAAACACCATACAAAGGGTCTAAAGGTTATCCCAACCCCCCGAATCAAGAAAAGCCTTCCAATCTTCGTCTCATTCGTCATCAGAAGCTTGAAGTTGCACTTGAGTTTTCTTGATGGTCTTCATCCTTGTTTCTGATGCCTTTCGTGTTCGTGTTGCTCCCGAGGATGCTCCAGCTGTGGACAGTGTTGTGTCCCTCATCTTCTGAGGATCTGGCTTCTTGTCATCCTGCATGTGTCTCTTTCCTGAACTCTTGTTAGACTGACTCATGCTTCCTTTCCTTGGTGTACTGGTAGGAGCAAGGAGGCTTGGTATTTATAATGGATGAAGAGACCTTGGTTGTATCGCCTGACCGGTCAAAGCTGCCTTTGGCATGGGAATTTGTTTCTTGAGAACCTTTTTTTTTTGGGCACATTGGATACCAGAACTTCGTGTCTGGTGCCTTGGTAAAGGCTACCCTAGTAGGATGAGCCTAGGTCTTGACTGGCTGTCTGCTGGTTGCTGGTTGCTGGTTGTGATCAAGTGGTGTAGTCTTTGGTCTCGTGATGATGTCCTACATTTTGTTTCAACATTTTAGTTTGTTGTGTACCCTACTTATGGAGTTGGAAGAAGCAGCATTATCGTCTGAAGTGGCAGTTCTGACATAATGTGGATTAGAATGGGCAGATTCTAATCTTGATGGCAAGTAGCTCTGGAAAACATGGCTACTTTCATGTTGAAGACCCTATCAGGGTGTTATAAGGAGATTCTTCTAATACAAGTAAAAGGTGGTGGCAGTCTTTATCTTGTGTTGAAAGACATTTGTTTAGAATGTGGGAGAAATCTCAAATCAAGTGGGCTTGTGTTTATTGGACTTGGCAGACCATGTATCCAAAATCAAAATGGTGAGGCCTTGCTCAACATTTACCAGAATGTGGCATTATTGGGGTAAGATCATAAAAGGCATTGAATGTTACGGCTGTTGTCCACACTCATGATGGGACATATCATAGCTGAGTGGAGTTAGTGACTATGCAGGAGAAGTCTAAAAAGGAGAATTGTTGCTGTTTTTGAAGGAATCCAAGAAAACATGCTTGGAATGAATAAATTTCTAAAGAGTTTTGGTTGATAAGGTTGTGAACAAGCAGACAAACTACTTTGGTAAGATGTCAGAACAGCACTCAAGACATGTTTCCGTGAGCCAAACAAAGGAATATTCTAGACTGTGCATCCAGCCACGCATAAGAAGGGAGCCTAGTAGGTGCTGACTAGACATGCAAGACTGGTCTAAGATTTATTAAAGGCGTTCAAAGTCATTTTGGACGGTGCACCTTGAATTAAGCCACAGGTTTTCGTTTCTAAATTAACATGCTCCTTGACCAAGAATTAAAAATAGTTAATATCTATAAAACTGCTCTGCTATTTATAGAAGCTTCTCCTATCCTCTACCATCAGGTAAGGGTTGTTCTCATAAAGACTATGGGTTTTGTTCGGGTCTGGGTTAGTTGTGCCTGGGTCTAGTTTTGTGATGGCCTCCTTTGTCAATTTTTGGCCAAAAAGGGGGAGAAAGGGATTGTTGCTCAAAGGTTCAGACAGGAGTCTGTGGCTGCATATGTTGCATGTGTTGTCCAAACATGTCATAGCAAATGTCTATCATGTTTCTGTTTGGATAACTTTTTGTGACCTGTGATCTGTGTTATGAACACAGTTGTGACCTGTGTTCTGAGTTACCAGGAGTGGTGGAGGGTTTGGTCTTAAGTTTCCTCTTATGCCCTGCAAAGAGCAATTAAGAGTTCTCTTATTCCACCATTGGTCTTCAAATTTAGAAGAGGTTCCTGGTTTGAGGGGGAGTACAAGCTGGGTTCTGCTATCT
Source organism: Lathyrus tuberosus (assembly GCA_022829125.1). NCBI lineage: Eukaryota > Viridiplantae > Streptophyta > Magnoliopsida > Fabales > Fabaceae > Lathyrus > Lathyrus tuberosus. Next base: position 752,244 of record JALAZF010000327.1, on the reverse strand, counting down.
TCTTCCTCATGTGCACCAACAAACTTCAGGACCTTCCTTCCTTTTAGCATGAAGTTTGATGTTTGTTGGTGATGATGCATGCAATGGAGTTCTTCAGAGGGTTGCAAAGAAGATTTCAAACAAAGATGTTGAGACATTATCTTCAAACTGAAGATCTGTTGCTGTGTGCTGTAGAATCTGAACTCTAAAGCTGTTGTATTTTTGCTGTAAACTCCTGGATTGTAATTGTTTTTAGATTATTTGTTTTAGCCAAAATTTTCCAAAGGGGGAGATTGTTAGTTCTCTTGTATTAGGATTGGCTTAATTTTTGTAAAACAAATAATAGCAGCAATAATGTAATAGAGAATAGGATGTATAAACTTGCTAAGAAGAACAGGTACAACAAGATGTCCTATTGAAAAGACCTAACATGTTGTGTTGAAGTAGTGTCAACAACTGGAACAACATGTCGAAGAAGATGTCCTATGAGGGAGCATTCGACATCGCGCCTGTTGAGCTGGATTATTGAGATTCAGTTATGTTTTGAATTGTGCAGAATATTCAGGAGAAAATTATGCATCCTATATGGCGCATATTTAAAGGTCTAGAAGATGCAATCAGAAATCATAACTTTCTAATTATGGAGACATATTAGGAAATATTAGATTGAAGACCTATTTTCTTGGAGTATATTTTGCAGCTTTGTAACAGCTATTGAAGCTATGTTTAAAGGCCCAAATCCAGTTGGGTACAGGGTATAAATAAAAGGGTTTGTAACCCTGGAGAGTGGAGCCCAACATGTAGAAGACTAGGGTTTGTCTAGGTAAACCTCCCGACCTGTGGGAAGGTTACCCGTATACCTCAAAACCTGTAGGTAAGAGGCAGTACGTTGTGTTACTTGGAGGAAGCTTTTAAGTAACTCTAAGCTGTTATCCTTGTTGAATTATTGTATAGGTAAAGAGCCGTTGATGCAGTGGCTGAGATGTCATCTGCTAGACATCATTGCGATGATTGGGAGTGAGAAGGGATTCTCATATCTAGAGAGGATCTAGGTAGAAGGGTCATTGGGTAGTGATTAAGTGATAAGTTGTAAACGGGTTGTTTAGCTTTGAATTGATACTACTAATAGTGGACTTCATCCCTGGCTTGGTAGCCCCCAGATGTAGGATAGTTAGATCCGAATTGGGTTAACAATTCTGTGTGTTTTGGTTATGCTTTTCAGTACTATTTTTATACCTTGCCATGTGTGTGTCATGTCAGACCAGATGTCGGATAACATGTCTTAGGACATCTGAATTCTGCACATGCACCAGAATTTCAATTGGTATCAGAGCAGGTCATTCTGTTCTGTATCTGGATGAGATCCCAGGGAAGATACTTTCTGGTTCATGGTCAAGGTAGAAGCTTTCTACTGAAAAGTTGTTTGAACTTGGAATAGTTCATATAGTTGTGAGAATGGTCCCTAGAAGTGGAGGATGGATTGTTCGTGGCATGTGACACCTGAAGGATTTGAGGAGTTGGTCCACTGCGAATCTATCTGAAAACTCCTGAGGTTGTAACTGAGAAGGTCATTCTTCTCTGTATGTATATCCTATGGTAATAGGATATATGCAAGACTGCTTCAACTTACTTTTTCAACGATACTTGAAGATTATTGTTCAAGTCCACTCATAAAGGCATTGATAAGTGAAGTTGTAAGGAAGAGATCTGAAGATATTGAGAAGTAATTTACTTTTGCTTCTATTCCTAAAAGGGCTAATCTCCAGTCCTTGATCTCTTGATGTGTTCCTTGGAATGATGTCTTATCCTGTGTTAGAACATCACGTCAGAATTATGCAGAATTCTGATGTCTATAGGAATGGCATAGCAGATGCTCTGGGTGCTAAACTAATGTGGTTTGATCACATGAGTTTGGAACCTACTCCTGATCTGGAAGAGGAGGCATCTGGGTGGTATGTCTAAGAAGTTTCTGGCCTTGAAACTTATCTTAGATGTGTGAGTTGATCAAGGTGTGATCAACATGTTACTTACTCCTGAGGTCAGTTTATTTCTGGTCCTTGCTGCAGGAGTGGAGAACCTGAGATTCAAGAAGTATTATCTCTAGCAGACTTCTTGGACATGAAGGTCAAAGATCAATAGGTCATGTTTTCTTCTGTTATTTGAAGGCATGTTCTAAATGATCGTGTGTAGCTAGATATGTATTGACTGTGTGTGCTTAGGATTGACATGATCTAATCACAGTCTGTGCTGCTATTAAAGGGGAGAATGTATGATTCTCTGAAGTGCTCTTGGCAGATTCTGAGGGAGAATACCTGATGTTTTGGAAGTCCTTGAAGACGTGTCTCAAACTGTCTGGATGATGAGAGTTGGATGAAAGATTACTACTCTCACGCTTCTGTGATGAGATGGCTGGTCCCAAGGCTTAAAAAGGGAAGTTTGGAGAATTTGTTTTGAAATGGGGTGTCTGTATTCTTAGTTCAGCTGGATACTTTTCAGGATGTCAAGACTGATGTCTTAACATTTGTTGGCAGAACAGAATGCTGTGGTGTGCGTCTCCAGAGATCACCTGTCTCTACTTGACTTATGGACTGATGTAAGAGTTAAGCAGTAGGTGAATGTGTTCTGCAGCTGTGTTGAACAGAGAGTGCGCTCTTGAAGACATGAAGATGAGTCCCATGTTCTCCATTCATTTAAGGCATTCTTCTTACAAAGGAGTACTGACAATCTTTAATAGAGAAAAGTTGATCAAATTGAGATCATGTGAGTGTTGGTACAAGTGATGATTGTGGTCAACTGGTGAGTTGAACAAAGAGTGAGCTCTTGAAAACATGAATATGAGTCTTGTGTTTTCCATTCTTCAATGTACTAAGAAGCACATGATAGGGGGAGAGTGTTACAATTCTATACAGCTGGACGTGTGATGTTAAGGGGGAGATTGATTAATATGTAGCAGATTAAGAATTTGCAGACATAAGGATTTAATATGGAACAGAATTAAAACAGAATTTTATTACATAGTTTCTGAAAGCATACAAGATTTGTGAAAACACCATACAAAGGGTCTAAAGGTTATCCCAACCCCCCGAATCAAGAAAAGCCTTCCAATCTTCGTCCCATTCGTCATCAGAAGCTTGAAGTTGCACTTGAGTTTTCTTGATGGTCTTCATCCTTGTTTCTGATGCCTTTCGTGTTCGTGTTGCTCCTGAAGATGCTCCAGCTGTGGACAGTGTTGTGTCCCTCACCTTCTGAGGATCTGGCTTCTTGTCATCCTGCATGTGTCTCTTTCCTGAACTCTTGTTAGACTGACTCATGCTTCCTTTCCTTGGTGTACTGGTAGGAGCAAGGAGGCTTGGTATTTATAATGGATGAAGAGACCTTGGTTGTATCTCCTGACTGGTCAAAGCTGCCTTTGGCATGGGAATTTGTTTCTTGAGAACCTTTTTTTTTGGGGCACATTGGATACCAGAACTTCGTGTCTGGTGCCTTGGTAGAGGCTGCCCTAGTAGGATGAGCCTAGGTCTTGACTGGCTGTCTGCTGGTTGCTGGTTGCTGGTTGTGATCAAGTGGTGTGGTCTTTGGTCTCGTGATGATGTCCTACATTTTGTTTCAACATTTTAGTTTGTTGTGTACCCTACTTATGGAGTTGGAAGAAGCAGCATTATCGTCTGAAGTGGCAGTTCTGACATAATGTGGATTAGAATGGGCAGATTCTAATCTTGATGGCAAGTAGCTCTGGAAAACATGGCTACTTTCATGTTGAAGACCCTATTAGGGTGTTATAAGGAGATTCTTCTAATACAAGTAAAAGGTGGTGGCAGTCTTTATCTTGTGTTGAAAGACATTTGTTTAGAATGTGGGAGAAATCTCAAATCAAGTGGGCTTGTGTTTATTGGACTTGGCAGACCATGTATCCAAAATCAAAATGGTGAGGCCTTGCTCAACATTTACCAGATTGTGGCATTATTGGGGTAAGATCATAAAAGGCATTGAATGTTACGGCTGTTGTCCACACTCATGATGGGACATATCATAGCTGAGTGGAGTTAGTGACTATGCAGGAGAAGTCTAAAAAGGAGAATTGTTGCTGTTTTTGAAGGAATCCAAGAAAACATGCTTGGAATGAATAAATTTCTAAAGAGTTTTGGTTGATAAGGTTGTGAACAAGCAGACAAACTACTTAGGTAAGATGTCAGAACAGCACTCAAGACATGTTTCCGTGAGCCAAACAAAGGAATATTCTAGACTGTGCATCCAGCCACGCATAAGAAGGGAGCCTAGTAGGTGCTGACTAGACATGCAGGACTGGTCTAAGAGTTATTAAAGGCGTTCAAAGTCATTTTGGACGGTGCACCTTGAATTAAGCCACTGGTTTTCGTTTCTCAATTAACATTCTCCTTGACCAAGAATTAAAAATAGTTAATATCTATAAAACTGCTCTGCTATTTATAGAAGCTTCTCCTATCCTCTACCATCAGGTAAGGGTTGTTCTCATAAAGACTATGGGTTTTGTTCGGGTCTGGGTTAGTTGTGCCTGGGTCTGGTTTTGTGATGGCCTCCTTTGTCAATTTTTGGCCAAAAAGGGGGAGAAAGGGATTGTTGCTCAAAGGTTCAGACAGGAGTCTGTGGCTGCATATGTTGCATGTGTTGTCCAAACATGTCATAGCAAATGTCTATCATGTTTCTGTTTGGATAACTTTTTGTGACCTGTGATTTGAGTTATGAACACAGTTGTGACCTGTGTTCTGAGTTACCAGGAGTGGTGGAGGGTTTGGTCTTAAGTTTCCTCTTATGCCCTGCAAAGGCAATTAAGAGTTCTCTTATTCCACTATTGGTCTTCAAATTTAGAAGAGGTTCCTGGTTTGAGGGGGAGTACAAGCTGGGTTCTGCTATCTTCTTCCTCATGTGCACCAACAAACTTCAGGACCTTCCTTCCTTTTAGCTTGAAGTTTGATGTTTGTTGGTGATGATGCATGCAGTGGAGTTCTTCAGAGGGTTGCAAAGAAGATGTCAAACAAAGATGTTGAGACATTATCTTCAAACTGAAGATCTGTTGCTGTGTGCTGTAGAATCTGAACTCTAAAGCTGTTGTATTTTTGCTGTAAACTCCTGGATTGTAATTGTTTTTAGATTATTTGTTTTAGCCAAAATTTGCCAAAGGGGGAGATTGTTAGTTCTCTTGTATTAGGATTGGCTTAATTTTTGTAAAACAAATAATAGCAGCAATAATGTAATAGAGAATAGGATGTATAAACTTGCTAAGAAGAACAGGTACAACAAGATGTCCTATTGAAAAGACCTAACATGTTGTGTTGAAGTAGTGTCAACAACTGGAACAACATGTCGAAGAAGATGTCCTATGAGGGAGCATTCGACATCGCGCCTGCTGAGCTGGATTATTGAGATTCAGTATGTTTTGAATTGTGCAGAATATTCAGGAGAAAATTATGCATCCTATATGGCGCATATTTAAAGGTCTAGAAGATGCAATCAGAAATCATAACTTTCTAATTATGGAGACATATTAGGAAATATTAGATTGAAGACCTATTTTCTTGGAGTATATTTTGCAGCTTTGTAACAGCTATTGAAGCTGTGTTTAAAGGCCCAAATCCAGTTGGGTACAGGGTATAAATATAAGGGTTTGTAACCCTGGAGAGTGGAGCCCAACATGTAGAAGACTAGGATTTGTCTAGGTAAACCTCCCGACCTGTGGGAAGGTTACCCGTATACCTCAAAACCTGTAGGTAAAAGGCAGTATGTTGTGTTACTTGGAGGAAGCTTTTAAGTAACACTAAGCTGTTATCCTTGTTGAATTATTGTATAGGTAAAGAGCCGTTGATGCAGTGGCTGAGATGTCATCTGCTAGATATCATTGCGATGATTGGGAGTGAGAAGGGTTTCTCATATCTAGAGAGGATCTAGGTAGAAGGGTCATTGGGTAGTGATTAAGTGATAAGTTGTAAACGGGTTGTTTAGCTTTGAATTGATACTACTAATAGTGGACTTCATCCCTGGCTTGGTAGCCCCCAGATGTAGGATAGTTAGATCCGAACTGGGTTAACAATTCTGTGTGTTTTGGTTATGCTTTTCAGTACTGTTTTTATACCTTGCCATGTGTGTGTTCATGTCAGACCAGATGTCGGATAACATGTCTTAGGACATCTGAATTCTGCACATGCACCAGAATTTCATTATGGATCGATTAAAATCACAAAAATTAAGAAATGGACATTTTTCAAACACTTAGAAAAATTTGAGACAGAATCTGTCTCATGTTTTGTCCAACTTTGGGGGCATTTTCCATCATGATCCAAGATGAATCAAGACCAAAGTTAAACATCAAAGTTGAAGTATGATATATGGGCTTTCCAAAAAATACAAGAACTCATTCTAATTCAACTTGAGCAAGAAGTTACAAGCCTTGCAACATGACCTAAAAATCTGGTTTTTCAAGACAGCGTGAATGCTTGACTTGTGCCACACGATTTTCTCATTCATGTTTTGTCACTTTTCCAACTATGTCATCTTCCAAAAACACAAAACTTCTGATGACTCACTTGTTACTTGATCAAGGAGTCAAGAATTCCACTTAGCATGTGCAAAACCATCATGACATGAACTTTGAAATTCAATTTTGGCAAGGTTACATTAATGCAATGCATTGAGGTGTCATGAACCAAGACATACCAATCCAAACCAGTCAAGATTCAGTCCAAGCTTTGAGTGTTCAAACCTGCAGAAATTGAATTGAGTCAAGCTAGAGGAGACTTGGCACTTTTGAAATATCCAAGTCAATGGATACATAGCTACTCATAGTGATCAGCCTCCACTCAATATTCCTTAAAAAAAAGTTTCCTCTACTATAAATAGAGGTCATTTGTGACTGATTAACAAACTCCAAAACATCTCTACTCATGTTTTCATCCAAATCGCTCTTCAAAACCAGAATTTCCTTCTTTGGCAAGTAACATGTGAATTTTCAAATAGAGAAGGATTCCACCACAACCAATGGTCCTAACACCATCCATATATCATATAGAATCTATCCAAACACTTCTCCATCATCTGTAACATCAGAATCACAAACCTCCAAATCACACTTGAGCCAAGTTTCATTTGGGATACCACAAAGAGTTCCAGGGGTCTTCAATTAATTCCAAGCTTCTGCACACCTTACATAAGGTCCATTGAAGCTGTCCAGATCATCACACAACATCTGCAACACCTCTACATCAGAATTTGAATTCCTCTTGCACAACTAAGCCTGAAGTTCTCAAACTCTATACTACATGCATCATAAATTTATTTTCAAGTTATCAACATGTTTTTGGTAGTTCATAGAGTAATAACCCTCAATCAATTGCATTTTTCATTCGTGTATAGAATTTCACTATGGTTTTTGTAAAAACTAGGGTTTCTGTGTTCATACAAATTATCTCACTCCACACTTAAAATAAATGAAATTACATACCACCATCGTGTTCCTTGATCAAAAGCGAGCAAGATTGATGTTTAAATCATTCCATTTCATTATGTATTGAGTGAGATTGAGAGGGTTTTGCAAATCTGGAAAACCAGAGCTCGCGCGAGGAAGAAGATGTGTTCTTGGCGCCTTTTTTCGAATATTTGATTTTTTGAATTTTATTTTATTTTTTAATTGATTTCAAAAATTAATTTCTCTTCCAATTTTAAACATTTTTTATTGATTCTTTTTTTCAAAATTCACAAATATGTTTAAATATTTTATTCCACAAAAAAGAAAAAAAAAATATTTATTTAATATATTTTGAATTTTTGTAAAGAATTTATTTTTAATTGTTTTAAAACATTTTTAATGAAATCTTTCTCTTGATTTTTTAAACTCAAATGAATTTCAAGCTTTCATGTGGATTAAAAAATGATTTTTCAAACATTTTTCAAAGTTAACAACACATTTTTTGAATATATTTGATATTTTATATCATTTTTTATTTAATTTTCTTTGAAAAATTGTATTTTTAATTAAAATTAGGGTTTTCCCTTGATTTTAATTTTTCAAATTTCATTTGAAACACTTTTGGGCCTCTTTGTAGAGTGTAAGACCCACCCCTTTTTGTAAATAAATAATTTGGGCCTCAGTCATTATATAAGTCCCATTACAGTTTTCAAAACCGCGGCGTGATCATCGCTTTTCATATAAAATTATTTGGGCCTCTCCCTGAGTTGTAAGCCCCATTCTTCCTTCATTAAACCGTTTTGGGCCTCTAATAGAGTGTAAGACCCAACCTCTTTTGTAGATAAATAATTTCTGGGCCTCTGTCATAGTATAAGTCCCATTGTGATTTTCAAAACAACGATGCGTCCACTATTTTTTCATCTGGGCCTCTCCTTGAGTATAAGCCCCACTTTTCTTCTTTTCAAACACTTTTAGGCCTCTAATAGAGTGTAAGACCCAACCCCTTTGTACATAAATAAATTTTGGGCCTCTGCTATAGTATAAGTCCCACAACGTCTTTCGGTATTGCAGTGTGATCCCTGTTTTCAAAGTAAGTCATCTCGGCCTCTCCTTGAGTATAAGCCCCAACCTTTTGTTCATAAACTTGGTTTTAAACAATAAATAACTTCCATGGGCCTCTCCTTGAAATGTAAGCCCCATACCTTTGTTTTCAAAATCATCTATCAGTTTTAACTGGTACTAAGAGGAGCATTACTCCCGGTGAAACTGCTCTTAGACCACTTGAGCATCTCTTTGAGTTATAAGCCCCAAACACTCTTTTATTTTCAAACAACTTTCTTTTAATTCAAATTCAAACTCAAATTTTTCCCAAAACTTTCTTCAATTTCTTAAAACCCTAATCATACAGTAAAAATCATACAATCAATCACAATACACTTGGGCCTCTTTTCAGAGTGTAAGACCCAACATCTTTTCAATTCAATGCATACTTGTTTATATACCTATTAATACACTTATCTATATATACTTGTGCATATCTGTCTAGAGTTTCCCCAGCAGTTAGGTCTATACTTAGGTCAAACCAGAGGTTACTTCTAACTTAGTAAAAACTAGTTCCCTCATAGGAAACTTCCCTCAATACAGTCTGCCTCCTCTTGGGATTTATTCAATATGGAACATAGAAAGGTATTATTCCCGGTGAAACTTTTCTCAAGACTGTCAAAACATAGATACATATACAAGAAATTCATTTCCCCTTAGAGGATTAATTCCCGGTGAAACCTATTTTGAATTTCTTCAAACCTTAGAACTGTTCAACAAAGAAAGGAATATTCGCGGTGCTCCTCTTGGGCTTAGTACAAGGACCAACAGGCTTCTTACAAGATCCCCAGCCTCCTCTTAGACTTAGTACAAGGACCCACAGGCTTCCTAAAAGCATAGGATCAAAATTAGTCATCTCTACTAGTTCAATCCCCAAGAGAGTCAAAATTCCAAAACATCATATCATTCAAGGGTTGATCTACATCTCTAATACCCTCAGTCTCCTCTTGGGCATCATACAAAGATCTCTCTCCAACCAGAACCTACCTCTTCTTAAGAGACTTGGGTAGTCTCAGCCTCCTATTGGGCTTTATACAAGTAGACTTGGAAAGTCTTGCCCTCATAGTCTCCTCTTAGAATTCACACAAAGATCCTCAGGCTTCCTAAAACACATAGGATAGATCCTGATCCTTTTCTTTACCAATACATCAGTCTCTAGCAGAGGTTAAAACCTCTAAGGTTTTCAAACTCACTTTTAAACTTCTCTGACCCCCCAATAAGGCTTAACTTTCACCTTGGAAATCCCAGCCAGGGTCAGTTTACCATCAACAAATCCCTAACAGAATCAGAACCCCATGGCATATGATACTCCAACTCTTCCCTAATTCACCAGTAAGAGTTAGTCCCCTTTTGGATTCCCTAATATAGTTTAGATCTTCTCCTGGATTTCAATAAATCCTCAGCAAGAGTCAGCCTCCTCTTAGGCTTCATATAAGAATTTCCCCAGTCAGCCTCAATCTTGAGCTTTGTACAAGACAGATAAAACTCTCCCTAGTGGAGTCATTTTCTTTTAGCTTTAACCTTGGGCTTTGATCAAGGCACCTAAAAATAAACATCTCCTTAGATGAGACCATGAGTCCTCTCTGTAGGAAGATACCCTTTCTATACATCACATCTAAAAAACAAACAATCAAAACCTTTTTCTAGATAATTGCTGTAAGTGGCACACTTGTTGATTCAAAATCCAAGCTGGAGTCCCTTCTTTATCATGGTTAAAACTTCTCTTTCATCTAACAGCTATAAGTGGCAAGCCTCTGGATTCAATACATCCAAGCCAATGTCCCTCTCTTAGCATGAAAGATTCATAAAGGAAAAAGTGGCATTGCTCTACACTGAGTTAAAGCTTCTTCCTTCATGAGACTTCTCTTATAAAGGAAATTATGGCATTGCTGGATTCCACACATCCCAGTTAAAGTAATTCCCCTTTATAACCAATTATCCAACATTTTTTATGAATAGGTGAGATATCTCCATTTAGAGATGACAAATTCCCTCTCAGTCAACCTTTAGGTTCAATCTTGGGCTTTGAACAAGACACAAATACTCTAATAGCTTAAATCTTGGGCTTTGAACAAGACACCAAATATTTTTCATCCCATAGAATAGGAGGAACTATGATTGCTCTGATTTCCCAAATCTCTTTACAGGAATACGTAGGCATAAGATTGCGAAATCTTAGCGAGCACACATATCGAAAAAAACTTTAGGTCCAGTACCTTCCCAAAAACAATAGAAAACCCAAAAACAAATAAAAACATTTCCTCAGTCCCCCCAAAGGAGAAACTTTCCCAATCCACAATAGATAAGCACAAGAAAGCATTACAAATAACAAAAATACATGCAAAAGAAGGTTCTTATGGATTACTATAGATACTATAGGTGTTAATAGCTTCCCTTTGTAATACCAGGCCCCGATCCCCGATCTCTTAGAATTTGTTAAAGAAAACACTTGCGTGCAGGGTTAGTTTAAGATATCTTCCCCTTCCTTTCAAGCTTCATAGGATAAATACAGAAATTAGAAAGAAGCACCAAAATGCGGTAGGTGGTCGTGTCACCAAAAAACCGACACTACACATTATTGCGAAAGAGGCATGTTTGCTAGTTCAGAGTGGGGATTAATGGCTTGTGCCAAGCCTTGAGTGGGGGCTTGGATCTCAGAGTGGGGGATCGGGGTTCGCAGAGATTGGGACCCAGTTCATATGTAGAACCAAATGTTGAGTCGATACCGCATGCATATAGAGTTGAGTTATGAGTCCGGTTCAGAGTGGAGACCGTGATGAGCATGAGTCAAGTCATTTGTTGCATTATTTTGAAAGAATGTGATTGAATGAGTGAGGTGTGAATACATGAAGTTGGTGTGTTTCTGATTATATGGATAATGGTGTAGATGTGTGAATCTATCCTGAATGCTTATGCACCGTGTATTACTTTTTGTGTTGATATGTCTGTGCTCCTCTAGAGTACAGATAATCAGGTACTTGAGTAGGAGCTTGAGAATGAGGACGGTGTTAGACCTCTTTGGTTGCTTGTCGTCCAGGTCTATAGTTGGAGTCGCTCTGATACGTAACACAAGGAAATGGGTTGTCATATCTTTTTTTTTTTGCGTATCTTTCTATTTTGTTTTATATTACAAAGAACTACCTTTTTAAACTAATAATTCGGTTGAGGTTTTTATGCCAAGTGTTTTGTGATTTCTCGGCTTATCAAATAAGTTGTTTTTATTATTATGTGGTTCAAAATATTTTGGATTGTGCAATTTATATCCTACGTGGTGAATATTTATGTTTTATACATGTTGTATTACTTAATTGTCGAGTTGGGGAGTAGGGTGTTACACTCTCCACCCAATGAGGCGATCAATTGATGGGTCCTTAAGTGCAATCATTTCCTTCCCATGAGGCGATCAATTATTGGTTCCTTAAGTGGGATCCTTGCCTCTCAATGAGGAGATTAGTTGTTAGATTCTTAAGTGGGATCCTTGTTTCCCCATGAGGCGATCAATTGCTAGATCCTTAGGTGGGATCTTTGCCGCCCAATGAGGCGATCAATTGCTGGATCCTTAAGTGGAATCCTTTCTACCCCATGAGATGATCAATTTCTAGATCCTTACGTGAGATCTCTTCCTCCCAACGAGGCAATCAATTGTTGGATCCTTAAATGGAATCTTTGCCGCCCAACAAGGCGAACAATTGTTGGATCCTTAAGTGGAATCCTTGCTGCCCAATGAGGCGATCAACTGTTGGAACCTTAAGTGGGATCCTTGCTGCCCAACGAGATGATCAATTGTTGGATCCTTAAATAGGATCCTTTCTGCCTAATGAGGCAATCAAGTGTTGGATCCTTTAGTGAGATCCTTGCCGCCCAAAGAGGCGATAAATTGCTGGATCCTTAAGTGATATCATTTCCAACCAACAAGGCGATCTATTATTGGATCCTTAAGTAGAATCCTTGTCTTCTAACGAGGCTATGAATTGATGGATCTTTAAGTGGAATCCTTCCCACCCAACGAGACGATCAATTGTTGGATCCTTAAGTGGAATCCTTGTTACCCAACGAGCAATCAATTGCTACATCCTTAAGTGGGATCCTTGCCACCTAATGAGGCAATCAAGTTTTGGATCCTTAAATATGGGATCCTTGTCGCCTATGAGGTGATCAATTGCTAGATCCTTAAGTGGGATCCCTGCCGCCCCATGAGGCAATCAATTGTTCGATCCTAAAGTAGGATCCTTGCCGCCCAATGAGGCGATCAATTGCAGGATCCTTAACTAGGATCCCGACCACCCATGAGACGATCGTTTGTCAGATCCTTAAATTGGTATCCTTGTAGCCCACTAGGGCAATAATTATCATAAACATCCTAACAAAGGCTAAAAACAAACATATAATGATAAAATAAGTTAATATAAAAGGTGTCCCAAATGACGCCACAGTTTAAAATGATTACAAAAGCCCCGAAGGGGCATAAGAATACAAACAAAAAAAACCCATAAGAGGAAACAAATACAAGGGCCACTAGAGTCCAAGACATAAACCAAGTCATTACTGTTCCTCCTAGGTCACCACCTCAACAACATTCCCGGATGAGGGATTCATACTCACTTTCTGTTTTCCCATTCTGGCCACGAGCCTCCTCAATGGGAGTGGGGCTTTTTGGAGAGGCCATTGTCTCCTCATCCACCAATGTACCATCTCGCACAACTTTAAGAAAATCCAAGAGACTCAAATCCAACTTGGGGTAGAGTAATAGAACATGATCCTTAGCACAGTCGAAGTAAATGCCAAAAGCAGACACAACCTTGTCGGTTAGCTCTGAAACATCATTTTCCAAATCTTTTTCCTTGGCCTAAACATTTGTAAATGTTTTCTCCCATTTCTCCTCATCTTGTTGGAGGGGTTGTAATAGCCTCTGGCTCTCGTTCTAGGTGTCCATCTGATCTTTGAACTCTGCCTCTAGCTCTTTTACCACCTTGTCATGCCTTCTCTGCTCTACCTTCTACAATATGAGCACATTCAAAAGAAGGGTGTCCTTCATGTTCAATATGGCTAGAACTAGCTTAGAGAAGATGGCTTGATAATCGGCAGGAAACTCTTTGGAGAAAGGGAGGTGAGAACACTTGAATTGGAGGGTGTCAATGATGACTTCATTCCACTAGGATCAGGGAGTCGGAGGAACCTCGCCTACAGGGGTTGTTGAGACAAATTTAGTTCATACCATGTATCCTCCAAGGTTTTGATGATAAAAAAGTATTTGAAGAACAATTAGGATTTCTAACTAGCTAGTTTTTGTGTAAAGAATTATATTTACTTGATGAAACTGGTTTTGTCACGAAAGAAGCTATGGTTCTGCTCTGATTGAGTACTTGTGGGAGAGCCCGATCAGAAAGTTATCAATAGTACATTTCAGAGTCAGAGGCGTGCTATACTTGCCTCTGAAACTAAGTAATGTCAACTCATGCTCAGAAATCACGGGACTCAAGAATAGTTGACATTATCTTTAAAAGATCGTGTTGTACTTGTTTCACAGAAGAGTTCTCTGGACAAAGGCCTTGTTCAGCGGATAATTCTTTGTCTATAAGTTCCAACACCTACTTTATTGGAAAAGAAGATGTACAAGAAGATTTGATCTGAATATTGTCGTTGAGTTGATTAAACAACTCTATTTCTTCGATCTAAAGATGAAACATACGAAGCGTTTAGCATCTTTTGCATTCAAGTACAATCTGAAATGGAAGTGAAGATCGTAAAAGTTAGAAGCGATCATGGTGGAGAATTTGAAAATGAGTCATTTGAATCATTTTTTGAAAAATATGGAATTATCCATGAGTTCTATTCTCCTAGAACTCCACAGCAAAATGGGGTTGTAGAAAGCAAAAACAGATATTTACAAGAGACGGCTAGAACCATGATTCATGAAAACAAACTTCCAAAGTACTTATGGGAAGAAGCTGTTAATACACCCTGTTTTATTTAGAACAAAATCTATATTAGACCAATTCTGCATAAAACATTGTATGAATTGTTTAAGGGTAGAAGACCAAGCATCTCTTATTTTCATTAATTTCGATGTACCTGTTACATTTTGAATAATAAGGTCTACCTAAAGAAATTTGATGCTAAAGCTCAAAAGGGTATCTTTTTGGGATACTTTGAACGTTCAAAAGCATACAGAGTTTACAACTCAGAAACCGGAATGGTTGAAGAGTCTATGCATGTTAAATTCGATGACAAAATACCTAACTATGAAAAATCATAGTCCATGGATCAGGATGATAATCTTGCAGGAATTCAGAATTCTGGAGAACAACTTGTGGTATGTATACCAAAGAAAAAGAGTATAGATGATGATATATCAGAATCTAATACTATAACTGAAGAGATACTAGAAGCTGTAGAAACTGAAGCTACTCCAACTGGTCCTACTGTTATAGATTCAGTAATCGTCCAAAATAATTCTGAAGCCTCTGTTCCACCCAAGAGACCATTTAAATATAAAGCATTTCATCCAGAAGGGCAAATTATTAGGAATAAAAATGAGCCATTGAGAACCAGATCTGCTTTCAGAAGTGATCAATTAATGCTTGGACTTATCTCATTGACATAGCCTACTGTCATACCCCAAATTTTGACCACTAAGATTCCCCATCATTGTGCAAATCATCATCACAATATGGATGGACCATCATACCTCATTAGTCTCCCCAAAGATGGGTGAGCATCCACTACAATCAAATTTAGGGTTTCAAGCCCTCTAAGAGCCTTAGACAAAGGATCAATCAAGGAATGACATGATCTTTAACTTGTCTAATCTCTCAAATATCCACAATGGATCAAGAGGACTCCCACCTCAAGGATCAAGCACAAGGCTGCAACATTCCAAGTGGATCCAGCATCAAGATCGCCAGTGTCACCAAATTAGGGTTTTGGTCGACTGAGGGCTCCAGATGGAAGTTTTCCTCTGGGCATGAGCCAATGCTTCAAAGCACAACCTAAAATGCTCCAAGGGACATCATGAACCCAATCATCAAGTCAATCTTGCCTCAGGGGATGCATTCATAAAAAATCAGGAATTAAGGTTTCTTGACCTAATTCACCCCTAAGTTGACTTTTGGGACAAAACATGAGCCAAGACCTCAATAGAGGATTTGAGGGTCTCTAACACACTACATTGATCCGTTTGCAACAATTTATTGATCCAAGAAGCTTGATAAATAAGTTTCAAATTCATCAGAACCACAATCAGGGTTTCGCAGAAAAAGTCAACTGTGCCTTTGACTTTTGACCCAGGCATGCTCCCAAACCTTGGAACATGATTCAATACATCCTATAACACCTATGAAATCAATCCATCAAGTTTTATTTAGGTCAAGGACTTGATTTCATAGAGGATCGCACAGTTTGGAATTCATCTGATAAAAAGTCAACTGTACCCAAAAGTCAAAGTTTAACTTTTTGATTTTTTGATCAATTATGGTTCCCTAATCCTAAAATGATGTTAATGTGTGATTTGAATCATCATTCATCAAGAAAAATCAAGAAAAGTGGGATAACTTGTAAAAGGGGTAACCATAAAAAACTTAGAAATTTTCTAAGTTATGGAACAAAGTGGCTAGGGTACCAACTTCCAAGGATCATAACTTGTGATCCAAGCAACCATTTTGGTTGATCCAAAGCTGGATTTGTAGCTCTCGTGGCACTCTACAAAAGCTTCAACTAAACCTCACTCCAATTCATTGTGGATTCTGAGTTATGATTGGATCAAAATGACTAAAAACATGAAAGTACAACTTTTCCAACACTTAGACAAAATTCTGTCCAAGACAGATTTTGTTAAAAACACCAAAACTTGTAGGATTTTTTCACATTGTTGCAAGCTGAATCAATTCATGATGTAAACATCAAAGTTGTTGTACATGTTGCCTACAATCCAAGCAACTCACTAGCATGAAACAACTCCACTTGAGCCAAGAGTTATGGCTGCTACAACACACCATGGCAAGGCTTTGAACAATTTTTGAGCCAAAGACCAATGATCCCTATGCTACAGTCATCTAATCTAATCCTAATCCAAGGGATCCCATTTGCAAAGCTGAGTCCAAAAGCCAAAGGATCTTCCAACTTGAGATCAATGCATTTTGGCATATTATGCCTTGAATTCAAGGGCATTAATGTGGAATAGTGCACTTTCAAGATTCTCACTCTCCTCAATCAAGTTCTCTGATTAAACAACAATAAAAACATCTAAAGAATGTGGATTTGGTCAAGACATAGCCCTGCTCTTGGGAGGGTCTAGGTTGCCTTGCTTGAGAAGAAATGCCACCAAGCCAAAGCCATTGAATGTGATCTAATCCAGCAGCCATTCACTATTCCTCCAAGACAAGACTTGATCACCTATAAATAGAGGTTCCAATGGATCATTCAAATCACCCCAAAGCAACTTACATCATTGCTTTCTCTCATTCTCTCTTAAGTGCCAAATTTCTTTGTTTTTGAGCAACCATCATCAGGTTTTGAGTTGCAGCCTTAAGAAATCCATTCCAATTGCTCAAACATATCACATATGATGTATATGAGGTGTTCAAACACTTAAACCATCTCTGTAACACCTTTAGCTCAAAATCACTTTTCAACTAAGCCATCATGCCTCAATTCTGCAGTTGGATTCCTCCAACTTGATCCAAAGATTTTCAAAGTGTTCCAAGGCTTGAAATCCACTAAACAACATCCATTGAAGCTGTAGGGATCATCAAACCACTTATGGAACACCATCTGTGCAGAGTTCCATTTCAGCTTGCATCAAGGTAAGCCTCAAAACTACATCTTCATGATCCATGCATATTTCCTCGCATGATACTTTTACCAATTGCTTGTCATCATATGTTGAGTGTTTCCCCATAAAAAATTTGATCATAGCACTCACAACCATGTCTGAACAATTGCTTTTGCAAAATTAGGGTTCATACACTCATATTGATATAACTTGCTGCACACTAAAAATAAATGAAATCAAATACTGCCATCATGTTCCTTGTTAAAAAATACACGAATTTGGTGTTTGAATCATGTCAAATGGTTGAGAGATGAGTGAGATAGGGTGCTTCATGCACGAGCTCGAGGAAGAAGATGGCCATGGCGCCATTCTTCAGGTTTTCCAACCAAGTTCTCTATATATTTTTCATTTTCCATACTATATTTGAATTGGCATTGCGCCCCAGTGGTTGATCAGCTGGTTTGTGTGTATTCGCAAGCGAGAGGTATGGGGTTCGAATCCCCCTATCCCTAGACCTCTTTTTTACACTTTTTCCTATTTTCTTATTTTTCATATTATTTTATTAATGATTTGAAAAATTAATTTCTCACTCAATTTTTATCATTTTTATTGGTTCTTTTTCTGAAAAATCACAAAAATGTTGAAATATTTTATTCCACAAAAAAATCAAATTTATATTATTTATTTAATATAATTGGTATTTTTGTGAATAAATTCATTTTTATTGTTTTTAAACATTTAAAAGTGAATATTTATTTTGAAAATAAAAAACAAGTGAGTTCTAAATAATCTTGTGATTAAAACCTCATTTTTCAAACCTTAAACAAAAATCACAAGTGGTTTATCCAAACTTATTTGGTATTTTTATCATTTTTATTGATTTTCTTTAAATATTTACTTTTAAAGGAAAACAAAATTAGGGTTTTGATTAATTCACCCTCATCAATCATTTTCAAACACTTATGGGCCTCTAATAGAGTGTAAGACCCAATCCTTTTTGAAACCAAAATAATTTGGGCCTCAATTATTGTATAAGACCCACTGCGATTTCAAAAATCTCGGTGCAATCACCATTTCAAAACGAGAACCACCTGGGCCTACCCTCGTGTTGTAAGTCCCATTCCTTTTCTTTAAAAAATTTTTTGGGCCTCCTATAGAGTGTAAGACCTAACCCCTTTGTAAATACACCACCTTTTGGGCCTTAGTCATTGTATAAGTCCCACTGTATTTTCAAAAAACAACGGCGCGATCGTCTCCTTTTTAACAAAATCAACTGGGCCTCTCCTCGAGCTAGAAGTCCCAATTCTTTTTCTTAAACACTTTTGGACCTCTAATAGAGTGTAAGACCCATCCCCCTGTACATAATTTTTTTTTGGGCCTCACATATTGTATAAGTCCCTCTGTATAGTTTTCAAAACAACGGTACGATCATCGTTAAAACTTGGGCCTCTCCTTGAGCTGTAAGCCCCAACAATCTTTTCAAAGCACTTTATCCTTTGATTTTGAATTCAAATATATGTTGTTATCAAAACTTTCTTTAATTTCTTTGTTGAACAACTAACAAAACAGCATGGAAGCTCTACAACGGGTAAGTGTTTATCCGCTTTCATTTATCGCTTTCATATGTATATAACTGTATTGTGGGGTTGTTTCACTGTAAGTCTTATTTCACATCCTTTTATATACTTGTCACATATCCAATGTGTAATACTAGTATAGCTATTTTGAGTTTTCCTCGGAAACTACGTCTAGCACTAGGTAAAGCCTTGTTGGTCACTCTTAAATACAAACAAAACTAGATCCCCCGTAGGATTCTAGATACAGTCTTCCCTCATCTTGGGGTTAAACAATATGGAACAAAGAGAAAGGCAGTATTCTCGGTGAACCTTTTCTCAGACTGTCACCCTTAGAAATTGTCAAAGAAACTCTAACTCCCCAGAGATGATATTTTCTCCGTGAATGGAATCTCTTGATTTTCTTCCAAAGTCTCGAACTTTCCTGGCTTGATCTATTCTCTGTGAATAGCATGTCTTGAACTTCTCTTGGTTTGGGGACGCACATGCTTCCTAAAAGCATCCCCGCCTTCTCTTGGACTTTGTACAAGGACCCTTCGGCTTCTTAGAAGTTCTCATGCCTTCTCTTGGGCTTAATACAAGGACCCAGATGACCTCTTAAAGGTATAAGACAGAACTTAGTCATCCTTTGCTAGATCAGTCTTTCCAGAGTCAAAACTCCGGCCGTTGTAGGGTTAATACTCATCCCTTAATGCCCGTGCCTCCTCTTGGGCATTGTACGAAAGATAAAACTCTAGACTTGGACAGTCTAAGACCCTTGAGTCTCAAAGACATTCTCAAGCTACTTTTAAACATAGGAAGAAACCCCGGTCTCTCTCATGAGAGTTCCCCACACTTGGACCTGCTTCAGGATCTCCAGAATCCACATCGGTAAGTCACCCTCCTCTTGGGCTTTGTACAAATGATTCTCCCCAACTGAGCTAACCTTTTCAGACTCTCTTGTTGAGTCACCCATTTTTAGCCTCCATCTCGGGCTTCGTACGAGATAGAAAAACACTCTCTTGTTGAGTATAAAAGACTCTCTTGTTGAGTCAACCCCTTTTAGCCTCCGTCTTGGGCTTTGTACAAGACATATAAAACACTCTCTTGTTGAGTATAAAAGACTCTCTTGTTGAGTCAATCTCCTTTTAGCCTCAATCTCGGGCTTCGTACGAGACAGTAAATCACTCTCTTGTTGAGTATAAAAGACTCTCTTGTTGAGTCAAATAACCTTCAGACTCTCTTGTTGAGTCAATCACCTTCAAACTCTTTTGTTGAGTCAACATTTTTAGCCTCCGTCTTGGGCTTTGTGCAAGACACATACAAGCACTCTCTTGTTGAGTCAAACCCGTTCTGCCTCCATCTTGGGCTTTATACAAGATACGTTCTCCTCAACGGAGACAAAATCCCTTTTAGCCTCAATCTTGGGCTTTGTACAAGACAGAAAGAACATTTTCCCCAGAAAAGTCAAACTTCCCGCCTCCTCTTAGGCTTTGAATAAAGAAAACCCTGGTTGAGTCAATCAACCTTTTAGCATCAAAGTTGTGCCTTGTTCACAGCTTACAAACATCAACAACTCCTCTTTAGAGATGACAAATTCTCTCTCAGCCAAAACCCTTTAGCTTCACATCTTGGGCTTTGAACAAGATACAAATCACCTTTAGCTTCACGTCTTGGGCTTTGAGCAAGACACCAACACAACCTTTTTTTCCTCCCATAGAATAGGAGGAACTACGATCGCTCTGATTTCCCTGTTTCGGGAATACGTAGGCATAAGATTGCAAAATCTTAGCGAGCATACT
This sequence comes from Lathyrus tuberosus, assembly GCA_022829125.1. NCBI lineage: Eukaryota > Viridiplantae > Streptophyta > Magnoliopsida > Fabales > Fabaceae > Lathyrus > Lathyrus tuberosus. The sequence goes on along the minus strand of JALAZF010000327.1, from coordinate 731,604 downwards.
AATCAACAACCCAAAATCCAGTACCCCCCATATATCAACCCAAAAGCACCAAATCCTAACATCTTACAATAAACCTCGCAAATAGTCCAGACATTCTAATTTTAAACAAAATAAACTGAAGAGGGACCCACATCTTAATAGCATCTGTAACCTAACAGACAGCTGTTTAAACTCAGTATGCAAGCAGGGTTAATTGGAGACATCTATTTCCCTTCCTTAATCAGCTCAATAGGATAAAAAATGAATCGAACTGTAGTGCCCAAGCGATAGTGATTCAAGACCACAAAAATCGCGCTACAGAAAAATGGCGCCCACCGTGGGGCCCAGTTCTCTTTCTTACAATATTCGGTGGAAACCTTTAAATTCAACAAAATGTCACAGAAATGGCGACTCTGCTGGGGAGTCATTGTTTGTATAGGATCCTAAGACTAGAGGTCTAGGATGATTAAGACAAATATATATACTGCTTTTCCTAATTGATATCTGTGTTTATTTTTCTGCTAATGAGAATGCGTGTGATGCCGCATGTGGAAAGATTGAGTATACACCTAAGATAGGTGATGGCATTATACGGGTAATCTTGCGGGGAGTGTGTAGCGAGTGATTTTGGACGTGGTTCTAAAGCACTGCCGCTCAGGGGTACTACAGGTCGATTCATTTTTTATTCTATTGAAGCTGATGAATGAAGGGAAATAGATGTCTCCAATTAACCCTGCTTGCATACTGAGTTTGAACAATGGTCTGTTAGGTTACAGATGCTATATGGATGTGGGGCCCAATCTTTGGTTATTTTGTTAAGAATAGAATGCCTGGACTATCTATGAGGTTTTTGGTAAGATGTTAAGACTTAGTGCTTTTCGATTGATGTATGACGGTATGGGATTTTGGGTTTTTTGATGAGTATGCTCGCTAAGATTTTTTCAATCTTATGCCTACGTATTCCCATTTAACAAAACAGGGAAATCAGAGCGATCATAGTTCCTCCTATTCTATGGGAGGAAAAAGGTTGTTTTGGTGTCTTGTTCAAAGCCCAAGACGTGAAGCTAAAGGGAGTATATGTATCTTGTTCAAAGCCCAAGATGTGAAGCTGAAGGGTCTATTTGTATCTTGTTCAAAGCCCAAGATGTGAAGCTAAAGGGTTTTTTAGAGAGAATTTGTCATCTCTAAAGAGGAATTGTTGATGTTTGTATGCTGTGAGCAAGGCACAACTTTGATGCTAAAAGGTTGATTGACTCAACTGGGGTTTTCTTTGTATGAAGCCTAAGAGAAGGCTATTGACCCAACAAGAGGGTGGTTTTTATCTGTCTCGTACGAAGCCCGAGATAGAGGCTAAAAAGGGGTTGACTCAACAAGATAATCTTTTATACTCAACAAGGGAGTGTTTTGCTATCTCGTACGAAGCCCGAGATGGAGGATGAAAGTGGTTTGACTCAACAAGAGAGCCTTTTATACTCAACAAGAGAGTGATTTTCTATCTCGTACGAAGCCCGAGATGGAGGCTAAAAGGTTTGACTCAACAAGAGAATCTTTTATACTCAACAAGAGAGTGTAGGGAGAATCATTGTACCAAGCCCAAGAGGAGGCTAAATGTGCTGGCGACTGTTTTAGTTGAGTGACAGGTCCAGTGTGTTGGATAAAAGAGAAAATCAGTTCTTATAAAGAGACTGATTAAAGGTATGTTTATGCTTTGGGATTGATCAGAGGATCAGAGTTATTTCCTGTTCTTTAAGGAAACGGGAAATCCAAAGGGTATTGACACTGTCCAAGTCTACTGGCATTCGAGAAATTGATTCTCAGATAGCGAAGGCACGTTGTATGATGCCTGAGAGAAGGCTGGTATGTTAAGGGATGAAGGTCTAGACTCTTTTGAAAGACTGCTTTATTAAGATGACTAGTTTCTGTTCCTATACCTTTAAGAGGCCGTCGGGATAATTGTACGAAGCCCAAGAGGAGACAGGAAACTTTTAATAAGCCGAAGGGACAATTTGTATGAAGCCCGAGAGGAGGATCTCTTCGCTGAGGAAGAATCATTATACAAAGCCTAAGAGGAGGTTGTGAAAACTTCTAAGAAGCCGACGGGTCCTTGTACAACACCCAAGAGGAGGCGGGGATGCTTTTAAGAAGCCAGTGGGTCCCCAAACCCCGAGAAATTCAAGACATGCCATTCACTGAGAATAGATCAAGCCAGGAAAGTTCAAGAATTTGGAAGAAACTCAAGAGATGCCATTCACGGAGAAAAGATCATCTCTGGGGAATTAGAGTTTCTTTGACAATTTCTAATGGTGACAGTCTGAGAAAGTGTTCACCGAGAATGCTGCCTTTCACATCTCCATATTGTTTAACCCCAAGAGGAGGGAAGACTGTGTCTGGTAATCCTATGGGGATCTAGTTTTGTCTATTTTAAGAGTGATCAACAGGGCTTTACCTAGTGCTAGACGTAGTTGCTGGGGAACACTCTAAATAACTATACTAGTATTACACAGTATATAAAGTATGTGAAAACAGACTTACAGTGAGCAGCCCCACAATATAGTTATATATATGAAAGCGGTAAATGAAAGCAGGTAAACACTTACTCGATTGTAGAGCTTCCATGCTGTTTGGTTAGTTGTTCAACAAAGGGAAATTGAAAAATAATAGTATATTTCGAAATCAAAGGAGAAAGTGCTTTGAAAAGGAAATTGTCGGGGCTTACAGCTCAAGGAGAGGCCCAGGGTTTGATTAAGGAATGGGTCTTATAGCTCAAGGAGAGACCCAGAGGTTTATTTTAAACGGGCGATGATCGCGCCGAACTTTTGAAATACAACGGGACTTATACAACATTTGAGGTTCAAAAAGGTTTGTATTTTACAAACGATTGGGTCTTACACTCTATTAGAGGCCCAAAAGTGTTTGAAAAAGTTTGATAAGGGTTGAATTAATCAAAAACCCTAATTTGTTTTCAAAATGTATTTTAATTGAATAAAAAATTCAATTAAAAATGACCAAAATTGTTTAACATGTGGAAAACAAATTGTGATCTTGGATTAATGTTTCAAAAATCAAGTTTTGACCTACAAAATGATTAGAAATCACTAAAATTTGCAAAATCAAGAAGGAAAAAATACTTTAAATGTCAAAAACAATTAAAATATGAATTCTTTGCAAAAATATCAAATATGTGAAATAAGTAATATTTTCGGGATTTTTTGGTAAAATAAAATGTTTTAACATATTTGTGAATTATTGAAAAAAGAATCAACTCAAAATCATTAAAACTCAGAGAGAAATTAATTTTTGAATCAATTAAATAAAATCACAAAATTGAAATATTTGAATTTTTGAAAAAGGGCGCCAAGAACATGGCCAGAACACGCGCCCTCCCTCTGTTTCTGCAGATTTGTATTTTCGATCCAATCTCACTACATACTTGATGATATCATGCAATCTACATATCAATCTACTCGTCTCAACCTCATGATCATGTCTATGGTCTTTAATTTCATTTATTTTAAGCATGGAATAAGAAATTAAAGAGAAACCTCAAGAACCCTAAAATTTGCATTAAGGTTCAGAAATTCCACACACGATTCAAACAAAGCAATTGATTGAGGGAAAACACTCTATGCATGATTATGAACATATGGCCAAATTATTGTGCAGCAAAAAATGCATGGATCATAGAGTTAGAAAAGCTCATGCTTACCTCTTGCAGCTGGTGATCGTGTTTTTTTTTATAGGTGTTACAGTTAGGTTCCAATGATGTGGATAGCTTCCCTAGGTGCCATGGAGTGTGTCTGGATGCTTGGAGTGAATTGAAATGATCTGGAACTTGGGATGATACCCCAACTGCAAATATGTCAAGAACTTGAGCAATTGGCTAGTGATTTTGTGATTTTGGTGTTCTAGATGTTATGTGAGTGTTTGGATCACTTCTATATGATGTTTATGAGGTGTGTGTGTGTGTGATTGGTTTGGTTGGAATAGCTCTCAAACTCAAAACCCGATAGTGACTTGCTTTGGAAGGCAAATTTGGAAGTGAGAAGGTGATTTTGAGGAAAGCATCTGTTTGATGGCTTTGGTGTACTCAAACTGATCACAAATGAGCTTTATTTATAGTAGAGCAAGTTTGTTTTGCAAGGAATAGTGAATGGCAACTGCTGCATAGGTTTGGCCAATGTTGAGCAACGAAAATCCAAGTCTCCTCTAGCCATTGACTAGAGTTTAGGGCACAGGCTGCTGGTTCCCTTGGTCTTGGATAAGTCTTGACTGAATTCAGTTGGAAATGGCTCAGTGCATACCACCTTGGTGCATCCATTAAATGCTCAAATCCAAAATTGGAGTCTTGTCCCTCTTTTAGGGATTTCTAGGTTTGGCATGCTATCTTTGGTTCCAAAGACTTGGGAGGCTTGGGATCAGAGTTGGTTCCTCCTTGGTCCCCCTTGAGGTGTTCAGATGGATAGAGTTGCTTGTCATTTGCACAAATTGGGCAAATCGAGCAAAACTCCCAAATCTGCCTTGCCATGACAGTTTGCAGCAAGGCATATTGGCATTGTCATATCTCATGGCTCAAGTGGAATTTGATGGAGTTCTTGGCCATTTTGGAAAGCCCTCGTATGATACAACAACTGTTTGATCATAGTTTGTTTTGATACTTTTTGGATCCAAGTGAAGAATGCCCCTACATTTGGAAAAAAAGTGAAGGCAGATTCTGACTAAGTGAAAATTTCACTAAGTGTTGGAAAAAAGTGACATTTTCACTTTTTGTGATTTTGATCATTCCATAACTTAAAATCCATGAGGAATTGGAATGAGTTCTGTTTGAATCTTTTGTAGAGGGCAATGAGAGCTACAAATCCAGCTTTGGATGGGGAAAAATGGCCTTGTGGTTTAGGAGTTATGATCCTCCAAAGTTGGTACCCTAGCCACTTTATTCCATAACTTAAAAAAATTTCTAAGTTTTTATGGTTACACCTTTTACAAGTTATCCCACTTTTCTTGATTTTTCTTGATGAATGATGATTACAATCATACATTAACATCATTTTAGGGTCAAAGAACCATAATTGTGAAAAATCTCAAAAAGTCAAAGTTTGACTTTTGTGCACAGTTGACTTTTTGTCAGATGAATTCCAAACTGTGCGATCCTCTATGAAATCAAGTCCTTCACCTAAATCAAACTTGATGGATTGATTTCATAGGTGTTATAGGGTGTATTGAATCATGTCCTAGGGTTTGGGAGCATGTCCTGGTAAAAAGTCAAAGGTACAGTTGACTTTTCCCGCGAAACCCTAATTGTGGTTCTGATGAACTTGAAACTTGTGAATCAAGCTTCTTGGATAAATCCATAGTTGCAAATGGATAAATGTGGTGTTTTGGGACCCTTAAATCATGTCTTGAGGTCTTGGCTCATGTTTTGTTCCAAAAGTCAACTTAGGGGTGAATTAGGTCAAGAAACCCTAATTCCTGATTTTTGATGAATGCTTCCCCTAAGGCAAAATTGACTTGATGATTGGGTTTATGATGTCCCTTGGAGCATACTAGGTTGTGCTTTAAAGAATTGGCACATGCCCAGAGGAAAATTTCCATCTGGAAGCCCTGGTCGACCAAAACCCCAATTTGGTGACACTGGCGATCTTGAGGCTTGATCCACTCAGAATGCTACAACCTTGTGCTTGATTCTTGCTGTGGGAGTCCTCTTGATCCTTTGTGGATATTTGAGAGGTTAGAAAAGTTGAAGATCATGTCACTTCTTTGATTGATCCTTTGTCTAAGAGCTCTGAGAGGGCTTGAAACCCTAAGTTTGACTGTAGTGGATGCTCACCCATCTTTGGGGAGACTAATGAGGCATAATGACACACCCATATTGTGATGATGATTTGCACAATGATGGGAAATCTTAGTGGTCAAAATTTGGGGTATGACAGATGCCCCTATTTAATCTTCTTGGGCCCGAAGGTGTGATTGGCGAAGGTATTCGGGCATTCGGGGTGCAAGAGGATTAAATATCAGAATACCCAAAATTTTGATGGTGGTTAGGAATGGTAGTTTACGCATCCTTCTTCTTTTACTAAGCAATGATGCTTAGAAAAGGTAAAACTTCCCCTCGATCCTGGTTTCCTACCATGGAACTGGTCTCAGTTTCTGAAATGAACTTCCCCTCGATCCTGGTTTCCTACCAAGCAACTGGTCTAAGTTTCTGAAATAAACTTCCCCTCGATCCTGGTTTCTTACCAAGGAACTGATCTAAGTTTCTGAAATGAACTTCCCCTCGATCCTGGTTTCTTACCAAGGAACTGGTCTCAGTTTCTTTTGTCAATAAACTTTCTTAACAAGGGACGCTATGTGTAGCGATTTTCCTCAAACTTCTCGCCGAATTTTCCTAGGGAGATGCCATTTGATAGAAAATATTTTGCTGTTGGAGTTGTTGGGGAACCCAGTCGTCTGAGTTGTAGAGGTGCACAAACTTCTCTGTTAGAGACGCCATTTGTCGACTCTACTGGGGGAACACGTCTCTTGAGAGACTGCTTTTGCTTGGGGATATTACATCATACTTTTCTCGGGATCTTCTCGGAGAAACGCCATATGATGTGATCCAATTTTGAGGTGCTGATGACCTTTTCGTCAGCAGATTTTTTGGAGACAAACTGCCGTATTGTCGAATCTCTGATTAAGAGGCTTTCTCTGGGGATTTTCCTTAATCCGGGAAAGCGAAGATATCATCTTTAATGGCGAAGAGTGATGTTTGGTGAAGGTTCTCTGGCCTTTCAGAGGTTCAAGTTATCAAAGTGGTCAAGGGCTGATTCTAATCCAGAAATAAACTGGAGGAGAGATCGTTCAGACGCAACATTTCTTGACGAGGAACTAAATGATAACTCAATTGAGAGGACTGTTATCACTAGGGGATAAGACCGACTAGAGTGATAGTGATGCAATATGATATGAATGCAAATAAATAATGCATTATGTATGTATGTATATGCTGACAAAACTGACGCGACATACAGACTATTGGATGAACACGATAGGATACTCGGCCACTACGGGGGACGAAGAGGTATCGCTGGTCCAAAAGTAGTAATTCCTCCTTGCTTAGGAGAGATAGTCCCTGTTGGGAGCTACGTTGGTCGGGCTTAGGAGGTAAGAACTCTGGCGGGGGTGTCAGATGAAACATGGTCTCTGATACAGTTGATCCTTCATTCAGACGTACTGGTTTAGACGGAGTACTTTGATTCTGCATTTTGAAGCTCAATTACTTCTGGAGTAGCGATCAATGTTCTTTCGATATTCAACAGTCAAAAGAAATTGCCATCTTTATTTTTTAAAAGCAGAAAAAATTTTACAAGTAAATTCATTTTTGTTTTATTTCAAGAATCGTTGATCATGTTACAATGTCGTTCCGTAAAGCTAAAACAAATAAGAATTGCAAACAAAAGCACAAGGGCTCAAATTTTATTGATAGGATGGAAATCAGCCAAACGTGGGATTCCACGGAGTATTTACAAAATTAGAAAAATGGTAATTTACAGGGAAAAGGGCTACGTTGAAACATAACGACCACTATCCTTCTACCAACTTTGAATTCGGGGCATCCTGAGCTTCTGTCGAAGATGACCTTGACTGGAGTTTTCTTTCGATGGTTGGTGTAACTTCTGCTGAGGGATTTGCCCCTGTCGGATATAGTTACTTGCCATTAATCCCAAACTTTTGCCTGGATTGTACTTTGAGATTTCCAATCCACCGGGATGATTTTTCGATTATGTCTCTAATTTTTGCCTGGACCGCCCTTTCTGGGTTTCAATCCACCGAGACGTCTTTTTTAGTTAGGCGAAGTATTTCTTGACTACATCAACATTCGTCGGGTAGGAAAATTCCTCTCCGTCCATGGTTGCAAGTCTCAGGGCACCGCCTGAGAAAGCTTTCTTGACCACATAGGGGCTGTCATAATTCGGGGTCCACTTGCCCCGGGAATCAGTGAGAAATGATTGTATCTTTTTTAGCTTGAGGTCTCCTTTTCTGAAGACACGGGATCAGACCTTTTGGTCAAACGCCTTCTTTATGCTTTGCTGATATAATTAACCGTGGCATAGAGCCGTTATTCGCTTTTCTTCGATCAGATTCAGTTCATCGTATCGACTTTGACACCATTCAGCTTCTGTAAGCTTAGCTTCCATCAATACCTAGATTGATGGGATCTCTACTTCTATGGGGAGCACTGCTTCTATGCCATATACTAGAGAGAAAGGGGTTGCCCCTGTTGAAGTGCGGACAGATGTGCGATAATCGTGAAGAGCAAAGGGTAGCATTTCGTGCCAGTCTTTATAGGTTACAACCATCTTTTGAACAATCCTCTTGATGTTCTTGTTAGCTGCCTCTACCGCTCCGTTCATCTTGGGTCGGTAGGGAGATGAGTTATGGTGTTCAATCTTGAACTCAGCGCACAACTCTTTCATCATCTTATTGTTTAAGTTAGATCCATTATCAGTAATGATCTGGCTTGGAACACCATAACGGCAGATGATATTGTTTTTGATAAATCGTACCATCACTTGTCGGGTTACATTAGCGTATGACGCTGCTTCGACCCATTTGGTAAAGTAGTCAATGGCTACCAGGATGAACCGATGTTCGTTCGAAGCCTTGAGTTCAATCATGCCAATCACGTCGATTCCCCATATGGAAAAAGGCCATGGGGAAGAAAGAACTTTGAGATGTGTTGGCAGTACATGGATTTTGTCTGAGTATATCTGACACTTGTGACACCTCCTCATGTACTTGTAGCAGTTGGATTCCATGGTCAACCAGTAGTACCCTGCTCTTAGAATTTTTCTCTCCATTGTGTGTCCATTGGCATGAGTGCCAAAGGATCCTTCATGAATTTCTTTTATCAGCATGTCTGCCTCTGGTCTGTCTACGCATCGGAGCAAGACCATGTCGAAATTTCTCTTATAGAGTGTATCACCGCTCAGAAAGAAACTACCTGCTAGCCTTCTGAGGATTTTTCTGTCTTTCCTGGATGCCCCAGGTGGGTACTTTTGTTTCTGAAGGAAGCATTTGATATCATGATACCAAGGTTTATCGTCTATAACTGCTTCAATCGTGAAGATGTAAGCGGGCCGTTCGAGGCGCATTATGTCGATCTTAGGTAAGTCGTTCCATTGACCTACACTAATCATGGAAGAGAGGGTGGCTAATGCATCAGCCATGTGATTCTCTTCACGAGGGATATGATGAAATTCGATTCTGTTGAAGAAGGGTAACAACCTTCTCGCATAGTCTTTGTAAGGAATCAGTCCTGATTGGTATGTGTTCCAATCTCCTTTGATCTGATTGATAACCAGGGCTGAGTCGCCATATACGTCAAAGTTTTTGATCCTCAAATCAATCGCTTATTCGAGACCCATAATACAAGCTTCGTATTCGGCCTCATTGTTTGTACACTTGAATGTAAGTCTGGCAGTGAAAGGAATGTGGGTACCCTGAGGGGTTATGATGATTGCCCCAATTCCATTTCCATAATGATTGACAGCTCCGTCAAAAATGAGTCCCCATTGGGAACTTGGTTCTGGCCCTTCACTGGGTAGCGGTTCATCGCAATCTTTCATTTTTAAGTACATGACATCTTCGTCTGGGAAGTCAAACCCGATTGATTCTTGATCGTCAATCGGCTGATGAGCTAAATGATCGTCTAAAATACTCCCTTTAACGGCTTTTTGAGCGTGGTGTTCTATGTCATATTCTGATAACATCATCTGCCAATGGGTAATCCTTCCTGTGAGAGCAGGTTTTTCAAAGACGTACTTGATTGGATCCATTTCGGAGATTAACCAAGTAGTGTGATGAATCATGTATTGGCGAAGACGTTTGGCTGCCCAAGCCAGAGCACAACAAGTTTTCTCAGGCATAGTATACCGAGTCTCGCAGTCGGTGAATTTCTTGGTCAAATAGTAAATGGCAGACTCCTTCCTTTTGGTTTCGTCTTGTTGGCCAAGCACACAACCCATTGAGTCTTCCAAGACTGTGAGGTAGATGATCAGTGGTCTTCCTTCCACTGGAGGTGATAGAATCGGTGGGTTCAACAGGTATTCCTTGATACTGTCGAAGACGGTTTGGCAATCTTCTGTCCAAACACAATCTTGATTCTTTTTGAGTAATTTGAAAATCGGCGCGCATGTGGCGGTCATGAGGAATATGAATCTGGAGATGTAGTTCAAACGTCCCAGGAATCCTCTGACTTATTTTTCAGTTTTTGGAGAAGGCATTTCTCGAATGGCCTTGACCTTGTCAGGATCAACCTCAATTCCTTTCTGGCTGACGATGAACCCTAAAAGTTTCCCTGAACGGACACCAAAGGTGCACTTGTTGGGATTCAAGCGGAGCTTATACTTTCTCAGACGCTCGAATAATTTTGACAGGTGGGTCACATGCTCCTCTTCCGTTTTAGATTTGGCAATCATATCATCGACATATACCTCGATTTCCTTGTGTATCATGTCATGAAAAAGAGTAGTCATGGCCCTTTGATAGGTTGCCCCGGCGTTCTTCAAACCGAACGACATTACCTTGTAACAAAAGGTACCCCATGGGGTAATAAACAAAGTTTTCTCCATGTCTTTCGGCGCCATTCTGATTTAATTATAGCCCAAGAATCTATCCATGAAGGAGAAGACTTTGAATTTTGATGTATTGTCTACCAGCATGTCAATGTGTGGTAAGGGAAAGTCGTCCTTTGGAATGGCTTTGTTCAGATCCTTGTAGTCTACACACATTCTGACCTTTCCGTCCTTTTTCAGAACTGGTACGATGTTGGCTAACCATTGAGGATATTCTGATGTGGCGGGGAAACCTGCGTCAATCTGTTTATGTACCTCCTCTTTTATTTTGACGTCCATGTCCGGGTGAGTCCTTCTTAACCTTTGCTTTACTGGCAGACATTCTTACCTTAATGGTAGATGATGTTCCACGATGCTGGTATCCAACCCTGGCATGTCCTGGTAGGACCAGGCGAATACATCGGGAAACTCTTTGAGAAGATTTGTTAAACTCTCGTTGGCAGTTGGACTGAGTAGTGCCCCAATCCTGATTTCTTTTCTCTCTTTTTCTGAACCTAAGTTGACCGTTTCCAACAGCTCTTTGTGATGTTTAATGGACCTTTCCTCTTGTCTGAGTAATCGGGAGATCTCTTCTGGAATTTCGTCGTCACCTTCTTCTTTAGCCTCAAATACCGGGAATTCAAAGTTGAGAGAAGGCATCGGATCGTATATTTCAACGGGGTTTAAAATAAGCAATCTGCATGACGTGATGATTTGTGTTTAGAAGAGATAGAGAGAATGCAAGAGTGTGTACAGTGTTTTTTCTTTGGAAAAACTGCTTGTTTATTATTTTTGAGTTGTTTTTTAGGATTACCATTTTCTGAAAAAGCGAAAAGAGAAAACATCAATTAAGGCGGAAATTACAGAACGGCGTTATTTTATTTATGAACAAGTCGAATCTTGAAACTACAACCCTATAAAACAAAACTATGTCGCTTTGGGAGAAGCGAAGAGGGATAATTTACAGAAAGTGAGCCCTATCAAAACATCCATTTCACCTAGGTTAAAGACGGCAATTACCATGACTTATGGATGATCTTCGGAACATTGACAGTAACCCGTTGGCGGCGAACTCCTAAGTGAATCACAAAGTCTGGTACCTTCCTTGATTTGTCTTCAGAAATAACGCTGATTTCTAGTGGAGCAGGATCATTGGAATCTGTCTCCTAGGCAGAGCTGTCGTAGGAGGATTCCTCTGTTGTATTTTGCATAGTATTTGTGCTCTCAGGTATATCTTCCCATCCAGTTGGCTGGATGTTTTCGAGCCTGATACGAGAGCTTTCGGGAGCGGCGTACTTGACCATGAAGTCGAATTTTCCACTTGGTTGTCCCAGGGTGTCCCATACTTCGTAGAACTGGAGGAGTCATCTCTCTCGATGACGTTGACCTCGAGAAAAGCATAGTTGATGAATTCTAGTCCGACAAGCTTTGCCAATTCATCGTCATACTGGATATTTTCTGAATGCCCTGAGTAATGGTCCCATGACATGGTGGGGACGCATGTATTCTGTTCAGTGATGCTCAGCTGATTTTCATTGTTCGGCTGATTTTCTTGCCCCAAGTCTCCTGGGTACGGTTGCCAGATAGGCAGGCCATCCATTGGGCCATAATAGTCGTCGTCAAAGTTGTCCTTCATTAGAGTGTCCTCCTCTAATGAGTTTGGTGGAGCACGGCATCCTTCCGGATCACAATCTCCGTACATCATTTTTACATCTGGCCTTGGTATACATCTCAGACTTTGTGCGGGATAGCAAAATGGCGTAGGCATCTCTTCCTGAGACATATAATCGTCCTTGTTGAGATAGGACTTCCACTCCTCATCTGTGTCGGAGGGATCCTCCTTGTTGATAGTATGGACTGCTTGAGACACTGGGTGAAGGAAACCTCCACTGTGGAAGAAGTCCTGAATGGGATGAAAACTTTCATCGTTAGCAGCTGTCTGGGTGCAGGTTGCAGAAAAACCAAGACCCTTCTTTGTTTTATTATCGGTAGGAATGACAAGCTGTCCCCATCCTTTTGCATTGTTACTTTCAATTGCCTCGAGAGCATCCTTGTATGAGGAAATAGAGGTTCCTCTCTCTGACTGATTTTTCGTGTTCACCGACAGTGCTTGGAACTGAGTTCCAACAACCTCCTCGGGTTTTACACAAGTAAATAATGACAAGTTACTCACGAGCAAGGCTTGTTCCCCACAAACCGTGATGAGTTGATCGTTCTTGACGAACTTCAGTTTCTGGTGCAGCGTCGAAGTGACTGCCCCAGCCTGGTGTATCCAAGGTCTTCCTAATAAACAACTGTATGTTGCCCGAATGTCCATGACCTGGAAAGTGTGAGGACTGATGGTTATGGGATGGTCGACTTCGCCGATAACTGCTTTCCGAGATCTGTCAAAGGCTTTGACGATGACCTCACTGCCCCTCATCGGGGATCCTTTGAATGATAGTCGCATTAAGGTGGACTTCGGCATAACTTTGATGGCCGATCCTGTATCTACCAGTACGCTGGCTAAAGCATCGTCCTGGCAGTTGACTGTGATATTGAGCGCCATGTTGTGACTTTTGCCTCCCACTGGCAAGTCCTCATCACTGAACCCTAAGTTGTTGCAGGAAGTGATGTTAGAGATGATGCTATCGAACTATCGTATTGACACATCCTGTTCCACAAAGGCCTGCTCTAAGACTTTCTGTAGAGCCTCTCCGTGGGCTTCGGAACTGAGTAAAAGGGATAGCACTAAGATCTTTGAAGGATTTTGTAACAGCTGATCAACAATGTTGTATTCACTCCTTTGGATGAGCTTCAGCATCTCATCATTGTTTTTCAAAAGGTCGGGATTACTGGACTGACCGACTGGTGGATTGGGAACTTCCGTTTGAGGTTTCTTTCCTCTGTTAGGTTCTCCAACTCCTTTGTTGAAGATTCGACCGCTCCGTGTTACTCGACTGATGTCTGCGATATTTACGACGGAGGGTAATGGAATTTCCTTTCCATTCTCGATTATTGTCGCACCGTACTTGTAAGGGATCGCCTTAGCTGACTCATACGGTAATGGTCCTGGTAGATAAATAACTACAGGAGTCTTCTGATTTCTCTGACTGTCGTAAGTAACTTCAATCAGCTCCTGGCTAGGAACCTTTGATTCGTCCAGTAGAGGGATGATTGTACAAACATCCTTGTTTTGTTGATGATCAGAGATTATGACAACGTCTCTGATTTGATCAACGAAGTAGTCCGGCGTCCAGTCGATTGGCTCGGAACTCGGACATGGGCGAATCTCTCTACGATCCACCTGACCTTGAAGAGCTGCCTGCACAAGGTAGCATCCTTGGTTATTCTCCGAGCAGACCCTACAGCGTTCATAGTTATGTGGTGGCACCTGGCCACACCCGCTTTGAATACAGTGTAACCTCACTAGGTCAGTTCCCACAGATCGGACATCCTAATTTTGACGCCGAGTAGGGTTTCCATTAAGCACACTGATATGGTGTGTGTCTTCATCCATATAGATCGGAAGCCACCAGTGGTTTAACAAGTGTTGCAAAGTTCTCTGAACGACAGCACACCCTTGGTTACTCTCACTGCATACTTTGTAGTTCAGATAATCGTAAGAAGTGAGAAAACCGAGTTGGACTTGCCTGGCGTGTAACTCCACTAAGCTGGTCTTCATTAAGCGAATATCGAAGATTTGAACCATGTTAATCTGATAAGGATTTCTATTATGGTAGTCCTGGATCCATCCAAGATCCATCTGACGCTGGAGGGCCTCTTGTATAAAAGAGCATCCCTGTTTGTTTACCGAGCAAGTCAGACAGGAACTATAATCGTGCCGCGGTAGATTATGATACTGGCTTTGCCTTGAGTGCATCGCCACCAACTTGACATTCATTGCACAGATGTCGTGGTTCTAAATGATGTTGGAATTCGTATAAGTCATGTTGACTCCACGAACTCGATGCTCTTGGATCCATCCGAGATCCAATTGTTCCTGTAGAGCTGATTGCACCACAGAACATCCCTGATTGTTATTAGAGTAGATATCACACTGGTTATAATTATGAGGTGGCACATGGCCATATCCACTCTGTCTATAATGCATCTTGACCAAATTGGCCCTTAATAAGAGTACATTGTGAATTTGATAGTAGTCGCTAGACTCTCCCTCTATCAAATTGACTGCAGCTTTCTCGTGTTGAGGCATCGGGTTTGTAAGAACATTCGGATTCGTATCTTTAAAAGATAAGACCTCGCTCCTAACAAGCTTTTGCACATCGGCTTTGAAACTGAGATAATTTTCTATGTTATGCCCCGATCCTCCTTGATGATAAGGGCAAGTCTGACCTGCTTTGAAACAAAAAGGCAGATTTTTCGGTATTGTAAGAGGAGACCTGGTTTGGACGTGCCCCTTGACCAGTAAGGGTGGAAACAATTCTGCGTACAACATGGGTATAGTGTCAAACCCTAGTGGTCGCATTGTATGGTTGTTGTTATATGGAGGACGAGCCTACTGAAGAGGCTGTTGTGTCCTTTGCTGATATTGCTGTTGATTAGGTTAGCTCTGCGCAACCTGAGGCTGATACGTAGAAACAGGCGCAGGGTTGATAGTAGGAGTTATAGCTTTTACTGGTTGATAACGTCGCCTTTGCTTTCCGAGAGAGATATTCCCAATATCCTGCTCTTTTTTCTTAGGGAGAGCATTACTGTATCGTTTTGTACTACTTGATGATCCATCGTCTTTAACTAGGTGTCCTTCTCGGACCACTTCCTCAAGATGAACTTCCATACCGACCATCTCAGTGAAGTCACTGGGCGCACTGGCAACCATTTTATCGTAGTAAAATGAGCTTAAGGTTTTCAAGAAAATCTTTGTCATCTCCTTTTCCTCCAGAGGTGGAGAAATCTGAGCGGCAATTTCACGCCATCTCTGAGCGTACTCCTTAAAGGTTTCCTTGTCCTATTGTGACATTGATCTGAGCTGATCTCTGTCTGGTGCCATGTCCAGATTATATTTGTACTGCTGAACGAAGGCAGCGCCAAGATCTCTGAATGTGCCGATCATGGCGCAGTTTTAACCCATGTACCATTTTAATGCGGCACCGGTTAAACTATCCTGAAAGTAGTGAATGAGCAGCTCCTGGTTCTTTGTCTGAGCTGACATTCGCCGAGTGTACATCACTAAATAGCTCTGAGGGCAAGAGTTACCCTTGTACTTTTCAAAGTCGGGTACCTGGAACTTGTGTGGAACTTTCACATTGGGGACCAAGCAGAGGTCCGCGGCGTCCTTTCCAAATAAATCCTGACCGCGAAGGGCCTGCAATTCTTTATGCATTTCCAGGAACTGTTCCTGGAATTCATTCATTCTATCGAACATACTGTCATTTCCACCAGAAGGTATCTGGGAAATCTGTCCTTCCGGGACAATGTGTACCACGGGCGGTGGTATATTCATTATGGTCGAGACTCTCGGTGCCTCCCGAAGTTTGTAACCTTCAGGAGTTGCTGTCTTATCCCTGGCATCTTTGCTTTCTCGAAATTTGTAACCTTCAGGCCCAGCGGTTCCTGCTGCGGTTCCCTGATCCTCAGTGATTGGCGGAACATATCCTTCCGGGATATATTTGAGTGGCATGCCCCAGGGACGATCTTTCGGCATTTTTTACCTAGGATCATACTTTTCCACTATGGGCATTGATGTGATCTCTGAGATCACAGTCCGTTGTTGTTGCATCTGAGCTTCTGCTAGAGCTTGCATGTCATTATGAAGCTTTCTCAGATCCTCTTTCAGAGTGTCGATCTCTTCTCTCAACTCTTTGTTCTCTTCCTCGAGATCATCCATCTTTTTCTGATGATTGGCTTGAGTATTGTACGAATGAGACAGTTTGACTCTAGAACCGAGACACAAACGTGAGATTCGTAGGTAAGAAGAATGCATTTACGCGAGAATGATGAATGATGTTCAATCATTATATTAATTGTATGTTTTTTTTGTTTATTCAAAGTAAACTTCGACAATTATATTGCAAATATCAAACAGTGGGGAAACCCTGTTTTATTGAATTCAAAGGATTGCGGAAACGGAAATACAGTAGATTACAAAGTGCTGAAAAAGGAAACCTAAACTAATGGATCCTGAGTCCTTTCTGAGGAGAGCTCAGGTGCTGGTTCTGGCACTTTCCTTTTCTTTGACCGCGGCTCTTCAGCCGTTGTCGGGTTGTCATTCCTTTGCCAAGTGAAAGGAGCGAGCAAATTCCTTTGGTTATCCTGATTTTCTACAGCATGTTGCTCTAAAATTTCAATCAGAGCATCTTTATCTTTTAGTAGCTGCTGTATTTTCTTGCACTCCACATTGAGAATATGGTACTTGTTCCTCCAAGACCTCTTCTCCTGTTGAACTTTACTGAGAGTAACCTGAAGCTTTTCTGTCTCAGACATAAAATAAAGGGCAGAGTCCTTAATGGAAGAACTTCCTGACGAGGGTAAGGCATCCTCAGCTTGAGAGCTCTAGTTTGTACCCAGTGGAGATAAGGCTCCATCGAGACATAATCTGGTTTTCCTAGAGACTCTCGTCCTTTCCTATGAACGTGTTTCCAAGCATGCACTATTTCTGTCTATAGTGCTCTGTCATTTTATCCTTCCTTGAAGAAAATACCTTCCAGATGGGCATTACGCGGGATATGCCTCATTGGGTATCCGAATTGACGACGAACTAACATCGGATGATAGTTGATTCCTCCCTTAGTTCCTATAAGGGGTATATTTGGGAAATTTCTACAACGGTCAATGATCTGATCCCATTGTAGATTTGATTGTACCAATCGATGCCCGAGTTAGTAAGAGACATGATTCTCTGCGACCAACTTAAAGTATTCTTTTGATCCCAAAATGCAGCAGACTTAGGCAAATGGGAAGTGAACCACTTGTAAAGCAAGGGTACACAGCACGTGATCATTCCTCTGCTGTATAAATTCCTTAAGTGTACCGAATGATACGCATCTGCGAGTAAGGTCGGTACAGGGTTTCCAATCAGGAAAATCTTAATGGCGCTGATATCTATGAAGTTATCAATGTTGGGAAACAAAAATAACCCGTAAGTGAGAAAAACAAAGATGCTCTCGAAAGCGGCCACGTTCCCTATACTAGCGAAGTATAGAGCTTTCTTTGTCAAGAATTGGGCTGGCAAACCTTGGATGCCACCCTTAGTGGTCCTATGAGTCCTGACTTCTGACTCGTCCAGATAAATTGCTCGTGCAATGAATTAATCCTTTGGAATTTCTTCTAGTCCAGAAAAGGGAGCCTGATCCGTGATATACAGATCAGTCAGGTGAGAATACTCCTCCAGCATTGGTGCTAGCTGATAATCCGGGAATGTGAAATAGTGATAAACCGGATCGTAGAACTGGATTAACGTAAACAGGATTCCTTCAATTACATGGACCCTTAATAAAGACAGTAGTCCTCCATACTTAGCTCTGAAAGCCTCGTGGTTGGTGATCATTCTCGCCAAACCTCTCAAATCCTCTAACTTTGGAACCTTGAAGGTGTACTTATGAGTTTTCCTTCTACCGCAATCCATTAGCGCAATCCTCTTTTTCTCTGACATTTGCAATCATTGTCTTAGTTTAATTTGAAAAAGAGAGACTAGAAGAGAAGATTTTTTCTGTTTTAATATTTTTTAAATGAATGTATGAATGCAGCACACAAAAACATAGAAAAAACATAGGGTCAAAGGGTCGGTGTCATGAAGTCAAGGCTCTACCCCCCCCCCCCCCAAAGGTTTATACTGGTGATTTTTGTACATGTCCGCAAAATCATTGACCCCTCTTAGGATGACAACAGCAAGCGTATCGCCAGCGAGCTGATGTATCCTAGAGTGATCTCAGATAAGGGTAGTATCGCGTGACAACTATTTCCGATAGCTTCCGCACTACAAAATGGCTTAAGTCTGCTAAAAACCTCAGCTTCTCAGATAACCCAGTCGACCACACTACTTTCAACAACCGAAGTCATATAGGCAATGTATCTGCAAAGGGAGTCTCCACTGAGTTTGATGGTCGATCGGGGGCTCTTAACTGGAATTCACTCCCAATATGATTACCCGCATTGCCATCACCTATCTTAGGTGTATACTCAATCTTTCCACATGCGGCATCACACGCATTCCCATTAGCAGAAAAAAAAACACAGATATCAATTAGGAAAAGCAGTATATATATTTGTTTTAAGTATCCTAGACCTCTAGTCTTATGATCCTAACAGACAACGGCTCCCCAGCAGAGTTGCCATTTCTGTGAACTTTGAACTTCATCATAAGAGATAGAAGAAAGAATGATCGTCCCTAGTAAAGTCGGCCTTTCTATGCTATTTCTGAACTTAAGATTTCTACCGAAGATTGTAAGAAAGAGAAGTAAGCCCCACGGTGGGCGCCATTTTTCTGTGTAGAAAAATGGGGACGGCCGTGACTAGATCTTACTTTGGCTGGCCCCACGGTGGGTGCCATTTTTCTGTAGCGAGCGATTTTGGACGTGGTTCTTAAGAACTGCCGCTCTGGGGTACTATAGGTCGATTCATTTTTTATCCTATTGAAGCTGATGAAGGAAGGGAAATAGATGTCTCCAATTAACCCTGCTTGCATACTGAGTTTGAACGGCGGTCTGTTAGGTTACAAATGCTATGTGGATGTGGGTCCCAATCTTTGGTTATTTTGTTAAGAATAGAATGCCTGGACTATCTATGAGGTTTTTGGTAAGATCTTAAGACTTAGTGCTTTTCGATTGATGTATGACAGTATGGGATTTTGGGTTTTTTGACGAGTATGCTCGCTAAGATTTTTTCAATCTTATGCCTACGTATTCGTGTTTAACGAATCAGGGAAATCAGAGTGATCATAGTTCCTCCTATTCTATGGGAGGAAAAATGTTGTTTTGATGTCTTGTTCAAAGCCCAAGACGTGAAGCTAAAGGGAGTATATGTTTCTTTTTCAAAGCCCAAGATGTGAAGCTGAAGGGTCTATTTGTATCTTGTTCAAAGCCCAAGATGTGAAGCTAAAGGATTTTTTAGAGAGAATTTGTCATCTCTAAAGGGGAATTATTGATGTTTGTATGCTGTGACCAAGGCGCAACTTTGATGCTAAAAGGTTGATTGACTTAACCGGGGTTTTCTTTATACGAAGCCTAAGAGGAGGCTATTGACCCAACAAGAGGGTGGGTTTTATCTGTCTCGTACAAAGCCCGAGATAGAGGCTAAAAAGGGGTTGACTCAACAAGAAAATCTTTTATACTCAACAAGAGAGTGTTTTGCTATCTCGTACGAAGCCCGAGATGGAGGCTGAAGTGGTTTGACTCAACAAGAGAGCCTTTTATACTCAACAAGAGAGTGATTTTCTATCTTGTACGAAGCCCGAGATGGAGGCTAAAAGGTTTGACTCAACAAGAGAATCTTTTATACTCAACAAGAGAGTGTAGGGAGAATCATTGTACCAAGCCCAAGAGGAGGCTAAATGTGCTGGTGACTGTTTCAGTTGAGTGACAGGTCCAGTGTGTTGGATAAAAGTGAAAATCAGTTCTTATAAAGAGACTGATTAAAGGTATGTTTATGCTTTGGGATTGATCAGAGCATCAGGGTTATTTCCTATTCTTTAAGGAAACGGGAAATCCAAAGGATATTGAGACTGTCCAAGTCTACTGGCGTTCAAGAAATAGATTCTTAGATAGCGAAGGCACGTTGTATGATGCCTGAGAGAAGGCTGGTATGTTAAGGGATGAAGGTCTAGACTCTTTTGAAAGACTGCTTTATTAAGATGACTAGTTTCTGTTCCTATACCTTTAAGAGGCCGTCGGGATAATTTGTACGAAGCCCAAGAGGAGGCAGGAAACTTTTAAGAAGCAGAAGGGACAATTTGTACGAAGCCCAAGAGGAGGCTCTCTTTGCTGAGGAAGAATCATTATACAAAGCCTAAGAGGAGGCTGTGAAAACTTCTAAGAAGCCGACGGGTCCTTGTACAACGCCCAAGAGAAGGCGGGGATGCTTTTAAGAAGCCTATGGGTCCCCAAACCCTGAGAAATTCAAGACATGCCATTCACTGAGAACAGATCAAGCCAGGAAAGTTCTAGAATTTGGAAGAAACTCAAGAGATGCCATTAACGGAGAAAAGATCATCTCTGGGGAGTTAGAGTTTCTTTGACAATTTCTAATGGTGACAGTCTGAGAAAGGGTTCACCGAGAATGCTGTCTTTCACGTCTCCATATTGTTTAACCCCAAGAGGAGGGAAGACTGTGTCTGGTAATCCTATGGGGATCTAGTTTTGTCTATTTTAAGAGTGATCAACAGGGCTTTACCTAGTGCTAGATGTAGTTGCCGGGGAACACTCTAAATAACTATACTAGTATTACACAGTATATAAAGTATGTGAAAGAAGACTTACAGTGAGCAGCCCCACAATACCGTTATATATATGAAAGCGGTAAATGAAAGCAGGTAAACACTTACTCGGTGGTAGAGCTTCCATGCTGTTTGTTTAGTTGTTCAACAAAGGGAAATTGAAAAACAACAGTATATTTCAAAATCAAAGGAGAAAGTGATTTGAAAAGGAAATTGTCGGGGCTTACAGCTCAAGGAGAGGCCCAGGGTTTGATTTTGAACTGGGGATCGCGCCGAGATTTTCTTTTAATGCAGAGAGACTTATACAATATCTAAGGCCCAAAAAGGTTTTGGTTAAAAGGGGATTGGGTCTTACACTCTAATAGAGGCCCAGAGGTTTTTTCGTTTTGAAATGGCGATCGCGCTGAGGTTTCGGATGGTATCGGGACTTATACAATACACTGAGGCCCAAATCATTTTGGCTTTCAAAAGGGGTTGGGTCTTACACTCTATTAGAGGCCTAAAGGATTAAGGAATGGGTCTTATAGCTCAAGGAGAGGCCCAGAGGTTTATTTTAAACGGGCGATGATCGCGCCGAACTTTTGAAATACAACGGGACTTATACAACATTTGAGGCCCAAAAAGGTTTGTATTTTACAAACGATTGGGTCTTACACTCTATTAGAGGCCCAAAAGTGTTTGAAAAAGTTTGATGAGGGTTCAATTAATCAAAAACCCTAATTTGTTTTCAAAATGTATTTTAATTGAATAAAAAATTCAATTAAAAATGACCAAAATTGTTTAACATGTGGAAAACAAATTGTGATCTTGGATTAATGTTTCAAAAATCAAGTTTTGACCTACAAAATGATTAGAAGTCACTAAAATTTGCAAAATCAAGAAGGAAAAAATACTTTAAATGTCAAAAATAATTAAAATATTAATTCGTTGCAAAAATATCAATTATGTGAAATAAATAATATTTTTGGGATTTTTTGGTAAAATAAAACATTTTAACATTTTTGTGAATTATTGAAAAAAGAATCAACTCAAAATCATTAAAACTCAGAGAGAAATTAATTTTTGAATCAATTAAATAAAATCACAAAATTCAAATATTTGAATATTTGAAAAAAGGCGACAAGAACAAGGCAAGAACACGCGCCCTCCCTCTGTTTCTGCAGATTTGCATTTTCGATCCAATCTCACTGAATACTTGATGATATCATGCAATCTACTCGTCAAAACCTCACGATCATGTCTATGGTCTTTAATTTCATTTATATTAAGCATGGAATAAGAAATCAAAGAGAAACCTCAAGAACCCAAAAATTTGCATGAAGGTTTAGAAATTCCACACACGATTCAAACAAAGCAATTGATTGAGGGAAAACACTCTATGCATGATTATGAACATATGGCCAAATTATTGTGCAGCAAAAAATGCATGGATCATAGAGTTAGAAGAGCTCATGCTTACCTCTTGCAGCTGGTGATCGTGTTTTGTGTTAGAGGTGAAACATCTAGTTTCCAAGGATGTAGATAGCTTCCCTAGGTGCCATGGAGTGTGTCTGGATGCTTGGAGTGAATTGAAATGATCTGGAACTTGGGATGGTACCCCAACTGTAAATCCGTCAAGAACTTGAGCAATTGGCTAGTGATTTTGTGATTTTAGTGTTCCAGATGTTATGTGAGTGTTTGGATCACTTCTATATGATGTTTATGAGGCGTGTGTGTGATTAGTTTGGTTGGAATAGCTCTCAAACTCAAAACCCGATAGTGACTTGTTTTGGAAGGCAAATTTGGAAGTGAGAAGGTGATTTTAAGGAAAGCATCTGTTTGATGGCTTTGGTGTACTCAAACTGATCACAAATGAGCTCTATTTAAAGTAGAGTAAGTTTGTTTTGCAAGGAATAGTGAATGGCAATTCCTACATAGGTTTGGCCAATGTTGAGCAATGAGAATCCAAGTATCCTCTAGCCATTGACTAGAGGTTAGGGCACAGCCTGCTGGTTCCCTTGGTCTTGGATAAGTCTTGACTGAATTCAGTTGGAAATGGATCAGTCGATGCCACCTTGGTGCATCCATTAAATGCCCTAATCCAAAATTGGAGTCTTGTCCCTCTTTTAGGGATTTCTAAGTTTGGCATGCTATTTTTGATTCCAAAGACTTGGGAGGCTTGGGATCAGAGTTGGTTCCTCCTTGGTCCCCCCTTGAGGTGTTCAGATGGATAGAGTTACTTGTCATTTGTACAAATTGGACAAATCGAGCAAAACTCCCAAATCTGCCTTGCCATGACAGTTTGCAGCAAGGCATATTGGCATTATCATATCTCATGGCTCAAGTGGAATTTGATGGAGTTCTTGGCCATTTTGGAAAGCCCTCATATGATACAACAACTGTTTGATCATAGTTGGTTTTGATACTTTTTGGATCCAAGTGAAAAATGCCCCTACATTTGGAAAAAAGTGAAGGCAGATTCTGACTTAGTGAAAATTTCACTAAGTGTTGGAAAAAAGTGACATTTTCACTTTTTGTGATTTTGATCATTCCATAACTTAAAATCCATGAAGAATTGGAATGAGTTATGTTTGAAGCTTTTGTAGAGGGCCATGAGACCTACAAATCCAGCTTTGGAAATGGAAAAATGGCCTTGTGGTTTAGGAGTTATGACCCTCCAAAGTTGGTACCCTAGCCACTTAGAAAAATTTCTAAGTTTTTATGGTTACCCCTTTTACAAGTTATCCCACTTTTCTTGATTTTTTTGATGAATGATGATTCCAATCATACATTAACATCATTTTAGGGTCAAATAACCATAATTGTGAAAAATCTCAAAAAGTCAAAGTTTGACTTTTGTACACAGTTGACTTTTTGTCAGATGAATTCCAAACTGTGCGATCCTCTATGAAATCAAGTCCTTGACTTAAATCAAACTTGATGGATTGATTTCATAGGTGTTATAGGGTGTATTGAATCATGTCCTAGGATTTGTGAGCATGTCCTGGTCAAAAGTCAAAGGTACAGTTGACTTTTCCCGCGAAACCCTAATTGTGGTTCTGATGAACTTGAAACTTGTGAATCAAGCTTCTTGGATCAATCCATTGTTGAAAATGGATCAATGTGGTGTTTCAGGGACCCTCAAATCATGTCTTCAGGTCTTGGCTCATGTTTTGTTCCGAAAGTCAACTTAGGGGTGAATTAGGTCAAGAAACCCTAATTCCTGATTTTTTATGAATGCTTCCCCTGAGGCAAAATTGACTTGATAATTGGGTTTATGATGTCCCTTGGAGCATCCTAGGTTGTGCTTTAAAGCATTGGCTCATGCCCAGAGGAAAATTTCCATCTGGAGGCCCTGGTCGACCAAAACCCTAATTTGGTGACACTGGCGGTCTTGAGGCTTGATCCACTCAGAATGCTGCAACCTTGTTCTTGATTCTTGCTGTGGGAGTCCTCTTGATCCTTTGTGGATATTTGATAGGTTAGACAAGTTGAAGATCATGTCACTTCTTTGATTGATCCTTTGTCTAAGAGCTCTGAGAGGGCTTGAAACCATAAGTTTGACTGTAGTGGATGCTCACCCATCTTTGGGGAGACTAATGAGGCATAATGACACACCCATATTGTGATGATGATTTTCACAATGATGGGAAATCTTAGTGGTCAAAATTTGGGGTATGACAAAGTGAATCCCAGTTAAGAGTCCCCGGTCGACCATCAAACTCAGTGGAGACTCCCTTTGCAGATACATTGCCTATACGACTTCGGTTGTTGAAAGTAGTGTGGTCGACTGGGTTATCTGAGAAGCTGAGGTTTTTAGTAGACTGAAACCATTTTGTAGTGCGGAAGCTATTGGAAATAGTTGTCACGCGATACTACCCTCATCTGAGATCACTCTAAGATGCATCAACTCGCTAGCGATCCGCTTGTTGTTGTTATCCCAAGAGGGGTCAATGATTTTGCGGACAGGTACAAAAAATCAACAGTATAAACCTTTGGGGATGGGTAGAGCCTTGACTTCATGACACCGACCCCATGTTTTTTCTATGTTTTTGTGTGTTGCATTCATGCATTTATTTCATTAAAAAACATTAAAAAAAAACAAAGAAAAATCTTCTCTTCTAGTCTCTCTTTTTCAAATTAAACTAAGACAATGATTGCAAATGTCAGATAAAGGGATTACGTTATGGATTTCGGTAGAAGGAAAACTCACAAGTACACCTTCAAGGTTCCAAAACTAGAGGATTTGAGAGGTCTGGCGAGAATGATCACCAACCCCGAGGCATTCAGAGCCAAGTATGGAGGATTGTTGTCTCTATTAAGGGTCCATGTAATTGAAGGAATCCTGTCCACACTAATCCAGTTCTACGATCCGGTTTATGACTGTTTCACATTCCTGGATTATCAACTAGCACCAACACTTGAGGAGTACTCTCACCTGACTGATTTGCATATTACTGACCAGGCTCCCTTTTCTGTACAGGAAGAAATTCCAAAGGATCAAACCATTGAGAGAATAATCTATTTGGACGAGTCAGAGGTCAGGACTCACATGACCACTAAGGGTGGAATCCAGGGTTTGGCAGCCCAGTTCTTGACAAAGAAAGCTCTGTACTTTGCTAGTATAGGGAACGTGGCCGCTTTCGAGAGCATCTTTGTTTTGCTCACCTACGGGTTATTTTTGTTTCCCAACATCGATAACTTTGTAGATATCAATGCCATTAAGGTTTTTCTGATTGGAAACCCTGTACCGACCTTGCTCACAGATGCTTATCATTCTGTACACTTAAGGAATTTGTACAACGGAGGAATGATCACATGCTGTGTACCCCTGCTGTACAAATGGTTCACTTCCCACTTACCCAAGTCTACTGCATTTTGGAATCAAAAGAATACTTTACGTTGGTCGTAGAGAATCATGTCTCTTACCAACTTTGACATCGATTGGTACAATCGAATCTATGACGGGATCAGGATCATCGACCGTTGTGGAAATTTCCCAAATGTACCCCTTATAGGAACTAAAGGAGGAATCAATTATCATCCAATTTTAGTTCGTCGTCAATTTGGATACCCGATGAGGCATGTCCAGCGTAATGCTCATCTGGAAGGTCTTTTCTTCAAAGAAGGAGAAAATGACAGGGAACTAAAGACGGAAATAGTGCACGCCTGGAAACACGTTCATAGGAAAGGAAGAGAGTCTCTAGGAAAACCAGACTGTGTCTCAGTGCAGCCTTATCTCCACTGGGTACAAACTAGAGCTCTCAGCTGAGGATGCCTTACCCTCGTCAGGAAGTTCTTCCATTAAGGGACTCTGTCCTTTATTTTATGTCTGAGACGGAAAAACTTCAGGTTACTCTGAACAAAGTTCAGCAGGAGAGGAGGTCTTGGAGGAACAAGTATCATATTCTCAATGTAGAGTGCAAGAAAATACATCAACTATTGAAAGAAAAGATGCTCTGATTGAGATTTTAGAGCAACATTTTGTAGAAAATAAGGATGACCAAAGGAATTTGCTCACTCCTTTCACTTGGCAAAGGAATGACGACCCGACAACGGCCCAAGAACCCCGGTCAAAGAAAAGGAAAGTACCAGAACCAGCACCTGAGCTCGCTTCAGAGAGGACTCAGGACCCATAAGTTTAGATTTCCTTTTACAACACTATGTAAATTACTGTACTTCCATTCTGCAATCCTTTGAATTCAATAAAACGGGGTTTCCCCACTGTTTGATATTTGCAATCTAATTGTCAAAGTTTACTTTGCGTAAACAAAAAAATATATACAGTTAATGTAATCATTGCATATCATTCATCATTCTCGCATAAACGCATTCTTCTTACCTACGAATCTCACGTTTGCGTCTCAATTCTAGAGTCAAATTGTCTCATTCGTACAATACTCGGGCCAATCGTCAGAAAAAGATGGATGATCTCGAGGAAGAGAACAGAGATTTAAGGGAAGAGATCGACACTCTAAAAGAGGATCTGAGAAAGCTTCATAACGACATGCAAGCTCTGGCAGCTGCTCAGATACAACAACAATGGACTGTGATCTCAGAGATCACATCAACGCCCATAGTGGAAAAGTATGATCCTAGGTACAAAATGACGAAAGATCGTCCCTGGGGCATGCCTATTAACTATATCCCGGAGGGATATATTTTGCCGATCACTGAAGATCCGAAAACTGCGGCAGGATCCGCTGGGCCTGAAGGTTACAAACTTCGGGAAAGCGAAGATGCCAGGGGCATCACGGTAACTCCTGAAGGTTACAAACTTCGGGAGGCACCGAGAGTGTTGGCCATAATGACTATACCACCGCCCGTGGTACACACTGTCCCAGAAGGACAGATTCTGCAGATACCTTCTGGTGGAAACGAAAGTATGTTCGACAGAATGAATGAGTTCCAGGAATAATTCCTGGAGATGCAGAAAGAACTGCAAGCCCTTCGCGGTCAGGATTTATTTGGAAAGGACACCGAAGACCTTTGTTTGGTCCCTAATGTGAAAGTTCCACACAAGTTCCAGGTACCCGATTTTGAAAAGTACAAGGGTAACTCTTGCCCTCAAAGCCACTTGGTGATGTATGCTCAGCGAATGTCAGCTCAGACAAAGAACCAAGAGCTACTGATTCACTACTTTCAGGATAGTTTAACCGATGCCGCATTAAAATGGTACATGGGTTTAAACCGCACTAAGATCGACACTTTCAGAGATCTTGGCGCTGCCTTCGTTCAACAATATAAGTATAACCTGGACATGGCACCAGACAGAGATCAACTCAGATCGATGTCACAAAAGGACAGGGAAACCTTTAAGGAATACGCTCAGAGATGGCGTGAAATTGCCGCTCAGATTTGTCCACCTCTTGAGGAAAAAGTGATGACAAAGATCTTCTTGAAAACCTTAAGCTCATTTTACTACGACAAAATGGTCGCCAGTGCGCTCAGTGACTTCACCGAGATGGTGGGCATGGGAGTTCGTCTTGAGGAAGTGGTCCGAGAAGGATGTTTAGTTAAAGACGCAGGATCATCAAGTAGTACAAGACGATATGGTAGTGCTCTCCCTAAAAAAGAGCAAGATATTGGGAATATCTATCCCGGAAAGCAAAGGCGACGATACTAACCAGTAGCAGCTATAACTCCTGCTATCAACCCCGCGCCTGTTCCTGCATATCAACCTCAGGTTGCTCAGAGCCAACCGAATCAACAACAATATCAGCAAAGGACACAACAGCCTCTTCAGCAGGCTCGTCCTCAATACAACAACAACCGTACAACGCGACCACCAGGGTTCGATCCTATATAGGTGTTGTATGCAGAACTGTTTCCATTATTACTGGTCAAGGGACACGTCCAAACCAGGGCTCCTTTTACAGTACCGAAAAATCTGCCTTTTTGGTTTAAAGCGGATCAGACTTGTCCTTATCATCAAGAAGGACCAGGGCATAACATAGAAAACTGTCTCAATTTCAAATCGGATGTGTAAAAGCTTGCTAGGAGCGGGGTCTTGTCTTTCAAAGATACGAATTCGAATGTTCTCACAAACCCGCTGCCTCAACACGAGAAAGCCGCAGTAAATTTGATAGAAGGTGAGTCTAACAATAGCTATCAAATTCATGATGTACTCTTATTGAGGGCCAACCTGGTCAAGATGCATTGTAGACAGAGTGGATACGGCCATGTGCCACCTCATAATTATCATCAGCGTGGTATCTTCTCTAAAAACAATCAAGGATGTTCTATTGTGAAATCGGCTCTATAGGAACAGTTGGATCTCGGATGGATCCAAGAGCATCGAGTTCGGGGAGTTAACATGACTTATGCAAGTTCTAACATCATTCAGAACCACGACACCCGTGCAATGAATGTCAACTTGGTGGCAATGCACTCAAGGCAAAGCCAGTATCATAATCTGCCACGGCATGATTACAATTCCTGTCTGACTTGCTCGGTAAACAAACAGGGATGCTCTTTTGTACAAGAGGCCCTCCAGCGTCAGATGGATCTTGGGTGGATCCAGGTCTACCATGATAGAAATCCCTGTCAGATCAACATGATTCAAATCTTCGATATTCGTTTGATGAATACCATCTTGGTGGAGTTGCACGCCAAGCAGGTCCAGCTCGATTTTCTCACTTCACATAATTATCAGAACTGTACAGTATGCAGTGAGAGCGACCAAGGATGTGCTCTCGTTCAAAGAACTTTACAATACTTGTTAAACCACTGGTGGCTTCCGATCTATATGGATGAAGACACACAACAAGTCAGCATGATTAATGGGAACCCTACTAGGCATCAAAGTCAGGATGTTCGATCAATGGAAACAGATCTAGTGAGGTTACACTACATTCAAAGCGGACGTGGCCAGGTGCCACCACAAAACTATGAGCGCTGTAGAGTCTGCTCAAAAAATAATCAAGGATGCTACCTCGTGCGAGCAGCCCTTCAGAGTCATTTGGACCGCAAAGAGATTTAACAATGTTCGGTTTCGGGGTCTATCAACTGGATGCCAGACTATTTTGCTGATCAGATTAAAGATGTGGTTGTAATCTCTAATCATGAGAGAACCAAAGATGTTTGTACCATCCTCCTTCTACTTGACGAATCGAAAGTTCCTAACCAGGAATTGATTGAAGTTACTTACGATAGTCAGAGAAATCAGAAGGCTCCTGTAGTTATCTATCTGCCGAGACCAGTGCCGTATGAATCAACTAAGGCTATCCCTTACAAATACGGTGCAATAATAGTTGAGAATGGAAAGGAAATTCCATTACCCTCCGTTGTGAATATTGCAGACATCAGTCGGGTAACACGGAGCGGTCGAATCTTCAACAGAGGAGTTGGAGAACCCAGCAAAGAAAAGGAACCTCAAACAGAAGTTCTTGATCAACCAGTCGGTCCATCCAGTAATCCCAACCTTTCAAAGAACGATGATGAGATGCTGAAGCTCATCAAAAGGAGTGAATACAACATTGTTGATCAGCTATTGCAAACTCCTTCAAAGATCTCTGTGTTATCTCTTTTACTCAATTCTGAAGCCCACGGGGAAGCTCTACAGAAAGTCTTAGAGCAGGCCTTTGTGGAACAAGATGTGTCAATAAGATAATTTGACAACATCATCTCCAACATCACTTCCTGCAACAAGTTGGGGTTCAGTGATGAAGAACTGCCGGAAGAGGGCACAAATCATAATATGGCACTCAACATTACAGTCAACTGCCAGGACGATGCTTTAGCCAGCGTACTGGTAGACACTGGATCGGCTCTCAACATCATGCTGAAGTCCACTCTAATGCGACTATCATTCAAAGGATCTCCGATGAGAGGCAGTGAGGTCGTCGTCAAAGCATTTGACGGGTCCAGAAAAACAGTTATCGGCGAAGTCGACCTTCCCATAACTATCGGTCCTCAAACTTTCCTAGTCACTTTCCAGGTCATGGACATCCGAGCAACATACAGTTTCTTATTAGGAAGACCTTGGATACACCAGGCTGGGGCAGTCACTTTGACGCTTCACCAAAAGCTGAAGTTCGTCAAGAATGACCAACTCGTCACGGTCTGTGGAGAACAAGCCTTGATCGTGAGTAACCTTTCATTATCCACTTGTGTAGAACTAGAAGAGGTTATTGGAACTCAGTTCCAAGCACTTTCGGTGAGCAATGAGAATCAATAAGAAAAAGGAACATCGATTTCCTCGTACAAAGATGCTCTCGAGGTGATCAAAAGTAACAATGCAAATGGATGGGGACAACTTGTCATTCCTACTGATAATAAAACAAAGAAGGGTCTTGGTTTTTCTGCAACCTGCACCCAGACAGCTGCTAACGATGAAAGTCTTCATCCCATTCAGAACTTCTTCCATAGTGGAGGTTTCCTTCACCTAGTGTCTCAAGAAGTACATACCATCAACGAGGGAGATTCCTCCGACACAGATGAAGAATGGAAATCCTATCTTAACGAGGACGGTTATACGTCTCAGGAAGAGGTGCCTACACCATTTTGCTTTCTGGCACAAAGTTCGAGATTTATATCGAGGTCAGAAGTCGAAATGATATACGGAGATTGTGATCCGAAAGGACGCCGTGCTCCACCAAATTCATTAGAGGAAGACACTCCCATGAAATACAACTTTGACCACGACTATTATGGCCCGATGGATGGCCTGCCTATCTGGCAGCCGTACCCAGGAGACTTGGGGCAAGAAAATCAGCCGAACAATGAAAATCAGCTGAGCATCATTGAAAAGAATACCTACGTCCCCATAGAATCATGGGATCATCACTCAGGTCATTCGGAAAATATCCAGCACGACGATGAATTTGCAAAATTTGCAGGACTAGAATTCATTAACTATGCTTTTCCCGAGGCCAACGTCATCGAGAGAGATGACTCCTCCAGTTCCAAAGAAGTATGGGACACCCTGGGACAACCAAGTGGAAAATTCGACTTCATGGTCAAGTACACTGCTCCTGAAAGCTCTCGTATCAAGCTCGAAGACATCCAACCAAATGGATGGGGTGATTTACCTGAGAGCACAAATACTATGCAAAATACAACCGAGGAATCCTCCTACGACAACTCTGCCTGGGTGACAGATTCCAATGATCCTGCTCCACCAGAAATCAGTGTTATTTCTAAAGACAAATCAAGGAAGGTACCAGACTTTGTGATTCACGGAGGAGTTCGCCGCCAATGGGTTGCAGTCGATGTTTCGAAGATCGTTCATAAGTCAAAGTAATTGCCGTATTTATCTTAACCTTTCACCATGCCGAGGTGAAACGGATGTTTTGATAGGGCTCACTTTCTGTAAATATCCCTCTTCGCTTCGCCCAAAGCGATAGAGTTTTAGTTTATAGGGTTGTAGTTTCAAGAATCGATAAAATCATAAATAAATAAACGTCGTTCTGTAATTTCTGCATTAATTGCTGTTATCTCTTTTAGTTTTTTCAGAAAATGGTAATCTTGAAAAACAATTCAAATAATAAAAACAAGCAGTAAAAAAAATACACTGCACACACTCTTGCATTCTCGCTATCTCTTCTAAAAAAATCATCACGTCGTGCAGATTGCTTGTTTTAAACCCCGTTGAAACACACGATCCGATGCCTTCTGCCAACTTTGAATTCCCAGTATTTGAGGCTGAAGAAGAAGATGACAAAGAAGTTCCAGAGGAGATCTCCCGATTACTCAGACAAGAGGAAAGGTCCATTAAACCTCACAAAGAGCCGTTGGAAACGGTCAACTTGGGCTCAGAGGAAGAGAGAAAAGAGGTCAAGATTGGGGCCCTACTCAGTCCAACTGTCAAAGAAAGTTTGATAAAGCTTCTCAAAGAGTTTCCCAATGTATTCTCTTGGTCCTATCAGGATATGCCAGGGTTGGATACCAGCATCGTGGAACATCATCTACCGTTGAGACCAGAATGTCCGCCGATAAAACAGGGGTTGAGACGAACTCATTCAGACATGGCCATCAAAATCAAAGAGGAGGTCCAGAAACAGATTGACGCAGGTTTCCTCGCCACATCAGAATATCCTCAATGGTTAGCCAACATCGTACCAGTTCCGAAAAAGGACTGAAAGGTCAGAATGTGTGTGGATTACATAGATTTAAATAAGGCTAGTCCAAAGGAAGACTTTCCCTTACCACACATTGACATACTGGTAGACAATACAGCGAAATTCAAAGTCTTCTCCTTCATGGATGGATTCTCGGGCTATAATCAGATAAAAATGGCGCTAAAATACATGGAGAAAACTTCCTTTATCACCCAATGGGGTACCTTTTGTTACAAGGTAATGCCGTTCGGTTTGAAGAAAGCCGGGGCAACCTATCAAAGGGCCATGAATACTCTGTTTCATGACATGATACACAAAGAAATAGAGGTATATGTCGATGATATGATTGCAAAATCTAAGACGGAAGAGGAGCATGTGACTCACCTGTCAAAGCTATCCGAGCGATTAAGAAAGTACAAACTCTGCTTGAATCCCAACAAGTTCACATTCGGTGTCCGTTCAGGGAAACTTTTAGGGTTCATCGTCAGCCAGAAAGGAATTGAAGTTTATCCTGACAAGGTCAAGGCCGTTCAAGAAATGCCTTCTCCAAAGACTGAAAAATAAGTCAGGGGATTCCTGGGATATTTGAACTACATTTCCAGATTTATATTCCTCATGACCGCGACATGTGCGCCAATCTTCAAATTACTCAAAAAGAATCAGGACTGCGTTTGGACAGAAGATTGCCAAACCGCCTTCGACAGTATCAAGGAATATCTGTTGAACCCATTGATTCTATCACCTCCAGTGGAAGGAAGACCATTGATCATCTATTTAACAGTCTTGGAAGGCTCAATGGGTTGCGTGCTTGGCCAACAGGACGAAACAAAAAGGAAAGAGTCTGCCATTTACTATTTGAGCAAGAAATTCATCGACTGTGAAACTCAGTACACTATGCTTGAGAAAACTTGTTGTGCTCTGGCTTGGGCAGCCAAACGTCTTCGCCAGTACATGATTTGTCACACTACCTGGTTAATCCCAGAAATGGATCCAATCAAGTATGTCTTTGAAAAACCTGTTCTCACGGGAAGAATCGCCCGTTGGCAGATGTTGTTATCAGAATAAGACATCGAATACCACGCCCAAAAAGCCGTTAAGGGGAGTATTTTAGCCGATCATTTGGCTCATCAACCAATTGACCATCAAAAATCAGTCAGATTTGACTTCCCAGACGAAGATGTCACGTACATGAAAATAAAAGATTGCGATGAACCGCTACCCAGTGAAGGACCAGAACCAGGTTCCCAATGGGGACTTATCTTTGACGGAGCTGTCAATCATTATGGAAATGGAATTGGGGAAATTATCATAACACCTCAGGGTACCCACATTCCTTTCACCGCCCGACTGACATTCAAGTGCACAAACAACGAGGCCGAATACGAAGCTTGTATCATGGGTCTCGAGGAAGCGATCGATTTAAGGATCAAAAACTTGGATGTATATGGTGACTCAGCCTTGGTTATCAATCAGATCAAAGGAGATTGGAACACATACCAATCAGGACTTATTCCTTACAAAGACTATGCGAGAAGGTTGTTGCCCTTCTTCAACAGAATCGAGTTTCATCACATCCCTCGTGAAGAGAATCTCATGGTTGATGCATTAGCCACTATCTCTTCCATGATTAGTGTAGGTCAATGGAATGACATACCTAAGATTGACATCATGCGCCTTGAACGGCTCGCTTACATCTTCACGATTGAAGCAGTTATAGACGATAGACCTTGGTATCACGATATCAAGTGCTTCCTTAAGAAACAAGGGTACCCACCTGGGGCATCTAGAAAGGACAGAAAGACCCTCAGAAGACTGGCAAGCAGCTTCTTCCTGAGCAGCGATACACTCTATAAGATAATCTTTGACATGGTCATGCTCCGATGCGTAGACAGACCAGAAGCAAACATGCTGATAAAAGAGATTCACGAAGGATCCTTTGGCACTCATGCCAACGGACACACAATGGCGAGAAAAATTCTAAGAGCAGGGTACTATTGGTTAACCATGGAATCCGACTGCTACAAGTACATGAGGAGGTGTCACAAGTGTCAGATATACTCCGACAAAGTCCATGTACCGCCTACACATCTCAAAGTTCTCTCTTCTGCATGGCCTTTTTCCATATGGGGAATCGACATGATTGGCATGATCGAGCCCAAGGCTTTGAACGGACATTGGTTCATCCTAGTAGCCATTGATTACTTCACCAAGTGGGTCGAAGCAGTGTCATACGCTAATGTAACCAGACAAGTAGTGGTCCGATTTATCAAAAACAATCTCATCTGCCGTTATGGTGTTCCAAGCCAGATCATTACCGATAATGGATCTAACTTGAACAATAGAACGATGAAAGAGTTATGCGTTGAGTTCAAGATGGAACACCATAACTCATCTCCCTACCGACCCAAGATAAATAGAGCGGTAGAAGCAGCTAATAAGAACATCAAGAAGATTGTTCAGAAGATGGTTGTAACTTACAAAGATTGGCACGAGATGTTGCCCTTTGCTCTTCACGGTTATCGTACATCTGTCCGCACTTCAACAGGGGCAACCCCTTTCTCTCTAGTATATGGTATGGAAGCAGTGCTCCCCATAGAAGTAGAGATCCCATCAATCCGAGTATTGATGGAAGCCAAGCTAACAGAGGTTGAATGGTGTCAAAGTCGACATGACGAGCTGAACCTGATCGAAGAGAAGCGAATAACGGCACTATGCCAAGGGCATTTGTATCAACAAAGAATGAAAAAGGCGTTTGACAAAAAGGTCCGACCCCGTGTCTTCAGGAAAGGAGACCTTGTGCTCAAGAAGATACAATCATTTCTCACTGATTCTCGGGGAAAATGGACTCCGAATTACGACGACCCTTACGTTGTTAAGAAAGCCTTCTCAGGCCGCGCCTTGAGACTCGCAACCATGGATGGAGAGGAGTTTACCTACCGCACGAATGTTGACGTAGTCAAGAAATACTTCGCGTAAATAAAAAAATGTCTCGGTGGATTGAAAACCCGAAAGGGCGGTCCAGGAAAAAATTAGAGACACAATCAAAAATCATCCCGGTGGATTGGAAATCTCAAAGTACAATCCAGGCAAAAGTTAGGGATAACGGCAAGTAACTATGTTCAACAGGGGCAAATCCTCAGCAGCAGTTACACCATCCGAGAAAAACTCCAGTCAAGGTCATCTTCGACGGAAGCTCAGGATGTCCAGAATTCAAAGTTGGTAGAAGGATAACGGTCGTTATGTTTCAATGTAGCCCTTTTCCCTTAAATTACCATTTTTTAAACCTTGTAAAAACTCCATTGAATCACGCATTTGGCTGATTTCCATCCTATCAATAAAATTTGAGCCCTGGTGCTTTGTTTATAATTCTCATCTGTTTTAGCTTTATAGAACGACATTTTAACATGATTGAAGATTCTTGAAATAAAACAAAAATGAATTTTACTTGTCAATTTTTTTTTTGCTTTTAAAACAAAGATGGCATTTTCTTTTGACTGTTGAACATCGAAATAACATCGATCGCTTCTCCAGAAGTAATCGAACTTCAAAGTGCAGAATCAAAGTACTCATTCTAAGCCAGTACACCTGAATGAAGGATCAACTGTGTCAGAGACCTTGTTTCATCTGACACACCCCCCGGCAGAGTTCTTACCTCCTAAGAAAGGCAGAATTGCTATTTTCTAAACCAGCGATACTTTTCATCTCCCGCTGTGGCCAAGTATCCAGTCGTGTTCATCCCTTAGTCTGTATGTCGCGTCAGTTTTGTCAGCATATACATACATACATACAGCATGCATTATTGATTTACATTCATATTCATATTGCATCACTATCACTCTAGTCGGTCTTATCCCCTAGTGATAAAAGTCCTTTTATCTATCGAGTTGTTAGTTTTTTCCTCATCAGGAAGTGAATCACCTAAACAATCTCTCCTCCAGTTTATTTTCGGATTGAAGTTGGACCATGACCACTTTGATAACTTGAACCTCTGAAAGACAAGGAGACCTTCGACAAACGACACTCTTCACCATTGAAGATGATATATTTTCTTTCCCGGATTAAGGAAAATCTCCAGAGAAATCCTCTTAATTAGAGAGTCGATAATACAGTCGTTCTTCTTCGAAAAGTTCGCTGACGGAAAGGTCATCAGCACCTCAAAATTGGATCACATCATATGGCATTTCTCCTAGAATATCTTGAGAAAAGTATGATGTAACACCCCCAAGCGACGGTAGTTTCTCAAAGAGACCTGCGTTCCCCAGTAGAGCCTACAAATGGCGTCTCCAACAGAGAAGTTTGTACACCTCTACAACTCAGACGACTGGGTTCCCCAGCAACTCTGACATCAAATCTTTTTCCATCAAATGGCATCGCCCCAGGAAAATTCGGCGAGAAGTTTGAGGAAAAACTACTACGAACAGCGTCCCTTGTCAAGAAGTTTATTGACAAAAGAAACCGAGACCAGTTCCTTGGCTGAAGGCCAGGATCGAGGGGAAGTTCATTTCAGAAAATAAGACCAGTTCCTCGGTAGGAAACCAGGATCGAGGGGAAGTTTATGTCAGCAACTAAGACCAGTTCCTTGGTAGTAAACCAGGATCGAGGGGAAGTTCATTTCAGAAACTAAAACCAGTTCCTCGGTAGGAAACCAGGATCGAGGGGAAGTTTACCTTTTCTAAGTATCATTGCTTAGCAAAAGAAGATGGATGAGAAAACTGCCATTCATAACCACCATCAAAATTTCGGGTATTCCAATATTTAATCCTCTTGCACCCCGAATGCCCAAATACCTTCGTCATTCACACCTTCGGGTCCAACAAGATTAAATAGGGGCATCTGTCATACCCCAAATTTTGACCACTAAGATTCCCCATCATTGTGCAAATCATCATCACGATATGGATGGACCATCATACCTCATTAGTCTCCCCAAAGATGGGTGAGCATCCACTACAATCAAATTTAGGGTTTCAAGCCCTATAAGAGCCTTAGACAAAGGATCAATCAAGGAATGCCATGATCTTCAACTTGTCTAACCTCTCAAATATCCACAATGGATCAAGAGGACTCCCACCTCAAGGATCAAGCACAAGGCTACAACATTCCAAGTGGATCCAACCTCAAGATCGAGAGTGTCACCAAATTAGGGTTTTGGTCGACTGGGGCCTCTAGATGGAAGTTTTCCTCTAGGCATGAGCCACGTAACACCCCCAATCTATACCCCTAAATAATTAAAGCGATAAAAAATTCATCAGAGTATAATTAAACATTCATGGCATAGACGAAGGCGTCACGTCAATTAAGACAAAACACAATAAACCTGCTCATAAAGATATGCAACAATCAGGTAGAAAATAACAGAGGAACTTAGTTCCTACTACCCACAAATCAGATACAGAATAAAAGCGGAAAATTTGCAACTGAATCTCATATATATATCACATAAAAAGTTGGTCTATCATATACAGATTAATACATATACAATCCAAAAGGTATATATATACATTTACACATAAAATCACAACGATCTCCCCGACTACCCGGTGCTAAATATCAGAGCCGACCGACAAAAGAATGAAGACCTAAGCTTCACAAAAAGACCTCCAGCATCTAATCTGCAATGCCTCATAGAGCATTCAAAACAGCAGAAGGGTGAGAAACACAATCATAATATAATTGCATACAATTATATAATAACACCAAAATACACATGTAATATTCTCACCATAACTTATACCAGAATTCAAACACAAAACAACACAATACATATCTCATATATCCATCACCAAGGCATATATAATCAAGCTCAATGCATTTATCAACAACATAAATATATATATATATATATATATATATATATATATATATATATATATATATATATATATATATATATATATATATCACTCAACAATTCCATTCACGATTCCACACAAATCAATCCATTCATGATTTATACAAATGCAAAGAGACCGACACAACGACTCTATGCAAATGCGGTACCATCCATC
Organism: Lathyrus tuberosus; assembly: GCA_022829125.1. Lineage (NCBI taxonomy): Eukaryota > Viridiplantae > Streptophyta > Magnoliopsida > Fabales > Fabaceae > Lathyrus > Lathyrus tuberosus. Next base: position 693,116 of record JALAZF010000327.1, on the reverse strand, counting down.
CGTCAATCTCATCATTAGTTCACTAAGGAACTATTGGAACCATCGCTTGTTACTTAGTGTAACTCCCCGTCGGGAAAACTATGTTCCCCGTCGCTCACACCTCTTTGTATAAGGCACACGACGTTTATGGATCGCTTTAGGTCCTCTTTGTATAAGGCACACGATCCGATCGCTTTAGGTCCTCTTTGTATAAGGCACACGATCGTCTATAATCATCGCTTTAGGTCCTCTTTGTATAAGGCACAAGATGTTATAGCGGATTCCCTCTGGAACCGATTTGTCACTCACACCCCACAAGGGCACAAGACATCACAAGAATGCATATCATGATGCTTGGCATACAATGACTCATGACATTCAAATGCACACATATACACATCCATAATCAAGCATATATCCTCAAATACAACACATTACATTTTCTTGCCCTTAGGCCACAAATCATCATCACATGCATTTTCATCACACAACCGTACACAAGTCATACGATATCCATATCAACAGCACATTGCATGATACACATCAATTACACACAACTAAAACGGTAAAAGTCGACAAAACGACACTATTCCAAATTCCTGACATAATTAAATTGGCCCTGAATCTCAAAACCATTTTAATAAGAAATTACATTTTATTAGCTTTCCAACGATACCAAGAATGTTCAAAACGGATAATCGGAGCACAAGTTACGGACTTAAACAGAAAAGACATTGCGAAAAGACAACATTTTGCACCCCTTCTGGCCATACGCATATTGCCCTGAGCCATACGCGTATTGCCCAAACTCATACGCGTACCATTATGCGTTTCAGCAGATGGCCGAGAAAAATGGAACTCCATACGCGTATTGCCCTCATCCTTCATTGCCATACGCGTATTGACTTAACCAACACGCGTATTGCCTTGAGTGATACGCGTATGGGCAGTGGAAAACCAAAAATTTTCCTGCATAATTTTTCTGCGAAAATCACTCAAACCCACTCCAAATTTTCACCTAAACACCAGAAAATTGCCAATAGATAGCACAACAACATATATCTAACATGTATCAACAATAAGGGACCTGAAAACATGATTTCCGACACAATTTAATCGGATTCTAACAATTTCAACATATTATGGTTTTTGTTCTACATTCAATTTCAATCCAAAAACAACCAAATACAAACATACATAATCATACACAAGTATAATATAATCGAGTTTCGCACCCTTACCCGAACGATTTAATCGTGTTTTCAATAGTCGGTTGATCGATTTCTTAATTCCCAAGTTTTTCTCTCTTTTCTTCTTTCTTTCTCTTTTCTTTCCCATTTCCTTCTTCTCTTTTTCTTTCTCTCTAATTTTCTCTCTTTCTATTTCTATTTTACTAACTTAAGGAAAAATAAACTGAAATGACCAAAATACCCCTACACTCAAATATCTCGCAAACGTTCCCAAAACGCAATAAAACATATTCACGATGAAAAATAATATATTATCAAATAAAAGTCAAAAATAAAATAAAATAATAATAAAATAATCAAATTGACTCGATTAAATAAAACTAACAAAAACTGGGGCGTTACAACTCTCCCCCACTTAGAAATTTTCGTCCTCGAAAATATTACCTGAAACGAACAACTCCGGATACGACTCCCACATCCGACTCTCCAACTCCCAAGTCAAATTGCCCTCAGCAGCGCCTCCCCGCGCTACTTTCATAAGCGCAATATCCTTGCACGTTAACCGCTTCAACTCGCGATCCAAAATCCTCACTGGTAATGCCTCAACCGTAAGGTTCTCCCTTACCTCAACCTCATCCATCGGAATCACATGCGACGGATCCAGAACATACTTCAGAAGATGGTCGTAACTTACAAAGATTGGCACGAGATGTTGCCCTTTGCTCTTCACGGTTATCGTACATCTGTCCGCACTTCAACAGGGGCAACCCCTTTCTCTCTAGTATATGGTATGGAAGCAGTGCTCCCCATAGAAGTAGAGATCCCATCAATCTGGGTATTGATGGAAGCCAAGCTAACAGAGGTTGAATGGTGTCAAAGTCGACATGACGAGCTGAACCTGATCGAAGAGAAGCGAATAACGGCACTATGCCACGGGCATTTGAATCAACAAAGAATGAAAAAGGCGTTTGACAAAAAGGTCCGACCCCGTGTCTTCATGAAAGGAGACCTTATGCTCAAGAAGATACAATCATTTCTCACTGATTCTCGGGGAAAATGGACTCCGAATTACGACGGCCCTTACGTTGTTAAGAAAGCCTTCTCAGGCCGCGCCTTGAGACTCGCAATCATGGATGGAGAGGAGTTTACCTACCGCACGAATGTTGACGTAGTCAAGAAATACTTCGCGTAAATAAAAAAATGCCTCGGTGGATTGAAAACCCGAAAGGGCGGTCCAGGCAAAAATTAGAGACACAATCAAAAATCATCCCGGTGGATTGGAAATCTCAAAGTACAATCCAGGCAAAAGTTAGGGATAACGGCAAGTAACTATGTTCAACAGGGGCAAATCCTCAGCAGCAGTTACACCATCCGAGAAAAACTCCAGTCAAGGTCATCTTCGACGGAAGCTCAGAATGTCCAGAATTCAAAGTTGGTAGAAGGATAACGGTCGTTATGTTTCAATGTAGCCCTTTTCCCTTAAATTACCATTTTTTAAACCTTGTAAAAACTCCATTGAATCACGCATTTGGCTGATTTCCATCCTATCAATAAAATTTGAGCCCTGGTGCTTTGTTTATAATTCTCATTTGTTTTAGCTTTATAGAACGACATTTTAACATGATTGAAGATTCTTGAAATAAAACAAAAATGAATTTTACTTGTCAATTTTTTTTTTGCTTTTAAAACAAAGATGGCATTTTCTTTTGACTGTTGAACATCGAAATAACATCGATCGCTTCTCCAGAAGTAATCGAACTTCAAAGTGCAGAATCAAAGTACTCATTCTAAGCCAGTACACCTGAATGAAGGATCAACTGTGTCAGAGACCTTGTTTCATCTGACACACCCCCCGGCAGAGTTCTTACCTCCTAAGAAAGGCAGAATTGCTATTTTCTAAACCAGCGATACTTTTCATCTCCCGCTGTGGCCAAGTATCCAGTCGTGTTCATCCCTTAGTCTGTATGTCGCGTCAGTTTTGTCAGCATATACATACATACATACATCATGCATTATTGATTTACATTCATATTCATATTGCATCACTATCACTCTAGTCGGTCTTATCCCCTAGTGATAAAAGTCCTTTTATCTATCGAGTTGTCAGTTTTTTCCTCATCAGGAAGTGAATCACCTAAACGATCTCTCCTCCAGTTTATTTTCGGATTGAAGTTGGACCATGAACACTTTGATAACTTGAACCTCTGAAAGACAAGGAGACCTTCGACAAACGACACTCTTCACCATTGAAGATGATATCTTTTCTTTCCCGGATTAAGGAAAATCTCCAGAGAAATCCTCTTAATCAGAGAGTCGATAATACAATCGTTCTTCTTCGGAAAGTTCGCTGACGGAAAGGTCATCAGCACCTCAAAATTGGATCACATCATATGGCATTTTTCCTAGAATATCCTGAGAAAAGTATGATGTAACACCCCTAAGCGACGGTAGTTTCTCAAAGAGACCTGCGTTCCCCAGTAGAGCCTACAAATGGCGTCTCCAACAGAGAAGTTTGTACACCTCTACAACTCAGACGACTGGGTTCCCCAGCAACTCTGACATCAAATCTTTTTCCATCAAATGGCATCTCCCCAGGAAAATTCGGCGAGAAGTTTGAGGAAAAACTGCTACGAACAGCGTCCCTTGTCAAGAAGTTTATTGACAAAAGAAACCGAGACCAGTTCCTTGGCTGAAGGCCAGGATCGAGGGGAAGTTCATTTCAGAAACTAAGACCAGTTCCTCGGTAGGAAACCAGGATCGAGGGGAAGTTTATGTCAGCAACTAAGACCAGTTCCTTGGTAGTAAACCAGGATCGAGGGGAAGTTCATTTCAGAAACTAAAACCAGTTCCTCGGTAGGAAACCAGGATCGAGGGGAAGTTTACCTTTTCTAAGTATCATTGCTTAGCAAAAGAAGATGGATGAGAAAACTGCCATTCATAGCCACCATCAAAATTTCGGGTATTCCAATATTTAATCCTCTTGCACCCCGAATGCCCAAATACCTTCGTCATTCACACCTTCGGGTCCAACAAGATTAAATAGGTGCATCTGTCATACCCCAAATTTTGACCACTAAGATTCCCCATCATTGTGCAAATCATCATCACGATATGGATGGACCATCATACCTCATTAGTCTCCCCAAAGATGGGTGAGCATCCACTACAATCAAATTTAGGGTTTCAAGCCCTATAAGAGCATTAGACAAAGGATCAATCAAGGAATGCCATGATCTTCAACTTGTCTAACCTCTCAAATATCCACAATGGATCAAGAGGACTCCCACCTCAAGGATCAAGCACAAGGCTACAACATTCCAAGTGGATCCAACCTCAAGATCGCGAGTGTCACCAAATTAGGGTTTTGGTCGACTGGGGCCTCCAGATGGAAGTTTTCCTCTGGGCATGAGCCACGTAACACCCCCAATCTATACCCCTAAATAATTAAAGCGCTAAAAAAATTCATCAGAGTATAATTAAACATTCATGGCATAGACGAAGGCGTCACGTCAATTAAGACAAAACACAATAAACCTGCTCATAAAGATATGCAACAATCAGGTAGAAAATAACAGAGGAACTTAGTTCCTACTACCCACAAATCAGATACAGAATAAAAGCGGAAAATCTGCAACTGAATCTCATATATATATCACATAAAAAGTTGGTCTATCATATACAGATTCATACATATACAATCCAAAAGGTATATATATACATATACACATAAAATCACAACGATCTCCCCGACTACCCGGTGCTAAATATCAGAGCCGACCGACAAAAGAATGAAGACCTAAGCTTCACAAAAAGACCTCCAGCATCTAATCTGCAATGCCTCATAGAGCATTCAAAACAGCAGAAGGGTGAGAAACACAATCATAATATAATTGCATACAATTATATAATAACACCAAAATACACATGTAATATTCTCACCACAACTTATACCAGAATTCAAACACAAAACAACACAATACATATCTCATATATCCATCACCAAGGCATATATAATCAAGCTCAATGCATTTATCAACAACATAAATATATATATATATATATATATATATATATATATATATATATATATATATATCACTCAACAATTCCATTCACGATTCCACACAAATCAATCCATTCATGATTTATACAAATGCAAAGAGACCGACACAACGACTCTATGCAAATGCGGTACCATCCATCCGTCAATCTCATCATTAGTTCACTAAGGAACTATTGGAACCATCGCTTGTTACTTAGTGTAACTCCCCGTAGGGAAAACTATGTTCCCCGTCGCTCACACCTCTTTGTATAAGGCACACGACGTTTATGGATCGCTTTAGGTCCTCTTTGTATAAGGCACACGATCCGATCGCTTTAGGTCCTCTTTGTATAAGGCACACGATCGTCTATAATCATCGCTTTAGGTCCTCTTTGTATAAGGCACAAGATGTTATAGCGGATTCCCTCTGGAACCGATTTGTCACTCACACCCCACAAGGGCACAAGACATCACAAGAATGCATATCATGATGCTTGGCATACAATGACTCATGACATTCAAATGCACACATATACACATCCATAATCAAGCATATATCCTCAAATACAACACATTACATTTTCTTGCCCTTAGGCCACAAATCATCATCACATGCATTTTCATCACACAACCGTACACAAGTCATACGATATCCATATCAACAGCACATTGCATGATACACATCAATTACACACAACTAAAACGGTAAAAGTCGACAAAACGACACTATTCCAAATTCCTGACATAATTAAATTGGCCCTGAATCTCAAAACCATTTTAATAAGAAATTACATTTTATTAGCTTTCCAACGATACCAAGAATGTTCAAAACGGATAATCGGAGCACAAGTTACGGACTTAAACAGAAAAGACATTGCGAAAAGACAACATTTTGCACCCCTTCTGGCCATACGCATATTGCCCTGAGCCATACGCGTCTTGCCCAAACTCATACGCGTACCATTATGCGTTTCAGCAGATGGCCGAGAAAAATGGAACTCCATACGCGTATTGCCCTCATCCTTCATTGCCATACGCGTATTGACTTAACCAACACGCGTATTGCCTTGAGTGATACGCGTATGGGCAGTGGAAAACCAAAAATTTTCCTGCATAATTTTTCTGCGAAAATCACTCAAACCCACTCCAAATTTTCACCTAAACACCAGAAAATTGCCAATAGATAGCACAACAACATATATCTAACATGTATCAACAATAAGGGACCTGAAAACATGATTTCCGACACAATTTAATCGGATTCTAACAATTTCAACATATTATGGTTTTTGTTCTACATTCAATTTCAATCCAAAAACAACCAAATACAAACATACATAATCATACACAAGTATAATATAATCGAGTTTCGCACCCTTACCCGAACGATTTAATCGTGTTTTCAATAGTCGGTTGATCGATTTCTTAATTCCCAAGTTTTTCTCTCTTTTCTTCTTTCTTTCTCTTTTCTTTCCCATTTCCTTCTTCTCTTTTTCTTTCTCTCTAATTTTCTCTCTTTCTATTTCTATTTTACTAACTTAAGGAAAAATAAACTGAAATGACCAAAATACCCCTACACTCAAATATCTCGCAAACGTTCCCAAAACGCAATAAAACATATTCACGATGAAAAATAATATATTATCAAATAAAAGTCAAAAATAAAATAAAATAATAATAAAATAATCAAATTGACTCGATTAAATAAAACTAACAAAAACTGGGGCGTTACAACTCTCCCCCACTTAGAAATTTTCGTCCTCGAAAATATTACCTGAAACGAACAACTCCGGATACGACTCCCACATCCGACTCTCCAACTCCCAAGTCAAATTGCCCTCAGCAGCGCCTCCCCGCGCTACTTTCATAAGCGCAATATCCTTGCACGTTAACCGCTTCAACTCGCGATCCAAAATCCTCACTGGTAATGCCTCAACCGTAAGGTTCTCCCTTACCTCAACCTCATCCATCGGAATCACATGCGACGGATCCGGAACATACTTCCGAAGCTATGAAACATGGAATACATCGAGCAAATTCGAAAGACTCGGCGGCAACGCCACCCGATAAGCCACAACACCCACTATCGCGGATATCTGATAAGGACCAATAAACCGAGAAGTAAGCTTCTTCGACTTCAATGCACGACCAACACCCGTCACCGGTGTAACTCTCAAAAATACGTGATCGCCCTCTTGAAACTCAAGATCTTTCCTCCTTCGATCATGATAACTCTTTTGCCTACTCTGAGAAGCCTTCATTTTCTCACGAATAAGTTTCACCTTTTCCGTAGTCTGTTGCACCAACTTCGATCCAACCACCAAACTCTCACCAGATTCATGCCAACACAAAGGTGTTCGACATCTCCTCCCATACAACGCTTCAAAAGGTGCCATTCCAATACTCGAATGGAAACTGTTGTTATATGTGAATTCCACCAACGTAAGATAACTATCCCAAGCACCACCTTGCTCAAGAACACAAGCTCGCAACAAATCTTCCAACGACTAAATAGTTCTCTCGGTCTGACCATCCGTCTGCTGATGATAAGCAGAACTCAATCTCAACTTGGAACCTAACGCCTTTTGCAAACTTTCCCAAAATCTAGAAGTAAACCTCGGATCTCGATCTGAAACAATACTCAACAGAACACCATGTAATTTCACAATCACACTGATATAAATCTCAGCCAACCTCTCCAAAGAAAAACTGATGTCAATCGGAATGAAATGCGCCGATTTAGTCAGCCTATCCATAACTACCCAAATGGCATTATGTCCCCTCTGTGTATTCGGCAACCCTGTCACAAAATCCATAGAAATGTTGTCCCATTTCCACTCGGGAATATCCAACGGTTGCAACAATCCACTAGGCTTCTGATGTTCCACCTTAGACTTCTGACACGTCAAACACGCATAAACAAACTGAGCCACATCCCTCTTCAATCCAGACCACCAAAAGATCTTCTTCAAATCCTGATACATCTTATTAGCTCCCGGATGTATACTCAAATTACTCCGGCGTCCTTCCTCTAAAATCATCTTTTTCAAGTCCGAATCATCAGGAATACAAATCCTACCACGAAATATCAAAACACCCTTGTCATCCACTTTAAAGTCACCATTCACACTTTGATCTCCAACCGTCATCAAATCAACAAATTTCACATCCAACTTCTGTTTCTCACTAACAGTTAACAGAAAATCATTAGTGACCTTTAACATTCCAAGCCTCACGCTACCAGATGCCAATTCACACACCAAACTCAAATCTCTAAATGCTTCCAAAAGTTCCCACTCTTTAACCATCAAAGCGGACATATGCAAAGATTTATGGCTTAACGCATCAGCTACCACATTAGCTTTACCAGGATGGTAATTCAAGCCAAAGTCGTAGTCCTTCAAAAATTCCAACCATATCCGTTGCCTCATATTCAACTCTTTCTGATCAAACCAGTATTTCAAACTTTTATGATCACTAAAGACTTCAAATTTTGCACCATAGAGATAATGCCTCCAAATTTTCAACACAAAAACCATTGCCGCTAATTCTAAATCATGAGTAGGGTAATTCTTCTCATGAATCCTCAATTGCCTCGAAGAATAAGCCACAACCTTACCTTCTTGCATCAACACTCCACCTAAACCAATCAAAGACGCATCACAATACACCATAAACGGTTCACTAGGATTCGGTAAGATCAAAATCGGAGCTGTAGTCAATCTTCTCTTCAGCTCACTAAAACTTTCCTCACACTGAATATCCCAAATGAACGCTTTACCTTTACAAGTCAACTGGGTCAAAGGAAGTGCTAACTTAGAAAAGCCTTCAATGAATCTTTGATAATATCCAGCAAAACCCAAAAAGCTTCTAATTTTAGTAACAGATCTAGGAGCCTCCCATTGTAGAACTGCATCTACTTTAGATGGATCCACAACAATACCATTACCTGAAATCACATGCCCAAGAAAACTCACTTCTGACAACCAAAACTCACACTTGGACAACTTGGCAAAATGTTTCCTTTCCTTCAAAATTTACAACACAACACGCAAATGTTCCGTATGTTCCTCCCGAGACTTTGGATAAATCAAAATGTCATCAATAAACGCAACAACAAATCGATCTAAATGCTCATGGAAAATACGATTCATATACTCCATAAACACACCTGGCGCATTAGAAACCCCGAATGGCATCACATAATATTCGTAATGATCGTATCGTGTCCTAAAAGCCGTCTTCTGAACATCTTCCTTTTTCACTCTAATCTGATGATAACCTGACCTCAAATCAATCTTACTAAACACATAAGCACCTACCAACTGGTCCATCAAATCATCAATTCTCGGAAGAGGATACTTATTCTTAATCGTCACCTTATTCAGCTGGCGATAATCAATACACAATCGCATACTTCCATCCTTCTTTTTCACCAATAAAACTGGAGCACCCCAAGGCGACACACTTGGCCTCACAAACCTCTTTTCTAACAATTCATTCAACTGCTTCTTTAACTCAACCAACTCCGATGCCGACATACGATAAGGTGCCATAGATACAGGTCTAGTACCAGGAATTAGGTCTATGGAAAACTCCACCTCTCTCTCTGGCGGTACATCTGAAATATCCTCAGGAAACACCTCTGGAAATTCACATACAACTGGAAACACATCAAGTGCAACTTGACTATCCACTGTCAATGATGCAAACAACCCAAACAACTGAGCTTCCTCCGTCAAAAGTTTCTTCAACTCTTTGGTAGATAAGAAACTCGACTCTTCGTCTTCTTCAAGAAAAGGAAATATTACCAGCTTATGATAACAATCAATATGAACCCGATTGAACTGCAACCAATTCATACCCAGAACCACATCAAAACCCTCCAACAGCAAGCACACCAAATCCATCTCAAAATCTTTACCATAAATGGTCAAAGGACAACTTAAACAAACCAAATAAGTAGTTACTGACCCCATTGCTGGAGTATCAATAACCATCTCTCCACCCATCGAAGACAACAAAAGATTCAAACGCTTCACGCACTCAGACGAAATAAATGAATGAGTCGCTCTAGTGTCAATAATAGTGTTAGTTCTTGGATTGGCTGGAATTTTGGTAAAACAAAGTATGTTCAATGTTGATGTCAAGGTGGTGATGTTGCAACATTGAGTCTTACCACTGGGCTGTGTTAAGTATTTAAATTGCTGAAGTTGGATGTCTGATGTCACATGGGGATGTTGTGACATTAGATCTGCAGAATTAATAACATCAGGTTGTGATGTTGTTAGGGTTTGCGTGTTAGCTGGAATTGTGGAGAGCAAGTTGTCTCATTGGATGCGAATATCTTGGGTTAGATATTCTTCGCTGCATAGGAGATCTGGTGCAGATTTGTAGGAGATTTAAAAGGTTGAAGATTTGAAAAGATTTTAGGAGAAAATCTGTTTTAAATATTCAGTTTTAAATAACAAATCAGGTCAGATATTGTAGCTGGTCCAAGTCCAATTCCGGTTGCTATATAAAGTGCACAAGACCAAAGGAAAAAGTACAGAAACACAGAGAAAAGATCAAGAGCATAGGCTGAGTGTCTTGAGTATTTTGAACGAGTTTTATATACAGAATTCTAGGTTGAATTGCTGAGTCGTTTTCTGTCCTCTCTTAGAAGCTGTGAAGCAATAGAGGGTTATTACTTGATCAAAGCTGTGAAGTAAGATCAAGGTTGCTCAAAGAGGTTGTTCCTTGAGTATTGCTTTAGGGATTGAGTAGTGTTCTCATATATAAGTGGTTTCTTAGGTAGAAAGTCACTAGTAGGAATTAAGTTTAGGAGATTGTCAACTGGGTTGTTGAGTCTGTAAATTAATTCTACAAGTAGTGAAATTCATCCCTGGCTTGGTAGCCCCCAGACGTAGGTAGTTAGACCGAACTGGGTGAACAATTCCTTGTGTTAATTTGTTACTGTTATTGCTGTCCATTTGCAGAGTGTGTTGTTGTGACATCGCACCTTAACATCACACGTCTGATACTAGAATTTCAATTGGTATCAGAGCAGGCATTCTGTCTGTCTCTGGGTGAGATCTAGGGAAGTTACTTTCTGGTGTAAAGATGGACAAAGAAGTTGGAGGATTCGTCAACAGACCCCCTATTTTGGATGGATCCAATTATGACTATTGGAAGCCAAGGATGACCACTTTCTTAAAATCCTTGGACAGCAGGGCATGGAAGGCCATTATTAAAGAGTGGAAAGCACCTGCTGTGTGTGAAAAAGATGATGCTGGCAAAGATAAAGAGGGCACCTCAAAGCCAAAACCTGAAGAAGAATGGACCAAGGAAGAAGATGAGCTTGCCCTTGGCAATTCCAAAGCTCTAAATGGAATTTTCAATGGAGTGGATAAGAATATTTTCAGGTTAATCAATACCTGTGAAGTTGCTAAGGAAGTGTGGGATATTTTGAAGGCCACTCATGAAGGTACATCTAGAGTTAAAATGTCAAGACTTCAGATTCTAACATTAAAATTTGAAAGCCTGAAGATGAAGGAAGATGAGACTATTCATGACTTCCACATGAATGTTCTGGAGCTGGCTAATGCATCCAGTGCTCTTGGTGAAAAAATGTCAGATGAAAAGCTTGTAAGGAAGATCCTTAGGTCCCTTCCAAAGAAGTATAAGATGAAGGTAACTGCCATTGAAGAATCACAAGACATCAGCAAGATGAGAGTTGATGAGCTCATTGGATCTCTTCAAACTTTTGAGCTTGGGTTGAATGAGGAAGAACCAGAAAAGAAGCCAAAGAGTATAGCCTTGGTGTCAAATGATCAAGAAGAAAAAGGAAAGAGTTCTGATTCCCAGGAGGATCTATCTCAGGCCATAGTTATGTTGGGAAGACAGTTCAACAAAGTGTTCAAGAGAATGAATAATAACTCCAGACCTAATGTCAAGAACATATCTTCTGACACCAGCAAGTCAAAAGAGAAGGATGAAGAGAAAATTGCCCAAGATAAAGGAGTTCAGTGCTTTGAGTGTGAAGGGTATGGACATGTCAAGAAAGAGTGTCCCACCTTCTTGAAAAAGCAGAAGAAGGGCATGACAGTTTCCTGGTCTGACTCTGATAGCGAAAGTGAAGGTGAGTCAGCAAAGCATGTTAGAGCCTTAACAGGAACTGTTGTTTCTGATGATGATTCTAGTGATGGAGAAATAACGTATGAGGAGTTAGCATCTACTTATCAAGAGCTGTGTTTAAAAATTGCTGAGATTTGTCAAGAAAACAAGTGCCACAAGCAACAGATTGCTCAGCTTGAGAATGAAAAAGCTGAACTGGAAAATGAAGTTGTACTGGTTAAAGCTCATCTTGATCATATGACCAAGTCTGTTAGGATGCTGAACTGTGGTACAGACACACTTGATGAGATCCTTCAGACAGAAAAGGTTGTTGGTGATAAGTCAGGTATAGGATTTGTGGCTGAGAAAAAGGTTTCTGCTGAAGCAAGCACTTCAGAAACAAAGAAAGAGGTGTCCCAACCAATGTCTCATCATCAAATAATGAGACAAGATCCTACACCTAGGAAGGGTGCTCATTCACAGCCTCAGAACGTTGAGAAGAAGAATGACCCTCATCAGAGGAAGATGCAGCCCCAAGGAGCTAGTCAGTATATGCCTCCCCAATATCACCAAAGCATGCAAGCTGCCAGGTTCAAAGAGAACATATCTTATTAGTTGTCTCAAAATCAGGGAGGCTGGTATGGATATGAATACAACAATGTTGTGCCTCATTACTATGGAAGAAGGAAGCCTCATCACCATAGGAGACAGCCTAGAAGACAGCATCCTCAGTTCAGGAGACAGTCTACCTATGGTAAAAGACAACAGCACCATAGAAGACAGACCAACTCTGGAAGTAGGAGACAACACCATGGGTGGAAGCCACAGCAATATCATAATGGTAGAAGATATAACCAATTCAGAGATGACAGAGTTAGATGCTTCTATTGTGGAAGGTTTGGACATATGCAGTACTCTTGTTTTAAATTGCATGGTTATCCACAATCTGCTCCTCAAAGCAAACCAAAGGAGGTCAGACCTAAATTTGCTAAAAAATGGGTTCCTAAGGAGAAGGTGAAATGTCTTTTAGCCCACACCTCAGATAGCCAGGTTAATAAGGATACATGGTACTGTGGCAGTGGATGTTCAAAGCATATGACTGGATTCAGAACGCTGATAGTTAAAGTCAGTCATTGTCCCTCTCATGAGGTTATGTTTGGCAATGGCGAAAAAGGTGTAGTTGCAGGAGTTGGAAAAGTGAAGGGTGATGATAGACCTGAACTTGACAATGTTCTGTTTGTCAATGGTTTAAATGCAAATTTGATCAGCATAAGTCAATTGTGTGATGACGGGTACAAAGTTAACTACACCAAAGATGAGTGTGTGGTATCTGGTGAGCATAATCAAGTTGTTATGAAGGGTGCCAGAACTAAAGATAACTGCTATCAGTGGATTTCCCTTGAAGGTAATTCAACTAATGATGCTCAAGTTGATGTTATAACATCAGACTATGACGTTAGGATGCTGAAAGGTCACTCAGAGTTAATGAGTTCTGATGTGAATTCTTTTAAATTTTTAAAAGGAAAGTCTTTATAGAGGGAGAAAATTAGTAATTGGTCTTTAAGAGGTACTCAAAATCAGGCGCCTTACCACATTGATTCTATATCAAGATTCATCTACGGGTTCTCATCTCAACGGTTCATCTCCCTCAACAGAATAGAAAAATCTTCTCTAAACCTAGTCTGTTACAAAGGAATGATGTCTTCCCCATCCAAGAACTCTGATTCTCAAAGACCTGTGCATGTACGAACTAGGGTTTCTTCGGAAAAAGAACTTGGTGACAAAGAACACATTCCTATGGCACTTCCAGACTCAGGTAACTCTAAACATTTAACCAAGCTGAATAAAACTGAAACTAGGTCATCATCCTCTCAAGCTGTTGAGGAGAAGTATGATGTGGACATGCATTTAGAGCAGATTGCCACCAAAATTCTTGAGAAGGGAATACGGGTGAAAGGGATTTCTGTCCCATTAAGGCAAATGCCTGCTGAACAGGTGGACTCTCAAAGTGAGGACACAAATCTTCAAAGACTGGCCTTGACTGTGATTCGAGATGCTAAAAGTGGTAATAAAGAAGAAGATCTTGAAGATACTGATGTCTTCTTTGATGTCAGAACATCGTCCCCCAGGAATGAAAGTCACAGGTGTAAAGGGAAGGATCAGGTTGAGGTTATAGATGTTGAGGACTCATCTGATAATGATATCATTGGTAATGCAAGAATAAGGGAGGATAGGAAAGGGAAAGGAGTGGAGTCTCTTCCTAATGAAAATATGGTCAAGAAAAGGACTTCTGTTGCAGACTCTCCCATGTCGTGGAGCAAAGTTGCCAGGTCTGGCAAGAAGAGGAGAATCAGGGAAGAATCAGATTTAGAGTGTGATGTTCAAGACATCAACCCTGTGATGAAGAGAGCTGGTGATCAAGTACCTGATAACATCACATTTCACTGTGCCAAAAGTGCATCCATGTGGAATTGTGTGAACCAAAGAAGGAAAGCTCTGGAAAGAGAGCTAGTAGCAGATGACTTAGAGCCTACTGGAATTGTAGATCTAATTAAGTTTGCTGGTCTCATAAGGACTGTGTTAGGATTGTCTAGTTGCTATGATAGACTGGTCAGAGAATTTATAGTGAATATCCTTGAGTCTATTGATGACAACAAAAGCCTAACCTTCAGAAGAGTTACTGTTAGGGGTAAGTGTGTCTGGTTCTCTCATAAGGTGATCAATGCCTACTTAGGAAGAAGTGAGGAAGATTATGAAGAATTAGAAGTGACTAATAATGTTATTTGCAAAGAAATCACAGCTGGTCAGGTAGAAGTTTGGCCTTCAAAAGGAAAGTTATCAGCAAGTTTATAAAGTGTGAAATATGCTCTTCTTCATAGAATAGGTGCTGTTAATTGGGTTCCTACTAACCACAAGACCTCTATTTCTGCTGGGTTGGGCAAATTCGTTTATGCCATTGGAACAAAGAGACTAATTGATTATGGCTCTTACATATATAATCAGACTATCAAGCACGCTACAACAAGAGCTGTGAAATTGCCTATTGCATTTCCATCCCTCATTTGTGGGATAATACTGTCTCAGCATCCTAGGATTCTTCACCAGGATGATAGTGCGTGTAGAAGGAAGCCTGAATTGTATTTTCATCAGAAGCTGTTTACAGGAAAACATGTTGCTGATAATGTAAAGGCATCTGCCTCAACATCTACTAATCAGACTCATGTCAAAACTGATATGATTTCTGAACTGGAGGAAGCCTGTAAAGAACTAGATGAAGTTATCAGAGTAAACATTGAAAGGAAGGACAAGTTTAAAAAATTACTTATGACTCTGAAGATGAAGGAAAAAGAAAGTGAGAAAGATGAGTCTGATAATGACAGTCCAAAAGAAGATGAAGAAGATGATGATCTCAGCTCAGATGATCAAAGCTTTTAATGTTTCTCTTATTTAGTAATTATTGTTTATTTTCTGTCTTTGTTTCAGCACTTAATGTGCTTGGTTATGTAATTTTAATTTTGTGTTGTTATATGCACCTTTTATGTTTCTCTATTCTATGATTTGTTTTGCCTGGTTGCTAACTGTGAGGCTAACAATGAGAGCTAGGGTGTACTAACTGTAGTTAATAGGGCTTCTGATTGAAGACTGTCTAATTGTAGCTAAAAGGGGGGAGAATTAGCCAAAGAAAGAAAGCCAAAAGTACAAATATCAAATGATTGTCTAATGCTGTCAAAGGAGTTGTGGTGTTGTCAAAGGAATATGCAGAAATTAAGGGGGAGTAATGAGTAATTACTGAATTACTGAACTGTGTGATCAGCTGGCTTTGCTGGTTCATGATTGAGGGGGAGTAACATTGTTGCTATTGAGGATGGTGCTGCAGCAGAAGCAAAGTCCATAATGAAGTTTTTTGTGATGCTGAAGTTTTTATGATGCTGCTGCTGCTGGATGTTGAAGTGAATTGAAGTTGCTACTAATGTTGAAATGTGTGCAGCAGAGTTTTGTGAAGAGAATTGAAGATGCTGCTTGTGAAGAGAATTGAAGATACTGCAGCTGCTTGGAGGTTTAAATGCTATTATTGACGTTTTTTTTCCGCTGCTGAAGTCTCTGAAGGTGCAGAGATTGTTTTAGCCAAAATTAGCCAAAGGGGGAGTTTGTTAGTTCTTGGATTGGCTGGAATTTTGGTAAAACAAAGTATGTTCAATGTTGATGTCAAGGTGGTGATGTTGCAACATTGAGTCTTACCACTGGGCTGTGTTAAGTATTTAAATTGATGAAGTTGGATGTCTGATGTCACATGGCGATGTTGTGACATTAGATCTGCAGAATTAATAACATCAGGTTGTGATGTTGTTAGGGTTTGCGTGTTAGCTGGAATTGTGGAGAGCAAGTTGTCTCATTGGATGCGAATATCTTGGGTTAGATATTCTTTGCTGCATAGGAGATCTGGTGCAGATTTGTAGGAGATTTAAAAGGTTGAAGATTTGAAAAGATTTTAGGAGAAAATCTGTTTTAAATATTCAGTTTTAAATAACAAATCAGGTCAGATATTGTAGCTGGTCCAAGTCCAATTCCGGTTGCTATATAAAGCGCACAAGACCAAAGGAAAAAGTACAAAAACACAGAGAAAAGATCAAGAGCATAGGCTGAGTGTCTTGAGTATTTTGAACGAGTTTTATATACAGAATTCTAGGTTGAATTGCTGAGTCGTTTTCTGTCCTCTCTTAGAAGCTGTGAAGCAATAGAGAGTTATTACTTGATCAAAGCTGTAAAGTAAGATCAAGGTTGCTCAAAGAGGTTGTTCCTTGAGTATTGTTTTAGGGATTAAGTAGTGTTCTCATATCTAAGTGGTTTCTTAGGTAGAAAGTCACTAGTAGGAATTAAGTTTAGGAGATTGTCAATTGGGTTGTTGAGTCTGTAAATTAATTCTACAAGTAGTGAAATTCATCCCTGGCTTGGTAGCCCCCAGACGTAGGTAGTTAGACCGAACTGGGTGAACAATTCCTTGTGTTAATTTGTTACTGTTATTGTTGTCCATTTGCAGAGTGTGTTGTTGTGACATCGCACCTTAACATCACACGTCTGATACCAGAATTTCAAATATCAACTAAAGGCGTACTATTAATAAAACAAGTAACTCTAATCAGATGGTCTACACTTGTAGTCTGAGTCCCTGCCAATGCAAAAAATTTCCCACCAGCCTGAGCTTGCTTTGGTTTCGGACACTTCGTGCTAACATGTCCAGGTTCACCACAGTTGAAACACTTCACTACGTTCATCTTAAAATCAGCTGCAATATGTCCTAAACCTCCACAATTGGAACACTTTCTCATATCCTTCCTACATTCAAACTGACGATGTCCTAAGTCACCACACCTAAAACATCTTGGAGGATTAGACATACCTCCCCCACTTGGCCTTTTCTCAAAACTACCCATTTGTTTACCCTTATCAACTGGTGTCACATAAGGACCACCACGAAACGGTTGCTTCCCTTTCCTTTCGTTCACACTCTTATAGTGAGTAGAACGAGCTTTGCTATCTTCCTCATAAATCCTACAGCAATCCACCAAATCTGAAAACCTTCTATCCTTTGATAACCGATTGTCTGTTTAATCTCAGGACGCAATCCGTTCTCAAACTTCACACACTTAGAAAACTCTGTAGTAGCTTCAGCATAATGTGGATAAAACTGAACAAGTTCCACAAACTTAGCAGTGTAATCAACAACAGACATATTACCTTGTTTCAACTCCAAGAACTCTATCTCTTTCTTTCCTCTTACATCTTTAGGAAAATACTTACTCAAAAATTCCCTGCTGAACAAAGTCCAAGTGACCTCTTCATCTCCAGCTTCTAACGCCTGACGCGTACTAACCCACCAATCATCAGCTTCCTCCTGCAACATGTGAGTACCCAGTCTCACCTTATGTTCCTCAGCACAGTCCATTACTCGAAAGATTCTTTCAATCTCTTTTAGCCAAATCTGTGCACCATCAGGATCATGTCTCCCTTTGAAGATAGGCGGTTTGTTCTTCCTGAACTCATCATTCTCACCAGCATTAGGTGCACCCTGCACAGCCCGAGCCATAGCTTACATAGCAACAACCAAAGCAGCATCATTCCTACCAGCCATATTCTGTTCATTTCCAATAACAGCAACTATGGTTAAACAAACAGCTCACCCTAACACAACGACCAACAAGGACTGACACAAACTGACACGGACTGGCTCTGATACCACTTAATGTAACACCCCCAATCTATACCCCCAAATAATTAAAGCGATAAAAAATTCATACAAGCACTCTCTTGTTGAGTCAAACCTGTTCCGCCTCCATCTTGGGCTTTATACAAGATACGTTCTCCTCAACGGAGTCAAAATCCCTTTTAGCCTCAATCTTGGGCTTTGTACAAGACAGAAAGAACATTTTCCCTAGAAAAGTCAAACTTCCTGCCTCCTCTTAGGTTTTGAATAAAGAAAACCCCGGTTGAGTCAATCAACCGTTTAGCATCAAAGTTGTGCCTTGTTCACAGCATACAAACATCAACAACTCCTCTTTAGAGATGACAAATTCTCTCTCAGCCAAAACCCTTTAGCTTCACATCTTGGGCTTTGAACAAGATATAAATCACCTTTAGCTTCACGTCTTGGGCTTTGAGCAAGACACCAAAATAACCTTTTTTCCTCCCATAGAATAGGAGGAACTATGATCGCTCTGATTTCCCTGTTTCGGGAATACGTAGGCCTAAGATTGCAAAATCTTAGCGAGCATACTAATCAACAACCCAAAATCCAGTACCCCCACATATCAACCAAAAAGCACCAAATCCTAACATCTTACCAAAAACCTCGCAAATAGTCCAGACATTCTAATTTTAAACAAAATAAATCGAAGAGGGACCCACATCTTAATAGCATCTGTAACCTAACAGACAGCTGTTTAAACTCAGTATGCAAGCAGGGTTAATTGGAGACATCTATTTCCCTTCCTTAATCAGCTCAATAGGATAATAAATAAATCGAACTGTAGTGCCCAAGCGATAGTGATTCAAGACCACAAAAATCGCGCTACACCTACTTCTATTAATAACGCCTTATCAGATGATGGGTGGATCATGGCTATGCAAAATAAACTGAATTAGTTTCAAAGAAATGATGTGTGGGATCTTATTCCAAAACCACAGATGAAAAAAATCATTGCACCAAGTGGGTCTTTCATAACAAACTAAACGAACAGGGAGAAGTAGTGAGGAAAAAAGCTAGACTTGTAGCTCAGGGCTACAGCCAGCAAGATGGAATTGACTTCTTTGAAATCTTTGCTCCTGTGGCAAGGTTATAAGCTATAAGACTTCTTCTCTCTTATGCTATTAATCACATCATTGTGCTTTATCAGATGGACGTCAAAAGTGCCTTTCTGAATGGAGTTATTTCTGAAGAAGCGTATGTTAAGCAACCTCATGTATTTGAAGATCCAAACCATATAAACTTTGTCTACAAGCTTAATAAATCTCTCTATGGACTCAAACAAGCTCCAAGGGCATGGTATGAGAGACTGAGTAATTTTTTACTTGAGAATGGTTTCTCTAAAGGCAAGGTTGGCACTATGCTATTTAGGAAAACTCTAAAGGAATAAATTTTGATTGTTCAAATTTATGTTGATGATATAATTTTTGGTTCCACTAATACATCTCTTTGTCAAGAATTTTCAAAGATCATACAGGAAGAATTTGAGATGAGCATGATGAGTGAACTAAAATACTTTCTTGGAATTCAAATCAATCAGAAGAAAGAAGGTATATACATTCATCAATTAAAGTACACAAGAGAACTCTTGAAGAAGTTCAATCTTGATGATTGCAAAGTCATGTCAACTCCTATTCATCCTACCTGGAACCTGAATAATGAAGAATCTAGTGCCAAAGTGGATCCAACTAAATATCGAGGTATGATAGATTCTTTACTCTATCTCACTGCTTCTAGACCAGATATTTTATTCAGTGTATGTTTGTGTGCAAGATTCCAATCAGATCCTAGAGAAACTCATTTAACAGTTGTTAAGAGGATCTTTAGATATCTGAAAGGAATGACAAATATTGGACATATTTATAAGAAATCCTCAGATTATAAGCTAGTTGGATTTTGTGAAGTTGACTATGCCGGAGATAGAATTGAGAGGGAATCCACAAATAGAAACTGTCAATTTTTAGGTGAAAATATTATATCCTGGGCAAGCCAAAGACAAACAGCTATTGCTCTATCTACAACAGAAGAAGAATACATCTCAGCTGCTAAGTGTTGCACTCAACTACTATGGATGAAGTATCAGTTTGTAGGTTATAAGATTTTTTGAAACAGTATTCCTATCTATTGTGATAACACTGCTACTATTTGTCTAACGAAGAATCCGATTCAACATTCTAGAACTAAGCATATTGAAATCAAACATCGTTTTATTAAGGACTATGTTCAGAAGGGAATAATAGATATTCAGTTTATTGATACTGACCATCAATGGGCTGATATATTTATGAAACCCTTAACTATCGCAAGATTTGATTTTATTCGTAAAAATCTGAAAATGGTTTTTGTTGATGAATAATGCTTAGGGTCTGAATGGGGCATCAACAAGAAACTTGGATTCTGATGGCACTCAGTTAGAATACCATATATCATTAAGTCTGAAAATTTTCTAAGCAGGGTCTATAAGTTTTGATTATAGAGTTTGTTGAATCTCTTTCATCCTTGATTGCTTTATTATTTAAGCAAACAGTAAATGATTAATTCTATACTTTTTCCTTTGAATTAACAATTGAACTAATCGTGAGCTCTGATAAAATAATAATCCTTGTCTTATATACACTCTAATACACGAAGCTTTTTGAAAATTATTGACTTGATGGACAGTTGTCTCTGGTAAAACTGTTAAAAACTTTCAACAAGGCT
Source organism: Lathyrus tuberosus (assembly GCA_022829125.1). NCBI lineage: Eukaryota > Viridiplantae > Streptophyta > Magnoliopsida > Fabales > Fabaceae > Lathyrus > Lathyrus tuberosus. Next base: position 671,869 of record JALAZF010000327.1, on the reverse strand, counting down.
TATTCTTTACATACTTGTTTTTCAAGCAAAAGTACTGTGAGTATTCATCCTTGGTTGTTGTGTATTCTCAAATGTAACTATTCTTGAGACTGAAGGACATGTCTAGCTCTCTTATACTCAAAATCTACTCTAAAATTTGGTTCTTAAAAGGATTGTACTGACAAAGATTCTGATTCATTTTTATTTAGACTAATTATCGTCCAAACATTTAATACATGCTTGCTCATTTATTATAAATCAACACTCTATGTGTTATATTGGTGCATATGAGTTTTACCTGATTTTATGAGTTATCTTCTATATAAGATAATATTGTGAAATCGTTGTTCTATACTAGAATTTCTTTTCTTCTCAATATGTCAGTCATACCCCAAATTTTGACTACCAAGATTTCCCATCATTTTGAGAATCATCATCACAATATGGAGGTACCATCATGCCTCATCAATCTCCTCAAAGATGGTTGAGCATTCACTGCAATCAAGAATTAGGGTTTTAAGCCCTCTCAGGATACTTAGACAAAGGATCAATCAAGAAATGACATGATCTTTAACTTTTCTAACTTTGCAAACATCCACAAAGAATCAAGAGGAATCCCACATCAAGAATCAAGCACAAAGTTGTGGCATTCCAAGTGGTTTGAGCCTCGAAACACCCGATGTCGCCGAATTAGGGTTTTGGACGACCGAGGCCTCCAGAGTGAAATTTTCACAAGAGAATGAGCCAAGACTCCAAAATGTCATTCAATATGCTCAAAAGAACCCTAATAATCCATTTTCAAAGCTAAATTACCCTCAGAGGATGCATTCCCCAAAAGTCGGGAATTAGGGTTTTACGCGCGGAACCGCTCTGGAGCCAAAATTCAAAACATGACTTTTTTTGGGAAAAATGATCCTTATGATTCATATTTTCATAAAATGTGACTTATAATGACATTTGAATAAGAATTGTTCAAGAAATCATGATAACTTGTAAAAGGGGTAACCTTGAAAAATTGAAATTTTTTCTAAGTTATTAAGTTTAAATGATTTTGGTGCCAACTTCCAAGGACCATAACTTCTGATCCAAGCAACCATTTTGGGTGATCCAAAGCTGGATTTGTAGGTCTTGCTACACTCTACAAAAGCTTAAACTACCTCCAACTCCAATTCTTTATGGATTTTAAGTTATGGAGTGATCAAAATGACAAAAATGAAGAAAATGACACTTTTCCAACACTTAGTGAAAATCTGCCTAAGTTATCAGCCTTGAACACCAATGTTCATGAGGATTTTTCAATGGGATCCAAATAGTTTCAAAACAAACTATTATCACACATGTTTAGTATCATATGAGGGCTCTCTAAAAAGCACAAGAGCCTCCCATAACTCAACCTGAGCAGGGAGATATGAATCCCTCAAAATCACCATTTCCAACTATCCTAAGTAAGGCAGAATTTGGTGTTTTGCTCGATTTGACAAAATTGGACAACTCCAAGCATTGTCATCCATTTGGACACATCAGAGGATAAAACAAGAGGGGAATGATATGATCCCCAAGCCTCCCAAGTCCAAGAATCTACACATAGCCATAACAAACCTAAAAAGGCTAAAAGGTGCCAAGACTCCAATTTTGTTTCCAAGCATTCAATGGGTGCACCAAGGTGGCATGAACTGACACATTCCTAACTAAATGAGTCAAGAATAAGCTCTGAATCAAAGAACCATAGGCTTGTGCCCTAACCTCAAGTCAATGGCTAGAGGAGACTTGAGATTCCATTTGATCCACATTGGCCAAAGGCCTGCTGCAGTTGCCATTCACTATTGATGCCAAAACAAACTTGACACACTATAAATAGAGCTCAATTGTGATCAGTTTAAGTACACCAAAGCACCCAAATTGATGCTTTCCTCAAAATCTCCCTTTCACTCCAATTTTGCCTTCTAACTCAAGTCACTATCGGGTTTTGAGATTGAGAGTGATTCCAACCAAACCAATCACACACACACATCTCATAAACATCATGTATGAGTGATCCATAACATAAAATCACATCTGGAACATCAAAATCACAAAATCACCAGCCAATTGCTCAAGTTCTTGACAGAGTTGCAGTTGAGGTACCATAACCAGTTCCAACTCATTTCAACCCATTCCAAGCATTCAAACACACTCCTTGGCACCAAAGGAAGCTATCCAGATCATTGGAACACATCTGTAACACCTCCATCATCAAGCTCGATCACCAGCTGCAAGAGGTAAGCCTGAAGCCTTCAAACTCTATATTCCATGCATCATAAATGAATTTGTGAGTTACCATCTTGTTCCTGCATGTATATAGAGTGATAACCCTCAATCAATTGCCATGAATCAATCGTGTATGGAATTTCATTGTGTTCATGCTGAAATTAGGGTTCTTGAGGTTTTCTTCTAATTTCTCACTCCATACTTAATATAAATGCAATTAATCTATATGGTTGTGATCCTTGTTCAAAAACAAACAAGATTGGTGTTTGAATCGTGCAAAACCATTGAGTAATCAGAGAGAAAAGTGAGAAAACGCAAATCACCCATGGCGCGGTCACGAGGAAGAAGAAAGTGACCGTTGGCGCCATAATTCAAATTATTTGAACTTTTGAATTTTGGTTATTTTGTTTAATTGATTCAAAAATTAATTTCTCTCTGAATTTTTGTGTTTTTAGATTGATTTTTTTTCTTAAAATTCACAAAAATATTTAAATATTTTATTTTACAAAAAAATCCAATTTATATTATTTATTTAATATAGTTAGAATTTTTGTAATTAATTTCATTTTATTTGTTTTTAAACATTTTTTAAATGAAATTCCCACTTTGATCTTTCAAAAACAATTGAATTTCAAACTTTCATGTAATTAAACATGATTTTTCAAAATATTTTTTAAAGTGTACAACTTGTTTTTGAATATATTTGGTATTTTATATCATTTTTTTCATTTAATTTCCTTTTAAAAATGACATTTTAATTTAAAATTAAGGTTTCCTCTCGATTTTAAATTTTCAAACACCTTTGGGCCTCTAATAGAGTGTAAGACCCAATCCTTGTTGTACATAAATAATTTTGGGCCTGAGTCATTGTATAAGTCCCGATGCGATTTCAAAAATCTCGGCACGATTGCCGCTTTCAAAGCAAAAATCATCTGGGCCTCTCTTTGAGTTGTAAGCCCCATCTCTTGTATAAAAATAAACTTTGGGCCTCTAATAGAGTGTAAGACCCAACCCTCTTTTGTACATAAATAATTTTGGGCCTCAGTCATTGTATAAGTCCTAGTACAATTTTAAAAACGACGGTGCGATCACTGTTATATTTGGGCCTACCCTTGTGTTGTAAGTCCCATTTCTTTCCTTTTTCAAACCTTTGGGCCTCTCCTTGAGTTGTAAGACCCACCCCTTTGTAAATAAAACCTAATTTGGGCCTCGGTCGTTATATATGTCCCGATACAATTTTCAGATCAATGGTACGATTACTGTTTTTCATCAGGGCCTCTCCTTGAATATAAGCCCCAAACATCTTTTCAAAACAAATTCCCTTTTGATTTAGGTTCAAATTCATAGTTGTTATCAAAACTTTCTTTAATTTCTTGAACAACTAACCATACAGCTGTTACAATGGAAGCTTGCTCACCTGTAAGTTTTATCAGCTTTCTTTACATGCTTTCATATATATATATATATATATATATATATATATATTTGTCTGTATTGCCGGAAGCTTGCTCACCTGTAAGTCCTTCTTTCATATCCTTTTAAATACTTGTCATATATCAACTGTATATATACTTGTATATCTGCTTAGAGTTTTCCCCGACAATTAGGTCTAGAATTAGATAGAGCTAGTGGTCACTCTTTAAACAGTCAAAACTAGTTCCCCATAGGAATTCCAGATACAGTCTTACCTTTTCTTGGGCTTAAACAATATGGAACAAAGAGAAAGGCATTATTCCCGGTGAAACTTTTCTCAGACTGTCACTATTAGAAAATTCTCAAAGAAATTCATTTCCCCAGAGAGGATTAATTCCCGGTGAAACCTCTCTTGAATTTCTTCAAACCATAGATCTGTTCACTAAAGAAAAGATTATTCCCGGTGAAAATTTTCTTGAACTCTTCTTATGTTTGGACCCATAGGCTTCCTAAAAGCATCCCAGCCTCCTCTTGGGCTTTGTACAAGGACCCTCCGGCTTCTTAGAAGTTCTCATGCATGCTCTTGGGCTTAGTATAAGGACCCTAAAGACCTCTTAAAGGTATAAGACAGAACTTAGTCATCCTTTGTTAGAGCTATTTTTCTAAAAAAGTCAAAACCTCGGATCAATTAAGGGTTGATTCTCATCCCTTAAAACATCAGCCTCCTCTTGGGTATCATACAAAGATAAACCCTTTCATACCCGTAGACTTGGACAGTCTAATCTCCTCTTGGATCTCAAAGACATTCTCAAGTTCCCTACAAATACAGGAGAAACCCTGGTCATTTAACCAATCTCCAATAGAGTTGAAACCTCTATAGGTTTTCAAAACTCAATCTTTAAACTCTCACTTTAAAATTCCCCATCTAGGGTCATCTCATCATCAGTACCATACTAGCCTATCAGAACCTCAAGGCATTTGATACCTCGACTCTTCTATAATCCTCAGCAAGAGTTGATTCCCCGACTTGGACCTGCCTCTGGATCTCAATATTCCTTAGCAGAAGTCAGCCTCCTCTTAGGTTTTGTATAATGATTTTCCTCAGAAGATCTAGCTTCAGAAAGCACTCTCTTATTGAGTCAACCCTTTTTTAGCCTCAATCTTGGGCTTTGTACAAGATAGATAAAAGCACTCTCTTGTTGAGTCAATCTTTTCCAGCCTCCTCTTAGGCTTTGTATAATGATTTCCCCTAGCAGAAGTCAAACGTTAGCCTCCTCTTAGGCTTTGTATAAAGATTTTAAAACACTCTCTTGTTTAGTCAGTCTCTTTTTTGCCTCAATCTTGGGCTTTGTACAAGACACCAAATAAAACACTCTCTTGTTGAGTCATTCTCTTTTTCAGCCTCAATCTTGGGCTTTGTACAAGACATATATAAACTTTCTCTAGTAAAGTCAAAATCTTCATAACCTTCTCTTAAGCTCTGGATAAATATCTTCCCCAGCGAAGTCAATTCCTCCCACCCTTGTTTTAGGCCTTGGGAATAAATATCCTCAGCAGAGTCGGTCAAATATCTTTTAGCCTCAATCTTAGGCTTTGTACAAGACACCTATAAATATCCCTAAGCAGAGGCAATCCTCTTTTCAGCCACAATCTTGGGCTTTGTACAAGACAGATAAAACCTCTCACCAGTAGAGTTAGTTTCCCTATTTTAGCCTCAATCTTGGGCTTTGTACAAGACAGACAAAATTTTTCCCCGAAAAAGTCAACTTTTAGCCTCCTCTTAGGCTTTGTATAATGATATCCCCCAAGAGTCAGTTTCTCTTTTAGCCTCAATCTTGGGCCTTGTACAAGACACATAAACACTCTCTTGTTGAGTCAGCCTTTTTTAGCCTCCTCTTAGGCTTTGTATAAGGACTTCCCCAATGGAGTCAATCAATCTCTTAGCTTCAACCTTGGGCTTTGATCAAGGCACACAAAAACCAACATTCCTCTTAGAGGGAATCAAAAAACTCTCTGTAGGAAGATATTTCTCTGTGTTATCACACATCAAAACAGACATTCAAAATAAACCCTAATCCCCGATAACTATTGTAAGTGGCACACTTGTTGATTCAAAAATCCAAGCTGTCATCCATCTCTTATCCTGGTAAAACTTCCTCTTTCATCTAATTGCTGTAAGCGGCAAGCCTCTGGATTATTTACATCCACACCACTGTCCTTCTCTTATCATGGAAAGCTCCTAAGGAAAAATGGCATTGCTCTACACCGAGTTAAAGTTTTCTCCTTCAGGACAAATCCCCTATAAAGGAAATTATGGCATTGCTGGATTCACATATCCCAGTTAAAGTAATCTTCCTTTATAAACAATCACCCGACAGTTGTGATAAACAGACGAGATGTCTCCCTTTAGAGATGACAAATTCTCTCTCATTCAAACATTTTAGCTTCAATCTTGGGCTTTGAACAAGACACAAATAAACCTTTTAGCTTCAATCTTGGGCTTTGAACAAGACACCAAAACATCTCTTTCCTCCCATAGAATAGGTGGAACTACGATTGCTCTGATTTCCCTGTTTCTTTAAACGGAAATACGTAGGCATAAGATTGCAAAATATTAGCGAGCATACCAATCAAAAACCTTAGGTCTAGTACCTTCATACCAATAAAAACTGAGGTCCAGTACCTCACCAAAATCAACAAAAACTCACCCTCTCTCTCAAACATCTCACAAAGGAGAAACTATCCCAACCCACAACAGATAAACACCATCAAGTATAAAAGTAGAACCTAATACTAACAACCTGTGGATAACCACATATAGGATGGGTAATTTGCAACTCCCCATTGTATAACCTGATCCCGAACTCCCTAAATCTCTCTTAAGCGTTTGTTCAGTAAAACATTCGCGTGCAAGGTTAGTTTTAGATAGCTTCCCTTTCCCTTCCAGCTTCATGGGATAAATAAGAAATCAGAAAGTAGCACCCCACTCCTACCATTGTGGTGAGGAGAAACCCATGTGTGATAAGGTGGTCGCGTCACCGACAAAAATCGCACGCTACAATGTCTTTAAAGACCATCAAAAGAGAGATCTATGATCTAGATATTCTAAAGGAATATGCGGCGAACCTAAATGAATTGACGTCGGTTAATCTTTCCCGGATAGTTTCAAATATTCATTTTCAGGAATGGGATGGATATTTTGCAATGCTTAATGGACCAATCTATCCAGATCTTGTGAAAGATTGTTGGGCGAATGCTCATGTTCATCAAAATGAGCTAGATGTTTGTCAGATTCTATCTGTTGTATATGGTTTTCCTATTGTGATAAACTCTAAACTCATCGCTCAAGCAATAAATTATGAAGAGGATAGATTTACTGTTGAAGACTACAGACATGAAAATAGGTTTATAAATCTTATTCACAACATTTATGATAATGAAGGCCCTACTGCAATACCTTCTACTCTTACTCCTATGGCAAAAGTATGGTACCATATTATGGGAACCAATCTAAGGCCTAGAGAAATTGGATTAGGATGGCTTTCTCTTGATGATAAACATTTCATTCTGTTCCTAGTCTCCAGAACTAAAATGAATCTGCCCCAAACCATGTACAATTATTTGAAAGAAGAGATACTTGCATCTCGTGAGAAATTATCTTTACTCATTCCTTTTGGTAGGATTCTTTCTATGATTCTTGTTCAACAAGGTGATGTTGCTCATAAGCAACAAGCTGGGTTGGTTGACAAACTTGTTCCTGACCGGTGTTCAGCTTTGAATTGTTCTGAAATCATCATTAATCGCTGAAGTCTATTTTTCCTATCTTTTTGTTGATGACAAAGGGGGAGAAATGGATTAAGTATTCTTCTAGATTAATCTTTGAGTGGATTTAATTATTCTATTTAGGGGGAGTTACAAACCTCGCCTCTTAGACTTCACAAATATGACTCAGGGGGAGCATACAAACCTCACCTCTAAGACTGTTTGACACACGGGGAGCTTACAAACCTCAGACCCTAAAAGTTGTTGAGTAATTAATCTGCAACTGATTGTTTTAAAATACTTAAGGTTGTCATCATCAAAAAGGGGAGATTGTTGAGACAAATTTGGTTCATACCATGCATTCTCCAAGGTTTTGATGATAACAAAGTATTTGAAGAAGAATTAGGATTTCTAACAAGTTGGTTTTTGTGTACAAAATTATACTTACTTAATGAAACTGGTTATGTCACAAAAGAAGTTATGGTTCGGCTCTGATTGAGTACTCGTGAGAGAGCTTGATCAGAAAGTTATCAATAGTACATTTTAGAGTTAGAGGCGTGATATACTTGCCCCTGAAACTGAGTAATGTCAACTCATGCTCAGAAATCACAGGACTTAAGAATAGTTGACATTATCTTTAAAAGATCGTGTCGTACTTATTTCACAAAAGAGTTCTCTGGACAAAGGCCTTGTTCAACGGATAATTCTTTGGCTACGAGTTCCGACACCTACTTTATTAGAAAAGAATATGTAGAAGAATATTTGATCTAAATATAGTAGTTGAGTTGCTTCAACAACTCTATTTCTTCAGCTATAAAAGGAGCAGAAGAATTGAAGATCAACCAACAAAATAACACTGCAACTACAACTGAAATATGCACGCACTTCACATAACTTGTAACAGCTCAAGAGAAGCTAATCTGTTAGGATTTCTTATTCTTGTATAGGTTAAGAATCCTTAGTGATAAAGTGTATTATATTATATTTAAACACCTCTGATTGTTAATTAAGTGTTGTTGTAAGTTATTCCTTCTCTAAACAGTCAGTTTAGATAAGAGTATCTTGCCTTGGGCTTGAGCAGTGAAGCCTTGGATTCGTGGAATCTGAGCAGGAAGTCTTAAATCCGAGGGGTTTAAGCAGGAAGTCTTGGACTGGAGGTCTAAGCAAGGAGATCCTGAACCTGAGGGGTTTAAGCAAGAAAGTCTTAGGATTTGAGGAACTAAGCAGGAAGTCTTGATCAGGTACTGATTATGCAAGGAAGTCTCAGTCTGAGCCAAAAAGTCTTATACTTGAGTGTATAAGTTGTTGTAATCTGGTGTATTATAGTGGAAGTCTCTTGTGCTGCAAGCAGACTTGACTACTCTTAGTTTGAGAGGAACCATGATAACTTTTGTGTGTTCTTTGACCATTTATTTAATTATGTCTTTCTATCTACTGGATTTATTAATCAGAGTCTGAGCTTCTGTTTAGATTCTAAAATCTGATCAGAAATAGAAAAGATTTGGCAAACACAATTCAACCCCCCTTTCTTGTGTATTTTTCCCACCTTCAAGAGGCACCACCATCTTCGTCTTGTCAGCAACAGGAGGGGATCCCTCTTCCAACCTCTAAGCCTTGGCATTTGGCGAGTATGAATTTGGCTACTCAGCTAACCTTTTTTGCCCTTTGAGGATGAAACCCTCGGGATGACTCTTTGGGCTGTTGGTACCCATATTGGCAGACTTCAATTTCTCCCACCTTTGTGTATGCTCCTCAGTCGAAATCCTTTCCATTTTATCTACAAAACGATACAAATATTTCAAAAGAATACAAAAGCCTGCAAAAAAGGGAGATAAAAATTCATTTACCTATAAAAGCGGCGAGGTGCCTGTGACATTCGCGCCAAAGATTAATCACTTCTCGACAGTCTATAATATTGAACTGCAGTAAGAAGAAAACAATTATCCTCTCCATGAGAGAAAGGAACATTGGGTTATACCCCGTGTCTATCATTGATTTATCCATCCAGGACAAAGAAAAGAGGGGGGCACCATCAGATCCTAGCATCTCGATAGAATCGTCTTGCCCCCTCACATGGAAGAATTTATACTTCCAATACTTAAAATGGTTGGAATGTGAAGTCAAAAGGTTTTTCATTGGCCGACTACCTAGGGAAACCTAACTACCTTTCGATGGGTTGGTGGTGAAGAAGGAGAAAAAAATCCATGTGGTCGGAGTAATATCTAGCTCCTCGCACACCAACTCAAAGGTCCTAATATAGTGAAGGTGAGAAAAATACACAATAGGGTATGTTCTCCGAATTCGATGCTTCTGAACAAAGTTCTGATTCTAAACACTAGTTCTAAATCTAATTGATAACACGAATTTATATCATATTTTTACTTCGATTTATGTTAGTTTCTTATTCCGTTTTTCGTCTAATATCCGATTTTCTTGAGATTATTTAAGTGTTTTTGCAGGTAATCCCATTTTCCAAGTCAAAGTATGCTAAGTGTGGAAAAGAACCAAAACATGCAAGAAAAGAGCAGAAAAGAGAAGAAAAATTGAAGAAACCAAAAATTGCTAATATCACGATCGTCATGGATACGCCACGACCGTGGCAGCCTCAAAATGCACCACGACCGTCACACTTCCTCACGATCGTCATGCGCCTAATTTTACACGTTGGAGCAGAAACTTGACTACGAGTTTTCAGAGAGCAGTTTTCACACGATCACATTTTCCTCCGAGGAATGCTAGGTTCAAAGTCATGTAACCGTCAATGTGAGTGGCGACATTCTCTCCAACCTCCACCTAAATTCAGCCTATAAATACAAGTCACTACGAAGACCACGGGGGTAGCCAAATTTTCCTTTCAAGTGTACTGTCTTGCTGCCAAATTATTTCCAGAGATTTTGTTTTGTTTTTACTTTGCATTTCCATTTCCTTGTCAACCATTACAGAACAAAGTAATAGTTTCTCACACTGAGGAACTATTACAACTTAGTTTTTGTTTTTCTTTCATTGCCTTCAACATTTGCAATTTACTTTATTCAGCAAGAACCTACCGGCTTGTGGAGGGATTGCTATTGCTGTTATTACTGACTTCCAGGTTTCCGTTATTTAATTCAAAGCATTGTTTATTTCTTTCTTAATTATGTCTGTGTCTACTTATTTCCTTGCCTTTGCGTTTAATTTCATAATTATGTCTAGCTAAACCGATTTTATCGGTATGTAATGAAGTAACTAAAATGAATTAAATTTCTCTAGGCTAAAATCAATAATCAATCCTTCTTCTGGCTTCGATTTCTTAACTTAAAACCCAACTTTTATTACGAGAGTAAAAAAAGGTAACATAGGTTAAAGTCGAGACCACGGGAGTGTGAGGCTTTACCCGGATAGCTCAAATCGGGCATTAGTTTTAAAAACAGCGGAAGCGCTTTAAAGTTAATTAGGTTTAACTAGTTTTCAAAAAGCATTTTTAACCTCATACGGGCTAGCGAGAGCAGACGTATTGACTTAGAAGTATAGTCTGAAGCAATAACCACGGGAGTGTGAGGTGAGGGCTTTTAAACCGGTTTTTCCTACAGATGAATAGGGTGATAAATCTTTATACGCTTAGGTTTAATTAATTCCACGTAGGTTACCGAATTATATACCGATAACTTATTCATAACTAGTATTCCCAAATTTTAATTTCCCGTTTGAACTAAAAACCAAATTCTGATTAGCCTTAGATAAACATAGTAACGATAGATAACGGTGCGTTCGATTTCTAGTCTATGTGGGATCGATAATCTTTTAAAACTACACGATACGACTGTATACTTGCAGTTAGACCTATTTAGGCACACTAAATAGAGCGATCAAGTTTTTGGCGCCGTTGTCGGGGACTAATTAAGTCAACATCGTAATTCCTTTGTTACGTCGTATAGACTAAGGCAAAAAAAAACCAAAATTCCCTTTCTGTTGATTGTATGCCAAGTACTCGCTCTTCTGGCGAAGACCTCGTACGACCAACAGATGAACCTGAACGTCTTCTTACCGTAAAAAGACGTATCCAAGAATACTGCTTAGCTCACGATATCCCTTTTCCTTTATCAGAACCTGAATCTCAATCAGATCCTGAACTTAAATCTGAATCAGATTCTGAATCAGAAACAGACATGGCCGATCCACCACAGAACTGACCTCTTAAGTATTATGCTGCCGCATCTCAACAAGAACCTCACAACAGCATTGTCGCTCCAGCAATCAACCGAAACGATTTCGAGTTGAAACCCTCGCTGTTATCTGCTGTGCAACAAAATTAATTCTCTGGAAACCCAACAGAAGATCTGAACGAACATCTGACCAAGTTTGTGCAGTGCGCAGACATAGTGAAAGCGAATGGTGTAACCGCAGACGCCATAAGACTACGTCTTTTCCCTTTCTCATTAAGAGATAGAGCTTGGGCTTGGTTGCAATCCTTGCCATCCAACTCTATTACTTCTTGGGAAGATTTAAAGAAGGTCTTTCTGACACGATATTTTTCGCCAAGCAAAACAGCTATGCTGAGAGCCCAAATCAACAGCTTCAGACAAAAAGACAACGAGTCTTTATATGATGCTTGGGAAAGATACAAAGATATGAGGAGGATATGCCCGCATCATGGTCTTGAGGATTGGTTAATTATTCACACGTTTTACAATGGTCTCTTGTACAATACAAGATTTACAATGGCTCAGAATCACTACCAATGGGGAGGTGAAAGAACTCAAGTGGAGAAATCCCAACCAAAAGGAGGAATGTACGAAGTTTCTAGCCTAGATCACGTCCGTGCTAAGGTAGATGCAATCTCTCAAAAGATAGACAACTTGACCATAACACCCACAGCCATCGTGGCTGCTGTAGCGCCAAACTGCGAATTATGTGGAACAGCTGGACACGCTGCCCCTGAATGCCAAGTTTTAGCAGGAGCCTCTACAGATCAAGTGAATTATGCTCAAGCAAACCCTTATGCAAATACCTACAATCCTGGTTGGAAGAATCACCCAAACTTCTCTTACAAAAACAACAATGCACTGTATGCACCTGGTCAAGCACCTGCTGCACCACCAGGTTATCAAAAGGCTGCAACAGCTGCTCCAAATGTTCCTAGGAAGTCTAACCTTGAACTGATGATAGAAAACTTCATAGCTACCCAGACTTAGACAAACAAAGAGTTCCTGAATCAAAACATACACACTAGTGAACAGATTAAGCAGTTAGCAAACAAAGTAGACGCTTTGGCCACTCACAACAAAATGCTTGAAACACAAATCTCCCAAGTGGCCCAACAACAAGCACCTACTGCTGCTCCTGCCGGAACATTTCCTGGACAGCCACAACCCAATCCTAAAGGACATGCAAACGCTGTTATACTGAGAAGTGGAAAAGAATTAGAAGGACCCATTGATCCAAGACTTCAAAATCCAGCCATGTACCAAAAGTATGCTGACGACACAACAACTGAGAAGCAGAATGAACCCAAGGAAAAGGAAGATAATGACCAAGAGGCCGTAACCAAAGAAAAACTTATGTGCCTCCACCACCTTATTAACCACCTATTCTGTATCCTCAAAGATTGAAAAATTCCAAAACTGCAGGGCAACTTAAGAAATTTGTTGAACTTCTAAAACAATTAAACATCACAATACCTTTTACAGAAGCCATCACCCAGATGCCCTCGTATTCTAAATTCCTAAAAGAAATCTTATCCAATAAGAAAAAGATTGAGGAAAACAAAACAGTTACACTTACTGCTGAGTGTAGCGCAATAATTCAAAACAAAATGCCTCCTAAGCTAAAAGACCCAGGTAGTTTCTCAATACCTTATGTAATTGGGAAGTTCGTCATAGACAAAGCTCTGTGTGACTTAGGAGCCAGTATTAGTGTTATGCCCTTATCCATATGTAAGAAGCTTGATATGGGAGAATTAAGACCAACTAAGATGTCTGTTCAATTAGTTGACTGCTCTGTTAAATACCCAGTTGGTATACTAGAAAATGTTCCCGTTTGTATAAGACAATTCTATATCCCTACTAATTTTATAATCATGGATATCACAGAAGACTCTACTACTCCTATCATATTAGGAAGGCCATTCCTAGCTACTGCTGGGGCAATTATAGATGTAAAGAGAGGCAGACTAACTTTTGAAGTTGGTGAAGAGAAGGTTGAATTTATTTTGACATAATTCTTACAAGCTCCAGCTATAGACGAACATGTTATTTACTAGATGTCATCGATGAGTGCGTAAGAGAAATAGAGATGGAACCGACCACATATTCAGATATTCTAAAAATTCCAATACCTCCGATTTTCGAAGATGATAACTGGCGTGAACCTTATCAAGATGATAGCCTAAGTGAATGCTTAGCACTTACACCAGATCATCTACTTTGCTCGAAGAACCCAGCCCTAGAACTGAAAACATTACCCAAAAATTTAAGGTATGAATTCCTAGACGAAGCTCTCGAACGACCTGTAATAGTCAATACAGACTTAGGACAGACCGAAACCAAGAAACTATTAGATGTCTTAAGAAAATACCCAACTGCGTTAGGCTATAACATCGCTGACCTTAAAGGAATAAGTCCTTCTATTTGTATGCATCGCATTATGCTGGAGGAAGACTGTAAATCCTCTAGGGAACTTCAGAGAAGGATTAACCCGATCTTGAGTACTGTAGTCAAGGACGAAGTGAAAAAACTTTTAAAAGCAGGAATTATATACCCGATATCAGATAGTAAATGGGTTAGCCCAGTACATGTCGTTCCAAAGAAGGGAGGTGTTACAGTTGTTAAGAACGAAAAAGGTGAATCTATAACAAAAAGGGTTGTAACTGGAAGTAGAATGTGCATCTACTATAGAAAGTTAAATAAAGCCACTCGTAAAGACCATTTCCCATTGCCTTTCATTGACCAAATGTTGGAGAGATTGGCTAAACACTCATACGTCTGCTATTTAGACGGTTATTCGGGATTCTTTCAAATTCCTATTCATCCTGATGACCAAGAGAAGATGACCTTCACATGTCCCTATGGTACATTTTCTTATCGACAAATGCCGTTTGGACTATGTAACGCACCTGCCACATTCCAAAGATGCATGATGTCAATCTTTGCTGACTTTATTGATGACATTATGGAAGTGTTTATGGATGACTTTTCTGTTTGTGGGCAGAGCTTCGAAGGATGTCTATCGAACCTAGAAATGGTATTGGAAAGATGCGTAAAAGTTAATCTCGTATTAAACTGGGAGAAATGCCATTTTATGGTAAATGAAGGAATTGTACTTGGACAAGTTGTGTCCGATAGAGGAATTGAAGTTGATAAAGCCAAGATAGAAATTATAAAAGATCTTCAACCTCCGAAAATCGTACGAGAAATACGAAGTTTTTTAGGACACGCCAGTTTCTACCGACGATTCATAAAGGATTTCTCGAAAATCACTAAACCTCTTACCGGTCTATTAATGAAAGACGTTGAATTTATCTTTGATGAGAAATGCCTAAAAGCGTTTGAACAGCTGAAAACAGCTCTTATCACCGCACCTATCATGCAACCACCAGATTGGAGATTACCTTTCAAAATCATGTGTGATGCAAGTGACTATGCTGTAGGTGCAGTTTTAGGACAGAGGAGGGATAGAAAACTTCATGCCATTTACTATGCAAGCAGAACCTTAGATTCCGCCCAAATGAACTACGCTGCCACAGAAAAAGAACTTTTAGCCGTGATCTTTGCCCTTGACAAATTCCGTTCCTACCTAGTGGGAGCTAAAATCATCATTTATACAGACCACGCAACTATTAGATATTTACTTAACAAGAAGGATGCAAAACCTAGACTGCTAAGGTGGATCCTACTTTTACAAGAATTTGATTTAGAGATCAAAGATAAGAAAGGAACTGAAAACGTAGTATCAGACCACTTATCCCGATTAGAGGGCATTAAACTAGAGCCAGTACCCATTAATGAAGATTTCCCATATGAACGACTCATAGCCTAACTAGAAAGTGATATGTCTACTCTACAGTTGCATGACCCAAAGATGGAAGAAGTCGTGGAAGGAAATAACATACACACAACCCTGCCATGGTATGCTGACATAGTCAACTACTTAGCAGCTGGAGTACTTCCACCAGACTTATCTTATCAACAAAAGAAAAAATTCTTTCATGATCTAAAACATTATTATTGGGATGAACCTTTACTGTTTAAGAGAGGAGTCGATGATATCTTCCGTCGTTGCGTCCCAGAAGAAGAAATAGAAAACATCATCTCTCAATGTCATTCTGCTCCTTATGGAGGACATGCTAGTACCTCAAAGACATGTGCTAAGATCTTGCAATCCGGCCTATTCTGGCCAAACCTTTGGAAGGATGTCCACATTGCAATACTAAACTGCGACCGGTGCCAACGCACTGGTAACATATCAAAACGCGATGAGATGCCTCAAAAAGGTATATTAGAAGTAGAAGTCTTTGATGTATAGGGGATTGACTTTATGGGACCCTTCCCATCATCCTTTGGAAATAATTATATACTCGTAGCGGTCGATTATGTTTCAAAATGGATTGAGGCAATAGCTTCTCCTACAAATGACTCACGAGTAGTCATAAAGCTCTTTAAAAGCACAATCTTTCCCATATTTGGTGTGCCGAGACTTGTCATAAGTGACGGTGGCTCTCATTTCATATCAAAAATATTTGACAAATTACTATTGAAGTATGGAGTAAGACACCACGTAGCAACACCATATCATACACAAACAAGTGGACAAGTTGAGGTCTCGAATCGAGAAATAAAACAAATTCTAGAAAAGACCGTGGCCACCTCTAGGAAAGATTGGTCATCAAAACTCAATGAACCTTTATGGGCATATAGGACGGCCTACAAAACACCAATCGGAACCACACCTATCAAGCTTGTCTATGGTAAATCTTGCCATCTACCAGTGGAATTAGAACATAAAGCCTATTGGGCTATTAAAACATTGAACTTAAGGTATGACTCCGCAGGTGAAAAACGTATCCTAGATCTGCATGAACTAGAAGAGTTAAGATTAGACGCTTACGAAAATGCTAAAATATATAAAGAACGAACTAAAAGATGGCACGATAAGCGCTTATCTAGAAAAGAATTTAGTATGGGAGACGTTGTACTCCTATTTAACTCTAGATTAAAACTCTTTCCTGGGAAATTAAGGTCTAGATGGTCCGGTCCTTTCGAGATTACAAAAATTCTACAAAGTGGAGCGATAGAAATAAAGGGGAGGAATAGTAATCCATTTTTAGTCAATGGACAACGTCTAAAACACTATCACAGCATTGAAAATAGAGATTATTTGAACTGCCTAAGACTTTTAGAGTTGCCCACCGAACCCCCTAATTAAGCATCAAATTGAATTCGTCAGGCTTTCGACGTTAAAAACAGCGCTTAATGGGAGGCAACCCATGATTTTTGTTTTTCTTGCTTTATATTGGTTATTTCTTTATGTTTTTTATGTTTTATTTTTATTTTGCAAATTTTTAGTCTCATTTATATCGTTTGAAAATATTGTGTTGATCTTAAAATTGAAAAAAACTACAGGATTATAAAGTCTCTCTACTCTTTCTGTTCTCCTCTTCTGCTTTCATTTTTGCAAAAAGTACTAACTAATGGCAAACGAGGATAACATGTCAGTAGAATTCAGAGATGGAGCACAATGGCATCGCTATGAGGCTTTGTCTCTTAGACGTTTTGCCTTGACAAAATTCGCCCACAGACCCACCATGACCGCCTTAGGTGTAGGTGAAAGCGTAGACTTTCTGTTTAGCCAATTAGGTTGGGAGGGTTTTGCCAATAAGAAACATAAGTGCTACCGTAGGTTGACTTTAGAATTCCTGAGCTCTTTAAGCTATAACCCTCACTGTGGAAAAGGTTTAACCAGGGGAAGAATTACCTTTAGACTATTTGGATACAGCTGCCGGTTCACCATAAAGGAACTGTCGGATCATTTAGGATTTCCTGAAGGACCTACTATTTTCTCTGTGGTTTAAGAGGACTTAGTGTTGGTTGGAGAGCTGAGTGATTTTTGGGGTAGAATTTCAGGGAAACCTGATTTTGACATGGACCCTATGCTTTCAACAGAAATACATAACCCCGTTTTCCGTTACTTTCATATGATCCTGGCCTATACCCTATTTGGTAAACCTGAGAATGATAACACTGTTTCGAGGGATGAGCTTTTTATTATGTTTTGTGTTTCTCAGTCTAGAGAGGTTAATGGACTCACTTTTATGCTGAACAACTTTTGCAAAATTATTAATAATGATAACAGTCCAATTTTGATAGGTAGCCTAGTTACAAAAATAGCTGATGCTATGGGATTCAGAACCCGACTTTCTAAGATTAACCCCTTTGGAGAATTTAGACCCATGAATATCACCTTTTGCTTCAATAGGGCTATGATTAGGGACCAAGGTCTGAGCCATTTCCAGCTTTTGATTAACAATGTTGTCGTACCACACTTTACACTTCCAAATCATGAACGCACAAGTGTGCACGATCAAGATAATTGGCTATATGACCTTGATGAACCCGTGCCTGAACCGGAAGAAACCTTTCCTGAACCTGAGATCGACCCAAAAACACCCCCTCATTACCATGATCTTAACTATATGGAATTCCAAGAGAACATTGACATTCCTAAAGTTGATGCCACTAACTATGCTTCTAATCTGAATTCTATTCTAAAGACCATGGATGAGTACCATAAAGAAATCACTTCAGTAAAGGATGAGCTAAACACTATGCGTCAAAACATTGTTGGACTCATGGACTTGACCGTTGAACAATTTGATCATTTAAATCAAGCCATCGCATCTTTGAAGAAACGCCTTGGCTTGGTTTATGAAGCACCTTATTTTCAAGATTTTTATGCATTTTACTTTAGAACAATTTTACATTATTTCAGTTTTCATTTTTCATGTCGAGAATAATTTGATTTCATACAATTTTGATACATTGCTAGTAATTTAACTAGCACCTTTTTGGTTTTAAAGAATAATTTCATTTGCTGCTGATATTAACTATGTGATTTTAATTTCATTCCTGTTCTTTTAATTCTATTTTAATTTAAGATGTAATGTTACTTATCTCTGTGTATGCAATATACTGCTATTTCCATATGCTTCCCATAACCTGTTATTAAATTATTATGTTTGGAATTGTGTCTGTCATAAACAAATTAACCACCCAGAATTTGTGAACGTCACGATCGTGACGACCCCGTGACGACCGTCACGCAGGTTTAAGACGGATTCTGCGTAAAAACAGAACTGCTTCATTCGTTCCCTCTTCTTTCCCTCATTCAAACCCCAGCCATCCACTAACTTTTGCCATTCCATATCCATTCCACATACACACATTTGACCCACATTAATCATTTTCCGTAACCATTCATCTTACCATTCTCACTATATAATCAAACCATACACCACCTCTTTTCACAAACCCTCAAATTCCATAACCTACTTTCTTTCCTAATTCCTCTTTAACCTAACAATGGCACGTCAAATTCCAGACCTAGCTACATTAAACTTCAAAGATGGAGAGGCAGGAGAATGCCAAAGAGCTCGGTACATCAATTTCTATCGTCGTTCCGTTCAACCGACCCGCTACATTGACGTTGCATGCTTAGAAGAACTCGGAATGCTTGAGGGAGTTCAATGGATGTTACAAAATGTCAGTCTTTGGCAACTTTGCACTCAAAGCAGGCCCACTTACGAAGACCTAACTTTAGAGTTTCTCAGCTCATTCACCTACATAACCCCTCCGGGAGAAACGAACCAATTAACCGGAGTCGCAAAGTTCCACATGTTTGGTAAAGAGTACTCAATCGACCAAGAGCGACTTGCCGGAATGCTCGGTTTCCACCATGGTGAGGATGTGCACCGCCGAGTACCACAAGAAACTTTCTTTCAAGCATCTTTTCAACTATGGAATCAGTTAACAGGAACAATAGTCACAACTGGGATAGCCTTAACGCAACATACATCCACAACCCAGCCGTCAGATACGTCCACCGTGCACTTGGAAGCACCATCTTTGCATGAGATAGTAACCATAAGGTGAATTCTAAAGAGTTGTTTTTCCTTCATTGTATGTTTCATCCAGAGCTAATCAATGCCGCACCAGTTTTACTAGCACACATACAATCAAACTGTGCTAGAGGCCCCAAACCCTTTTATTTTGGAGGGATTGTCACCTCTATTGCACTCAGTTTGAATTTGGAAAATGACCTTGCTAGACTACCCTCCTTGCCTCCAGTGTTCCTTGATATAGATTATTGCAGAAACTCTTAGCTCATTAAGTTATGACGAGATGGGAAATACCATCCTATGGTCCGCGCCAAAACCGTAAGAAGTATCATCATGCCTTGCAGGAGTCGCATTGACCCTCAGAATATGGCCAATTGGATTTTTGATCTGAATGCTCCTGAGCAAAATGCGCCTGCCCCTGATGATCAAGAACATGGACCTGTTGATGAGATGGAGCACGAGATGGATAACGCCCCAGAAAACCAACCACCGCCTACCAATGATGTTCCTTCGACCTCCAGACGTCGTCGCCGTCCTGACCAAGACCCAGCTACTAACGAAGAAATCTTGAGGGCTATATGGCAACAAACCCAGCAACAGAATGAAATGATGACACTTATGCGTCAAATCTAGCAAGGGCAAGTTGACCAAGGTCAGAGGCTTGACGGTGTCATCGAGGAGATGGGTGCATTGACACTGTGAGTGCAGAGCCTACACGAGTACATCCATCACGTGGGCATTCCTGATCATGTAGCGCAGCATGGAAGAGGACGTTCCAGAGGCAGAGGACGTGGTCCACCTTGATTTTATTTTGTTTTTCTTTTTAGTTTTTCTGGTTGTTTCCCTTTATATCGAAACATTGAGGACAATGTCCGACATAGTGTGGGAGAGTCAGTTTATTTCCGTTGTATTTCCCTTTCTTGTACTTTCTTTTTCCTTATCAAAGTAATATATGAATATTTTCGTTCAGTAATCCGATTTCCCCATTTTATTCTGCCATAACGAAAATTTTTTTCGATTAATGCACGTCGTGACATACCAAGCTTTAAACTATGTTAGGAAGCTGGGAAAGTGCTAACAAGATCGATACCGTCTTGACACCTTAGACCTCTTGCGTATGCGATATCAGTTTCAATACTTATTATACGATACCTCGAGTTCAGTCCTAAAGTAACCCTTAGTAGTTTATATTAGCAGTCAGCACCGTCTAAATCACAAACCACGTGGGGAACCGATGAATATAAGTGTTTGATGCCCAATCAAAAAAATAAAAAATGTGAAAATGTGTAAGAACTCTCACAGTTGTGAAAATGTGTAAGAAAAGAAAGAAAATCCGTTGTTGATTGGTTCAGAGGTACCTGATTCTGAACTTGGTAGGGCGAACTACTGTTCGATCCCCCGCAATCTACGAATAGGATGTATAAAGGGTTACCACACTTGTGTATCAGGCCCCGTGAGAAAATGGGATCAAAGTCACTAACTGGTTACTCCACTACGTGCGTGAATAAGGTAAAGGGCTTAATGTGATTGCGTTAGAATGAAACCGGGTAAAATAGATACGAAGACTTATGGTTGAACTATAATATAATGATTTGGACTGGATTGTACAAAAGAGAGGTCTATGACAAGCTTGTTGCTTTGTGTCATCATTTTACACTAGTACCTGTCTAACTAACAAGAAACTCCTTTTCAAATCCATTGGTATGCTAGGTATGTGCAATTGATGAAGTTTGTCCGTTTTAATAGATTGATTGCTTGAGGACAAGCAAAGATTCAAGTGTGGGAAAGTTTGATAACACGAATTTATATCATATTTTTACTTCGATTTGTGTCAGTTTCTTATTCTGTTTTTCGTCTAATATCCGATTTTCTCGAGATTATTTAAGTGTTTTTGCAGGTAATCCCATTTTCCAAGTCAAATATGCTAAGTGTGGAAAAGAACCAAAACATGCAAGAAAAGAGCAGAAAAGAGAAGAAAAATTGAAGAAACCAAAAATTGCTGATATCACGATCGTCATGGATACGCCACGACCGTGGCAGCCTCAAAATGCACCACGACCGTCACACTTCCTCACGATCGTCATGCGCCTAATTTTACACGTTGGAGCAGAAACTTGACTACGAGTTTTCAGAGAGCAGTTTTCACACGATCACATTTTCCTCCGAGGAATGCTAGGTTCAAAGTCATGTAATCGTCAATGTGAGTGGCGACATTCTCTCCAACCTCCACCTAAATTCAACCTATAAATACAAGTCACTACGAAGACCACGTGGGTAGCCAAATTTTCCTTTCAAGTGTACTGTCTTGCTGCCAAATTATTTCCAGAGCTTTTGTTTCGTTTTTACTTTGCATTTCCATTTCCTTGTCAACCATTACCGAACAAAGTAATAGTTTCTCACACTGAGGAACTATTACAACTTAGTTTTTGTTTTTGTTTCATTGCCTTCAACATTTGCAATTTACTTTATTCAGCAAGAACCTACCGGCTTGTGGAGAGATTGTTGTTGCTGTTATTACTGACTTCCAGGTTTTCGTTATTTAATTTAAAGCATTGTTTATTTATTTCTTAATTATGTCTGTGTCTACTTATTTCCTTGCCTTTGCGTTTAATTTCATAATTATGTCTAGCTAAACCGATTTTATCCGTATGTAATGAAGTAACTAAAATGAATTAAATTTCTCTAAGCTAAAATCAATAATCAATCCTTCTTCTGGCTTCGATTTCTTAACTTAAAACCCAACTTTTATTATGAGAGTAAAAAAAGGTAACATAGGTTAAAGTCGAGACCACGGGAGTGTGAGGCTTTACCCGGATAGCTGAAATCGAGCATTAGTTTTAAAAACAGCGGAAGCGCTTTAAAGTTAATTAGGTTTAACTAGTTTTCAAAAAGTATTTTTAACCTCATACGGGCTAGCGAGAGCAGACGTATTGA
The DNA here is from genome assembly GCA_022829125.1 of Lathyrus tuberosus. Taxonomy (NCBI): domain Eukaryota; kingdom Viridiplantae; phylum Streptophyta; class Magnoliopsida; order Fabales; family Fabaceae; genus Lathyrus; species Lathyrus tuberosus. The sequence continues at coordinate 649,446 of JALAZF010000327.1, read as the reverse complement.
CTTAGAAGTATAGTCTGAAGCAATAACCACGGGGTGTGAGGTGAGGGCTTTTAAACCGGTTTTTCCTATAGATGAATAGGGTGATAAATCTTTATACGCTTAGGTTTAATTAATTCCATGTAGGTTACCGAATTATATACCGATAACTTATTCATAACTAGTATTCCCAAATTTTAATTTCCCTTTAATTTCCCGTTTGAACTAAAAACCAAATTCTGATTAGCCTTAGATAAACATAGTAACGATAGATAACGGTGCGTTCGATTTCTAGTCTCTGTGGGATGGATAATCTTTTAAAACTACGCGATATGACTGTATACTTGCAGTTAGACCTATTTAGGCACACTAAATAAAGTGATCACTAATTAACTAGTTGCAGCAGAATAATACTAGAAGAAAATAAATGATAGCAGAACACACAAAGATTTATCTTGGTTCCTTTCTAATTGAGAGTAGTCCAGTCCCCTTGCAACACAAGAGATTTTTCACTATAATCAAAACATGATTACAACTGCTTATGCACTTAAGCATAAGACTTTTATACTCAGACCCTCAGCCTGAGACTTCCTGCTTAAACCCCTCAGGTCCAAGACTTCCTGCTTAGACCCTCATTCCAAGAATTCCTGCTTAGATTCCACGAAACCAAGACTTCCTTGCTTAAACCCCTCAGGCTCAACACTTCTGCTCAGATCCTCGGTCCAAGACTTCCCTGCTCAGATTCCACGAATCCAAGACTTCTTCTTAGACCTGCAGTCCAAGACTTCCTGCTTAAACCCCACGGATTCAAGACTTCCTTGCTCAAGCCCTCTAGGCTCAAGACTTTTGCTCAGACCCTCGGTCCAAGAATTTCTTGCTTAATCAACAACTGATCAAGACTTCAATTCTCTAGCGCATAGCAGGAGACTTACTTGGCTCAAGCCTCACGGTAAGAGACTTTGATGCTCAAGCACAAAGCAAGAGACTTTATCTAAACTACTAAACAACTTGTTTAGCATAATAGAGAACAAGGTGTACTTTATACATAATTAGAGGTACATGTTAATAACCATAACAAAGATCACGACACTTAAGATTTCTAAGATATTTAATGTTTAATAAATCTTAAGGCTTTTACAATTTACAACATATAACTGAATTTTTGCATACTCGATTGTGTTGCTATTGTTGATCTTGTTATTCTTCCATTCTAATATAAGCGTGGAGCGCTTCTATCCTTCTTGTCTCTTCTTCTTTATTTTCCTTGTTCCTTGTTGAAAATCCATCTTGAATCTTCAGCTACTTATATAGCAATTTCAGAGGAATAGTCATTGGAAGAGATGACTTGTACAAGTGTCTTTGTTACTCCATACTATAGGAGACATTGAAGATAGATACACCAAAAGATCTTGATCTATTGTGTAACTTGTTTAACCATTGCGTCATTCTTGTGATCTTGTACTATAGATCCATTGAGAGTAGATATCCGTAAAACATGTCAACTCTACTTGAGCCTTGTGAGCACAGACTCTAGCTGACAAACTGATTTAACATTTTAGCTTGCTTTCTGTACTACGGATTGTACATGCCAAATATATTTGATGCCGAGTTGTGTAGTCGGCCAAGATTAAGTATGAACTAGACTACAATAGCAAGAAAGGTCAAGCAATGCCAAGAGCTAGGCAAGTATCCTCCATAACCCGGGCTGGTCAGGGAGCCCGACTCCCATCAGCCGAACTCCTACAAGGCCGAGTACTGACCTCCATCAACCCAGTACTTACGCCGAACATGAACTCAACTGGAACCCCAACAGTTGTAACAGTGGTGGCGCATCAATGCGGACGTTACCAGAGCTTCAAAACCTACATTCATGAAGGGGAGTTACATCAATGATGGCCATGAAACGTCAGAAGTCCAAGAGACTTTTCTTAATGGCATATCTTAATAGAAGACTATAAAAGGGGATCCCACATGAGGGTTAAGCAAGACACAAACATCTTGAGACAATATACAGCACTTGTATAGCTCTCAAATCCCCAAATATACTGCACAGTATAGACATCGTACTTCTCCTTGTCCAGGAGAGGAGAACTGGAACTTTTGTTGTATCTAACCATTTTTTGCTAGAACATTTTGCGCCCACCGTGGGGCCTAGGTAAAACTCTCCCAGGACACACCTTACACTAACAACATGTCCTTTGAAGGAGATCCCCTAGACATGGCTCAACTACTAGCCATGATGGAGACCATGCGTCGGCAAAATGAGACACTGCAAGACAGCATACAAGTTCTACAACAATAAAGTCAGGTTGACGGCGACCATGAGGAGGAGGTTCTCGAGCCACAACCTCTTTCTCATGATATATGGGACGATCACGTCCCAGAAAACTTTAAAGCACCATCACTAACCTCTTATGATGGGAAAACGGATCCTCAGGAGCATGTTATGCCATTAATAATCAGATGGCCATATTTGCCCCTTCAGATTCACTGAAGTACAAGCTCATGGCCGGTACATTTAAGGATGTAGCTCTAAGATGGTGCATAAGCCTTCCTCGGCTCTCCATCGTAAGCTACCAAGACTTGACTAAGAAGTTAGTACAACACTTCTCGGCAAGCAAGCGCTGGAAGGTGTCCACGACCACACTATTTAGTGTTTGACAAAAACAGTCAGAATCACTACGTAAGTACCTTGCTCGATTATATGAGGAAACCCTCAAAGTATCTCATCCAAACCAGGAACTATTTGTGGGAGCTTTTCAACATGGACTACGAGCCGGACAGTTCAATGAGTTGTTAGCTCAGAAGCCAGCTATCAGCATGGACGAGATCACTACTCGGGCTGAGTGTTACATCAAAGTAGAAGAAAGTAACCAAGAGAAAAGAGCCCGGGACAGCAGTGAAAAGACAAAGAGCAAGGAAGAGGCGTCGAACCAGAGAAAGGAGCATCATCGGGTAGCTATGCGCGAGCGACATGCTCCCAGACCATACAGACGGTCATATGAGCCAGATAGAGACCTCACCCATAATAAATGCAAGTAGGGGAGATATCCTTAAAGAAGTCGGCCATATGAACCTGTTATCGGAGCCTCATCGTCCCAAAAGAGCCAACATTATCATGGGAAGGCAACCTGAGGCTTGGTGTAATTACCACCATATACGGGGACATCATACCGACGATTGTCAACAGCTGAAAAAAGAAATTGAAGCTCTAATCCAGAGAGGTAATCTCTTGGCATATGTGAACGATTCTCGACCACAAAATAACAAGAGAAGTCCTCGTCGAGACGACCCGAGACCAGAAAAGTCAGCCCGGAAGAAGGGTTCAGATGCCAAAGAGGGTCAAAAGACAAAGACAACGCGACACACTCTAAACACCATCGTTGGAGGGTTTGCTGGTGGTGGAGAAACAAGTTCGGCCAGAAAGAGATATGCTAGGGCAGTCATGCATATCGACCCAAGATCTCCAGAGAAACCAGAAGGCAACTTGGATGCTGTAAGATTCTTAAAACGAGACGCCATAGGAGTCCTAGCTCATGAAAATGATCCCATGGTTTTTAAAGTACAAATAAGAGACTGGAGCGTGAAAAGGGTATTGATAGACCCTAGAAGTTCAGCCGACGTACTGTATTGGGATGCTTTTAGAGGAATGAGGCTCGATACGACCGAGTTATTACCATTCAAAGGTAGTCTAGTAGGATTCTCGGGAGAACAGGTGCAGGTGCTCGGGCACTTAGGGTTGCCGACCACCTTTGGCATCACGGCTAATACGAATACCGTCCGAGTGAGGTACCTGATAGTTAATGCTGCTTCACCCTATAACATCATTATAGGTCGGCCATCATTCAAAGCCCTGGAAGCTTTGTTTTCAACTCTGTATTTGACCATGCAATTCCCACTCGAGGATGGCCGGGTTGGTATTGTCAAAGGTGACCAGGGGCTGGCAAGAAAGTGTTATAAGGATAGCCTAAAGTTGAAAAGAAATGAACCCGCAGGAGAAGCAGATCCCAAGAATACCCTCAAAGTTCACCTGGTCGACATAGACCCACGTGATAATTCAATTGAAGATAACATAATGCCCAACGAAGAAACATAGCAAGTCCAGATTGGGCACCTACCGTCCCATGTTACTTACATCGGAGTCAACTTGTCCCCCGAAGAGGGGAAAGAGATCGTTCAAACACAAAAAGACAATGTGGATCTTTTCGCCTGGAAACCTTCATACATGCCAGGGATAAATCCCAATTTCATGTGCCATCACTTAACAATCAATCCGGATATCAAGCCAGTTTCCCAAAGGAAAAGAAAGGGTGGTGATGAAAAGAGGAAAGCAATTGTAGAGGAAGTCGAGAAGTTGTTACAGGCCAGGTTCATCAAGGAGATCAAGTATCCGACCTGGTTATCCAACGTGGTGATGGTAAAGCAGAAATCCGGGAAATGGCGAATGTGTGTGGACTTCACGGACCTCAACAAGGCGTGTCCTAAAGATCTGTATCCATTGCCAAACATTGACCGGCTGATAGATTCTACGTTTAGGTTCCGTTTTCTCAGCTTTATGGATGCATACTTCGGATACAATCAGATCCGGATGAATCCAATAGACACACCAAAAACCGCCTTTATGACACATCAGAGCAATTATTATTATGAGGTCATGCCCTTTGGACTCAAAAATGCTGAGGATACTTACCAAAGGCTGATGGATAAGGTGTTTGCTACTCAGATAGGTCTGAATCTGGAGGTCTATGTAGATGACATGGTTATCAAGACAAGCACAAACTGGTCACATGTAAAGGATTTAATAGAAATCTTTGCATCCATAAGAAGCTACAACATGAGATTGAACCCGGACAAGTGTACCTTTGGAGTACAAGCAGGGAAGTTCCTCGGATTTATGCTCACCAGCCGGGGAATCGAGGTGGACCCGGACAAATGCCAGTATAATAGATATGAGAAGTCCGACCACAAAAAAGGAGGTCCAGGAGCTGACCGGGAGACTAGCCGCATTGTCACGATTTTTATCATGTGCAGGAGACAAATCAATACACTTCTTTGCAGCTATACGGAAGTCTAAGGAGTTTGAATGGATAGAGGCGTGTGAAGAAGCCTTTCAAGAAGTAAAGTGTTTTCTATCCTCGACTCCTATCCTAGTAAGGCCCAAGGAAAACACATCATTCGTCTTATAATTGTCGGTCACGGATAAAGCCCTTAGCTCAGTTTTAGTACAAGATGGAGAAGACGAAGAGCGACACGTGTACTTTATCAGAAAGTTCTAAAAGGGGCAGAGCTAAGGTACCAAAAGATTGAACGGTTGGCACTGGCAGTAGTTATCACAGCCCGGAGGCTGAGACATTATTTTCAAGGTCATCCCATCACAATCAAGATGAATTACCCAATCAAACAAATACTGAAAAGGCCTGACTTAGCAGGACGGATGGTCAAATGGGCAATAGAGCTCTTTGAGTATGACATCAAATTTGTGCCTAGAACCAGTATCAAGTCACAGACACTGGCCGATTTTGTGGTAGAATTAAGTGCACCAGCTGGAGAAGAGATCTCATACAGATGGATCCTCTATGTAGATGGATCTTCAAATCTCAAGGGAAGCGGAGCCGGAATAATTCTGGAAGGACCCGGAGATCTAACATTAGAATACTCTTTAGGTTTTGATTTTCAGGTTAGCAACAACCAAGCATAGTATGTGTAATACCCCAAATTTTGACCACTTAGATTTCCCATCATTGTGAAAATCATCATCACAATATGGATGAACCATCATGCTTCATCAGTCTCCCCAAAGATGGGTGAGCATCCAATACAAGCAAAATTAGGGTTTCAAGCCCTCTCTGAGTGCTTAGACAAAGGATCAATCAAGAAATGACATGATATTCAACTTGTATAATCTCTCAAACATCCACAAAGGATCAAAAGGACTCCCACTTCAAGGATTAAGCACAAGATTGCTCCCTTCTAGGTGGATCAAGTCTCAAGATCGACAGTGTCACCAAATTAGGGTTTTGGTCAACCAGGGCCTCCAGATGGAAATTTTCATCTGGGCACAAGGCAATGATCCAAAACATAACCTAATATACTTCATGGAACCTCATGAACCCATGCATCAAGTCAATTTTGCCTCAGGGGATGCATTCATCAAAAATCAGGAATTAGGGTTTCTTGACCTAATTCACCCCTAAGTTGACTTTTGGGACAAACCATGAGCCAAGACCTCAAGACATGATTTGAGGGTCTCTAATACACCATATTGATCCATTTGGAACAATGGATTGATCCAAGAAGCTTGAGCAACAAGTTTCATTTTCATCTGCACCACAATTAGGGTTTTAAGGGAAAAGTCAACTGTAACTTTGACTTTTGACCAAGACATGCTCCCAAACCCTAATACATGATTGAATATACCCTATGACACCCATGGAACATGTCCATCAAGTTTTATTTAGGTCAAGGACATGATTTCCTAAAGAATTGCACAGTTTGGAATTCATCTGATAAAAAGTCAACTGTGCACAAAAGTCAACTTTGACTTTTTGAGATTTTTCACCAAAATGGATTTTTAACCCTAAAATTATGTTAATGTATGATTTGAATCATCATTCATCAAGAAAAATCAAGAAAAATGAGATAACTTGTAAAAGGGGTAACCATAAAACTTAGAAATTTTTCTAAGTTAAAAATAAAGTGGCAAGGGTACCAACTTTGAAGGACCATAACTCCTAAACCACAAGGCCATTTTTTCTCATCCAAAGATGGATTTGTAGCCCTCATTATCACCTACAAAAACTTTAATTACAAGTCATTCCAATTCATTAAGGATTTTGAGTTATGGAGTGATCAAAGTGGCTGAAAAGTGAAAAAGTCACTTTTTCCAACACTTAGTGAAATTTTCACTAAGTCAGATTTGCCTTCACTTTTTGCCAAATGTAGGAGGATTTTTCACTTGGAATCAAAAGAGATCAAAACCAAAGTTGTTCAAACAGTTGTTGTATCATGTTAGAGCTTTCCAAAATGGCCAAGAACATTGCCAAATTCAACCTACATCATGAGATACAACATTGTCAAGTTACCTTGCTGAAATCTGTCAAAGCAAGGCAGAGTTTGCATTTTGGGTCGATTTGCCAAAATCGGCCAATTGCAATTGCTCTAATCCACTTGGACACCTCAGAGGATTGAATCCAAAGGGGACAATCACTGAGCCAAGCCTCCAAGGTCCAAGGAACAAAGAATAGCATGTTGAACCTAGAGTTGCCAAAATAGGGACAAGACTTCAAATTTGGAATGAGGCATTCAATGGAACCATCAAGGTGGCATGGACTGAGCCATTCTCATCTGAAATCAGTCAAGACTTATCCAAGACCAAGGGGACCAAAGCTCTATGCCCTAACCTCTAGTCAATGGCTAGAGGAGACTTTCATTTCCATTGGCCAACATTGAGGAAACCTACTTACCAGCTGCCATGCACTATTCCTTGCAAAACAAACTTGCTCTACTATAAATAGAGCTCAATTGTGGTCAGTTTAAGTACACCAAAGCCATCTAACAGATGCTTTCCTCAAAATCTCTTTCTCTTGGCAAAAATGCCTTTCTTAGCAAGGTAGCTATCGGGTTTTGAGTTTGAGAGCAATTCTGCACAAACCAATCACTCACACACCTCACATACATCACATATGAGCTGATCAAACACTCACATAACTTCTGAAACATCAAAATCTCAAAATCACTTGCCATCCACACAAGTTTGAAGTGAAGTTGCAGCTGAGATTCCATAAACTGATCCAGTCCATTTCAATTCAATCCAAGTGTTCAAACACACTCCATATGGTGTAGGGAAGCTGTCCAGATCATCACCACTCATCTGTAACACCTCCAACTCAAAATCACATCTGAACTTGCAGTCACGACTTGGAGGTAAGCCTTAACTTGGGCATCTCTCAATCTATGCATATTTCCTCGCACAATAATTTGGCCATATGTTCATAATCATGCATGGAATGTTTTCCCTCAATTAATTGCATTGTTTGAATCGTGTATCAAAAATCCTAGCCTTCATGCAGAAATTAGGGTTCTTGAGGTTTCTTCGTGATTTCTTGTTGTATGTTTAATTTAAATGAAATTAAAGTACATAGACATGATCGTGAGGTTGAGGCGAGCATAATGATATGTGGATTGCATGTTATAATTACGTATTCAGTGAGATTGGATGGAAAATGCAAATCTGGGCAAACTGAAAAAACGCGCGTGTTCTTGGTGTTGTTCTTGGCGCCATTTTCATATATTTGAATATTTGAATTTTGTGATATTGTTTAATTGATTCAAAAATTAATTTCTCTCTGAGTTTTAATGATTTTGAGTTGATTCTTTTTTTAATAATTCACAAAAATGTTAAAATATTTTATTTTATCAAAAAATCCCAAAAATATTATTTATTTCATATAATTGATATTTTTGCAAAGAATTAATGTTTTAATTGTTTTTGGCATTTTAAATATTTTTTCTACATTGATTTTGCAACTTTTAATGCTTTCTAATTATTTTGTAGGTCAATACTTAATTTTTGAAGCATTAATCCAAGATCACAATTTGTTTTCCATGTGTTAAACAATTTTTGATCATTTTAATTGAGTTTTTATTCAATTAAATACATTTTGAAAACAAATTAGGGTTTTGGATTAATTCAACCCTCATAAATCATTTTAAAAACACTTTGGGCCTCTATTAGAGTGTAAGACCCAATCCTTTTTTTTGACCAAATCATCTTTGGGCCTCACTTATTGTATAAGTCCCGATACCGTCAAAAAACAAACGGCGCGATCGTCGTCCTTTTCAAAAATCATCTGGGCCTACCCTCGAGTAGTAAGACCCATTTCTTTTTCTTTAAAACACTTTGGGCCTCTATTAGAGTGTAAGACCCAATCTCCCTTTTAACCAAAACATTTTTGGGCCTCGCTTGTTGTATAAGTCCCTCTGCGTTAAAAGAAAACCTCGGCGCGATCGCCATTTTAAACGGAAAAATCATTTGGGCCTACCCTCGTGTTATAAGCCCCTCTCTTTTTCTTTAAACCTTTTTGGGCCTCTTGAGAGAGTGTAAGACCCATCCCTTTGTACAGAAAACCTTTTTGGGCCCCAGTCACTTGTATAAGTCCCTCTGTACAAATTCAAACAGTGCACTCACTGATAAAACCCTGGGCCTCTCCTTGAGCTGTAAGCCCCAGATCTTTCTTTTTCAAAGCATTTTCTCCTTTGATTTTAAATATACTGTTGTTTTTAATCTTTCTTTGTTGAACAACTAACCAAACAGCATGGAAGCACTACAACCGAGTAAGTGGTTATCGCTTTCATTTACTGCTTTCATATTATAAACTGTATTGTGGGGTTGCTCACTGTAAGTCTCCTTTCATAAACTCATATCTACTGTGTAATAATAGTATAGATATTTCGAGTTTCCCCAGCAACTACGTCTAGAACTAGGTGACGCCGTTTCACTTATTCGTAGAAATAGACGCCTAGATCCCCAGTAGGAGCACCAGATACAGTCTTCTCTTCGGCTGTCCTCCTTAGGAATCGTCAAGAAGCTCTACTCCCCAAGATGAATGTATTCTCCGTGAATGCCATCTTTGAGTTTCTTCCCAATTCTCGAACTTTCCTGACTTGATCTATTCCTTGTGGATAGCTTGCCTTGAATGTCTCGGGGTTTGGGTACCCACTACGGTCATAATCTTGGACCTTAACTAAGGAACCCTCTTTAAAAGCTAAAAGTCGCTGGATAGTAAACCTCGCACGTTTACCAGTGGTTTTCATCTTTAAAAGAGTTATCTCTCCTAATGGAAAGGAGATGATAGACCCGCGGGCTTCTTAAAAGCATCGGCCTCCTCTTGGGCATTATTCAAGGACCCTACGGCTTCTTAGAAGTATTCACAGCCTCCTCTTAGGCTTCGTATAATGATCTCTTCCTCCGGGAATGATAGCCTCCTCTTGGGCTTCGTACAAGGACCCATCGGCTTCTTAAAAGATTCCAGCCTCCTCTTGGGCTTCGTACAAATTGTCCCGACGACCTCCTAGAGGTATAGGAACAGAACCTAGTCATCCTCATAGAACAATCCTTTCATAGAGTCTACTACTGTTTCTCGAAGCATAGTACAAAAGATAAAACTCTAGACTTGGACAGTCTAACTTCCTTGAGTCTCAAAGACATTCTCAAGCACCCTTCGTTAAATAGGAAGGAAACCCGCAGACTCGGATAGTCTCAATACCCTTTGGGTTTCCCGTTTCCTCAAAGAAAAGGAAATATCCCTGATCCTCAAATTAAATCCCTGTGTACAGTGTTACTCATATAAGAACTGATTTTCTCTTTTAAATCAGTATATTGGATCTATCACTCAACTGAAACAGTTACAATAGCCTCCATCTCGGGCTTCGTACGAGATACCAACATTCTCCCCAGTGGGGTCAAAACAACCTTTTCGCCTCTCTCTCAGGCTTTGTATGAGACACAAAAGATTCCCTCATTGAGTCAATCACCCTTTTTTTGCCTCCATCTCGGGCCTCGTACGAGATATAAATCCCTTAAGCAAGAGTCGAACTCTTTACTAGCCTCCTCTTAGGCTTTGTATAACGATATGCCCCACTGGGTCAAAAACCTTTAGCCTCTCTCTCGGGCTTTGTACGAGACACAAAATAGCCTCCTCTTAGGCTTTGTATAATGATTAGCCTCCTCTTAGGATTTGTATAAGAAAACCACTGGTTGATCCAATCGACCTTTTAGCATCAAAGCTGTGCCTCGTTCACAGCATACAAACATCAACAACTCCTTTCCCTTCATCTAATCGCTGTAAGCGGCAAGCCTCTGGATCATCTACATCCATGCCACTGTCCCTCTTTTAGCATGAGAAATTCCTAAGGAAAGATGGCATTGCTCTACACTGAGTTAAAGTCTTCTCCTTCAGGTTAAAACCCTTTCTTCGGAAATTATGGCATTGCTCGGATCCGCGTATCCCAGTTAAAGTAATTCTCCTTCTCCCCTCTTTAGAGATGACAAATTCTCTCTAAAGTCGAGGTCCTTTCGCTTCACGTCTTGGGCTTTGAACAAGACACAAATAGACTTTTCAGCTTCACATCTTGGGCTTTGAACAAGATACAAACCACCTTTCGCTTCACGTCTTGGGCTTTGAACAAGACACCAAAAAACCCATTTCCTCCCATAGAATAGGAGGAACTACGAACGCTCTGATTTCCCTGTTTCGGTAAACGGGAATACGTAGGCATAAGATCGAAAGAAAAGATCTTAGCGAGCACAATCAACAAAAAACCCAAATCCCATATCTCCATCAATTAAAAGCGGTAATTCAAAAGCATCAGTCCTAACATCCTAATCCTTATTCCCCGCCAGAAACCCTTTGCCTAGAAAAAAGAAAGAAAGAACCGTATTGGCGAAATACGAATAACCAGTACAAAGGCCCCCCACATTGATAGCATCTGTAACCTAACAGACCGCTATTTAAACTCAGTATGCAAGCAGGGTTAATTGGAGACATCTATTTCCCTTCCTTATTCAGCTCACAATAGGATAAAAAATGAATCGACCTGTAGTTTTAAGCTCAACCGCAAAGAGCGACCAGCGCTTAAGAACCGCGTCCAAAATCGCTCGCTACAGTATGAAGCTTTGATTGTCGGAATGAAATTTGCGAGAGAGGTTGGAGTAACACATTTATTAGTGAAGACTGACTCCCAGCTAGTGGTCGAACAGATAAAGAACGAGTAACAGACGAAGGATTCCACCCTGATAAAGTACTTTCAGAAAGCTTCAGGAATATCCAAAGCGTTCTCAGAATTCAAAGTCGTCCACATCCCAAGAGAAGACAATCCCCGGGCCGACCTCCTAGCCCGATTAGCAAGCTCAAAGAATTCAGGAATGAATAAGACTGTGATCCAAGAAGTTCTCAAAGCACCCAGCATTCAATTAGAGGAAGTATTAATAATAGAGGATGTCCAAGGATAGATGAGGCCCATCATCAGCTATCTGACCCAGAAAATATTACCTGAAGATGTCAACGGAGCCCGGAGGATTAAAATGATAGCTTCCCGATACGTCATAATCTCGGACACGCTATACAAGATGGGTAGGTTAACACCTATGCTCAAATGCGTGTCAGAGCCTGAGATTGAACTGGTAATTAAAGAGGTCCACAAGGGAGCCTGTGGTAGCCACATCGGTGGGTGAGCACTATCCGGAAAAATCCTAAGAGCTGGGTACTACTGGCCGCATATGATGTGAGATTCCATCGAGTACGTTAGCAAGTGCGAAAAGTGCCAAGTATTCGCTCTAATTAAACACCTACCAGCTGAGTCGCTCCATTTTATTTCATCTCTATGGCCATTCCATTAGTGGGGAGCAGACACCCTAGGACCATTCCCAGTTGCTTCAGGACAACTCAAGTTCTTAATCATTGCAGTTGACTATTTCACAAAATGGGTGGAAGCCGAGGCTATTGCTCGGATTTCTGCCGAGAGGGTTCGTAAATTTTATTAGAGGAATATCATATGCCGGTTCGGTTTGCTGGGAATCATAGTCTCGGACAATTGAGTCCAATTTGCAAGCACTTCTTTCATAGACTTTTGCATGGATTATGGAATAAAAAACAGGTTCACATCTGTGGAACACCCCCAAACCAATGGCCAAGCAGAAGCTGCAAACAAGGTCATCCTAGGAGGAATAAAAAAGAAGCTAGAGGAGGCAAAAGGGATGTGGGCCGAGTACCTACCCGAGATCTTGTGGTCATACCATACAACACCACATTCTACTACTCAAGAGACACCCTTCAGGATGGTGTATGGAGCCGATGCAATGATACCGGTGGAAATCAACACCCCGACTTGGAGGCGTGCACACTTTGATGAAGTCGCCAACATGGATAACTTGAACATCTCGGCTGATCTGATAGATGAGGTTAGAGAGACAGCACGGGTCTGAGAAATTGCTGCAAAATAGAGGTTGGCAAGAATATACAACCTGAAAGTCCGGCAGAGGGAGTTCCAGGAAGGCGACCTGGTCTTGAATAATATCACAGATCCAAAAAACAAAGGAAAGCTTTCCCCCAACTCGGAAGGCCCATTCAGGGTACTTCGAAAACTAAGCAATGGAGCTTACAAGCTGGAAACATTAGAGGGAGTAGAAATACCTAGGACATGGAATGTATCCAATCTTAGGCTATATTTCAGCTAAATATTATGTAATTCAATAACGAATAAAGGATCCGGGTTGCACTCTTTTCCCTTGCAAGGGAAAGGGTTTTTAACAAGGCACCTGTACTTAAAAAATTTTTATGTCTTGTTTATAGGTATTCGGCTGAAGATGGTGAGGTATAACTCGGAAAACTCCTATAAACTTGTTGACTTTCTCCACGTACATAGGTCTCCCATAAAAACTCCGCGTACAAGGGTTGATTAGACTCCTAAAAACGTGTTGAGTTGCTCCGCGTACATAGGTCGCCCATAAATGCTCCGCGTACAAGGGTTGATTAAACTCCTATAAATGTGTTAACTTGCTTTGTGTACATAGGTCGCCCATAAATGCTCCGCGTACAAGGGTTGATTAAAATCCTATAAATGTGTTGACTTGCTCCGCGTACATAGTGTAGCACCCCAAAATTTGCCCTCCGTTTTTCTAACCCTAACTGGATTATGCTTCATTTCTTTTTTTCATTATTATTTGTGCATATCATTGGCTCTATGCATGGTATCAAGGTATCTTGGTTAGCTCAAGAGGAGAGTGTGTTTCTCATCGGATCAAGCAAGTTCACAATCTTTGTTTCTCCCGAGCATCTGTATATTATTCTTACTTGCTTTATTATTTGCTTCTGTTTACTAACCTCTGATTAAAATACCAAAAATATGCTGCAGTTTGCTTCTTCTTCTCTGTGTGCGTTTAAGGTTTTGCAGGTTTGTCAAAGCAAAGGCCTAACTTCCAGTCAAATGTGGCTGTTTGTCCATGATGCAGTTCAGATGGATGTTTGACCTCATCTTGGTCAAACTATCAAGTAATTGCTTCAAGTGCGAGTTATTTATGGCAGTGGTTTATGTAGCGCGATTTTTGTGGTCTTGAATCACGATCGCTTGGGTACTACAGTTTGATTCATTTTTATCCTATTGAGCTCATTAAGGAAGGGAAATAGATGTCTCCAATTAACCCTGCTTGCATACTGAGTTTAAACAGCTGTCTATTAAGTTACAGATGCTATTAAGATGTGGGTCCCTCTTCGGTTTATTTTGGTAAGATCGGAATGTCTGGATTATTTACGAGGTTTTTGGTAAGATGTTAGGATTTGGTGCTTTTGGGTTGATATATGGGGGTACTGGATTTTGGGTTGTTGATTAGTATGCTCGCTAAGATTTTGCAATCTTATGCCTACGTATTCCCATTTGATGAAACAGGGAAATCAGAGCGATCGTAGTTCCTCCTATACTTTGGGTTGAAAGAGATGTTTTGGTGTCTTGTTCAAAGCCCAAGACGTGAAGCTAAAGGTGGTTTGTATCTTGTTCAAAGCCCAAGATGTGAAGCTAAAAGGTTTTGGCTGAGAGAGACTTTGTTATCTCTAAAGAGGAGTCGTTGATGTTTGTATGTTGTGAGCAAGGCACAACTTTGATGCTAAAAGGTTGAATGACTCAACCGGGGTTTTCTTTATACAAAGCCTAAGAGGAGGCGGGAAGTTTGACTTTTCCGGGGGGAAATGTTCTTTCTGTCTTGTACAAAGCCCAAGATTGAGGCTAAAAGGGTTTTTTGACTCCGTTGGGGAGAATGTATCTCGTATAAAGCCTAAGATGGAGGCTGAAATGGCTTGACTCAACAAGAGAGTACTTTTATCTGTCCTGTATAAAGCCCAAGGCGGAGGCTAAAAAGGTTGACCAACAAGAGAGTCTGAAGGTGATTGACTCAACAAGAGAGTCTGAAGGTTGTTTGACTCAACAAGAGAGTCTTTTATACTCAACAAGAGAGTGATTTGTTGTCTCGTACGAAGCCCCAGATTGAGGCTAAAAGGAGATTGACTCAACAAGAGAGTCTTTTATACTTAACAAGAGAGTGTTTTTATATGTCTTGTACAAAGCCCAAGACGGAGGCTAAAAAGGAGATTGACTCAACAAGAGTGTCTTTTATACTCAACAAGAGAGTGTTTTATAAGCCTTGTACAAAGCCCAAGACGGAGGCTAAAAAGGAGATTGACTCAACAAGAGAGTCTTTTATACTCAACAAGAGAGTGTTTCTCTATCTCGTACGAAGCCCGAGATGGAGGCTAAAATTGGGTGACTCAACAAGAGAGTCTGAAAAGGTTATCTCCGTTGGGGAGAATCATTTGTACAAAGCCCAAGAGGAGGCTGCCTTACCGCTATGGATTCTGGAGATCCTGAAGCGGGTCCAAGTGTGGGGAACTCTCATGAGAGAGACCAGGTTTTAGAGTGATCGGTGTTTCTTTCTATGTTTGAAAGGAACTTGAGAATGTCTTTGAGACTCAAGAGGTTTAGACTGTCCAAGTCTAGAGTTTTATCTTTTGTACAATGCCCAAGAGGAGGCACGGGCATTAAGGGATGAGTATCAACCCTACAACGGCCGGAGTTTTGATGCTGGAAAGTCTATTCTAGCAAAGGATGACTAAGTTCTATCTTATACCTTTAAGAGGTCGTCAGGGTCCTTGTATGAAGCCCAAGATAAGGCATGAGAACTTCTAAGAAGCCGAAGGGTCCTTGTACAACGCCCAAAAGGAGGCGGGGATGCTTTTAGGAAGCCTGTGGGTCCCCAAACAAAGAGAAGTTCAAGACATGCTATTCACCGAGAATAGATCAAGCCAGGAAAGTTCGAGAATTTGGAAGAAACTCAAAAGATGCCATTCACGGAGAAAAGACCATCTCAGGGGAGTTAGAGTTTCTTTGACAATTTCTAAGGGTGACAGTCTGAGAAAGGGTTCACCGAGAATGCTGCCTTTCACGTTTTCATATTGTTTAACCCCGAGAGGAGGGAAGACTGTATCTGGTAATCCTATGGGGATCTAGTTTTGTTTGTATTTAAGAGTGACCAACAAAGTTTTACCTAGTGCTAGACGTAGTTGCCGGGGAAAACTCTAAATAACTATACTAGTATTACACAGTTGATATGTGACAAGTATATAAAAGTTTGTGAAAGAAGACTTACAGTGAAACAGCCCCACAATACAGTTATGTACATATGAAAGCGGTAAATGAAAGCGGATAAACACTTACCTGTTGTAGAGCTTCCATGCTGTTTTGTTAGTTGTTCAACAAAGAAAGTTTTGATAACAACATATATTTGAATTCAAAATCAAAGGAGAAAGTGCTTTGAAAAGATTGTTGGGGCTTACAGCTCAAGGAGAGGCCCAAGTTTTAACGATGATCGTACCGTTGTTTTGAAAACTGTACAGAGGGACTTATACAATATGTGAGGCCCAAAAAGTTTTTATGTACAGGGGGATGGGTCTTACACTCTATTAGAGGCCCAATAAGTTGTTTTTGTACAAGTGGTGGGGCTTACAGCTCAAGGAGAGGCCCAAACTATTTTGGTTTAAAAAGGGGGTGGGTCTTACACTCTATTAGAGGCCCACAAGTGTTTGAGAAAAAGAATTGTGAGGGTGAAAATCAAAGAAACCCTAATTTTGTTTTTCTTTAAAAGTAAATATTTAAAGAAAATCAATAAAATGATAAAAATACAAAATAGATTTGAATAAACCACTTGTGATTTTTGTTTAAGGTTTGAAAAATGAGGTTTTAATCACAAGATGATTTAGAACTCATTTGGTTTTGATTTTCAAAATAAATATTCACTTTTAAATGTTTAAAAAACAATAAAAATGAATTTATTCACAAAAATACCAATTATATTAAATAAATAATATATATTTGATTTTTTTGTGGAATAAAATATTTCAACATTTTTGTGATTTTTCAGAAAAAGAACCAATCAAAAATGATAAAAATTGAGTGAGAAATTAATTTTTCAAAACATTAATAACATAATATGAAAAATAAGAAAATAGGAAAAAGTGATAAAAAAGAGGTCTGGGGCGAGGGGGATTCGAACCCCATACCTCTTGTGTGCAGTGTGCGCGCCTTACCACTGGGGTGGTGATACATCCGTGTATCAAACCCCAGCCACAAATATACAAGGCTTGCCTTGTTCTTGGCCTGGCCAAGGCAAGGCAATGCATGGTTTTTGGTCAGAAACGTGAAGGCCATAACTTCCTCATTTCTCCATGGATGGAGACAAAATTTATATGCATCTGGCCTAGAATTTCCTAAGGAATCCAATAGTGGTGGTGGTTTTTCCAGAAAATCAATTCTCCTCAAAACCTGATAGTGGTTTTGAAATAGGCCATAGTGTGCATTTTCTGTGCTACCTCTTGGTACAACCATGAATTACATGATGAATTGGTTCAAACACAAGATATATAACATGTAGGAGATGTGCATGATCAATGGACCTCAAAGCAAGGCATATTTTAAAGAGTTCAAGTTGACGTGCTTACCTTTTTAGGAGCTTTTTGGGCAATCTGTCAAGTGCCTTGTTCCAGAAATGTTTTGATGCTTTGAACACTCTCAAATGATCCCTTAGAAGCTTTTAGGATGATTGGAATCAATTGGAAACCTCAGGAATGGAAATTGGCCCATTCTTGTAAAAGGGGCAAAAGTGGCCAAAATAGCAACTCTCTCAAATGATGTTCCAGATGTGTGGAAACATTTGGGACAGTTCAAGGATGATATTTGGAGTGTGTTTGAGGTTTTATCTGGTTTTAAAAGTGTCTGAATCAAGACATGGCTTGAAAAATGCAAAAAAAGTCCAATTTTGAGGTTTCGAGAGGGGACTTTGTGATTTTGGTGTTACAGGTCACTTGTTAGAGTTTGGACAGCTTATATATGACATATTGGATGTGTTTGGATCATGAGTTGTGATGAAATTGCTCTCTAACTCAAAAACACAGAATTACCTTGCTAAAGAAGACATTTTTGCCTAGAGAAAGAGATTTTGCAGAAAGTAAGTGTTGTAGTGCTTTGGTGTACTCAAACTGAGCACAAATGTGCTCTATTTATAGTAGAGCAACTGCTGCAGAGGTTTGGCAAATGTTGATCAATAGGAATCCAAGTCTCCTCTAGCCATTGACTAGAGGTTAGAACACAGGCTGTTGGTTCCCTAGTTCTTGGATAAGTCTTGACTGAATTCAGTTGGAAAGGGCTCATTCCATGCCACCTTGGTGCATCCATTAAATGCTCCAAACCAAAATTGGAGTCTTGTCCCTCTTTTAGGCATTTCTAGGTTTGGCATGCTACTTTTGGTTCCAAGGACTTGGGAGGCTGATGGATCAGTGTTTGTCCCTCCTTGGTCTCCCCCTGTGGTGTTCAGATGGATAAACTTGTTTGTCATTTGTAAAATTTGCTCAAATCGAGAAAAATGCACAAATCTGCCTTGCCATGACAGTTTGCAGCAAGGCACATTGTCATTGTCATATGTCATGGCTTAAGTGGAGTTTCATGGAGTTCTTGGCCATTTTGGAAAGCTCTTATGTGATACAACACATGTGTGATCATAGTTTGTCTTGATACTTTTTGGATCCAAGTGAAAAATCCCCCTACTTTTGGAAAAAAAGCAAGACGGATTCTAACTTAGTGAAAATTTCACTAAGTGTTGGAAAAAGTGACATTTCATGTTTTCATCCATTTTGATCATTCCATAACTCAAAATCCATGATGAGTTGGAATGAGGTGTAGTTGACACTTTTAAAGTATGCCATGAGAGCTACAAATCCAGCTTTGGACCAACCAAAATGGTTGTTTGGATCACAAGTTATGATCCTTGGAAGTTGGTACCCTAGTCACTTTGTTCCATAACTTAGAAAATTTCTAAGTTTTTTATGGTTACCCCTTTTACAAGTTATTCCACTTTTCTTGATTTTTCTTGATGAATGATGATTCAGATCACACATTAACATCATTTTAGGGTTAGGGAACCATAATTGATAAAAAAATCAAAAAGTCAACCTTTGACTTTTGGGCACAGTTGACTTTTTATCAGATGAATTCCAAACTGTGCGATCCTCTATGAAATCAAGTCCTTGACCTAAATCAAACTTGATGGATTGATTTCATAGGTGTTATAGGGTGTATTGAATCCTGTCCCAAGATTTGGGAGCATGCCTAGGTCAAAAGTCAAAGCCACAGTTGACTTTTCCCGCGAAACCCTAATTGTGGTTCTGATGAATTTGAAACTTGTTGGTCAAGCTTCTTGGATCAATCCATTGTTGTAAATGGATCAATGTAGTGTGTTAGAGACCCTCAAATCCTCTCTTGAGGTCTTGGCTCATGTTTTGTCCCAAAAGTCAACTTAGGGGTGAATTAGGTCAAGAAACCCAAATTCCTGATTTTTTATGAATGCATCCCCTGAGGTTAAATTGACTTGACGATTGGGTTCATGATGTCCCTTGGAGCATCTTAAGTTGTGCTTTGAAGCATTGGCTCATGCCCAGAGGCAAATTACATCTGGAGGCCCTGGTCGACCAAAACCCTAATTTGGTGACACTAGCGATCTTGAGGCTTAATCCACTTGGACTGTTGCAGCCTTGTGATTAATCCTTTATGTGGGAGTCCTCTTGATCCTTTATGGGTGTTTGAGAGGCTATAAAAGTTGAAGATCATGTCATTCCTTGATTGATCCTTTGTCTAAGGCTCTTAGAGGGCTTGAAACCCTAAATTTGATTGTAGTGGATGCTCACCCATCTTTGGGGAGACTAATGAGGTATGATGGTCCATCCATATTGTGATGATGATTTGCATAATGATGGGAAATCTTAGTGGTCAAAATTTGGGGTATGACAGTTTATTTCTCAAGCAGGGACTGTTCAAAGTCAAGATGTCTTGTGTTGAGATTCTTCAGTTTATCAAGCAGTGGTTCATGTGAGGTTTGTGTTCAGAAAGTCATGTTCATCATGATCCGAGTTCACCAGTCCAAATTGGGTTCATCTGTAGATTTATTTTCCCAGAGATTGATTTAGACATATTTGAAGTGATCCAGAACTTATTAACCAGAAATTCAGAAAATCAAGGTTGACAGTCGTGGCTTCAGTTGCAAATTATTCAGTAGTGGTTGTGTTCATTTCAATCAGAGGCTTGTGAAAAAATTTTGGAATTGGTTTTGGATTCATTTGGTTATCCATTTGCTAAACCATATTCCTTATCCATTTTTAATTCATTATCCACTTTTTAATATCCACTTCATAAACCATTTCTCTTTTTAAACCAATTTCTAAATCCATTTTATCTTATCCACATTTCTTAATCCAAGTTCCAATTAGCCAATTTCCAATTAAATCCACACCATTTTATTTAATCATTTTTTTCCTAAATCCAATTCTATCCATTTATTATTCCAAACCATTTGAATCCAAACCATTGCCTAATATTCAAATTTACAAAGCCCATTACCTAATAAAAAGTTCATTACATCATGAAGCCCACATGAAGAAAGAAAATTGAAAAAAACTCATGCCATGACTTGAAGAACACGGCCCATGCTTTGCCAAAATGAATTCATTACATTATACATTACAAGCTACCAAACCAGTTGTTAATTCACACCGTACACAAGCCGTGCCAAGTTCCAAGCTGCAAATACATTCCATACAAGCTTCAGTTACAAGCCACAAGCGTCACAAGATATCCAAGCAGCTAAGTAACACACTCAAGCTGCAATTCATTCACACCAAGCCAAGCTAATGTGAAATAGTAGCTGCCAAACAAAACGACTTCAAAACGCAGCAGCAGTGAGCAAATCATCACAAGCAAAATGCTGTGTAAGCTTCATGAAATGCATCATCAGAACCAAAATGCGGAGCAAGCAAATCAAAACGACATACAAAACTGCAGCGAACGCGTAAACGACAATTTTTTCGTTTCAACCAAATTCATTTTACAACTCACCTCAACTCTATAAATAAGAGCCATTTCTTCTTCATTCATCAAGCTTGAAGCCAGATAAATTCTGCCAAAATTCTTCACACTTCTTCAAGTTTCACATCGTCTCAGAACCTTCAAATTCCATATTTCTTCAAGTTTCAACATCAACATACATCAATTCAAATACAACTCCGTTCGCAAGTTCATCAATGATGCGTGCTATCCGCAAGTATACGGATTACGTCAGAGTAATATAAAAGATTTATCGATCCCACAGAGACCAATGTCAATCTATCAATTACTATTGTTACCATGTTTATCTAAGGCTAAAGAAAAATCAGAGTAACAATTTTCCACTGAACGAAAATATAAATAAATCAGATAAAGACTATACTGGAATGTAATTCACATCAATCAAACTGTACTCCTATTATCTAAGTAGTAATACTACGGGGCAATGTTTTCTTCTTTGAAAAAGAGTTAATTAAAAAGGATTTGTCGTGTTAGCGTGATCGGAAACAGACCTAACCTTTAATCTATATCGGCCTCTCACGCTGCACCGGTCGCTCCTTGCATTAAAGTGATAAAGTCCTTTTTTATATAAATACCTCTAAGACTTAGTTAAAAAGTGTTTTCGATTGGAAATGTTTAATACCAAAGGGTTTCCGGCATATGCTCGGCCAACCGGATCCTAAATCTATAAACGCGTCCGAAAATAGTTTAAAATCTCTTTCTAATAATATAAAACTTTCCTAATTAATTAATAAAGTGTTTTCACTGTATTTATCAATTAAAAACTAACAAACTCTTTTCTAAAATGCCGAACGACTTTCGATCTTACCCGATCTAGTCACAGTCATTACGCAAACAAAAACACGGTCTCGTTTACGTAATGACCGATCAATTGAAGTTCAGAAGAGTTTAATTAAAACCAAAAACATCCCCTAAACTATTTCTAAAAAGATAACATGTGGAGTACCGTCGGAACGACGATCCTCACATCCCAGCACAAGAGATTTAGCTGGACATGGTAATTGAAAACATAAAGGTAAATTGGTTTGCGAAATAAGACATTTTTAGAATGAAAACGTGCGAAGTGTGAGAGTGTATTTCGAGAGAGTGAACACAAGTGTCACGCTTAAGTTCAGTTCCAAAAGACAAACAGATCACACAAACAAATAAAGTAATAAAGTAATGACAGAGACAGAAAATAAACGAATATAAGATGGTGCAATAAAGTAAATGAATACAAAGGCAATGCGGATAATAATAAATTGCAAATTATAAAAGAAACCTGCTCCAAATCGAAGACCGAATCTGGTACAGAGCTGAAAGTAAATTGCGGGAAATATAAATCTGACTTGAACGTAAATAACTTTGAATGTAAAACTCCTAACTACAGTGCTCCAATCTAACTAACAACAATAGTGCAATAACCCCCTCGATGTGACTGATTATTATTTACAAAGTGAACTTTATGCCTAAGGTTGGAAACTAGAATTGGATGATCCAAAAGTGAAAATGCAAGGCCTATTTATAGAGCTAGTGATGTTGTAACGGGCGCATAACGTTATAGAAAATGGTTGAGGTAAAATCTCCAAACGTGTGTAACTGCTTCTAACGCTGTTGACCAATCTCCCGTTACAACGGTCGGATCCCGCCGACCCCCTCTCCGCGTCCGCCGAGTGTGTATGTAAAATAAAACGTGTCTCGCGACCGTTGGAACATGGGTGAAACCCACTAGTCAAACGACATCCTCTATGGCGTTCGCTGAGTGAAACGGCTAGTGTACAATTTGCACAGGAAATCTCCGTTTTAGCCCCGTTTTGGGTCATTTCTTCACTGCAGGCTAAAACCAGGCAATGTATCTGAAAGTAAGACAAAATACCATCATAACATGGGAAATAACAAATAAACAACTAAAAACATGTGCAATCGAAGTCAAATATACAGTGTATTTTAGTGTTATCAATCAACAATTCAACAATAAATCAAATTCAAACCAAAATTACTAGAAGAAGAAGAAGGAAGCTCAATTGATTCTTACCTGAACCATTAAAGGTAGTTTGAGCTCTTCTGTCGATTTCGTCTCGAAACTGTTTGCTGCGATTCTTTGAATTATTTATACCACTGTGTTCAGCACTTGATTTCGGTTCATTTCGTCATATTTTCGTGTCTCTCCGCTTTGATTTGAGCAAGCTTCAAAGTACTAGCATGGAGGGTGAATAGTACCTGCGTTTGGAGAAGATGATGAAATTTCCTTTCTGATTCTCCTTTTCCTTTCATTTTATTTTTTTGTTTTAAATAGAATTTATTTCTTTTATTTTTTTAAAAAAAATTGGGCCGTGTAGGCCTTGGAATACTACCTCACCACCATTTCTTTCTAAAACCTCCCATCTTTTATATTTTTTTTCTTAGTTCAAAATTTCTTTTAAAAAAATCATAAAAAAAATCACTTCATTCTCGATTTTATTTTGAATTCTATTTTGGTTAATTGTTGTTTGTTGTGTGGATCATAAATGTTAGATCCGCCTTTCTCTCCATCTTATTTTTTCTTTTTGGTCGATGAGAATCTAAGAATCGAAGATTATTGATTTTCGAAGATGTTTAATCTTCATTATTTCAAATCTATGGATGAATGATCATTTGGATCATTCTCCATACTTTGGAATCGTGATAGATTTCCTTTGATAAATCAATGTGAAATCTCGATTATGATTAGACCATTCCCTCTTTTCTTTTTGTGTGGCATGTTTTAGGAAAGTGATTTACATATAACTTCTCTAACATGTATTAACACGTAAAGTGCATTGACCGGCCTCGAGTAGGGTGACTTCTATATAAGTTACTTGGCGATTGCTTAACATAGCGCTACATTTGTCCCTCCCTCCGAATTGGAACTTGATCTTTCGTGGCCCAAACCTTTTGGTTGTGTAAGCCCAATGATGATTAATCATTTGTATTAGGTTCAAAATCTTTGAAGCTTGTTGCGTAGAGGCTTTGATTCTATCAATCTTCTTACAGGTCTTCATTAACCTTGACCTAAGTACATTGTTTAATCATTATAGTTCAAGACGCGAGACGGAATAATCGGTATATACTACTAATCACTAACCTACTAACAATATTATTGTACTAATCTTGTTTACGATTCCTTTCGCTCCCTATCTGTCTTTTACCTTTATGCTCCATTATTATCATCTCATATCATATCATGTTTATGCTTCCGTCATTTTCACTTTGTCCACTTGGACACATGTTTATGCTTATGCCTTTTTCTATTTGTCCACTTGGACCAAAAACATTAATAAAGGTCAAAACCTCTAAAAAAAACTTGTGCTTCTAATCTTGGACTATGATTACTATCCTTTGCATCGGACATGGAGTTTGCACCTAGACCTTGGACTTCAATGCTATTCTCGGATCCTTGGACTTAGAACTAGGATCTTTTCCCTTTGCTTTGGAATTATGGTTTGAAGTTTATGGAGCTTGCTTGTGTGGTTAGGCTATTCTTATCATTAGCTTTTACTTTATGCTTTAGGATAATCACTTCTTCTCCACCCATTCTTAAATTTTCAAAACTTTCTCCCTTTTTCAAAACCTTCTTATTTTCAAACTATCACCTCTTTCATAATCAAACCTTGACTTTGTCAAGTGATTTTATTCTTTTCTCTTCCTTTTCTTAACAAATGCTAAACTACATAAGCATATTGACACCTTTTTCAAAAGACTTTAAAAAACACCATCCTCCCCCATTCTCGTAGTCGCGTGAACTACGGATGTTCTGATTCCTCCTTACCGTCCGATTGAGGATACGTAAGCTTGAGATGCGATATCTTGGCGAGCACACTAATAACTAACTTCCCTTTTCTCTCGCACCCGTGCGATCGAGACCAACTAGTTGATCGAACCTTTTCTCTTGCCCTAGTGCAATCGAGATCTTTTCCCAATCCTTGGTCGTAACCACGAACTACGGACACTCTGATTTCCTCTTTCCCATCTGATTGAGGATATGTAGGCACAAGACCGCGATGTCTTGGAGAGCAACCTCCCCCTTCAGTGCGTAGTCCGTCGAACTATGTCGACTCTGATTCTTCGTTCGTCCATGAAGATACGTAGGCATATGATTGCGATAGTCCTTGCGAGTATGTTTTTGTTTTTCCCTTTCTCGTTTCCATTTAGCAGTAGGCTTTAGATAGCTCACCCTTTGATTAGACAACAAGCGTGGATCCCATCGAGTACGATGGACGCGTAGAGGTACTAATACCATCCCCTCGCGTAACCGACTCCCGAACCCAGACTATGGTTGCGTTGACCATGTCTTCTCCCTTTTGAGGTTTCTTCGATCGTTTCCTTTCCATTCATCAGGATAAATAACGTTCGGTGGCAACGCTTCTGTTCTGTTTTCCGCCGGTTGTTTTTCGCAGTTGCGACAGCTGACGACTCTGCTGGGGACTCTGGTTCCCTATGCCAGTCAATCCTAGCGCTTGTGTGTTTTTATTTCATTGGTTGTTTATTTATGTGCATTATTTGTCGTGTATTACTGTATTTTATTGCATTTATCACATTTGATTATTGTTATCGTATTGCTCTGTTGTTGTTGTGCTGTTGGGTGGGTTGGTTCCCTGAGAGATAAGCCCAATACCCAGGCTTGAGTATACACCTAGGATTAGAGTGGAAAGTAGTGTGACTTGTGTGGCGTCTGGTCAGACTTAGTATACACGAAAATTCCACATCCAGATGAGGTTTTCTTTGGTGATGTTATATCCTGCGCGTTGGGTCAGACGATAGAATATAACCTAGAGAGCTGTCGACTCTGGTGACCATTCCCGAGAACTCAGTTGAGGCACTCCTCCCAAGAGTTAATAATGGCAGACCAGAAATGGCAAACCCATTATGCTTCTTGATCCTAGGACCCGAGGCTGAGAACTTACTATAGGATGCCCTTTTTTAGGGGAATCAGTTGAGCCTCCTCGATTGATGATGATGCCAAACCAGAAATGGTGACCATATCATCATTTCTCGACCTGAGAGTCCGTGAGGCTGAGGATCCTCGGTTTTAGAACCCACATGTGAGAGGGGCTGGGTGTTTACAGGTTTGCAGGTAACTTTGACCTCCAAACTACCCGGTTTTTTTGGTTTTCTTATCAGTGTGGAGTTATCAGCCTGGTATTCTGGTATTCTGGTTATTCGGATATTCTGGTATTCTGGTATTTTCTTAAGAGCAGACTTGTGAACGTATTCAGTCAGCAGTACAACAGGTGTTCAGAATTTTTGGAAGCCTTGATCCCATGTCTCTGCATCCATATCATCATAACATGTTTGCATTCTGATATACATGTTCTTGTATTTCCAAGGATCTTAACTTTGAGACTCATTGTTGAGCATTTCCATCTATTTCTTGTGGTTCTTTTGTGAAAAACTTGAATCAAAGCAGATTGATTCTTTGGAAATATTCGAACATGGCATTTTGCATTACATTTCCATACTCATTTGCATAGTAGGTGTTCGAGGCTGGTTATTCTTGTCCTGATCTAGTTTTCTTCAGAATTGCAGACTTAACTTTTCAAGCCAGTCAGAAGTTGATCATGGAGCAAATTCAATCAGAGTTGAGGGAAGTACGAAGCCAAATGGGGTAGTTTATGGGGGACATGAAAGCGTTGATTCAAGACCATAAAATGCTGAAGGAGGAGGTCAATCAACCGAAGACTCAGATGAGCCTAGTTATGGAGGTCGTGAGAAATTTGCTCTGAAAGGATGGCAATCCCACGCCTGAGGCTGCAGCAGAATTAATTGTCGTTTCACCCTTGCCTGTGGGATCTTCCCCAAGTCGTGAGTTGGTTCGCGGATCTCCGGCACAACCCAAGGTTCCAGAGCTTTCTCGACAGCATCCAGGTCTTGTCTCCCAAGAGAAGCCCAAGATTAATAAGTACGCACAAAGGTCGAAGAAGCCTGACAGAATCTTTGATTCGCTCCCTATGCCATATTCTCAGCTATTACAGCGTCTCCTTCAATTGCAGCTGGTACATAAAAGGACTTTGGCTCATCTTATTGGTACTCCCCCACCAGGCTACGATGCAAGAGCCCATTGTGATTTCCACTCTGGAGCGCCGGGGCATACTGTGGAGAAATGTAGAGCCTTCCAGCACCAGGTCCAGGATTTGATCGATTCAAAGGCAATTGAGTTCACGCCGTGCGGCGTAAGCATACAAGGTGGTCTCATTCCAGCTGCTGAAATAGAAGTGAATATCCCTGTTTTCTTTCCTGAGGCTACACCCAGTCAGGGGCACGTTTTGCAGTCCTTGGTCTTAGAATCTCCACGTCTGCAACTGTTGCCTACTCCTCGGTTAGGTCTGAGGAAGAAAGTGCCTGAGCCAGTGGAACACCCAAATCAAAATTAGCAGCAGAATAGTTCCCAAGGGGGTCGATGGAAGGCAAGAAAGAGACAGTTTGTTGTGCTACCAATGTTGTACTGTTAGATATTGCCAGATTTGATCAAAAGAGGGTTGATCATGCCAAAGAAATCAGATCTGATCATTCCTCCATATCCTCCAGGGTTTAATGCCAATGCTCAATGTAATTACCATGCTGAGACACGGGGGCATTCAACTGAGGATTGTAAGGCACTCCCGCACAAGGTGCAAGATCTGATTGATGCAAGGGTCATTACTTTCACCGCAGACGGACTACGCATTAATTGAAGCTTCCCAAGTGAGCACTTGAGACTGTAAAGACATCTTTTGAAGCAATCAGTCCAATCAGAGCCAAGCCTCCTTTGCAATGGCTAACATTAGATTTCTTTACTGCATTTTCATTTGTAATTTTTCATTACTGGTTAATGTTTGCATGAAAAAACTTGTTTGTTCTTGAATGATGATTTTAATGCAATGAGTATTTTTTTCTTGAAGAAGTTCATTTGTGTTCAGTCATATAATATTTCTGTGCATTGTAATACCAACATTTTTGCTTAACTCTTTGAGGGAGGATGATGAAGTAAAAACGCAAAATCTATGGTCATATGCTTTTGGGATAAAACCCTGCTGATGATGTACAGGCATTGTTTCAAATCCCCAAACACTGGAGATATAAGGAAGATAATCCCTTGTCAACCCCGTTGAGCCTAGTAGTAGGAGTTTCTTTCTGAAAACGAAAAACCCACAATCTTAACCTGGGGCAGGGTAGGTGTTAGTTAATATGACCGATCGTTCAAATTTCAAAAGGAGTGTCCCATTTGAGGATCCATTACATCGATGGTTATCCCTCACCAACCGAACAGTGAGGCAGTCACAACCCTTACAAGTCAGACAAACCAGTGTCACACGATTTGATCAAAAAAAAGAATCAAAAGAAAAAAGAGAGAAAAAAAAGAAAGCATGCCCACTAAGTCGAAACTTGAAAACAAATGACTTAGGCAAAAGTTAGGGCATCCCGCTGGACTTCAATATCTAAAAATTCAAAAGAATTAGTCCAGGCAAAATCAGGGAAAACAAAAGAATGGAAAAGGCGAAAAGAAAGGATCAAAAGAAAAATCCTCGATAAAGAACAAGTCGTGTGACTACAGACACCAAAGACAAAAGGGGTGATTGTCACTCTGAAAACCGTGTGGGTTCCTTCTATCCTCCTACCATTCAATAACCTTTTTGAAAGATGAGAGCTTGTGCCAAATTAACTGAACGTATGACTGGAGAACATCAAGTAGAATGGGTAGGTACAAACAAAATTTTGGGCTATAAATCATTTTTTCTCAAACCGTGAACCAGGCCGCTTCATAGCCCTCAAAAGTCCTAATTGAAGCAGGGTTTATTCTGAAGACGTACTTCGACGAGATAGCGTTCCTGACTCCCATGAGTTGTGCTAAAAGACTTTTGTTGGTATTGCATGTGCATGCTATCTTCCATTAAAAATCTGTGTTGCACCTTAACCAGTGACTCGTTCAAAGGTTTTGGCGACATCTTTTTAGCATGAGAACCTCAAGATTAACACATGTGTTGCATTAGAATTCTCATTCTTTTTATAAACATTTTCTCCTTGCTTACATGTATTTGACGCCGGTGAGGCTTACATAGTGAATATCAGTCGAGAATTTTGATCCCGCCAAAAGGAGATGCTTGAAAACTCCGAGGGATAGGCATGTTAAGGGACATATTTCCAGAAGACTCTGTTGAGTGAGGGCTTTCCCAGTTAAGTCAGGTTAAGAAGTTGCTAATCTGGGGCAATCATATCAAGATTCGACGAGTTTCTCCGAGAGTATTTAGTCTGGGGCATACTTTCAAAGATCGGTCAGACAAGGGCAAAGTCAGGTCGAGGCTCATACTGGGGTAAGTCATTTCAGGAGTACAAGAAGTTATTTTCTCCAGAGGACGGTTAATCAAAGTCATGGGGCAAGATATGTTAGATCTTCATAATACCTCCTAAAGACAAGTTCTTTTTGGGTTATGCTGCATCAGGGCACCTTTTTTTGGTCATATCACATCTGCAAGATTCATGTTGATAGCTAACATGCGACGACCCTAGTAGAGTTTCTCTTCCTAGTAGAGATAGCTGGAGTTTTATCACTCTCGGCAGAGCGTCATGAAGATTATGATTATTCTCCCCAGCAAGAGTTCAGGAGTTTGCTCTCCCCTAGCCAGCTTGGTGAAGTTTATTTCTCTTCAGCAGGAGTTCGTATTCCTATACAGAGTGTCTAGTTTGTGCTTCCCAATCGTGTTTGTGGCAAGGTTGTTTATGTATCCCCAACGGGACAGGGATATAAGGTAGATTTCCAACGGAGGAGTAAGTCCAATGATGTCCCCTAGTAGAGTGGATATCATCAGCCTTTGTTCCCCAAGAAGATTTGTTGATGGTGGCTGGTATTCCCCAGCAGGTTAAGGACGTTTCCCCGGAACAGGTTAAGTTCAATGATATTCCCCGGCAGGTTCGGTGTTATTGACTTCATTCCCTAAGCAGAGTTTGGTGCTAGTCATCTCAATGGGCTGGTCAACAGTGT
Organism: Lathyrus tuberosus; assembly: GCA_022829125.1. Classification (NCBI taxonomy): domain Eukaryota; kingdom Viridiplantae; phylum Streptophyta; class Magnoliopsida; order Fabales; family Fabaceae; genus Lathyrus; species Lathyrus tuberosus. The sequence continues at coordinate 619,526 of JALAZF010000327.1, read as the reverse complement.
TTGACGTCCCTGGCAGATTCCAAGTCCAATGGTTATTGGCACCTTTTTCGTAGCAGATCTTTGGGTTCCATCTTCAGTAGTTTATTATTCTTGATCCCCAACGGAGTGGAGGTTCTCTTTGGGTTTCTTCTTCAGCATTTGTTATATCAGGAAGGTCATTCAGTGTGACTTCCTTATCAGGGTTCGTTACCTCAGAGACAGTTCAGTTTGTCATCCCTAGCGGAGTTGGCCTCATCTCTTAAGTATTTATTTTGTTGTAGGGGTCCTGTTGCATATCATAAGAATTTGCATTTCATCCTCAAACGCATAGCATTTCCATTTCGTATGGAGCATTACGCCATAGAAAGAAAATTCAATCATATTCATCCAAAGCATAAGCCAGATTTGGTACCTTGTGCGGAATCCCAAGTCAAATTTTAGTCAAATCAGTGACATATCTCCAGCAAACTTTTCTTTGGTTATGCGTTCTTTCCGTCAAATCCCTTTGACGAAGTGTTTTCTCCAAATAACATTTCTTTCCGTCAAATCCCTTTGACGAGGTGTTTCCATCGGTCCGGTTTTCTTTCTGTCAAATCCCTTTGACGATGTGGTCTTTAGTTTCGGTTTTCTTTCCCTCAAACCCCTTTGACGATGTGTTACTTGGGTTCCATTTTCTTCCCGTCAAACCCCTTTGACGATGTGTTTCCTTCGATCGGGTTTTCAGGTTTTCTTTCCGTCAAACCCCTTTGACGAGGTGTTTCCTTGGGTTCCATTTCTTTTCCGTCAAACCCCTTCGACGACGTGTTCCCTTCAGTCGGGTTTTCAGGTTTTCTTTTCGTCAAACCCCTTTGACGAGGTGTTTCCTTGGGTTCCATTTCCTTTCCGTCAAACCCCTTTGACAACGTGTTCCCTTCGGTCGGGTTTTTAGGTTTTCTTTCCGTCAAACCCCTTTGATGAGGTGTTTCCTTGGGTTCCATTTTCTTCCCGTCAAACCCGTTTGACAATGTGTTCCCTTCGGTCGAGTTTTCAGGTTTTCTTTCCGTCAAATGCCTTTGACGAGGTGTTTCCTTGGGTTCCATTTTTTTCCCGTCAAACCCCTTTGACGAGGTGTCCCTTCAGTCGGGTTTTCAGGTTTTCTTTCCATCAAACCCCTTTAACGATGTGTTTCTTGGGTTCCAATTCCTTCCCGTCAAACCCCTTTGACGAGGTGTCCCTTCGGTCGGGTTTTCAGGTTTTCTTTCCGTCAAACCCCTTTAACGATGTGTTTTTCCTTCTCGTCAAACCCCTTTGACAAGGTGTCCCTTCTGTCGATTTTTCAGGTTTTCTTTCCGTCAAACCCTTTTGACGAGGTGTTTCTTGGGTTCCATTTCTTCTTTCCGTCAAACCCCTTTGACGATGTGTTCCCTTCGGTCGGGTTTCCAGATGTTCTTTCCATCAAATCCTTTTGACGACGTGTTTCTTGGGTTCCAATTTCTTCCCGTCAAACCCCTTTGATGATGTGGTTCTTTGGGTATGTTGTCTTTCCCTTAAATCCCTTTGACGAGGTGTGGCTGGGCTCCGATCATCTTTTCTCCCCATAGTTTGCAAATTTCCGGGTTCTTTTTCTATTCAATCACCTTCTACCTTGAATGTCTGAAAGCCGTTGCTATCGTCCTTTCAGGTCCAAGTCGATTGAATAGGGGCAGCTGTATCACCCCAAAATTTGCCCTCCTTTTTCTAACCCTAAATGGATTATGCTTCATTTATTTTTTTCATTATCATTTGTGCATATCATTGGTACTATGAATGGGATTAAGGTATCTTGGTTAGCTCAAGAGGAGAGTGTGTTTCTCAGCGGATCAAGTAAGATCACAATCTTTGTTTCTCCTGAGCATCTATATATTATTCTTACTTGCTTTAATTATTTGCTTCTATTTACTAACCTCTGATTAAAATACTAAAAATATGCTGCAGTTTGCTTCTTCTCTATGTGCGTTTAAGGTTTTGTAGGTTTGTCAAAGCAAAGGCCTAACTTCCAGTCAAATGTGGTTGTTTGTCCATGATGCAGTTTAGATGGATGTTTAACCTCATCTTGGTCAAACTATCAAGTAATTGCTTCAGGTGCAAGTTATTTATGGCAGTGGTTTATTTCTCAAGCAGGGACTGTTCAAAGTCAAGATGTCTTGTGTTGAGATTCTTCAGTTTATCAAGCAGTGGTTCATGTGAGGTTTGTGTTCAGAAAGTCAGGTTCATCATGATCTGAGTTCACCAGTCCAAATTGGGTTCATCTATGGATTTATTTTCCCAGAGATTGATTCAGACATATTTGAAGTGATCCAGAACTTATTAACCAAAAATTTAGAAAATCAAGGTTGACAATCGTGGCTTCAGTTGCAAATTGTTCAGTAGTGGTTGTGTGCATTTCAATCAGAGGCTTGTGAAAAAAGTTTGGAATTGGTTTTGGATTCATTTGGTTATCCATTTGCTAAACCATATTCCTTATCCATTTTTAATTCATTATCCACTTTTTAATATCCGCTTCATAAACCATTTTTCTTCTTAAACCAATTTCTAAATCCATTTTATCTTATCCACATTTCTTAATCCAAGTTCCAATTATCCAATTTCCAATTAAATCCACACCATTTTTTTTAATCATTTTTTTTCTAAATCCAATTCTATCCTTTTATTATTCCAAACCATTTGAATCCAAACCATTGCCTAATATTCAAATTTACAAAGCCCATTACCAAATAAAAAGGTCATTACATCATGAAGCCCACATGAAGAAAGAAAATTGAAAAAAAATCATGCCATGACTTGAAGAACACGGCCCATGCTTTGCCAAAAGGAATTCATTACATTATACATTACAAGCTACCAAGCCAGTTGTTATTTCACACCGTACACAAGCCGTGTCAAGTTCCAAGCTACAAATACATTCCATACAAGCTTCAGTTACAAGCCGTAAGTGTCACAAGATATCCAAGCTGCTACGTAACACACTCAAGCTGCAATTCATTCACACCAAGCCAAGCTAATGCGAAATAGTAGCTGCAAAACAAAACGACTTCAAAACGCAGCAGCAGTGAGCAAATCATCATAAGCAAAACGCTGTGTAAGCTTCATGAAACGCAGCATCAGAACCAAAACACGGAGCAAGCAAATCAAAACGACATACAAAACTGTAGTGAACGCGTAAACGAAAATTTTTTCTTTTCAACCAAATTCATTTCATAACTCACCTCAACTCTATAAATAAGAGCCATTTCTTCTTCATTCATCAAGCTTGAAAGCCAGATAAATTCTGCCAAAATTCTACACACTTCTTCAAGTTTCACATCATCTCAGAACCTTCAAATTCCATATTTCTTCAAGTTTCAACATCAACATACATCAATTCAAATACAACTCCATTCGCAAGTTCATCAATGATGCGTACTATCCGCAAGTATACGGATTACGTCAGAGTAATATAAAAGATTTATCAATCCCACAGAGACCAATGTCAATCTATCAATTACTATTGTTACCGTGTTTATCTAAGGCTAAAGAAAAATCAGAGTAATAATTTTCCACTGAATAAAAATATAAATAAATCAGATAAAGACTATACTGGAATGTAATTCACATCAATCAAACTGTACTCCTATTATCTAAGTAGTAATACTACGGGGCAATGTTTTCTCCTTTGAAAAAGAGTTAATTAAAAAGGATCTGCCGCGTTAGCGTGATCGGAAACAGACCTAACCTTTAATCTATACCGGCCGCTCACGCTGCACCGGTCGCTCCTTGCGTTAAAGTGATAAACGCGTCCAAAAATAGTTTAAAATCCCTTTCTAATAATATAAAGCTTTCCTAATTAATTAATAAAGTGCTTTCGCTTTATTTATCAATTAAAAACTAACAAACTCTTTTCAAAAATTCCGAACGGCTTTCGATCTTACCTGATCTAGTCACAGTCATTACGCAAACAAAAACACGGTCTCGTTTACATAATGACCGATCAATTGAAGTTCAGAAGAGTTTAATTAAAACCAAAAACATCCCCTAAAGTATTTCAAAAAAGATAACATGTGGAGTACCGTCGGAACGACGATCCTCACATCCCAGCACAAGAGATTTAGCTGGACATGGTAATTGAAAACATAAAGGTAAATTGGTTTGCGAAATAAGACATTTTTAGAATGAAAACGTGCGAAGTGTGAGAGTGTATTTCGAGAGAGTGAACACAAGTGTCACGATTAAGTTCAGTTCCAAAAGACAAACAGATCACACAAACAAATAAAGTAATAAAGTAATGGCAGAGACAGAAAATAAACGAATATAAGATGGTGCAATAAAGTAAATGAATATAAAGGCGATGCGGATAATAATAAATTGCAAATTATAAAAGAAACCTGCTCCAAATCGGAGACCGAATCTGGTATAGAGCTGAAAGTAAATTTTGGGAAATATAAATCTGACTTGAACGTAAATAACTTCGAATGTAAAACTCCTAACTACAGTGCTCCAATCTAACTAACAACAATAGTGCAATAACCCCCCCCCCCCCCCGATGTGACGGATTATTGCTTTACAAAGTGAACTTTATGCCTAAGGTTGGAAACTAGAATTGGATGATCCAAAAGTGAAAATGCAAGGCCTATTTATAGAGCTAGTGATGCTGTAACGGGTGCATAACGTTATAGAAAATGGTTGAGGTAAAATCTCCAAACGTGTGTAACTGCTTCTAACGCTCTTGACCAATCTCCCGTTACAACGGTCGACCCCCTCTCCGCGTCCGCCGAGTGTGTATGTAAAATAAAACGTGTCTCGCGACCGTTGAAACGTGGGTGAAACCCACTACTCAAACGACATCCTCTATGGCGTTCGCTGAGTGAAACGGCAAGTGTATAATTTGCACAGGAAATCTCCGTTTTAGCCCCGTTTTGGGTAGTTTCTTCACTACAGGCTAAAACCAGGCAATGTATCTGAAAGTAAGACAAAATACCATCATAACATGGGAAAATAACAAATAAATAACTAAAAACATATGCAATTGGAGTAAAATATACAGTGTATTTTAGTGTTATCAATCAACAATTCAACAACAAATCCAATTCGAACCAAAATGACTAGAAGAAGAAAAAGGAAGCTCAATTGATTCTTACCTGAACCATTAAAGGTAGTTTAAGCTCTTCTGTCGCTTTCGTCTCGAAACCGTTTGCTGCGATTCTTTGAATTGTTTATACCATTGTGATCAACACTTGATTTCGGATCATTTCGTCATATTTTCGCGTCTCTCCGCTTTGATTTGAGCAAGCTTCAAAGTACTAGCATGGAGGGTGAATAGTACCTGCGTTTGGAGAAGATGATGAAATTTCCTTTCTGATTCTCCTTTTCCTTTCATTTTGTTTTTTTGTTTTAAATAGAATTTATTTCTTTTATTTTTTTAAAAAAAATTGGGCCGTGTAGGCCTTGGAATACTACCTCACCACCATTCCTTTCTAAAACCTCCCATCTTTTATATTTTTTTTCTTAGTTCAAAATTTCTTTTAAAAAAATCATTAAAAAAATCACTTCATTCTCGATTTTATTTTGAATTCTATTTTGGTTAATTGTTGTTTGTTGTGTGGATCATAAATGTTAGATCCGTCTTTCTCTCCATCTTATTTTTTCGTTTTGGTCGATGAGAATCTAAGAATCGAAGATTATTGATTTTCGAAGATGTTTAATCTTCATTATTTTAAATCTATGGATGAATGATCATTTGGATCATTCTCCATACTTTGGAATCGTGATAGATTTCCTTTGATAAATCAATGTGAAATCTCGATTATGATTAGACCATTCCCTATTTTCTTTTTGTGTGGCATGTTTTAGGAAAGTGATTTACATATAACTTCTCTAACATGTATTAACACGTAAAGTGCATTGACCAGCCTCGAGTAGGGTGACTTCTATATAAGTTACTTGGCGATTGCTTAACATAGCGCTACATTTGTCCCTCCCTCCGAATCGGAACTTGATCTTTCGTGGCCCAAACCTTTTGGTTGTGTAAGCCCAATGATGATTAATCATTTGTATTAGGTTCAAAATCTTTGAAGCTTGTTGCGTAGAGGCTTTGATGCCATCAATCTTCTTACAGGTCTTCATTAACCTTGACATAAGTACATTGTTTAATCATTATAGTTCAAGACGCGAGACGAAATAATCGGTATATACTACTAATCACTAACCTACTAACAATATTATTGTACTAATCTTGTTTATGATTCCTTTCGCTCCCTATCTCTCTTTTACCTTTATGCTCCATTATTATCATCTCATATCATATCATGTTTATGCTTCCGTCATTTTCACTTTCTCCACTTGGACACATGTTTATGCTTATGCCTTTTTCTCTTTGTCCACCTGGGCCAAAAACATTAATAAAGGTCAAAACCTCTAAAAAAAACTTGTGCTTCTAATCTTGGACTATGATTACTATCCTTTGCATCGGACATGGAGTTTTGTACCTACACCTTGGACTTCAATGCTATTCTCGGATCCTTGGACTTAGAACTAGGACATTTTCCCTTTGCTTTGGAATTATGGTTTGAAGACTATGGAGCTTGCTTGTGTGGTTAGGCTATTCTTATCCTTAGCTTTTACTTTATGGTTTAGGATAGTCACTTCTTCTCCACCCATTCTTCAATTTTCAAAACTTTCTCCCCTTTTCAAAACCTTATTGTTTTCAAACTATCACCTCTTTCATAATCAAACCTTGACTTTGTCAAGTGATTTTACTCTTTTCTCTTCCTTTTCTTAACAAATGCTAAACTACATAAACATATTGACACCTTTTTCAAAAGACTTTAAAAAACACCATCCTCCCCTATTCCCGTAGTCGCGTGAACTAAGGATACTCTGATTCCACTTTCCCGTCCGATTGAGGATACGTAGGCACGAGATACAATATCTTGGTGAGCACACTAACAACTAACTTCCTTTTTCTCTCGCACACGTGTGATCGAGACCAACTAGCTGATCGAAGCTTTTCTCTCGCCCTAGTGCGATCAAGATCTTTTCCCAATCCGTGGTCGTAACCATGAACTACAGACGCTCTGATTTCCTCTTTCTCGTCCGATTGAGGATACGTAGACACAAGACGATGATGTCTTGGAGAGCAACCTCCCCCTTCAGTGCGTAGTCCGTCGAACTATGTCGACTCTGATTCTTCGTTCATCCACGAAGATACGTAGGCATAGGATTGCGATAGTCCTTGCGAGTCCGTTTTTGTTTTTCCCTTTCTCGTTTCCATTTAGCAGTAGGCTTTAGATAGCTCACCCGTTGATTAGACAACAAGTGTGGATCCCATCGAGTACGATGGATTCGTCGGGATAAATAACGTTCAGTGGCGACTCTTCTATTATGTTTCCTGCCGGTTATTTTTCGCAGTTGTGACACATTGGTCGCCCATAAACGCCTCGCGTACAAGGGTTGATAAAACTCCTATAAACGTGTTAACTTGCTCCACGTACATAGGTCTCCAATAAACGCTTCTCGTACAAGGGTTGATTAAACCCTTATAAACATGTTGACTTGCTCCGCCTACATAGGTCGCCCATAAACGCTCCGCGTACAAGGGTTGATTAAACTCCTATAAACGTGTTGACTTGCTCCGTGTACATAGGTCTCCCATAAACGCTCTGCGTACAAGGGTTGATTAAACTCCTATAAACGTGTTGACTTTCTCCTCGTACATAGGTCGCCCATAAACGTTCCACGTACAAGGGTTGATTAAACACCTATAAACGTGTTGACTTCCTCCGCGTACATAGGTCGCCCATAAACGCTCCGCGTACACGGGTTGAACAAACACTTATATATGTGTTGACTTGCTCCGCGTACATAGGTCGCTCATAAACGCTCTGCGTACAGGGGTTGATTAAACTCCTATAAACGTGTTGACGTGCTCCGCGTACATAGGTCTCCCATAAACGCTCTGCGTACAAGGGTTGATTAAACTCCTATAAACGTGTTGACTTGCTCCTCGTACATAGGTCGCCCATAAACGCTCCACGTACAAGGGTTGATTAAACACCTATAAACGTGTTGACTTACTCCGCGTACATAGGTTGCCCATAAATGATCTGCGTACACGGGTTGAACAAACACTTATATATGTGTTGACTTGCTCCGTGTACATAGGTCGCTCATAAAAGCTCCGCATACAAGGGTTGATTAAACTCTTATAAACGTGTTGACTTGTTTCGCGTACATAGGTCTCCCATAAATGCTCCGCGTACATGGGTTGAACAAACAATTATAAATGTGTCTACTCGCTCCGTGCACACAGGCCAGATAATCAATTATGAAAATGATGAAACATTTAGGCCTGAGCACACCAAAAGAAACTTGGGGCTCAAAGTCACACATGACCAACTGACAAAGGCTTATAAGAACTGGGAGCAAGTCCCTGATAAAAGGACACCCAAGTCCACACCATAATCGGCACCTAAGCCTATAAGAGTTTAGGACTCTCAAAAGTTTCAAGGCTATACGCACGTGATAGTTAAAGGCTTCTTAAATAATAATTAGCTTCACGATGAACTATCCCAAAATTCTTAGAAATAAAACATAAGCAAAGTAAATACGTGAAAATAATACCCGACACTTTATTATCAGACACCTTAAGTTATTTTAACTTAGTGCCCGAGGGGCTGGATATAGGCATGGGTTTATTTTGCAAAGGAATAAACACGATAAACAGAAATGACATAAACAAAAGCACGATAAACAGAAATGACATAAACAAAAGCCTCAGAGCGGCCAAACATTATACATTACAAACCCCGAAGGCTAAAAAGTCATGAGCATAAGGGGGGACAACACCACACCCCCTCGCCAAAATTTATAAAAAATGCATCCAGAAGGATGACTAACCAAAACAAGGAGAACTTCAAAATTAGTCAGCAACTGAGGTGCCAGTCGTGCCAGCATTGTCCGGGGTCTCATTCCCGTCATTGTTATTCTCAAGCTTCAAAATTAGTCAGCAACTGAGGAGTAGGAGACTTCTCCAGATTGTTATTCTCAAGCTCGTCCAGATCTACAAGGCAGAAATCCGGCACCACCTTGAAGTAATCAACTTAGGATACATCCAACCCGGGATGGAGGTATAAAACTTGGTCTTTGGCCCTGTCAGAGGCCTCGTCACCAGCGGAGAGAACTTCAATCTGAGCTTTCTTAAGGGACTCGGTGAGATCGGTGTTGGAAACTAAAAGTTCTTGATGATAGTTGTTGATTTGCTTCAACTCCTCAGTAACCCTCGACAAATCCAACTTATGTTCCGATTCAAGGGTCTCCTTGCTCTTCTTCTCATCAGCTAGGTTTTTCTCTAAACCGGAAAGCTTTTCCGATTGAACCTTGTGAGCTTCCTGTAGCCGAGCAATCTCTTCTTTCAGCTTAAGCTTCTCTGTCTCAGAATCATCACTGGATTCAAATAGGCCCCTAGCAAGAACAACACACCGCATAAGGTAGGAGCTTATATTTTGTGTAATATTCTGCCGACCAATAGATTTCACTTTGTTAACATCCTCTGTGGCGTTAAGTTGAATGTACAGAAATCCAAGCCCATCAAAGCTGTTGGACAAAAATTTAAACTCCCCAGATGCAACATTTTCCCTAGGAACTCGCATAAGAGAGTTGATCTCCATGTCGGCTCGATAGACTTCTTCAGTCATAAGGGTTTTTAGCTTCTTGGGAGCACCTTGCGAAGTTTCTTCTTGGGTTGAAGGAGCAGAAGGCTGAGGTTCACTCTTACTCGGGGTTGTCTTAGTACTCGTCCCCCGTGTCCGCTTTGGTTGTCGGATCTCCAACCCGCCTAAGTCCGATTTAGAGGAGGAAACTCCTCCAGATCCTCTTTGAGCAGCTCGAGCTTCCTGCATTAACATCTTTTGTTTAGCTACGGATAGGCTCGTCATCGTATCTACAAACACACGTCAGGAAAAAAGTAATTGGGAATGATGGAAATAAATATAAGCAGTTACCCAGAAAGTCGAGTAGTTGTTCGTCGCTTAGAGATAACAATTCTTTGACCTTTATCATACGGAAGGAGTCAAGAACTATTAGGGATTGGGTTTCCAGGTCACTTAACTTATCAAAGCTGAAGACAGTGATCGAAAGTGGATGTTCAACCCAATAAAAAGGGAAGCGAGGTTGCCCATCTAAAGCGTATAATACTTGTGGACACCTCGGCCCACTCTTTACCCTTAAGAATCGATTCTTATAATTCTTGTAGTTGGAGGTGTATGCCTAGAGAAAACTCCGGCCAGAAATCCCGCTGATTTGTACCCAAGTACGGTTATCAACACCCTTAACCTCAAAGAAAGAGAAAAATAGGCCAATGGTTGGGGTGATGTTTAAAACCTCACAAACTCTTTCAAAGGCCTTTATAAAACCCCAACTATTGGGGAGAAGTTGAGAAGGGGCTATGTTCATGGTTTGTAAAACACCCGCTTCAAAATCGGAAAGGGGTATATGGATGTTGAAGTCGTCTAAAACCCCAGCATAAAAATAGAAAAAATCTTCCTTGACACCTTTAGGACGGAGTATACAAACTCGTTCTCCGGGAATACATGATTCCAAGACAACATCGATGTTTTGCGATTTTTATATCATCAAAGACGTTATTCTTAAAGTTCATGACTTCGAGATCGAAGGGAGCAGTGGCGTCATCGAAGTCTCTATAAAACCTGAGGAAGATGAGTCAGGGTCAAAATCACTTTTAGAAGTGAGAATATCACCATAAACTTCACTTATAACCCGTCCATACTCTTTTGGTCCTAAAGCGTCTTCCATTTCCCACATGCATTACTCCCATGACTTTTTTCTCTCCACGACACTCATACGAACGACAATACCACTACCCTCATCACCCCGTTCCCTAAAAACGGTCATTCTTTCTAAAAAGTGAGTAGAAGAATAAGATAATTCAAGAAGGGTAAGGAAATACCTCTGAGTAACGAGAAGCTGGAAATTGAAAATAGAAGTTTAATCGTTAAAGAAGATGATGCAGAGCCGAAATGAGAAGAAGAATAGAGGAAAGAAAGGCTTTTAAAGGACTCAACACCCAAGGATAGCTAGGGAGTAGCCATTAACAATCATCATTACACTGGAAAAAATGAAAAGACACGGCCCTCCAAGAAATTTATAACACGTAAGGACCTGAGAAGAAAAGCCGACCTATAGCACGACATCAGTCAAATATATCCGAGCTCATGTTACTGCCGAGTACTGTACGCTTATAAATAGATATAGTACTCGGGGGGCTTATGTACATACCAAATATATTTGATGTCGAGTTGTGTAGTCGACCAAGATTAAGTATGAACTAGACTACGATAGCAAGAAAGGTCAAGAAATGCAAAGAGCTAGGCAAGTATCCTCCATAACCCGGGCCGGTCAGGGAGCCCGACTCCTATCATCCGAACTCCTACAAGGCCGAGTACTGACCTCCATCAACCCGGTACTTACGCCTAACATGAACTTAGCTAGCACACCAACACTTATAACGGTGGCGGCGCATCAATGCGGATGTTACCAGAGCTTCAGAGCCTACATTCATGAAGGGGAGTTACAGCAATGATGGCCATGAAACGTCATAAGGCCAAGAGACTTCTCTTAATGGAATATCTTAATGGAAGACTATAAAAGGGGCTCCCACATGAGGGTTAAGCAAGACACAAACATCTTGAGACAATATACAGCACTTCTATAGCTCTTAAATCCCCAAATATACTACACAATATAGATAGCGTAGTTCTCCTTGTCTAGGAGAATAGAACTAGAAATTTTGGTGTATCTAACCATTTTTGCCTAAAACACAGATAACTTAGCTTTATCAGTGGTTCTGAATGATCACCAGAAGCTGATACATTCTGTAATAACCCAAGGGTTTATTTTGGACTACGTGATTAGATACAACACAACACGATTGTATTCGACAATCAAGGGGTTGTTTCTGACTACGTGATTAGATACAACACAACGCGATTGTATTCGACAATCACAAGGTGATCACATTCACCTTAATCACACGACAATACAACATGTTCCATACAAAGTATATTAGTTCATTAGTTACGTGACTACTTGTCTGTCGTACACACCGCGGTATAATCACATCCAAGCATCACTATCTAAACCATTTTATATCCTTAGTTATCTTACTAAGTCATTTACCAAGTTTTAAGCCAAGGTTTCCTCACTCATTTTCATAGGGTTTTAAGCAGGTTATGCCACAATCAAACATCCAACCAATATATAGCATACATATTAGCATGTCACAATATCATACATGAAACACACATAATAGCATAACATATCACCATAATTCTTAGGTTACACAAGTGGTTATGCACAACAAGTCAACATAATCAACCATTGTAGTTCATATACGCATTAAGTCATATAAGCCATTACTATCCTCTACCAAGAATCCTTGTAAAGTTTATGGTCTCTAATTACCATGTAATATCCCATTGGGTCATCTTTCCAATGCTTTAAGTCCCATATCAATCGGGTTCTCGATTCTTGAATTATGTTGGAAACAAGAATTATATAATTCCTATTCACTTCAATTTCATCTCTATCCTATAAATCAATGGCATAAACCCATGTTTCTATTTCACTATCATATAGATTATTGGAATAGCTTTCCAATGCTTCTGACTATACGTCAAACGGAGTTACGGTTCTCGAGTTATGACGAAAACAAGTGGCATAATATTTTTCTCAGTTCAGGGGAGTTCGCTAAGCGAACATGACTTCGCTAAGTGAATTAAGTCAGTAGTAGAATCCCCTATTTTTCGTTAGGCGAGCCATAGTGAGCTGTAGCGAGTCTAGGCAGTGACTGGACACATTTGGGTGATAGAAACCACTAAAAATCATCATTTTGATGCACCAATGACCCCAAAACAACATAAAAACAAAGGTAGAAACAATCATAACAATAGAAACATGAACAACAACATCATGATTTCACCATTTATTTATAACATGAACATGAAATCAATCCAACAACAACATAGAATCAAGAACCATAACAATTTATCATGAAATCACACAATCCTAATTCCCAATCATGATATCTTCCTCCCCAAAGCTAATGTTATCTATGGAACTCACCTCTTGAAGGTGATGAAGTTTGGTGAAGAAGATGATAAAGAGGAGATGACGTTGGTGATGAAGATGGTGAACACCCATGGCTTCTACTTACTCTTTTCCTTCTTCCTTTCTCCCTTCTCTTCCTTTCTTCTTTCCTTCTTCTTCTTCTCTTCTTTCCATTTCTTTTTCTCTTTCTCTTCTCTTCTTCTTTTCCTCTTCTTCATTCTTTTTCTCTTTTCTTTGTTAAGTTTTCTTTCTTTCCTCACTCTAACGTTTCCTTTGTTATGTTACTGATGCATTGCAAAAGAGAGAGTGATACTAAGAGTTGGTAAGGGTGGCTAGTAGAGCATGTGGACATGAAGTGGAAAGAATTGTGTGGATAGAAATTGATAAGATAGTAACAAATATCTCAAGTGGTTCTTCACTTAATTATTCGTTCTACTAGACAATTGACCCATTATTAATGTTATCAAAATGTCCCTATTAATAAAAGGTCAGTTCCAAATAATATTAATTAATCAATTTGAGTCCACTAGGTACTTTATTTATTCCAACTGGAAACTTTCAAAGCACTTAGGAACTCTGTTGATCTCAACTGATATGAAATTTAGTATTTAAGGGAATATGGGATATTAAATTCTCCCTCCCCCCGCCCTTAAATTGAAATTCGCCCCTGATTTTCCTCCACTCAACAAAGAATCACTTCTCACATCCTTGTCCTAAGTCAACTCTTGACTTTGCTTCAGTTCAATCCTCTAATTTTCTCAATCATTCAACTTGTCTTCACTGGGAAATTCCCATCTTTCAAGAATTCTCGAAGCTTTATGATTTGAACCACATTCTTATTCCAATATTTGATCAACTTTTGACCTGGTTCCCACTTAATTCCTCTGATATACCGCTCTGAAACACTTGGTCACTTTCCTTACAAAATCTACAACTCCCATTTTGTATTGAATCGCACAAAACATAACCACTACATCTTATCTCGATTTGGACAATTAACCCCTTTCAAACTTTTACGAGACATTTTACTGATTTCTTAACTACACGTAATATCGACGACTCTTCCCACACAATTCCTTCAGCAATTAAGACAAACTTCATAATCCATAAATTGATATCCTTATAAACTTCACTTTACCTGATACTATATACTGCAAGCATCTACACCTGATGATTCACTTCTCTCGTAGTACTCCTCCAATAAGATAATACATTTAACACAAGATTCCTTACTTCCATTCTTACGAGTGACTATTTCTCTGTTCTTCCATAAATTTGAGTGAGCTCTTTCATTCATCACATTCCATTGTGCTACTTTGATTCTAACAGTGGAACACCTCGAATTCCTAAGCACTACTGGTTAGCTAACAATCTGCACATAAACACACTTATTCTCCATAGTGCCCACCATCCAAAACAATACTAGAACCTTACTGACATCCAATAGTAAAATAACTTTCTTACTGACACATAGAAGTTTAGAATAGGACCAACACTCTCCAAGAGATAGATATGTAGAAGTCACATGACTAAAACCATAAAAATGTACAATCTTCAGATATACCCTGAGCTTGAAGTAATTTATCCAATTTATCCTGACAACCTCTAGTCCTGGTTACTATATTCCATATCAATACTCTTATAGGGTTCTAACTCATTCAAGATTTTTGCTGACACATGATCTTGACCAATAGCAAAATAACACCATCAAGGGACTTCAAATCATCAAGGAGACACCACTTACAAAGAACGTAAGTGTTATACCCCAAATTTTACCCCTTAGATGTCACGACATCTCTGCATTTGCATTAGGGTTCAATCATCTATACATTGTCAATTAACCAACATACTTTGCTAATTTGTTCTTCTATTGAAAGCTAGGTTTTTGCAAAAGGAAAGGGCAAGATCCACAAGCCAAGCTCTCATACTTTTCAAGGCTTCCTAAGGCACTTCTTGGCTCAATACATCCACCTTAAGTGCTCTTTAGATGATTGGTAGAGGTGTTTGAGTTCATCTGGTCAAGAAAGTCAACCAAGGCTCCAAAAGCTCAATCCTTGCTCTTGAGAGCTAATCATGAGGTTTTCAAGTCATATTCCATGATCTCATGTGATTGGATCAAGAAAAATCAAAGAGAAACCATGAAATCAAGAGTTGTGAAAATTAGGGTTTTGACCTAAGGAATTAAAAGGGAATCTTGGTGTGATCAGTCAATGTTTTGATTGTTTCATCAAACAATTAAGTTTACATACATTCAAGAGACATCATTCATCAAGAAATCAAGAGTCGTTAGCTCCCATCACAATTACAATGAACCTCAAGTTCATCTGGCCCCAGATCAGGGTTTTGTCAAGAAAAGTCAACCATGCCTTTGACTTTTGACCAAGGCATGATCCCAAGTCTTGGGACATGATTCCATGTGTTCATATACATCCTTGGAGGTCATTTATGATGTTTGGGAAGTTTTGAAAAGCAAGATCATCAAGGATCACACAGTTGAATTCATGAAGAAATTAGGGTTTCATCTGAAAAGTCAAACCTTTGACTTTTGGTATTTTGGGTCCAAGATGAAGTATTCAAGCCATATCCCATCAAGACATGTTTAATCTTTGAATTATAACATGAGAAATCAAGATTTAAGAGGTTTCTTGCAAAAAGGGAAAAGTTGGATGAATGAAATTTTTCTTAGTGTGAAAAACCCTAGTCTTTATGTGAACTTTGAAGAGTCACAACTTTCAGTCCACACATCCAATTTTTGTGATACAAAGCTCAATTTGAAGCTCTCATTATGAACTTTAAAAGTGTGTTAGAGGGTCATACCCCGAAATTCACTTAATTTTTAAGTTATGAAGCTTGGAAGTTTAAGTCAAGTTTAGGACATAGTGAAATTTCACATTTTTGCCTTAATTTGCATCCAACTTCAACCATATTTTTCATCATGATCCCTTTAGATTCAAGACTTGGAGTGAACATGAACATTGTAGATCATACTTCTGGATTTCTAGAAAGTACAAGAACTCCACAATCCAATATGTGAGTTGTGAGTTTCGAATACAAGAAGTTGGAGGTTTGAAACTTGATTTTTCATGTTTTCCACTTGATGCACTTGAAGCAAAACCACTTCCATGCTGTAAATATTTTTGTTTCAGAAGCTATTACTTGCAAATATTCACTTACTCAGAAGATTACACGAAAATTGGAAGCTTTGTCCATCAAATTGAAGCATTGACCATGAGATCATTCCATTTATGGCATAAAGGTTTGTCTACCATTTTAGAAAAGCATGGCTTTTTGCATAAAGTGTGCTCTTGAGCTACCAACTTGTCTCTTCTGCACTCCAACCTTTTGTACCTCAGAAGCAAAGCCTCAAGAGGTGTTCAACCACCCTAGAAAGTCTATGCACAATTGCCTTGGAACTTTTGAAACTTCTTGCAAATCCACTTGCATTTCAACTAAAGTGCAACCAAACCAAACCATATTAACCCTATGATGGTCTGATGTTTTGGAATTCTGACTCTCCTGAGGATTGAACTAGTAGAGATGACTAATTTCTATCATATACCTTTAGGAGGCCTTTGAGTCCTTGTACTAAGCCCAAGAGGAGGCTAAGGAACTTCTAAGAAGCCTGGGGGTCCTTGTACTAAGCCCAACAGGAGGTTGGGGATGCTTTTATGAAGCCTGTGGGTCCTTGTATTAAGCCCAAGAGGAGGCTGAGGATGCTTTTAGGAAGCCTGTGGGTCCAAGCCTAACAAAAGTTCAAGAAAGGTTTCACCGGGAATAAGTCCTTTCTTTGCTGAACAGTTTTAAGGTTTGAAGAAATTCAAGAAGGGTTTCACCGGGAATTAATCCTCTTTGGGGAAATGAATTTCTTGTACACATATATTTCTAAGTTTGACTGTCTTGAGAAAAGTTTCACCGGGCATAATGCCTTTCTCTGTTCCATATTGTATAAGCCCAAGAGGAGGCAAGACTGTATAGGGAATTTCCTATGTGTGAACATGTTTTGACTATGTTGAAAAGTAACCTCTGGTATGACCTAAACATAGACTTAACTGCTAGGGAAACTCTAAGCAAGATATGCACAAGTATATACAGACAATTATATTTACAGATATATATATATATATATATATATATATATATATATATATATATATATATATATAAACAAATAAGCACTACAAGAGATGTTGGGACTTACCTGTTGAGAAGAATCCGAAGCATAATGGGATCTGTTGTATTTACTACAACTGTATTCCCTCTTTTAGGGTTTCAAGAAATTGAAGAAAGTTTTGAAAAAACATTGAATTTGAATTAAAAGAAAGTTGTTAACAAAAAATATTTGTTTAGGGCTTATAGCTCAAGGAGAGGCCCAGATGACTTATTTGATAACATTGATCGCACTGCGATACCGACAGTCGTTGTGAGACTTATACTACAGCAGAGGCCTAAAAATTGTTTTTGTACAAAGAGGGGTTGGGTCTTACACTCTATTAGAGGCCCAAAAATGTTTGTGAAAAAAGAAAAAATGGGGCTTGTACTCAAGGAGAGGCCCAAATGATTTATTTGAAAAGGCGACGATCGCGCCATGATTTTTGAAAACCACAGAGGGACTTATACAATGACTGAGGCCCAAAATTATTTATGTACAAAAGGAATGGGTCTTACACTCTAATAGAGGCCCAAAAGTTTATTTTTATACAAGATATGTGGCTTACAACTCAAGGAGATGCCCAAATGAAAAACAGCGGTTGCACCGTTTATCGTATCGGGACTTATAGAATGACAGAGGCCCAAAATTATTTATTTACAAAGGGGATGGGTCTTACACTCCAATAGAGGCCCAAAAGTGTTTCAAATGAAGTTTAAAAAATCAAAATTAAGAGAAAGCCCTAATTTGAATTTAAAATATAATTTTCAAAGGAAATTAAATAAAAATTTATATAAAATATCAAATATATTCAAAAACAAGTGGCCAACTTTGAAAAATGTTTTAAAAAATCATGTTTAATCACATGAAAGCTTGAAATTCAATTGAATTTGAAAATTCAAGGTGGAAATCTCATTTAAAAATGTTAGAAAACAAATAAAATGAAATTATTTACAAAAATTCCAACTACATTAAATAAATAATATAAATTTGGTTTTTTTGTAGAATAAAATATTTCAACATTTTTGTGAATTTTGAAAAAAAGAACCAATAAAAAATAATTAAAATTGAAGGAGAAATTAATTTTGAGATTAATTAAGAAAATCATGAAAAATGTGAAAAATAGCAAAAAAGAGAGGGAACCAAAAATGGTCTGGGTGGGTGTTGAACCCACGCCCTCTAACCAAACACACAATGCGTTGCTACCACTAGGGTGGTGATACATCCGTGTATCAAAACCACCCCATAAATACATAAGGGTAGCCTTATTTTCAGGTTAGGGCTAAGGCAAAAATCAAGTTTTGGGGGATTTGCAAGAAGGCCATAACTTCTTCATTTCTCCATGAAAAGCGATAAAATTTAGATGGATCCTACCTAGAATTTCATGAGGAATCCAATGGTGGTCTCAGAATTTTCTAAAGATGCCTACATTTTAAAACCCAATAGTGGTTTCAAAATAGGCCAAAATTTGCAAGTTCTATGCTACCTCTTCATACAAGCAATAATAGCATGGTAAATTAGTTCAAACACGACACATATCATATGTATGACATGTTCATGATCAATAGACATCAAAGCAATGCGCATTTTAAAGAGTTCAAGTTGTTATGCACTTACCTCTTGAAGCTCCTTGTGCTATCTTGCAAAATGCTTGTTCCAGAAGTAATCTAATGCCTTAGACACTCTTGATAGATCCCTTAGAAGCTTTTAGGATGATCAAAGCCAGCTAGAAACCTCAGGAACAAGAACTGGCTCTTTCTTGCAAAAGTGGCAAAAATGACCAAAATAGTAACTCACTCAAATGGTGTTACAGTTGAGGGAAACCTGTTGGAATAGTTTAAGGATGATATTTGGAGAGTATTTGAAGGGTTATTTAGTTTTGAAAGTGATTGGATCAAGACATGGCTTGAAAAATGCAGAAAAATCAAAATTTTAGGTTTTAGAGGTTGGCTTTTTGATTTTGGTGTTGTACAATGAGGATGAAGGTTTGAACACCTTCAATATATGATTTGTGATGTGTTTGGATAGTTAATTGAATGGTTTTTGCTCTGCTTTCAAGAATCCCCAAATTGCTCCATTGTGACTTGAAATTGAAGTAAGATAGGGAGAGTGAGAAAACAAGGCTTTCGTATTGTTTTGGTGTGGTTTGAAACATCAGAAATGACCTCTATTTATATTGATGTAAGAGAGGAAGTTTGTTTTTTGAGGAATAGTGAATGGCAACTGGTTCACTCTATTATCCAATGGATATGCCCATGTATCACTTTCTTAAATGCCAAGGTACCAAGTCTTCTCTTAGCCATTGACTTAAGTTGATTTTTGTAGCTTTAGGTCTTCTGAATTTTGAGTCAATCTTGACTCAATTGGACTGATATGGCTTGGTTCATGACAGCTTTATGTTCCACATCAATTCCAAATGACAAAGTTAGAGTTTTGGATTTGAAACTTGAATGATCACATGCCAAACGATTGGATTCTTGACTCAATGGTCCAAGTTTGAAAATATCAAGTGATTCACCAAGATTTCCTCTGATCTTGGAAGAGGACAAAGCTTGTAAGATGACAAAATTTGAAATGGAAATCGTGTGGTACAAGAAATGCACCAAATCTGGCTTGAAAACCAGTTTGAGCAAGGCACGTTGTGAGGTCCATAACTCCTTACTCAAGTTGAATTAATGGGAGTTCTTGTACTCTTTGGAAAGCTTGTATATCCTACTTTAACTTTGATGTCCAACTTTGGTCTTGAATCATCTTGGATCATAATGAAAAATGGCCTCAAAGTTGGTGAATAAGTGAAACAGATTCTGACTTGAAAATTTCACTAAGTGTTGGAAAAGTGGTCATTTTCATGTTTTTGTGATTTTGATCAATCCATAACTCAAAATCCATGAGAATTTGGAATCTGATGTAGTTGACAATCTTGAAGTATGTAATGAGAGCTTTCATTAGATATTTTTATGGAAGAAAAAGGTTGCTTGGATAACAAGTTATGGCCTTGCAAAGTTGGGTATAAATCACTTTTTTCCATAACTAAGTGAAATTTCAAGTTTCTTATGGTTGCCCCTTTTGCTAGTAACCCCGCTTTTCTTGATTTTTCTAGATGGATGATGGTCCAAACCATAAATTAACATTTTTTTTTACTTAGGGAAGCCTTGCTTGTCAAGAAATTCAAAAAGTCAAACTTGGTTTTTTTGGTTGACTTTTTGTCAAATGAATTTCAAACTTTGTGATCCTCTAGGAAATCAAGTCCTTGGCCTAATTCAAACCTAATGGATGGGTTCCATAGGTGTTATAGAGTGTCTTGAATCACGTCCCAAGGTTTGGTATCATGTCTTGGTCAAAATTCAAAGGTACAGTTAACTTTTCATCAAGAAACCCTAATTGGTCCAGATGAATTTGAATCCTTGTACTGCTTGTGAACCAAGTTTTTTGAGTCAATCCAATCTTGTAAATGGATCAATATGATGTATTGGAGGTCTTTTAAACACTTATTGAGGTCTTGGCTCATGTCTTGCTCCAAAAGTCAACTTAGGGGTGAATTAGGTCAAGAAACCCTAATTCCTGATTTTTGATGAATGCATCCCCTGAGGCTATTTTGAACTTGTGATTGGGTCCATAAGGTCCCTTTAAGCTTATTGGATCATGTTTTGAATTATTGGCTCATGCCTAGATGAAAATTTCTTTCTGGAGGCCTTGGTCGACCAAAACCCTAATCTGGTGACACTGATGATCTTGAGGCTTAATCCACTTAAAATGTTGCACTCTCATGCTTGAATCTTGATGTGGGAGACCTCTTGATCCTTCATAGATGTTTGAGAGACTTGAGAAGTTGAGGATCATGTCCATTCTTGATTGATCCTTTGTCTAAAAGCTCTGAGAGGGCTCTGTAGCGATTGATTTATGTCGGTGACGCGACCACCTTATCGCTGGGTTTTCCTCACCGCAATGGTAGGAGGGGGTGCTACTTTCTGATTTCTTATTTATCCAATGAAGCTGGAAGGGAAAGGGAAGTTATCTAAAACTAACCTTGCACGCGGATGTTTAACTGAACAAACGCTTAAAAGAGATTGGGGAGTCCGGGGTCAGGTTATACAATGGGGAGTTGTCAATTACCCATCCTATATGTGGTTATCCACAGGATATTAGCTTTAGGTTTTGCTTTGTACTTGATGGTGTTTATCCGTTAATGGGGTGGGAAAGTTTCTTGGGAAATATGAGTGAGTGAGTGAGTTTTTGTTGATGTTCGGGTGTTTTGGTAAGGTATTGGACCTAAGTTTTGATTGGTATGAAGGTACTGGACCTAGAGTTTTTTATTAGTATGTTCGCTAAGATTTCGCAATCTTATGCCTACGTATTCCCGTTTAAATGAAACAGGGAAATCAGAGCAATCGTAGTTCCTCCTATTCTAAGGGAGGAAAAAGATATTTTGGTGTCTTGTTCAAAGCCCAAGATTGAAGCTAAAAGGTTTTGACTGAGAGAGAATTTGTCATCTCTAAAGAGGGATTGTTGATTTTTGTGTGCCCTGATCAAAGCCCAAGGCTGAAGCTAAGAGGTTGATTGACTCCACTGGGGAAATCCTTACCCAAAGCCTAAGAGGAGGCTGGATAAGACCGACTTAAAAAGAGAGGGTATATATTGGTGTCTTGTACAAAGCCCAAGATTGAGGTAAAAAAGAGACTGACTCTTTGGGGATATCATTATACAAAGCCTAAGAGGAGGCTGAAAAAGGTTTTGACTCCGTCGGGGAGGTTTGTATGTGTCTTGTACAAAGCCCAAGATTGAGGCTGAAATGCGAAATTTCACTGAATATGGTGAAGATACTTTTATGTGTCTTGTACAAAGCCCAAGATTGAGGCGGAAATGAGTTTGACTCTGCTTGGGAAATTGTAACACCCCTAATCTATACCCCCAATTAAAAAAAAGCGATAAAAATTTCATCAGAGTATAATTAAAACATTCATGGCATAGACTGAGGAGTCACATTAATTGAGACAAAACACAATAAACCTGCTCATAAAGATATGCAACAATCAGGTAGCAATTAACAGAGGAACTTAGTTCCTACTACCCACAATTCAGATACAGAATAAAAGCGGAAAATCTGCAACTGAATCTCATATATATATATATATATATATATATATATATATATATATCACATAAAGAGTTTGTCTGTCATACACAGATCCATACATAAACAATCCATAAGGCATATACACATATACACATAAATCACAACGGTATCCCCGACTACCCGGTGCTACATATCAGAGTCGACCGACAAAAGAATGAAGACCTAAGCTTCACAAAAAGACCTCCAGCATCTAATCTGCAATGCCTCATAGAGCATTAAAATAGCAGAAGGGTGAGAAACACAATCATAATATAATTGCATACAATTATATAATAACACCAAAATACACATGTAATATTCTCACCACAACTTATACCAGAATTCAAACGCAAAACAACACAATGCATATCGTCATATATCCATCACCGAGGCATATATAATTAAATAAATGCATTTTATCAACAACATATATATATATATATATATATATACATATATATCTCAACTCATCAATTGCATTCACAATTCCATACAAAATCAATCCATTCATGATTCATGCAAATGCAAAGAGACCGACACAACGACTCTGTGCAAACGCGGTACCATCCATCCGTCAATCTCAACACTAGTTCACTCAGGAACTATTGGAACCATCACTTGTTACTTAATGTAACTCCGCATCAGGAAAATGATTTTCCCCGTCGTTCACACCTCTTTGTATAAAGCACACGACGTTTATGGATCGCTCACACCTCTTTGTATAAGGCACACGACCCGATCGCTCACACCTCTTTGTATAAGGTACACGATCGTCCATAATCATCGCTCACACCTCTTTGTATAAGGCACACGATGTTATAGCAGATTCCTTCTGGAATCGATTCGTCGCTCACACCCACTAGGGCACACGACATCTCAAGAATGCATATCATGATGCTTGGCATACAATGACTCATGACATTCAATGCACACATATATGCAATTGTCTCAATCAACAATAATCATGCTTTGCACTCAAGCCCAAAACAATGCATTTAATAGCCATAAGGCCACAAACCCTCATTATAACATTTAAACACATGCATTCACCTCATATAATCAGCACACAAGTCATACAACAGATATCACCAGCACATTGCATGATAACACATCAATTACGCACAATTAAAACGGTAAAAGTCGACAAAACGAAAATATTCCAAATTCCCGACATAATTAAATCAGCCAACAATCTCAAAACCATCATCATAAGAAAGTACAGTTCAATAGCTATTCAACGATACCAAGAATGTTAAAAACGGATAATCGGAACACAAGTTACGGACTAAACAAGAAAAGTAATCGCGAAAAAACACAATTCTGCAATCTTCCTGGCCATACGCGTATTGCCCTGAGCCATACACGTATTGCCCTGAGCCATACGCGTATTGCCTTGCTCCCTCGCCCATTCCATACGTGTATTGCCCAACTTGATACGCGTATGGGTAGAGACCAATTCCTCCTAAAAATCCCACTAAAAACTCCAATACGCGTATTGCCCTCAACCTTACGCGTACCATTACGCAAATGGGCAGATGGCCGAGAAAATGAAACTCCATATGCGTATTACCCTCATTCCTTCAATGCCATACGCGCATTGCCTTAACCAATATGTGTATTGCCTTGAGTGATACGCGTATGGGCAGTGGAAAAACCAGAAATTTCCTGCATAATTTTCTGTTACGGGATCACTCAAAATCAACCCCAAATCTCACCAAAACACCAGAAAATTACCAAATGAATACACAACAACACCTATCTAACATGGTTCAGCAATTAGGATCATTAAAACATGATTTCAAACACATTTTGGATCAATTTCTAACACTTTCAACATATTATGGTTTTTTCTCTATATTCCATTTCAATCCAATAACAACCAAAAACATACATACATAATCATACACAAGTATAAGATAATTGAGTTTCACACCTTTACCCGATTTAATCGTGTTTGAAACGTCGGTTGTTCGATTTTCTTAATTCCCAAATTTTCTCTCTTTTTCTTCTCTTCCTTTCCTTCTTTCTCTTTTTCTTCTTCTCTTTTTCTTTCCTTTCTATTTTCTCTCTTTCTATTTCTATTAACATAAGAAAAATTAAAGTGAAATGACCAAAATACCCCTACACTCAAATATCTCGCAAACGTTCCCAAAACGTGATAAAACATCACAACAATGAAAAATAATATATTTTTAAATAAAAGTAAAAAATAAAATAATATAATAATCAAATAATCAAAACGACTCGATTAAATAAAACTAACCAAAACTGGGGCGTTACAACTCTCCCCCACTTAGAAATTTTCGTCCTCGAAAATATTACCTGAGACGAACAACTCCGGATACGACTCCCGCATCTGACTCTCCAACTCCCAAGTTAAATTGCCCTCAGCAACGCCTTCCCACGCTACTTTCACAAGTGCAATATCCTTGCCCCTCAACCGCTTCAACTCGCGATCCAAAATCCTCACTAGTAATGCCTCAACCGTAAGGTTCTCCCTTACCTCAACCTCGTCCATCGGAATCACATGCGACGGATCCGGAACATACTTCCGAAGCTGTGAAACATGGAACACATCATGCAAATTTGAAAGACTCGGCGGCAACGCCACCCTATAAGCCACAACACCCACTCTCGCGGATATCTGGTAAGGACCAATAAACCGAGAAGTAAGCTTCTTCGACTTCAATGCACGACCAACACCAGTCACCGGCGTAACTCTCAAAAATACATGATTGCCCTCTTGAAACTCAAGATCTTTCCTCCTTCGATCATGATAACTCTTTTGCCTACTCTGAGAAGCCTTCATTTTCTCACGAATCAGTTTGACCTTTTCTGTAGTCTGTTGAATCAATTCAGGTCCAACCACCGAAATCTCACCAGATTCATGCCAACACAACGGTGTTCGACATCTTCATCCATATAACGCTTCAAAAGGTGCCATTCCAACACTAGAATGGAAACTGTTATTATACGTGAATTCCACCAACGCAAGATAACTATCCCACGCACCACCTTGTTCAAGAACACAAGCCCGCAACAAATCTTCCAACGACTGAATCGTTCTCTCCGTCTGTCCATCCGTCTGAGGATGATACGCTGAACTCAATCTCAATTTAGAACCCAACGCCTTTTGCAAACTTTCCCAAAATCTCGAGGTAAACCTCAGATCTCGATCCGAAACAATACTCAACGGAACACCATGCAATTTCACAATCACACTGATATAAATCTCAGCTAACCTCTCCAAGGAAAAACTGATGTCAATCGAAATGAAATGCACCGATTTAGTCAGTCTGTCCACAATCACCCAAATAGCATTATGCCCCCTCTGTGTATTCGGCAACCCTGTCACAAAATCCATAGAAATGCTGTCCCATTTCCACTCGGGAATATCCAACGGTTGCAACAAACCACTAGGCTTCAGATGTTCTACCTTCGACTTCTGACACGTCAAACATGCATAAACAAACTGAGCCACATCTCTCTTTAATCCAGACCACCAGAAAATCCTCTTCAAATCTTGGTACATCTTATTAGCTCCCGGATGTATACTCAAATTACTCCGGTGTCCTTCCTCCAAAATCATCCTTTTCAACTCCGCATCATCAGGAATACAAATTCTACCACGGAACCTCAAAACACCATTATCATCCAATTTAAAGTCACCATTCCCACTTTGATCACCAATCGTCATCTAATCAACAAATTTCACATCCAACTTCTGTTTCTCGCTAACGGTCAACAGAAAATCAATAGTAACCTTTAGCATACCAAGCCTTACACTGCCAGACGTCAATTCGCACACCAAACTCAAATCCCTAAACGCTTCCAAAAGTTCCCACTCCTTAACCATCAAAGCAGACATATGCAATGATTTCCGACTTAACGCATCGGCTACCACATTAACTTTACCAGGATGGTAATTCAAGCCAAAATCGTAGTCCTTCAAAAATTCCAACCATCTACGTTGCCTCATATTCAACTCTTTCTGATCAAACAAGTATTTCAAACTTTTATGATCACTAAAGACTTTGAATCTTGCATCGTAGAGATAATGCCTCCAAATTTTCAACACAAAAACCACAGCCGCTAATTCCAGATCATGAGTAGGATAATTTTTCTCATGCACCCTCAATTGCCTCGAAGCATAAGCCACAACCTTACCTTCTTGCATCAACACTCCACCTAGACCAATTAAAGACGCATCACAATATACCACAAACGGTTCACTAGGATTCGACAAAATCAGAATCGGAGCTGTC
This sequence comes from Lathyrus tuberosus, assembly GCA_022829125.1. Lineage (NCBI taxonomy): Eukaryota > Viridiplantae > Streptophyta > Magnoliopsida > Fabales > Fabaceae > Lathyrus > Lathyrus tuberosus. The sequence continues at coordinate 592,906 of JALAZF010000327.1, read as the reverse complement.
TTCAATCTTCTCTTCAGCTCATTAAAACTTTCCTCACACCAAATATCCCAAATGAACGCTTGCCCTTTACAAGTCAACTGGGTCAAAGGAAGTGCTAACTTGGAAAAATCTACAATGAACCTTCGATAATATCCGGCTAATCCCAAAAAGCTTCTAATTTCAGTAACAGATCTAGGAGCCTCCCATTGTAGAACTGCTTCTACTTTAGATGGATCCACAACAATACCATTACCTGAAATCACATGTCCAAGAAAACTCACTTCTGACAACCAGAACTCACACTTGGACAATTTAGCAAAAAGTCTCTTTTCCTTCAAAATTTGCAACACCACACGTAAATGCTCCCCGTGCTCCTCCCGGGACATAGAATAAATTAACATATCATCAATAAACACAACAACAAATCGATCCAAATGCTCGTGGAAAATACGATTCATGTACTCCATCAACACACCCGACGCATTAGAAACCCCGAACGGCATCACAGAATATTCATAATGACCGTATCGTGTCCTAAAAGCTGTCTTCTGAATATCTTCCTCTTTCACCCTAATCTGATGATAACCTGATCTCAAATCAATCTTACTAAACACACACGCACCTACCAACTGGTCCATCAAATCATTAATTCTTGGAAGAGGATACTTATTCTTAATCGTCACCTTATTCAACTGGCGATAATCAATACACAATCGCATACTTCCATCTTTCTTTTTCACCCATAAAACTGGAGCACCGCAAGGCGACACACTTTGCCTCACAAACCTCTTCTCTAACATTTCATTCAACTGTTTCTTTAACTCAACCAACTCAGATGCCGACATACGATAAGGTGCCATAGATACAGGTCTAGTACCAGGAACTAGATCTATAGAAAACTCCACCTCTCTCTCTGGAGGCAAGTCCGAAATATCCTCAGGAAACACTTCCGGAAAATCACACACAATAGGAAACACATCAAGTGAAACTTGACTATCCACAGTCAACGATGCAAACAACCCAAACAACTGAGCTTCATCCGCCAAAAGTTTCTTCAACTCTTTGGTAGATAAGAAACTCGCCTCTCCGTCTTCTTCAAGAGAAGGAAATCTTACCAGCTTATGATAACAATCAATATGCACCCGATTGAATTGCAACCAATTCATTCCCAGAACCACATCTAAACCCTCCAACGACAAACACACCAAATCCATCTCAAAATCTTTACCATAAATGGTCAAAGGACAACTTAAACAAACCAAAGAAGTACTTACTGACCCCATTGCTGGAGTATCAATAACCATCTCTCCACCCATCGAAGACAACACAAGATTCAAACGCGTCGCGCACTCAGACGAAATAAACGAATGAGTCGCTCCAGTATCAATAATAGCAACTAAAGGTGTACTATTAATAAAACAAGTACCTCTGATCAGACGGTCTGCACTTGTAGTCTGAGTCCCTGCCAAGGCAGAAACTTTCCCACTAGCTGGAGCTTGCTTCGGTTTCGAACACTTCGCACTAACATGTCCAGGTTCACCACAATTGAAACACTTCACCATGTTCCTCTTACAATCAGCTGCAATATGTCCTAAACCTCCACAATTGGAACACTTTCTCATATCTTTCCTGCATTCGAACTGACGATGCCCTAGGTCGCCACACCTATAACATCTCAGAGGATTAGACATTCCTCCCCCACTTGGCCTTTTCTCATAATTACCTCTTTGCTTACCCTTATCAGCTGGTGTCACATAAGGACAACTACGAAACGGTTGCTTCCCTTTCCTTTTGTTCACACTCTTATAGTGAGTAGAACGAGCCTTGCTATCTTCCTCATAAATCCTACAACAATCCACCAAATCAGAAAACCTTCGAATTCTCTGATAACCAATTGCCTTCTTAATCTCAGGACGCAATCCGCTCTCAAACTTCACACACTTAGAAAACTCCGCAGTCGCTTCAGCATAATGTGGATAAAAATGTACAAGCTCCACAAACTTAGCAGTATAATCAACAACAGACATATTACCTTGTTTCAATTCCAAGAACTCTATTTCCTTCTTTCCTCTAACATCTTAGGGAAAATACTTCCTCAGAAACTCAACACTAAACAAAATCCAAGTGACTTCTTCCTCTGCAGCTTCCAACACCTGACGAGTACTAACCCACCAGTCATCTGCTTCCTCCTGCAACATGTGAGTACCCAGTCTCACCTTCTGATCCTCAGCACAATCCATCACTTAGAAGATCCTTTCAATCTCCTTAAGCCAAATTTGAGCACCATCAGGATCATGCCTCCCTTTGAAGACAGGCGGTTTGTTCTTCCTGAACTCATCATTCCCAGCAGCATTAGGTGCACCCTACACAGCCCGAGCCATAGCTTGCATAGCAGCAGCCAAAGCAGCATCATTCCTTCCAGCCATATTCTGTTCATTTCCAATAACAGCAACTATGGTTAAACAAACAGCTCACCCAAACACAAACACCGACAAGGACTGACACAAACTGACACGGACTGGCTCTGATACCACTTAATGTAACACCCCCAATATATACCCCCAATTAAAAAAAACGATAAAATTTTCATCAGAGTATAATTAAAACATTCATGGCATAGACTGAGGAGTCACATCAATTGAGACAAAACACAATAAACCTGCTCATAAAGATATGCAACAATCAGGTAGCAATTAACAGAGGAACTTAGTTCCTACTACCCACAATTCAGATACAGAATAAAAGCGGAAAATCTGCAACTGAATCTCATATATATATATATATATATATCACATAAAAAGTTTGTCTGTCATACACAGATCCATACATATACAATCCATAAGGCATATACACATATACACATAAATCACAACGGTCTCCCCGACTACCCGGCGCTACATATCAGAGCCGACCGACAAAATAATGAAGACCTAAGCTTCACAAAAAGACCTCCAGCATCTAATCTGCAATGCCTCATAGAGCACTAAAACAACAGAAGGGTGAGAAACACAATCATAATATAATTGCATACAATTATATAATAACACCAAAATACAAATGTAATATTCTCACCACAACTTATACCAGAATTCAAACGCAAAACAACACAATGCATATCATCATATATCCATCACCGAGGCATATATAATTAAATAAATGCATTTTATCAACAACATATATATATATATATATATATATATATATATATATATATATATATATATATATATATATATATATACATATATATCTCAACTCATCAATTGCATTCACAATTCCACACAAAAACAATTCATTCATGATTCATGCAAATGCAAAGAGACCGACACAACGACTCTATGCAAATGCGGGTACCATCCATCCGTCAATCTCAACACTAGTTCACTCAGGAACTATTGGAACCATCGCTTGTTACTTAATGTAACTCCCCGTCGGGCAAACGATGTTCCCCGTTGCTCACACCTCTTTGTATAAGGCACACAACGTTTATGGATCGCTCACACCTCTTTGTATAAGGCACACGACCCGATCGCTCACACCTCTTTGTATAAGGCACACGATAATCCATAATCATCGCTCACACCTCTTTGTATAAGGCAAACGATGTTATAGCGGATTCCTTCTGGAATCGATTCGTCGCTCACACCCACTAAGGCACACGACATCTCAAGAATGCATATCATGATGCTTGGCATACAATGACTCATGACATTCAATGCACACATATATGCAATCATCTCAATCAACAATAATCATGCTTTGTACTCAAGCCCAAAATAATGCATTTAATTGCCATAAGGCCACAACCCCTCCTTATAACATTTAAACACATGCATTCACCTTATATAATCAGCACACAAGTCATACAACAGATATCACCAGCACATTGCATGATAACACATCAATTACGCACAATTAAAACGGTAAAAGTCGACAAAACGACACTATTCCAAATTCCCGACATAATTAAATCAGCCAACAATCTCAAAACCATCATCATAAGAAAGTACAGTTCAATAGCTATTCAATGATACCAAGAATGTTAAAAATGGATAATCGAAACACAAGTTACGGACTAAACAAGAAAAGTAATTGTGAAAAAACACAATTCTGCAATCTTCCTGGCCATATGCGTATTGCCCTGAGCCATACGCGTATTGCCTTGCTCCCTCGCCCATTCCATACGCGTATTGCCCAACTTGATACGCGTATGGGCAGAGACCAATTTCACCTAAAAATCCCACTAAAAACTCCAATACGCGTATTGCCTTACTTTCATACGCGTATTGCCCTCAACCTTACGCGTACCATTACGCAAATGGGCAGATGGCCGAGAAAATGAAACTCCATACGCGTATTACCCTCATTCCTTCAATGCCACACACGCATTGCCTTAACCAATACGCGTATTGCCTTGAGTGATACGCGTATGGGCAGTGGAAAAACCAGAAATTTCCTGCATAATTTTCTGTTACGGGATCACTCAAAATCAACCCCAAATCTCACCAAAACACCAGAAAATTACCAAATAAATACACAACAACACCTATCTAACATGGTTCAGCAATTAGGATCATTAAAACATGATTTCAGACACATTTTGGATCAATTTCTAACACTTTCAACATATTATGGTTTTTACTCTATATTCCATTTCAATCCAATAACAACCAAAAACATACATACATAATCATACACAAGTATAAGATAATCGAGTTTCACACCCTTACCCGATTTAATCGTGTTTGAAAAGTCGGTTGTTCGATTTTCTTAATTCCCAAGTTTTCTCTCTTTTTCTTCTCTTCCTTTCCTTCTTTCTCTTTTTCTTCTTCTCTTTTTCTTTCCTTTCTATTTTCTCTCTTTCTATTTCTAATAACTTAAGAAAAATTAAAGTGAAATGACCAAAATACCCCTACACTCAAATATCTCGCAAACGTTCCCAAAACGCGATAAAACATCACAACAATGAAAAATAATATATTTTCAAATAAAAGTCAAAAATAAAATAAAATAATAATAAAATAATCAAAACGACTCGATTAAATAAAACTAACCAAAGCTGGGGCGTTACAGAAATCATTCCTCAAAGCCTAAAAGAAGGCTGGAAATGGCTCTGCTGGGGAAGATATTTGTCCCAAGCTTAAGAGATGGAGATTTATGTCTTGCACAAAGCCCAAGATTGAGGCTAAAAGGGTTTGACTCAACAAGAGAGTGCTTTTATCTGTCCTGTACAAAGCCCAGGATTGTGGCTGAACAAGCTGGAGAAATCAATCTACACAACTTAAGAGGAGGCTAACTCCTGCTAGGGGAAATCATTATACAAAGCCTAAGAGGAGGTTGTCTTTCTACTGGGGATTATTGAGATCCCTAGGCAGGTCCAAGTGGGGAATCAACTCTTGCTGAAGGTTCTAGAAGAGTTGAGATATTAGATGCCATGAGGTTCTGATTTGGGATAGTGTTATACTGATGATAAATTAACCCTGGCTTGGGGATTTTTAGGAGAGAGACTGGGTTTTAGAATCCATGGGTTTAACTCTACTGGAGATCGATCCTAAACTAGTCTAAGATTTGACACTGGAAATACCGAGTCTACTGGTGTGGAAGAGTTTTATCTTTTGTATGATGCCCAAGAGGAGGCGGGTGTTTTAATGGATGAGAATCAACCCTAAACTAGTCTAAGATTTGACACTAGAAATACCGCTCTAGCAAAGGATGACTAAGTTCTGTCTTATACCTTTTAGAGGTCTTCAGGGTCCTTGTATTAAGCCCAAGAGAAGGCATGAGAAGTTCTAAGAAGCCGGAGGGTGTCATACGCCAAATTTTGACCACTAAGATTTCCCATCAATGTGCAAATCATCACCACAATATGGATGGACCATTATGCCTCATTAGTCTCCCCAAAGATGGGTGAGCATCCACTACAATCAAAATTAGGGTTTCAAGCTCTCTCAGAGCTCTTAGACAAAGGATCAATCAAGGATTGACATGATCTTCAACTTGTCTAAACCTCTCAAACACCCATAGGGGATCAAAAGGACTCCCACATCAGGAATCAAACACAAGGCTGCAACAGTCCAAGTGGATTAAGCCTCAAGATCGCCAGTGTCACCAAAATTAGGGTTTTGGTCGACCAGGGCCTCCAGATGGAAATTTTCCTCTGGGGATGAGCCAATGCTTCAAAGCATAACCTAAATTCCTCCATGGGACATCATGAACCCAATCATCAAGTCAATTTTGCCTCAGGGGATGCATACAATAAAAATCACGAATTAGGGTTTCTTGACCTAATTCACCCCTAAGTTGACTTTTGGGACAAAAGATGAGCCAAGACCTCAAGGCATGATTTGAGGGTCCCTAACACACCACATTGATCCATTTGCAACAATGGATTGATCCAAGAAACTTGATCAACAAGTTTCAAGTTCATCAGAACCACAATTAGGGTTTTGAGGAAAAAGTCAACTGTGCCTTTGACTTTTGACCCAGGCATGCTCCCAAACTTTGGGACATGATTCAATACACCCTATAACACCTATGAAATCAATCCATCAAGTTTGATTTAGGTCAAGGACTTGATTTCATAGAGGATCGCACAGTTTGGAATTCATCTGACAAAAAGTCAACTGTGCACAAAAGTCAACTTTGACTTTTGAGATTTTTCACAATTATGGTTCTTTGACCCTAAAATGATGTTAATGTATGATTGGAATCATCATTCATCAAGAAAAATCAAGAAAAGTAGGATAACTTGTAAAAGGGGTAACCATAAAAAAACTTAGAAATTTTCTAAGTTATGGAATAAAGTGGCAAGGGTACCAACTTTGGAAGATCATAACTCCTAAACCACAAGGCCATTTTTCCCCATCCAAAGCTGGATTTGTAGCTCTCATGGCCCTCTACAAAAGCTTCAAACACAACTCATTCCAATTCCTCATGGATTTTAAGTTATGGAATTATCAAAATCACAAAAGTGAAAAAGTCACTTTTTTCCAACACTTACTGAAATTTTCACTAAGTCAGAATCTGCCTTCACTTTTTTCCAAATCTAGGGGCATTTTTCACTTGGATCCAAAAACTATCAAAACCAACTATGATCAAACAGTTGTTGTATCATATGAGGGCTTTCCAAAATGGCCAAGAACTCCATCAAATTCCACTTGAGCCATGAGATATGACCATGCCAATATGCCTTGCTGAAAACTGTCAAGCAAGGCAGATTTGTGCATTTTGTTCGATTTGCCAAATTTGTACATATGACAAACACACTTATCCATCTGAACACCTCAGTGGGGGACCAAGGAGGAACCAACTCTGATCCCAAGCCTCCCAAGTCTTTGGAACTAAAAATAGCATGCCAAACCTAGAAATCCCTAAAGAGGGGACAAGACTCCAATTTTGTTTTGGAGCATTCAATGGATGCACCAAGGTGGCTTGGACTGAGCCTCTTCCAACTGAATTCAGTCAAGACTTATCCAAGATTAAGGGAACCAGCAGCCTGTGCCCTAACCTCTAGTCAATGGCTAGAGGAGACTTGGATTCTCATTGCTCAACATTGACCAAACCTCTGCTGCAGTTCCCATTCACTATTGCAGCCAAAACAAACTTGCTCTACTATAAATAGAGCTCAATTGTGTTCAGTTTGAGTACACCAAAGCACTACAACACTTGCTTTCCTCAAAATCTCTTTCTCTAGGCAAAAATACCTTCTTTAGCAAGGTAACTCTGAGTTTTTGAGTTAGAGAGAAATTCCACCATAACTCATGATCCAAACACATTCAATATGTCATATCTAAGCTGTCCAAACTCTCACAAGTGACCTGTAACACCAAAATCACAAAGTCACCTCTCAAAACCTCAAAATAGGACTTTTGAGCATTTTTCAAGCCATGTCTTGATTCAGTCACTTTCCAAACCAAATAAAACCTCAAATACACTCCAAATATCATCCTTGAACTGTCCCAAATAGTGCCACACATCTGGAACACCATTTGAGGGAGTTGCTATTTTGGCCACTTTTGCCCCTTTTGCAAGAAAGAGCTCAAACTTGTTCTTGAGGTTTCCAGCTGATTCCAACCATCCTAAAAGCTTCTAAGAGATCATTTGAGGGTGTCCAAAGCATCAAATCATTTCTGGAACAAAGCTCTTGGCATATTGCACAAAAGCTCCAAAAAGAGGTAAGCATCACAACTTGGATTCTTTGAATCATGCTTTCTTTTGATGTCCACTGATCATGCATCTCTTATACATGTTATATGTGTTATGTTTGCACCAATTTATCATGTAATTCATTCTTGTACCAAGAGATGGCATAGAAAATGCAAATCATGGCCTATTTCAAAACCACTATCGGGTTTTTCAATAGGAGCATGATCTGAAAAAAAAACACCACCACCATTGGATTCCTTGTGAAATTCTAGGCAGGATAGACCAAAATTTTGTCCCAATCCATGGAGAAATGAGAAAGTTATGGCCTTCACATTTTCAACCAAAATCTTGCCTTGCCTTGCCTTGGGCTAGGCCAAAAACAAGGCAAGCCTTGTATATTTGTCGTTGTGTTTCAATCAATGGATGTATCACCACCCCAGTGGTAATGCGCGCGCGCTATACACAAGAGGTGTGGGGTTCGAATCCCCCTCGCCCCAGATCCTCTTTATGTTATTTTTTCACTTTTTATTGTTTTTCTTATTATTTTTAATGATTTGAAAAATTAATAACTCCCTCAATTTTAATTATTTTTTATTGGTTCTTTTTGTAAAAAATCACAAAAATGTTGAAATATTTTATTCCACAAAAAAATCATATTTATATTAGTTATTTAATATAATTAGTATTTTTGTGAATAAATTCATTTTTAATTGTTTTTAAATATTTAAAAGTGAATATTTACTTTGAAAATCAAAACCAAATGAGTTCTAAATCATCTTGTGATTAAAACCTCATTTTTCAAACCTTAAACAAAAATCACAAATGGTTTATTCAAACTTATTTGGTATTTTTATCATTTTATTTGATTTTCTTTAAATATTTACTTTTAAAGGAAAACAAAAATTAGGTTTCTTTGATTTTCACCCTCACAAATCATTTTCAAACACTCATGGACCTCTATTAGAGTGTAAGACCCAATCCCTTTGTAAGTACACCACTTTTTGGGCCTTAGTCATTGTATAAGTCCCACTGTATTTTCAAAAACAACGGCGCGATCGTCGCCTTTTTAACAAAATCAACTGGGCCTCTCCTTGAGCTGTAAGCCCCATCACTTGTACAAAAACACCTTTTGGCCTCTAATAGAGTGTAAGACCCAACCCCCTTTTAACCAAAACTATTTGGGCCTCATATATTGTATAAGTCCCTCTGCGTTAAAAGAAAATCTCGGCGCAATCGCCAGTTCAAAAATCAAATCATCTGGGCCTACCCTCGTGTTATAAGCCCCATTTATTTTCTTTAAAATTCTTTGGGCCTCTTGAGAGACAGTAAGACCCATCCCTTTGTACAGAAAACCTTTTTGGACCTCAGTCTCTTGTATAAGCCCCTCTTTACAAACTCAAAACAACAGTGCAATCACTGATAAAACCTTGGGCCTCTCCTTGAGCTGTAAGCCCCAACAATCTTTTCAAAGCACTTTCTCCTTTGATTTATAATATAATATTGTTATCAAAGCTTTCTTTGTTGAACAACTAACAAAACAGCATGGAAGCTGCAACGCCCTAGTTTTGTTAGTTTTTATTTAATTGAGTCGTTTTGAGTATTTTATTATTATTTTATTTTATTTTCGACTTTTACGTGAAAATATGTTATTTTTCATCGTGAATATATTTTATCAGGTTTTGGGAACGTTTGCGAGATATTTGAGTGTGGGGGTATTTTGGTCATTTTATGATATTTTCCTTAAGTTAGAAAGAATAGAAAATAGAGAGAAAAATAGAGAGAAAGAAAAAGTGAAGAAGGAAAAGGGAAAGAAAAGAAGAGGAGAAGAGAAGAAAAGAGAGAATTTGAGAAAACTTGGAAATCGATCTCCCGACTTTTCTAAACGCGATTAAATCGGGTAAGGGTGCGAAACTCGATTATACTATGTTTGTGTATGATTATGTATGTGTGTATTGGATTGTTTATTGTGTTTTCATAGTTTCTATTCTAGGTCGATAATGAGAAATCGATGGTTTCACGGTCTAAAATCGGCGTAAACGTAGTAGAATACTTGTTATCATGATTGAGTTATGTTCTAATTGTTATATGTTGGTTTGGAAATGTTTTGGATGAGAAAACATCATTTTTGGGTGATCTGGTGCGCTAATGGGTTTTGCTGAATTCGCAGGTTTGCACTGCGAATGGCCAGCGAATGGGTGGCGAGCGTTCGCGTGAGGTTCGCACTGCGAACGTTGTATTATTTTTCATTCTGCCACTGTTCGCTGGAGGGTTCGCATTGCGAATGGGGTAGCGAGCATTCGCTGGGACGTTCGCACTGCGAACATTGGGAATTTTCTAGGCTATTTTGCTTTTGCCATTGTTCGCTGGTACATTCGCACTGCGAATGAAGTAGCGAAGGACTCCCTAGGAGCTTCGCACTGCGAACATGATAGTTTATTCCAATTTGTTTTCTCTGTAACTTTTGATTCGTGAGTCGGTTTGAGGTGTGGTTTGATGCGTTAGAAAGCTGGTGAAATGTACTTTATTATGATGAGGGTTTTGAGATTGTTGGCTAATTAAATTATGTCGAGAATTAGAAAATGTGTTGTTTTGTTGTCGACTTTTTCCGTTTAATTGGGTGAACTTGATGTGTATGTACAATATGTTGTTGGTGTGGATATTTTATGACTTGTGTACTGTTGAGAGATGTAAATGCATAACATACATAGGGTGATAATGATTGGTGGCCTTAGGGCAAGAGAATGAAATGTGTGGTAATTATTGATATATGCATGATTATGGGTGTGTATATGTGTGCATATTAAATGCCATGAGTCATTGTATGCCAAGCATCATGATATGCATTGTTGTGACGTCCTGAGTGATGGATTGATTCCAGAGGGAATCTGCTATAACATCCCGAGCCTTAAAAATAAGAGGTATGAATAGCCTTAAAAATAAGAGGACCGAAAGCGATGGTTATAGACGATCGTGTGCCCATGTGGGGTGTGAGCGATTGGGTCGTGTGCCCGTGTGGGGTGTGAGCGATCCATAAACGTCGTGTGCCCGTGTGGGGTGTGAGCGACGGGGAACATCGTATGCCCGACGGGGAGTTACAGTGATGTAACGAGCGATGATTCCAACAGAGTTCCTGAGTGAACTAGTGATGAGAAATATTGGAAGTCGGTACCGTATGGCATGTGCATAGAGTCGTGGTGTCGGTCTCTGTGCATTTGCATAAATCATGGATTAATTGTGTATGGAATTGTGAATGTGATTGATGAGATGGAAGATGTGTAATTGTATTGATGATGAGTGTGTTGTGTATGATTGATGTGTAGTGGTATTTGATACTTAAGAATTGTATTGTGTTGTGTTGTATTTGATTGTGGTGCAATTGTGGTGAGCATATTTTACTTGTGCATTTCTGTGTTAATATATAATTATATGCAACTGTAATATAATTGTTTTTCTCACCCTTCTGTTGTTTTATAATGCTCTATGAGGCATTGCAGATTAGAGTTGCTGGAGGTCTTTTTGTGAAGCATAGGGCTTCATTCTTTTGTCGGTCGGCTCTGATATGTGACACCGGGTAGTTAGGGAGGCCGTTTGTGATTATCTGTATTATGTATATATATATATATATATATATATATATCTTTTGGCTTGTGCATGAATAACTTGATGTATGACAAACTTTTCATGTGATATATATATATATATATATATGATATTCAGTTTTTTTAGATTTTCCGCTTTTATTCTAAAATCTGAAATGTGGGTGTAAGGAACTGAGTTCCTCTGTTGATTGCTACCCCACTGTTACATATCTTCATGAGCAGGTGTTGTATGATTTGTTTCAATATAATGTGATTCTCTCCGTCTATGCCATGATAATTTAAATATACTCTGATGAAATTTTGAATTTTCTTTTACTGCTTTATTTAATTGGGGGTATAGATTGGGGGTGTTACAGAAGCTCTACAACCGAGTAAGTGTTTATCCGCTTTCATATATATATCTGTATTGTGGGGCTGCTCACTGTAAGTCTTTTTCACAAACTTTTATATACTTGTCAAATATCAACTGTGTAATACTAGTATAGTTATTTTGAGTTTTCCCCAGCAACTACGTCTAGCACTAGGTAAAGCCCTGTTGGTCACTCTTAAATACAAACAAAACTAGATCCCCATAGGATTACCAGATACAGTATTCCCTCCTCTTGGGGTTAAACAATATGGAGACGTGAAAGGCAGCATTCTCAGTGAACCCTTTCTCAGACTGTCACCCTTAGAAATTGTCAAAGAAACTCTAACTCCCCAGAGATGATCTTTTCTCCGTGAATGGCATCTCTTGAGTTTCTTCCAAATTCTCGAACTTTCCTGGCTTGATCTATTCTCGGTGAATGGCATGTCTTGAACTTCTCGGGGTTTAGGGACCCACAAGCTTCCTAAAAGCAACCCCGCCTCCTCTTGGGCGCTGTACAATGACCCGTCGGCTTCTTAAAAGTTCTCATGCCTTCTCTTGGGCTTAGTACAAGGACCCAGAGACCTCTACAGGTATAGGAACAGAACCTAGTCATCAATTTGCTAGAGCTGTCTTTCCGAGTCAAGTGTCAGACCAGTTAATGGGTTGACCTTCTTCCCTTAACATACCAGCCTTCTCTTGGGCATCATACAAAGATCATTCGCTTATCTGAGAATCGACTTCTCAAAACACCAGTAGACTTGGACAGTCACAATACCCTTTGGATTTCCCAGGAAATAACCCTGATCCTCTGATCAATACCAAAGCACAGCCTTACCTTTAATCAGTCCCTTTATAAGAACTGATTTTCTCTTTTATCCAGCATACTGGACCTGTCACTAAACTGAAACAGTCACCAACAAGCATAACCTCCTCTTGGGCTTTGTACAAATGATTCTCCCTAGCGGAGCTAACCTTTTCAGACTCTCTTGTTGAGTCCACCACTTTCAGCCTCCATCTCGAGCTTCGTACGAGATACAAAACACTCTCTTGTTGAGTATAAAAGACCCTCTTGTTGGGTCACAAACCTTTCAGCCTCCATATCGGGCTTCGTACGAGATACAAAACATTCTCTTGTTAAGTATAAAATACCCTCTTGTTGGGTCACAAACCTTTTAGCCTTCATCTCGGGCTTCGTACGAGATACAAAGCACTCTCTTGTTGAGTATCAAAGACCCTCTTGTTGGATCACAAACCTTTTAGCCTCCATCTTGGGCTTCGTACCAGACACATATAAAAATACCCTCTTGTTGGGTTAATAGCCTCCTCTTAGGCTTTGTATAAGGAAAAACCCGGTTGAGTCAATCAACCTTTTAGCATCAAATATGTGGCTTGCTCACAGCATACAAACATCAATAACTCCTCTTTAGAGACGACAAATTCTCTCTCAGGCTAAAACCCTTCAGCTTCACATCTTGGGCTTTGAACAAGATACATATACTCCTTTTAGCTTCACGTCTTGGGCTTTGAACAAGACACCAAAACAACTTTTTCCTCCCATAGAATAGGAGGAACTACGATCGCTCTGATTTCCCTGTTTCATTAAACGGGAATACATAGGCATAAGATTGAAAAATCTTAGCGAGCATACTAACCAAAAAAACCCAAAATCCCGTATCTTCATCCATCAATCGAAAAGCCTCAGTCCTAACACCTTACCAATAGCCCAGACATTCTAATCTTAACAAAATAACCGAAGAGGGGCCCATATTTTGATAGCATCTGTAAACCAACAGTTTTGACTGTTTAAACTCAGTTTGCAAGCAGTGTTAATTGGAGACATCTATTTCCCTTCCTTCATCAGCTCAATAGGATAAAAAATGAATCGAACTGTAGTACCCAAGCGATCGTGACTCAGGACCACAAAAATCGCGCTACAAAAAAATGGCACCCACCGTGGGGCCCTCTTCTCTCTCTTACAATCTTTGGTAGAAACCTTAAGTTTAGAAAACGCCAAAGAAAAATGGCGACTCTGCTGGGGAGTTTTCGAGATCTTGTTCTCTTCCCATCTCTTAGGTGGAAAACCTTAAGTTCTCAAGGTATCACAGAAATGTCAACTCTGTTAGGGGAGTCATTGTCTGTTAGGATCATATGACTAGAGGTCTAGGATGATTAAGACAAATATATATACTGCTTTTCCTAATTGATATATGTGTTTATTTTTCTGCTAATGGGAATGCGTGTGATGCCATATGTGGAAAGATTGAGTATACACCTAAGATAGGTGATGGCAATGCGGGTAATCTTGCGGGGAGTGAATCCTAGTTAAGATCCCCCGATCGACCATCAAACTCAGTGGAGACTCCCTTTGCAGATACATTGCCTATACGACTTCGGTTATTGAAAGTAGTGTGGTCGACTGGGTTATCTGAGAAGCTGAGGTTTTTAGTAGGCTGAAACCATTTTGCAGTGCGGAAGCTATCGGAAGTAGTTATCACGCGATACTACCCTCATCTGAGATCACTCTAGGATGCATCAGCTCGCTGGCGATTCGCTTGCTGTTGTCATCCCAAGAGGGATCAATGATTTTGCGGACAGGTACAAAAAATCACCAGTATAAACCTTTGGGGGAGGTTAGAGCCTTGACTTCATGACACCGACCCTTTGACCCCATGTTTTTTCTATGTTTTTGTGTGCTGTATTCATACATTCATTTAAAAAACACTAAACCAAAGAAAAATCTTCTCTTCTAGTCTCTTTTTTTCAAATTAAACTGAGACAATGATTGCAAATGTCAGATAAAGGGATTGCACTAATGGATTTCGGTAGAAGGAAAACTCATAAGTACACCTTCAAGGTTCCAAAGTTAGAGGATTTAAGAGTTTTGGCGATAATGATCACCAACCACGAGGCTTTCAGAGCCAAATATGGAGGGCTACTGTCTCTATTAAGGGTTCATGTAATCGAAGGAATCCTGTCCATGCTAATCCAGTTCTACGATCCGGTCTATCACTGTTTCACATTCTCGGATTATCAGCTAGCACCAACACTAGAGGAGTACTCTCACCTGACTGATCTGCACATTGCTGATCAAGCTCTATTTTCTGGACTGGAAGAAATTCCAAAGGATCAAACCATTGCACGAGCAATTTATTTGGACGAGTCAGAAGTCAGGACTCACATGACCACTAAGGGTGGAATCCAGGGTTTGCTAGCCCAGTTCTTGACAAAGAAAGCTCTATACTTTGCTAGTATAGGTAATGTGGCCGCTTTCGAGAGCATCTTTGTTTTGCTCACCTACGGGTTATTTTTGTTTCCCAACATCGATAACTTTGTAGATATCAACGCCATTAAGATTTTCCTGATTGGAAATCCTGTACCAACCTTACTCGCAGATGCTTACCATTCATTACACTTAAGGAATTTGTATAGTGGAGGAATGATCACGTGCTGTGTACCCTTGCTTTACAAATGGTTCACTTTCCATTTGCCCAAGTCTGCTGCATTTTGGGATCAAAAAAATACTTTACGTTGGTCGCAGAGAATCATGTCTCTTACCAACTCGGACATCGATTGGTACAATCGAATCTACGACGGGATCAGGATTATTGACCGTTGTGGAAATTTCCCAAATGTACCCTTTATAGGAACTAAGGAAGGAATCAATTATCATCCATTTTGGTTCATCGTCAATTTGGATACCCGATGAGGCATATCCCGCGTAATGCTCATCTGGAAGGTCTTTTCTTCATGGAAGGAGAAAATGACAGGGCACTAAAGACAAAAATAATGCATGCTTGGAAACACGTTCATAGGAAAGGACGAGAGTCTCTAGGAAAACCAGACTGCGTCTCGGTGGAGCCTTATCTCCACTGGGTACGAAATAGAGCTCTCAAGCTGAGGATGCCTTACCCTCGTCAGGAAGTTCTTCCATTAAGGGACTCTGCCCTTTATTTTATGTCTGAGACGAAAAACTTCAGGTTACTCTCAACAAAGTTCAACAGGAGAAGAGGTCTTGGAGGAACAAGTACCGTATTCTCAATGTGGAGTGCAAGAAGATACATCAACTGTTAAGAGAAAAGCATGCACTAATTGAAATTTTAGAGCAACATGCTGTAGAAAATCAGGATGACCAGAGGAATTTGCTCGCTCCTTTAACTTGGCAAAGGAATGACAACCCAACAACGACTGAAGAGCCACGGTCAAAGAAAAGGAAAGCCCCCGAACCAGCACTTGAGCTCTCCTCAGAGAGGACTCGGGATCCATTAGTTTAGATTTCCTTTTTCAGTACTTTGTAATCTACTGTATTTCCATTTCCGCAATCCTTTGAATTCAATAAAACGGGGTTTCCCCACTGTTTGATATTTGCAATCTAATTGTCGAAGTTTACTTTGAATAAACAAAAACATACAATTAAGATAATCATTGCATATCATTCATCATTCTCGCGTAACGCATTCTTCTTACCTACGAATCTCACGTTTGTGTCTCGATTCTAGAGTCAAATTGTATCATTCGTACAATACTCGGGCCAATCGTCAGAAAATGATGGATGATATCGAGGAAGAGAACATAGAGTTGAGAGAAGAGATCGACACTCTAAAAGAGGATCTGAGAAAGCTTCATAACAACATGTAAGCTCTAGTAGAAGCTCAGATGCAACAACAAAGGACTGTGATCTCAGAGATCACATCAACGCCCATGGTGGAAAAGTATGATCCCAGGTATAAAATGTCGAAAAATCGTCCCTGGGGCATGCCACTTAACTATATCCCGGAAGGATATGTTCCGCCGATCGCTGAGGATCAGAGAACCGCAGCAGGAACCGCTGGGCCTGAAGGTTACAAACTTCGGGAAAGCGAAGATGCCAGGGGCATGACAGCAACTCCTGAAGGTTACAAACTTCGGGAGGCACCGAGAGTCTCAGCCATAATGACTATACCACCACCCGTGGTACACACTGTCCCAGAAGGATAGATTCCACAGATACCTTCTGGTGGGAACGACAGCATGTTCGACAGAATGAATGAGTTCCAGGAACAGTTCCTGGAAATGCAGAAAGAGCTGCAGACCCTTCGCGGTCCGAATTTATTTGGAAAGGACGCCGCGGACCTCTGCTTGGTCCCCAATGTGAAAGTTCCGCACAAGTTCCAGGTACCCGACTTTGAAAAGTACAAGGGTAACTCTTGCCCTCAAAGCCACTTGGTGATGTACGCTCGGCGAATGTCAGCTCAGACAAAGAAACAGGAGCTGCTCATTCACTACTTTCAGGATAGTTTAACTGGTGCCACATTAAAATGGTACATGGGTTTAAATCGCGCCACGATCGGCACATTCAGAGATCTTGGCACTGCCTTCGTTCAACAATATAAATACAATTTGGACATGGCACCGGACAGAGATCAACTCAGATCAATGTCACAAAAGGACAAGGAAACCTTTAAAGAATACGCTCATAGATGGCGTGAAATTGCCGCTCAGGTTTCTCCACCTCTGGAGGAAAAAGAGATGACAAAGATCTTTTTGAAAACCTTAAGCTCATTTTACTACGACAGAATGGTTGCCAGTGCGCCCAGTGACTTCACCGAGATGGTGAGCATGGGAATTCGTCTTGAGGAAGCCGTCAGAGAAGGACGTTTAGTTAAAGACGCTGGACCATTAAGTAGTACGAAACGATACGGTAGTGCTCTCCCTAAGAAAAAAGAGCAGGATATTGAGAATATCTCTCTCGGAAAGCAAAGGCGACGTTACCAGCCAGTAGCAGCTGTAACTCCTGCTATTAACCCTGTGTCTGTTCCTATGTATCAACCTCAGGTTGTGCAGAGCCAACCTAATCAGCAACAATATCAGCAAAGGACACAACCATCTCTTCAGCAGGCTCGTCCTCCATACAACAATAACCGTGCAACACGACCTCTAGGGTTTGATCTTATACCCATGTTGTACGCAGAGCTATTCCCATTATTACTGGTCAAGGGGCATGTCCAAACCAAGTCTCCTCTTACAGTACCGGAAAATCCGCCTTTCTGGTTCAAAATGGATCAGACTTGTCCTTATCATCAAGGAGGACCAGGGCATAACATAGAAAACTATCTCAGTTTCAAATCCGATGTACAAAAGCTTGTTAGGAGCGGGGTCTTATCTTTCAAAGATACGAATCCGAATGTTCTCACAAACCCGTTGCCTTAACACGAGAAAGCTGCAGTCAACTTGATAGAGGGAGAGTCCAATAACAGCTATCAAATTCACGATGTACTCTTATTGAGGGCCAACTTGGTCAAGATGCATTGTAGACAGAGTGGGTACAGCCATGTCCCACCTCATAATTATCACCAGTGTGATATCTTCTCTAAAAACAATCAGGGATGTTCTGTGGTGCAATCAGCTCTACAAAAACAGTTGGATCCCGGATGGATCCAAGAGCATCGAGTTCGTGGTGCAAACATGACTTATACAAATTCCAACATCATTTAGAACCACGACATCTGTGCAATGAATGTCAACTTGGTGGCGATGCACTCAAGGAAAAGCCAGTACCATAATTTGCCGCGACATGATTACAATTCCTGTCTGACTTGATCGGTAAACAAACAGGGATGCTCTTTCATACAAGAGGCCCTCCAGCGTCAGATGGATCTTGGATGGATCCAGGACTACCATGATAGAAATTCTTATCAGATCAACATGATCCAAATCTTCAATATTCGTTTGATGAATACCAGCTTGGTGGAGTTACACGCCAAGCAAGTCCAACTCGGTTTTCTCACTTCTCACGATTATCTAAGCTGTAAAGGATGTTGCGAGAGTAACTAAAGGTGCGCTCTCATTCAAAGAACTTTGCAACACTTGTTAAACCACTGGTGGCTTCCAATTTATATGGATGAAGACACGCAACAAATCAGTGTGCTTAATGGGAACCCTACTCGGCGTCAAAGTCAGGATGTTCGATCTATGGAAACTGACCTAGTGAGGTTACATTGCATCCAAAGCGGGCGTGGCTAGGTGCCACCACATAATTACGAATGCTGCAGAGTCTGCTCGGAGAATAACCAAGGATACTACCTTGTGCGAGCAGCTCTTCAAGGTCAGTTGGATCGTAAAGAGATTCACCCATGTCCGGGTTCCGAGCCAATCAACTGGACACCAGACTACTTCGCTGATCAGATCAGAGACATTGTCATAGTCTCTGATCATCAACTGAACAAGGATGTTTGTACCATCATCCCTCTACTGGACGAATCAAAGGTTCCTAGCCAAGAGTTGATTGAAGTTACCTACGACAGTCAGAGAAATTAGAAGGCTCCTGTAGTTATTTATCTGCCAGGACCATTACCGTATGAATCAGCTAAGGCAATCCCTTAAAAATACGGTGCAACAACAATTGAGAATGGAAAGGGAATTCCATTACCCTCCGTCGTGAGTATTGCAGACATCAGTCGAGTAACACGGAGCGGTCGAATCTTCAACCGAGGAGTTGGAGAACCTAACAAAGAAAAGGAACCTCAAACGAAAGTTCCCAATCCACCAGTCGGTCAATCCAGTAATCCCAACCTTTCAAAGAACAATGATGAGATGCTGAAGCTCGTCCAAAGGAGTGAATACAACATTGTTGATCAGCTGTTACAAACTCCTTCAAAGATCTATGTGATATCGCTTTTACTCAGTTCTGAAGCCCACAGAGAGGCTCTACAGAAAGTCTTAGAGCAGGCCTTTGTGGAACAGGATATGTCAATACGGCAGTTCGATTGAATCATCTCTAACATCACTTCCTGCAACAACTTAGGGTTTAGTGATTAGGAATTGCCAGAGGAAGGCAAAAGTCACAACATGGCGCTCAATATTATAGTCAACTGCCAGGACAATGCTTTAGCCAGCGTACTGGTAGACACTGGATCGGCTCTCAACGTCATGTTGAAGTCCACTCTATTACGACTATCATTCAAAGGACCCCCGATGAGGGGCAGTGAGGTCATCGTCAAAGCCTTTGACGAATCCAGGAAAATAGTTATCGGCGAAGTCGACCTTCCCATAACTATCGGTCCTCATACTTCCCTAATCACTTTCCAGGTCATGGACATCCGGGCAACATACAGTTGCTTATTAGGAAGACCTTGGATACACCAGGCTGGGGCAGTCACTTTGACACTGAACCAGAAACTGAAGTTCGTCAAGAACGATCAACTCGTCACGGTTTGTGGAGAACAGGCCTTGATCGTGAGTAACCTGTCATTATCTACTTGTGTAGAACCCGAGGAGGTTGTCGGAACTCAATTCCAAGCACTTTCGATGAGCAATAAGAATTAATCAGAGAAAGGAACCTCTATTTTCTCCTACAAAGATGCTCTCGAGGCAATTGAAAGCAACAATACAAAAGGGTGGGGACAGCTTGTCACTCCTACTGATAACAAAGCGAAGAAAGGTCTTGGGTTTTCCTCAACCTGTACCCGGACTGCTACTAATTATGAAAGTTTTCATCCCATTCAGGACTTCTTCCATAATGGAGGTTTCCTTCACCCAGTGTCTCAAGAAGTACATACCATCAACGAAGGAGATTCCTCCGACACGGAGGAAGAATGGGAATCCTATCTTAATAAGGACGATTATATGTCTCAGGAAGAGGTGCCTACGCCATTTTGCTATCCGGCACAAAGTCCGAGACTTATACCGAGGTCAGATGTCGAAATGATATACGGAGATTGTATTTGGAAGGATGTCGTGCTCCACCAAATTCATTAGAGGAGGACACTCCGATGAAAGACAACTTCGACTACGACTACTATGGCCCGATGGATGGTCTGCCTATCTGGCAGCCGTACCCAGGAGACTCGGGCCAAGAGAATCAGTTGAATAATGGAAATTAGTTGAGCATCATTGAATAGAATAACTATGTCCCCACCATGTCATGGGATCAACACTCAGGTCATTCAGAAAATATCCAGCACGACGATGAATTCACAAAATTTGCAGGACTAGAATTCATTAACTATGCTTTTCCCGAAGTCAACGTCATCGAGAGAGATGACTCCTCCAGTTCCAGAGAGGTGTGGGACACCTTGGGACAACCGAGTGGAAAATTTGACTTCATGGTCAAATACACCGCTCCTAAAAGCTCTCGTATCAGGCTCGAAGACTTCCAGCCAACTGGATGGGGAGATTTGCCTGAGAGCACAAATACTATGCAAAATACAACTGAGGAATCCTCCTACGACAACTCTATCTGGGAGATAGATTCTAATGATCCAGCTCCGCCAGAAATCAGCGTCATTTCTAAGGACCAGCCAAGAAAGAAGGTACCAGACTTTGTGATTCTCCGAGGAGTTCGCCGCCAATGGGTTGCTGTCGATGTTCTGGAGATTGTCCATAAGTCAAAGTAATTTTCATCTTTAACCTTTCACCATGCCCAGATGAAACAGATGTTTTGATAGGGCTCACTTTCTGTAAATATCCCTCTTCGCTTCGCCCAAAGTGATAGAGTTTTGTTTTATATGTGTAGCGAGCGATTTTGGATGCGGTTCTTAAGCGCTGGTCGCTCTCTGCGGTTTGAGCTTTAAACTACAGGTCGATTCATTTTTTATCCTATTGTAAGCTGATGAAGGAAGGGAAATAGATGTCTCCAATTAACCCTGCTTGCATACTGAGTTTAAACAGCGGTCTGTTAGGTTATGGATGCTATCAATGTGGGGGGGCCTTTGTACTGGTTATTTGTATTTTCACCAATACTGTTTTCTTTCTTTTTATCTAGGCTAAAGGTTTCTGGCGGGGACAAGGATTAGGATGTTAGTACTGATGTTTTTGAATTACTGCTTTTGATTGATAGAGATATGGGATTTTGGGTTTTTTGTTTAGTGTGCTCGCTAAGATCTTTCTTTCAATCTTATGCCTACGTATTCCCGTTTACCGAAACAGGGAAATCAGAGCGTTCGTAGTTCCTCCTATTCTATGGGAGGAAATGGGTGTTTTTGGTGTCTTGTTCAAAGCCCAAGACATGAAGCGAAAGGTGGTTTGTATCTTGTTCAAAGCCCAAGATGTGAAGCTGAAGGGTGTTGACTTTAGAGAGAATTTGTCATCTCTAAAGAGGGGGTTGTATGTCACAACTGTTTATAAAGGAGAATTACTTTAACCAAGATTTGTGAATTTGGCAATGCCATAATTTCCTTTATAGGGGGTTTTAACCTAAAGGAGAAAACTTTAACTCAGTGTAGAACAATGCCATCTTTCCTTAGGAATTGCTCATGCTAAAAGAGGGACAGTGGCGTGGATGTAGATGATCCAGAGGCTTGCTACTTACAGCAATTAGATGAAGGGGAAGGAGTTGTTGATGTTTGTGTACTGTGAATGAGGCACAGCTTTGAGGCTAAAAGGTTGATTGGATCAACCAGTGGTTTTCTTATACAAAGCCTAAGAGGAGGCTAATATGTGTCTCGTACAAAGCCCGAGAGAGAGGCTAAAAGGTTTTGACTCAACGAGGGAATCTTTTGGTATCTCGTATAAAGCCCGAGATGGGGGGCTATTTGACTTAACAAGGGAGTTTTTTTGTATCTCGTATGAAGCCCGAGAGAGAGGCAAAAGGGGTGATTGACTCAACGAGGGAGTCTCTTATGTGTCTCGAACAAAGCCCGGGAGAGAGACCAAACGTTGTCTCAGTTAAGTGACAGGTCCAGTATACTGATTTTGAAAGACAAAATCAGTTCTTATATGAGCAACACTATACTCAGGGATTTGATTCAAGGATCCGGGTTATTCCTGTTCTTTAAGGAAGCGGGAAACCCGAAGGGTATTGAGACTGTCAGAGTCTACAGGTTTCCTTCCTATTTAACGAAGGGGTCACTTGAGAATGTCTTTGAGACTCAAGGAAGTTAGACGGTCCGCGTCTAGAGGTTTATCTTTTGTACTATGCTTTGAGAAACAGTAGTAGACTCTTTGAAAGGACTGTTCTATGCAGATGATTAAGTTCTGTTCCTATACCTCTAGGAGGTCGTCGGGACAATTTGTACGAAGCCCAAGAGGAGGCTGGAAACTTTTAAGAAGCCGACGGGTCCTTGTACGATGCCCAAGAGGAGGCTATCATTCCCGGAGGAAGAGATCATTATACGAAGCCTAAGAGGAGGTTGTGAATACTTCTAAGAAGCCGTAGGGTCCTTGTACTAAGCCCAAGAGGAGGCGGGGTTGCTTTTAGGAAGCATGTGGGTCCTTGTATGATGCCCAAGAGGAGGTCGATTGCTTTTAAGAAGCCGATGGGTCCCCAAACCCCGAGAAATTCAAGGCAATGCTATTCACCGAGAATAGATCAAAGTCAGGAAAGTTCGAGAATTTGGAAGAAACTCAAGAGATGCCATTCACGGAGAAAATATCATCTTTGGGGAGTAGAGTCTCTTGACAAGTGCTTTTAAGAAGCCTGTGGGTCCCTAAACCCTGAGAAATTCAAGGCAATGCTATTCACCGAGAATAGATCAAAGTCAGGAAAGTCCGAGAATTTGGAAGAAAATCAAGAGATGCCATTCACGGAGAAAAGATCATCTCTCGGGAATAGAGTTTCTTTGACAACTTCTATGAGTGACAGTCTATGAAAGGGTTCACAGAGAATGTTGCCTTTCATATCTCCATATTGTTTAACCCCAAGAGGAGGGAAGACTGTGTCTGGTAATCCTATGGGGATCTAGTTTAGACTATTTCTAAGAGTGATCGAAACGGCTTTACCTAGTACTAGACGTAGTTGCCGGGGAAACTCTAAATATCTATACTATTATTACACAGTTGATATGAGTTTATGAAAGAAGACTTACAGCGAAACAGCCCCACAATACAGTTATATACATATGAAAGCGGTAAATGAAAGCGGGTAAACACTTACTCGGTTGTAGAGCTTCCATGATGTTTGGTTAGTTGTTCAACAAAGAAAGATTGAAAACAACAGTATATTCAAAATCAAAGGAGAAAGTGCTTTGAAAAATAAAGTTTTGGGGCTTACAACTCAAGGAGAGGCCCAGGGTTTTATCAGTGAGCGCACTGTTTAAATTTGTACAGAGGGCCTTATACAAGTGACTAAGGCCCAAAAATGGTTTTCTGTACAAAGGGATGGGTCTTACACTCTCTCAAGAGGCCCAAAAAGTTTAAAGAAAAAAGAGTGGGGCTTATAACACGAGGGTAGGCCCAATTGATTTTTCCGTTTAAAATGGCGATCGCGCTGAGGTTTTCTTTTAACGCAGAGGGACTTATACGATAAGTGAGGCCCAAAATGTTTTGGTTAAAAGGGGGTTGGGTCTTACACTCTATTAGAGGCCCAAAGTGTTTTTGAATGGGTCTTATAGCTCAAGGAGAGGCCCAAGGTTATTTTTCAAAAGGCGATGATCGTGCCGTTTATTTGAAAATGTACAGAGGGACTTATACAACGAATGAGGCCCAAAATATTTCTGTACAAGTGGGTTGGGTCTTACACTCTCTCAAGAGGCCCAAAATGATTTGAAAATGATTTATGAGGGTTTAATTAATCCAAAAACCCTAATTTGTTTTCAAAAATGTATTTAATTGAATAAAAATTCAATTAAAAATGATCAAAATTGTTTAACATATGAAAAACAAATTGTGATTTTGGATTAATGCTTCAAAAATTAAGTATTGACCACTTGCAGCTGGCGATCGTGATTTGTGTTGGAGGTGTTACAGCTAGGTTCCAATGATGTGGATAGCTTCCCTAGGTACCAAGTGATGTGTCTGAGTGCTTGGAATGGATTGAAATGGTTTGGAGTTGAAGATGGCACCTCAACTGCAAAACTGTCAAGAACTTGAGCAATTGGCTGGTGATTTTGTGAAATCAGTGTTCCAGATGTTATGTGAGTGTTTGGATCACTTCTATATGATGTATGTGAGGTGTGTGAGTGATTGGTTTGATTGGAAAAGCTCTCAAACTCAAAACCCGATAACTACCTTGCTAAGAAAGGCATTTTTGCCAAGAGAAAGAGATTTTGAGGAAAGCATCTGTTAGATGGCTTTGGTGTAATCAAACTGATCACAATTGAGTTCTATTTATAGTAGAGCAAGTTTGTTTTGCAAGGAATAGTGAATGGCAACTGGTAAGTAGGTTTGGCCAATGTTGTCCAATGGAAATCCAAGTCTCCTCTAGCCATTGACTAGAGGTTAGGGCACAGAGCTGTGGTTCCCTTGGTCTTGGATAAGTCTTGACTTATTTCATATGAGAATGGCTCAGTCCATGCCACCTTGATGCTTCCATTGAATGCTTCAATCCAAATTTGGAGTCTTGTCCCTATTTTGGCCATTCTAGGTTCAACATGCTATTTCTTGTTCCATGGACTTTGGAGGCTTGGCTCAGTGATTGTCCCCTTTAGATTTAATCCTTAGATGTGTCCAAGTGGATAGGAGCATTTGAATTTTGCTAATTTTGGCAAATCGAGCAAAAATGCAAATTCTGCCTTGCCTTGGCAGATTTCAACAAGGCAACTTGACAATGTCATAACTCATAGCCCAAATGGAATTTGGCAATGTTCTTGGCCATTTTGGAAAGCCCTTACATGATACAACAACTGTTTGAACATGTTTGGTTTTGATCTCTTTTGAATCCAAGTGAAAAATCCCCCTACATTTGGCAAAAAGTGAAGGCAGATTCTGACTTAGTGAAAATTTCACTAAGTGTTGGAAAAAGTGACATTTTCACTTTTCAGCCATTTTGATCACTCCATAACTCAAAATCCTTAATGAATTGGACTTAGGTCTAGTTGAAGTTTTTGTAGAGGGTAATGAGGGCTACAAATCCATCTTTGGATGAAAAAAAATGGCTTTGTGGTTTAGGAGTTATGATCCTCCAAAGTTGGTACCCTTGTCACTTTATTTTTAACTTAGAAAATTTTCTAAGTTTTTATGGTTACCCCTTTTACAAGTTATCCCACTTTTCTTGATTTTTCTTGATGAATGATGATTCAAATCATACATTAACATCATTTTAGGGTTAAAAATCCATTTTGGTGAAAAATCTCAAAAAGTCAAAGTTGACTTTTGTGCACAGTTGACTTTTTATCAGATGAATTCCAAACTGTGCAATTCATCAGGAAATCATGTCCTTGACCTAGATCAAACTTGATGGACATGTTCCATGGGTGTCATAGGGTATATTGGGGCATGTTCTAGGGCTTGGGAGCATGTCCTGGTCAAAAGTCAAAGTTACAGTTGACTTTCCTCGCGAAACCCTAATTGTGGTGCAGATGAAATTGAGACTTGTTGCTCAAGCTTCTTGGATTAATCCATTGTTCCAAATGGATCAATATAGTTCATTAGAGGCCCTCAAACCCTCTCTTGAGGTCTTGGCTCATGATTTTCCCTAAAAGTCAACTTAGGGGTGAATTAGGTCAAGAAACCCTAATTCCTGATTTTTGATGTATGCATCCCCTGAGGCAAAACTGACTTGATGATTTGGTCCATAAGGTTCCATGGAGTATATTAGGTTGTGTTTTGGATCATTGGCTTGTGCCCAGATGAAAAATTTCCATCTGGAGGCCCTGGTCGACCAAAACCTTAATTTGGTGACACTGTCGATCTTGAAGCTTGATCCACCTAGAAGGGAGCAATCTTGTGCTTAATCCTTGAAGTGGGAGTCCTCTTGATCCATTGTGGATATTTGAGAGGTTAGAAAAGTTGAAGATCGTGTCATTCCTTGATTGATCCTTTGTCTAAGGCTCTGAGAGGGCTTAAAACCCTAATTTTGATTGTAGTGAATGCTCAACAACCCTTGAGGCATTTGATGAGGCATGATGGTTCATCCACATTGTGATGATGATTTGCACAATGATGGGAAATCTTAGTGGTCAAAATTTGGGGTATGACAATATGGCTGTAGTTTCAAGAATCGACTAAATCATAAATATATAAACGTCGTTCTGTAATTTCTGCATTAATTGTTGTTTTCTCTTTTCGTTTTTTCAGAAAATGGTAATCCTAAAAAACAAATAATAAAAACAAGCAGTTTTCAAAAAATACACTACACACACTCTTTCATTTTTTCTATCCCTTCTAAACACAAATCATCACGTCATGCAGATTGCTTGTTTTAAACCCCGTTGAAACACGCGATCCGATGCCTTCGCCCAACGTTGAATTCCCGGTATCTGAGGCTGAAGAAGAAGATGACAACGAAATTCCGAAAGAGATCTCCCGATTACTCAGACAAGAGGAAAGGTCCATCAAACCTCGCAAAGAGCCGTTGGAAACGGTCAACTTGGGCACAGAGAAAGAGAGAAAAGAAGTCAAGATTGGGGCCCTACTCAGTCCAACTGTCAAAGAGAGTTTGATAAAGCTTCTCAAAGAGTTTTCTGATGTATTCGCTTGGTCCTACCAGGACATGCCAGGGTTAGATACCAGCATCGTGGAACATCATCTACCATTACAGTCAGAATAACCGCCGGTAAAACAAAGGTTGAGACAGACTCATCCAGACATGGCCATAAAAATCAAAGAGGAAGTCCAGAAACATATTGACGCGGGTTTCCTCGCCACATCAGAATATCCTCAATGGTTAGCCAACATCGTACTAGTTCTGAAAAAGGACGGAAAGGTCAGAATGTGTGTTGACTACAGGGATCTGAACAAAGCAAGTCTAAAGGATGACTTTCCTTTACAACACATTGACATGCTGGTAGACAATACAACGAAATTCAAAGTTTTCTCCTTTATGGATGGATTCTCGGGCTATAATCAAATCAAAATGGCGCCGAAAGATATAGAGAAAACTTCATTCATTACCCCGTGGGGTACCTTTTGCTACAAGGTGATGTCGTTCGGTTTGAAGAACGTCGGGGCAACCTATCAAAGGGCCATTACTACTCTATTTCATTACATGATACACAAGGAAATCGAGGTATATGTCGATGATATGATTGCCAAATCTAAAACAGAGGAGGATCATGTGACCCGCCTGTCAAAATTATTCGAGCGTCTGAGAAAATACAAACTCCGCTTGAATCCCAACAAGTGCACATTCGGTGCCGTTCAGGGAAACTTTTAGGGTTTATCGTCAGCCAGAAAGGGATTGAGGTTGATCCTGACAAGGTCAAGGCCATTCAAGAAATGCCTTCTCCAAAGACTGAAAAACAAGTCAGGGGATTCCTGGGACGTTTGAACTACATTTCCAGATTCATATTCTTCATGACCGCGACATGCGCGCCGGTCTTCAAATTACTCAAAAAGAATCAGGACTGCGTTTGGACAGAAGACTGCCAAACCGCCTTCGACAGTATCAAGGAATACCTGTTGAACCCACCAATTCTATCACCTCCAGTGGAAGGGAGACCACTGATCATTTACTTAACAGTCTTGGAAGACTCCATGGGTTGTGTACTTGGCCAACAAGACGAAACAAAAAGGAAAGAGTCTGCCATCTAATATTTGAGCAAGAAGTTCACTGACTGCGAAACTCGGTACACTATGCTTGAGAAAACTTGATGTGCTCTGGCTTGGGCAGCTAAACATCTGCGCCAGTACATGATTCCTCACACTACTTGGTTAATCTCTGAAATGGATCCAATTAAGTATGTCTTTGAAAAACCTGCTCTCATGGGAAGGATTGCCCGTTGGCAGATGTTGTTATCAGAATATGACATTGAATACCACGCTCAGAAATCCGTTAAAGGAAGTGTTTTACCCGATCATTTGGCTCATCAACCGATTGACAATCAGGAATCGGTCGGATTTGACTTCCCAGACGAAGATGTCATGTATCTAAAAATGAAAGACTGCGATGAACCGTTACCCAGTGAAGGGCCAGAACCAGGTTCCCAATGGGAACAAATCTTTGGAGGAGCTGTCAATCATTATGGAAACGGAATTGGGGCAATCATCATAACACCTCAGGGTACCCACATTCCTTTCACCGCTAGACTTACGTTCAAGTGCACAAACAACGAGGCCGAATACGAAGCCTGTATCATGGGTCTTGAAGAAGCGATTGACTTAAGGACCAAGAACTTGGATGTATAAGGCGAATTAGCCTTGGTTATCAATCATATCAAAGGAGATTGGAACACATACCAATCAGGATTGATTCCTTACAAAGACTACGCAAGAAGGTTGCTACCCTTCTTCAACAGAATCGAGTTTCATCATATCCCTCGTGAAGAGAATCACATGGCTGATGCATTAGCCACTCTCTCTTTCATGATTAGTGTAGGTCAATGGAATGACTTACCTAAGATTGACATAATACGCCTTGAAAGGCCCGCTTACATCTTCACGATTGAAGTGGTCATAGACGACAAACCTTGGTATCACGATATCAAATGCTTCCTTAAGAAACTGGAGTACCCACCCGGGGCATCCAAAAAGGATAGAAAGACCCTCAAGAGGCTAGCAGGCAGCTTCTTCCTGAGCGGTGATACACTCTATAAGAGAAACTTTGACATGGTCTTGCTCTGATGTGTAGACAGACCAGAAGTACGCATGCTGATAAAAGAAATTCATGAAGGATCCTTTGGCACCCATGCCAATGGACATACAATGGCGAGGAAAATTCTAGGAGCAGGGTACTATTGGTTGACCATGGAATCCGACTGCTACAAGTACATGAGGAGGTGTCACAAGTGTCAGATATACTCAGACAAAATCCATGTACCGCCAACGCATCTCAAAATTCTCTCTTCCCCATGGCCTTTTTCCATATGGGGAATCGACATGATTGGCATGATCGAACCCAAGGCTTCAAACAGGCATCGGTTCATTCTAGTAGCCATTGACTACTTCACCAAGTGGGTCGAAGCAGCGTCATATGCCAATGTAACTCGACAAGTGGTGGTCCGATTTATCAAAAATAATCTCATCTGCCGTTATGGTGTTCCGAGCCAGATCATTACTGATAATGGATCTAACTTGAATAATAAGATGATAAAAGATTTGTGCGCAGAGTTCAAGATCGAACACCATAACTCATCTCCCTACCAACCTAAGATGAATGGAGCGGTAGAAGCGGCTAACAAGAACATTAAGAAGATTTTTCAGAAGATGGTTGTAACCTACAAAGACTGGCACGAGATGCTACCGTTTGCTCTTCACGGTTATCGAACATCTGTCCACACTTCAACAGGGGGAACCCCTTTCTCTCCAGTATATGGCATGGAAGCAGTGCTCCCCATAGAAGTAGAGATCCCATCAATCCGGGTATTGATGGAAGCTAAGCTTACAGAAGCTGAGTGGTGTCAAAGTCGACATGATGAACTGAATCTGATCGAAGAGAAATGAATAACGGCTTTATGCCATAGTCAGTTGTATCAACAAAGAATGAAGAAGGCGTTCAACAAAAAGGTCCGACCTCACGTCTTCATGAAAGGAGACCTTGTGCTCAAAAAGATACAATCATTTCTCACTGATTCTCGGGGCAAATGGACCCTGAATTATGACGGCCCCTAAGTGGTCAAGAAAACTTTCTCAGGTGGCGCCTTGAGACTTGCAACCATGGATGGAGAGGAGTTTGCCTACCCCACGAATGTTGATGTAGTCAAGAAATACTTCGCCTAAACTAAAAAAACGTCTCGGTGGATTGAAAACCCGAAAGGGCGGTCCAGGCAAAAATTAGAGACATGATCAAAAATCATCCCGGTGGATTGGAAACATCACAAGTACAGTCCAGGCAAAAATTAGGGATAATGGCAAGTAACTATGTTCAACAGGGGCAAATCCTCAACAGCAGTTACACCATCAAGAAAAACTCCAGTCAAGGTCATCTTCGACAGAAGCTCAGGATGTCCAGAATTCAAAGTTGGTAGAAAGATAGCGGTCGTTATGTTTCAATGTAGCCCCTTTCCCTTAAAATTACCATTTTCTAACTTTGTAAATACTCTGTGGGATCACGTGTTTGGCTGATTTCCATCCTATCAATAAAATTTGAGCCCTTGTGCTTTTGTTTATGATTCTCATTTGTTTTAGCTTTATAGAACGACATTTTAATATGATTAACGATTCTTGAAATAAAACAAAAACAAATTTACTTGTTAAAACTTTTTCTGCTTTTCAAAATAAGGATGGCAATTTCTTTTGACTGTTGAACATCGAAAGAACATCGATCACTTCTCCAGAGGTCATCGAACCTCAAAGTGCAGAATCAAAGTACTCCTTTTAAACCAGTGCGCTTGAATGAAGGATCAGCTACGTCAGATGCGAATGTTTCCTCTAACACTCCCGATAGAGTTCTTACCTCCTAAGCCCGACCAACATAGCTCCCCGCGTGGGCTATCTCTCCTAAGCAAGGCAGAATTGCTACTTTTGGACCAGTGATACCTCTTCGTCCCCCGCAGTGGCCGAGTATCCCGTCGTATTCATCCATTAGTCTGTATGTCGCGTCAATTTTGTCAACATATACATACATACATCATGCATTGTTTATTTACATTCATCTTCATATTGCATCATTATCACTTGAGTCGGTCTTATCCCCAAGTGATAACAGTCCTCTTGTTAATCGAGTTGTCAGTTCTTTCCTCATCAGGAAGTGAATCATCTAAGCAATCTCTCTCCAGTTTATTTCTGGATTGAAGCCGGTCTTCGACCACTTTGATAACTTGAACCTCTGAAGAACAAGAGAACCTTCAGCCAACGTCACTCTTCGCCATTGAAGATGATGTCTTCGCTTTCCCGGATTAAGGAAAATCACCAGAGAAAGCCTCTTAATCAGAAATTCGACAATACATCAGTTTTTCTCCAAAAAATCCGCTGACGAAAAGGTCATCGACACCTCAAAAATTGGATCATATCATATGGCATTTCTCCGAGAAGATCTTCGAGGAAAGTATGATGTAATATCCCCAAGCGACAGCAGTCTCTCAAGAGACTTGCTTTCCCCAGTAGAGTCGACAAATGGCATCTCCAAACAGAGAAGTTTGTACACCTCTACAATTCAGACGACGGGGTTCCCCAGCAACTCTGACATCAATTTTTTTTCCAACAAATGGCATCTCCCCAGGAAAATTCGGCGAGAAGTTTGAGGAAAACCGCTACGCATAGCGTCCCTTGTCAAGAAAGTTTATTGACAAAAGAAACTTAGACCAGTTCCTTGGTAGGAAACCAGAATCAGGGGAAGTTTATTTCAGAAACTAAGACCAGTTCCTTGGTAGAGTAGGAAACCAGGATCGAGGGGAAGTTTATTTCAGAAACTGAGACCAGTTCCTTGGCTAAAGTCCAGGATCGAGGGGAAGTTTTTACCTTTTCTGAGCATCATCGCTTAGCAAAAGAAGAAGGATGTGTGAACTACCATTCTTAACCATCATCAAACTTTCGGGTATTATGATATTTAATCCTCTTGCACCCCGAATGCCCGAATACCTTCGCCATACATACCTTCGGGTCCAAGAAGATTAAATAGGGGCATCTGTCATACCCCAAATTTTGACCACTAAGATTTCCCATCATTGTGCAAATCATCACCACAATATGGATGGACCATTATGCCTCATTAGTCTCCCCAAATATGGGTGAGTATCCACTACAATCAAAATTAGGGTTTCAAGCCCTCTCAGAGCTCTTAGACAAAGGATCAATCAAGGATTGGCATGATCTTCAACTTGTCTAAACCTCTCAAACACCCATAGGGGATCAAAAGGACTCCCGCATCAGGAATCAAACACAAGGCTGCAACAGTCCAAGTGGATTAAGCCTCAAGATCGCCAGTGTCACCAAAATTAGGGTTTTGGTCGACCAGGGCCTCCAGATGGAAATTTTCCTCTGGGCATGAGCCAATGCTTCAAAGCATAACCTAAATTGCTCCATGGGACATCATGAACCCAATCATAAAGTCAATTTTGCCTCAGGGAATGCATACAATAAAAATCAGGAATTAGGGTTTCTTGACCTAATTCACCCCTAACTTGACTTTTGGGACAAAACATGAGACAAGACCTCAAGGCATGATTTGAGGGTCCCTAATAAACCACATTGATCCATTTGCAACAATGGATTGATCCAAGAAGCTTGATCAACAAGTTTCAAGTTCATCAGAACCACAATTAGGGTTTTGAGGAAAAAGTCAACAGTGCCTTTGACTTTTGACCCAGGCATGCTCCCAAACTTTGGGACATGATTCAATACACCCTATAACACCTATGAAATCAATCCATCAAGTTTGATTTAGGTCAAGGACTTGATTTCATAGAGGATCGCACAGTTTGGAATTCATCTGACAAAAAGTCAACTGTGCATAAAAGCCAACTTTGACTTTTTGAGATTTTTTACAATTATGGTTCTTTGACCCTAAAATGATGTTAATGTATGATTGGAATCATCATTCATTAAGAAAAATCAAGAAAAGTGGGATAACTTGTAAAAGGGGTAACCATAAAATCCTGTAGGGTAACCATGTTAATGTATGATTTTCTAAGTTATGGAATAAAGTGGCAAGGGTACCAACTTTGGAGGATCATAACTCCTAAACCACAAGGCCATTTTTCCCCATCCAAAGATGGATTTGTAGCTCTCATGGCCCTCTACAAAAGCTTCAAACACAACTCATTCCAATTCCTCATGGATTTTAAGTTATGGAATGATCAAAATCACAAAAGTGAAAAAGTCACTTTTTTCCAACACTTAGTGAAATTTTCACTAAGTCAGAATCTGCCTTCACTTTTTTCCAAATGTAGGGGCATTTTTCACTTGGATCCAAAAATTATCAAAACCAACTATGATCAAACAGTTGTTGTATCATATGAGGGCTTTCCAAAATGGCTAAGAACTCCATCAAATTCCACTTGAGCCATGAGATATGACCATGCCAATATGCCTTTCTGAAAACTGTCAAAGCAAGGCAGATTTGTGCATTTTGCTCGATTTGCCAAATTTATGCAAATGACAAACACACTTATCCATCTGAACAAGTCAGTGGGGACCAAGGAGGAACCAACTCTGATCCCAAACCTCCCAAGTCTTTGGAACTAAAAATAGCATGCCAAACCTAGAAATCGCTAAAGAGGGGACAAGACTCCAATTTTGTTTTGGAGCATTCAATGGATGCACCAAGGTGCCATGGACTGAGCCTCTTCCAACTGAATTCAGTCAATACTTATCCAAGACCAAGGGAACCAGCAGCATGTGCCCTAACCTCTAGTCAATGGCTAGAGGAGACTTGGATTCTCATTGCTCAACATTGGCCAAACCTCTGCTGCAGTTGCCATTCACTATTGCAGCCAAAAAAAACTTGCTCTACTATAAATAGAGCTCAATTGTGTTCAGTTTGAGTACACCAAAGCACTACAACACTTGCTTTCCTCAAAATCTCTTTCTCTAGGGAAAAATACATTCTTTAGCAAGGTAACTCTGAGTTTTTGAGTTAGAGAGCAATTCCACCATAGCTCATGATCCAAACACATCCAATATGTCATATCTAAGCTGTCCAAACTCTCACAAGTGACCTGTAACACCAAAATCACAAAGTCACCTCTCAAAACCTCAAAATAGGACTTTTGTGCATTTTTCAAGCCAAGTCTTGATTCAGTCACTTTCCAAACCAGATAAAACCTCAAATACACTCCAAATATCATCCTTGAACTGTCCCAAATGGTGCCACACATCTGGAACACCATTTGAGGAAGTTGCTATTTTGGCCACTTTTGCCCCTTTTGCAAGAAAGAGCTCAAACTTGTTCTTGAGGTTTCCAGCTAATTCCAACCATCCTAAAAGCTTCTAAGAGATCATTTGAGGGTGTTCAAAACATCAAATCATTTCTGGAACAAAGCTCTTGGCAGATTGCACAAAAGCTCCAAAAAGAGGTAAGCATCACAACTTGGATTCTTTGAATCATGCTTTCTTTTAATATCCACTGATCATGCATCTCTTATACATGTTATATGTGTTGTGTTTGCACCAATTTATCATGTAATTCATGCTTGTACCAAGAGATGGCATAGAAAATGCAAATCATGGTCTATTTCAAAACCACTATCGGGTTTTTCAATAGGAGCATGATCTGAAAAAAACACCACCACCATTGGATTCCTTGTGAAATTCTAGGCAGGATAGACCTAAATTTTGTCCCAGTCCATGGAGAAATGAGAAAATTATGGCCTTCACGTTTTCAACCAAAATCTTGCCTTACCTTGCCTTGGGCTAAGCCAAAAACAAGGCAAGCCTTGTATATTTGTGGTTGTATTTCAATCAACGGATGTATCACTACCCCAGTGGTAAGGCGCACGCCCTATACACAAGAGGTCTGGGGTTCGAATCCCCCTCGCCCCAGATCCTCTTTTTGTTATTTTTTCACTTTTTATTGTTTTTCTTATTATTTTTAATGATTTGAAAAATTAATAACTCCATCAATTTTAATTATTTTTTATTGGTTCTTTTTGCAAAAAATCACAAAAATGTTGAAATATTTTATTCCACAAAAAAATGAAATTTATATTAGTTATTTAATATAATTGGTATTTTTGTGAATAAATTCATTTTTAATTGTTTTTAAACATTTAAAAGTGAATATTTACTTTGAAAATCAAAACCAAATGAGTTCTAAATCATCTTGTGATTAAAACCTCATTTTTCAAACCTTAAACAAAAATCACAAATTGTTTATTCAAACTTATTTGGTATTTTTATCATTTTATTTGATTTTATTTAAATATTTACTTTTAAAGGAAAACAAAAATTAGGGTTTCTTTGATTTTCACCCTCACACATCATTTTCAAACACTCATGGGCCTCTATTAGAGTGTAAGACCCAATCCCTTTGTAAGTACACCACTTTTTGGGCCTCAGTCATGTATAAGTCCCACTGTATTTTCAAAAACAACGGCGCGATCGTCGCCTTTTTAACAAAATCAACTGGGCCTATCATTGAGCTGTAAGGCCCATCACTTGTACAAAAACACCTTTGGGCCTCTAATAGAGTGTAAGACCCAACCCCCTTTTAACCAAAACTATTTGGGCCTCAGATATTGTATAAGTTCCTCTGCGTAAAAGAAAATCTCGGCTCGATCGCCAATTCAAAAATCAAATCATCTGGGTCTACCCTCGTGTTATAAGCCCCATTTATTTTATTTAAAATTCTTTGGGCCTCTTGAGAGAGTGTAAGACCCATCCCTTTGTACAAAAAAACCTTTTTGGGCCTCAGTCGCTTGTATAAGCCCCTCTGTACAAATTCAAAACAACAGTGCAATAACTGATAAAACCTTGGGCCTCTCCTTGAGCTGTAAGCCCCAACAATCTTTTCAAAGCACTTGCTCCTTTGATTTATAATATAATATTGTTATCAAAGCTTTCTTTGTCGAACAACTAACAAAACAACATGAAAGCTCTACAACTGAGTAAGTGTTTATTCGCTTTCTTTATCCGCTTTCATATATATATATATGTATTGTGGGACTGCTCACTGTAAGTCTTCTTTCACAAACTTTTATATACTTGTCAAATATCAACTGTGTAATACTAGTATAGTTATTTAGAGTTTTCCCAGACAACTACGTCTAGCACTAGGTAAAGCTCTGTTGGTCACTCTTAAATACAAACAAAACTAGATCCCCATAGGATTACCAGATACAGTCTTCCCTCCTCTTGGGGTTAAACAATATGGAGACGTGAAAGGCAACATTCTCAGTGAACCCTTTCTCAGACTGTCACCCTTAGAAATTGTCAAAGAAACTCTAACTCCCTAGAGATGATCTTTTCTCCGTGAATGGCATCTCTTGAGTTTCTTCCAAATTCTCGAACTTTCTTGGCTTGATCTATTCTCGGTGAATGGCATGTCTTGAACTTCTCGGGGTTTGGGGACCCACAGGCTTCATAAAAGCATCCCCGCCTCCTCTTGGACATTGTACAAGGACCCGTCGGCTTCTTAAAAGTTCTCATGCCTTCTCTTGGGCTTAGTACAAGGACCCAGAGACCTCTACAGGTATAGGAACAGAACCTAGTCATCAATTTGCTAGAGCTGTCTTTCTGAGTCAAGTGTCAGACCAGTTAATGGGTTGACCTTCATCCCTTAATATACCAGCCTTCTTTTGGGCATCATACAAAGGCCATTCGCTTATCCGAGAATCGACTTCTCAAAACACCAGTAGACTTAGACAGTCACAATACCCTTTGGATTTCCCAGGAAATAACCCTAATCCTCTGATCAATACCAAAGCACAGCCTTACCTTTAATCAGTCCCTTTATAAGAACTAATTTTCTCTTTTATCCAGCATACTGGACCTGTCACTAAACTGAAACAGTCACCAACAAGCATAGCCTCCTCTTGGGCTTTGTACAAATAATTCTCCCCAGCGGAGCTAACCTTTTCAGACTCTCTTGTTGAGTCAACCACTTTCAACCTCCATCTCGGGCTTCGTACGAGATACAAAACACTCTCTTTTTGAGTATAAAAGACCCTATTGTTGGGTCACAAACCTTTCAGCCTCCATCTCAGGCTTCGTACGAGATACAAAACACTCTCGTGTTGAGTATAAAAGACCCTCTTGTTGGGTCACAAACCTTTCAGCCTCCATCTCGGGCTTCGTACGAGATATAAAGCACTCTCTTGTTGAGTATAAAAGTCCCTCTTGTTGGGTCACAAACCTTTTAGCCTCCGTCTTGGGCTTCATACCAGACACATATAAAAGTACCCTCTTGTTGGTTCAATAGCCTCCTCTTAGGCTTTGTATAAGGAAACCCCCAGTTGAGTCAATCAACCTTTTAGCATCAAATCTGTGCCTTGCTCACAGCATACAAACATCAACAACTCCTCTTTAGAGATTTTCATACCCCAAATTTTGACCACTAAGATTTCCCATCATTGTGCAAATCATCATCACAATATGGATGGATCATTAGTCTCCCTAAAGATGGGTGAGCCTCCACTACAATCAAACTTAGGGTTTCAAGCCCTCTCAGAGCTCTTAGACAAAGGATCAATCAAGGAATGCAATGATCTTCAACTTTTCTAACCTCTCAAACATCTACAATGGATCAAAAGGACTCCCACATCAAGAATCAAGCACAATGTTGCAGCATTCCAGGTAGATCAAGCCTCACGATCGCCAGTGTCACCAAATTAGGGTTTTGGTCGACCAGGGCCTCCAGATGGGAATTTTCCTCTGGGCATGAGCCAATTCTTCAAAGCATAACCTATGATGCTCCAAGGGACATCATAAACCCAATCACCAAGTCAATTTAACCTCAGGGGATGCATTCACAAAAAACCAGGAATTAGGGTTTCTTGACCTATTTCACCCCTAAGTTGACTTTTGGGGCAAAACAGGAGCCAAGTCCTCAAGACATAATTTGAGGGTCTCTAATACACCACATTGATCCATTTACAACAATGGATTGATCCAATAAGCTTGAGCAACAAGTTTCAATTTTATCTGAACCACAATTAGGGTTTTGCGGGAAAAGTCAATTGTAGCTTTGACTTTTGACCAGGACATGCTCCCTAACCCTAGGACATGATTCAATACACCCTATAACACCTATGAAATCAATCCATCAAGTTTGATTTAGGTCAAGGACTTGATTTCATAGAGGATTGCACAGTTTGGAATTCATCTGATAAAAAGTCAACTGTGCACAAAAGTCAACTTTGACTTTTTGAGATTTTTCACAATTATGGTTTTTAAACCCTAAAATGATGTTAATGTATGATTGGAATCATCATTCATCAAGAAAAATCAAGAAAAGTGGGATAACTTGTAAAAGGGGTAACCATAAAAAACTTAGAAATTTTCTAAGTTATGGAACAAAGTGGCTAGGGTACCACCTTTGGAGGATCATAACTCCTAAACCACAAGGCCATTTTTTCTCATCCAAATCTGGATTTGTAGCCCTCATGACCCTCTACAAAAGCTTCAACAACATCTCATTCCAATTCATCATGGATTTTGAGTTATGGAATGATCAAAATGGCTGAAAACATGAAATGTCACTTTTTCTAACACTTAGTGAAATTTTCACTAAGTCAGAATCTGCCTTACTTTTTCCAAATGTAGGGGTATTTTTCACTTGGATCCCAAAATTGTATAAACCAATTATGATAAAACAATTGTTGTATCATATGAGGGCTTTCCAAAATGGCCAAGAACATCACCAAACTCAACTTGAGTCATGAGATATGACAATGGCAATATGCCTTGCTGAAAACTGCCAAGGCTAGGCAGAATTTTGCACTTTTGCTCGATTTGGGTAAATCAGATAATTCCAAGCCTTGTCATCACTTTGGACACATCTAAGGATCCAATCTAAAGGGAACAAACACTTATCCAAGCCCCCAAAGTCTTTGGAACAAGAAGTAGCATGCCAAACCTAGAAATCCCTAAAAGAGGGACAAGACTCCAATTTTGGATTGGAGCATTTAATGGATGCCTAGAGGTGGCATGGACTGACACATTTGTACCTGAATTCAGTCAAGAATGATCCAACAACTAGGAAACCAAAGGCCTGTGCTCTAACCTCTAGTCAATTGCTAGAGGAGACTTGGATTCTCATTAATCAACATTGGCCAAACCTCTGCTGTGGTTGCCAT
Source organism: Lathyrus tuberosus (assembly GCA_022829125.1). Taxonomy (NCBI): domain Eukaryota; kingdom Viridiplantae; phylum Streptophyta; class Magnoliopsida; order Fabales; family Fabaceae; genus Lathyrus; species Lathyrus tuberosus. The sequence goes on along the minus strand of JALAZF010000327.1, from coordinate 553,373 downwards.
TCACTATTGATCCCAAAACAAACTTGCTCTACTATAAATAGAGCTCATTTGTGCTCAGTTTGAGTACACCAAAGCCATCAAACAGATGCTTTCCTCAAAATCCATCTCTTTAGGCCAAAATGCCTTCTTTAGCAAGGTAACTCTGAGTTTTTGAGTTAGAGAGCATTTCCATCACAGCTCATGATCCAAACACACCCAACATGTCATATCTAAGCCGTCCAAACTCACACAAGTGACCTGTAAACCTTAAATCACAAAGTCACCTCTCAAAACCTCAAAATAGAACTTTTGTGCATTTTTCAAGCCATGCCTTGATTCAGTCACTTTCTAAACCAGATAAAACCTCAAACACACTCCAAATATCATCCTTAAACTGTCCCAAATGGTTCCCCCATCTGGAACACCATTTGAGGGAGTTGCTATTTTGGCCATTTTAACCTCTTTTGCAAGAAAGGGCCAGTTTGTGTTTTTCCAGGTTCCAGCTGATTCCACTCATCCTAAAAGCTTCTAAGGGATCATTTGAGAGTGTCCAAAGCATCAAATCATTTCTGGAACAAGTGGCTTGGCAGATTGCACAGAAAACTCCAAAAGCTCAAAAAGAGGTGAGCATCATGACTTGAACTTCCAAAAATATGCATTGCTTTGAGGTCCACTGATTATGTACATCTTATACATGTTATATATGTTGTGTTTGAACCAATTCATCATGTAATTCAGGCATGTACCAAAGTGTAGCATAGAAAATGCAATTATAGGCCTATTTCAAAACCACTATCGGATTTTGAGGAGGGAGCATGATCTGGAAAAAATACCACAACCATTGGATTCCTTGTGAAATTCTAGGCCAGATGCATATAAATTTTGTCCCCAACCATGGAGAAATGAGAAAGTTATGGACCTTCCCGTTTCTTGCCAAAACTTGCCTTGCCTTGCCTTGGCCAGGCCTAGAAAACAAGGCAAGCCTTGTATATTTGTTGGGTTGTTTTAATCAACGGATGTATCACCACTCCAGTGGTAAGGCGCGCGCCCTATAACCTTGAGGTCATGGGTTCAAACCCCACCCATGCCATTTTGTTTTTTTTTCACATTTTGCTATTTTTTCCCATATTTTCATGTTTTGTTAATTAATTGGAAAATTAATAACTCTTTCAATTTTAATTATTTTTTATTGGTTCTTTTTGCAAAAAATCACAAAAATGTTAACATATTTTATTCCACAAAAAATTAAGTTTATATTAGATATTTAATATAATTAGTAGTTTTGTGAATAAATTCCTTTTTAAATTATTTTTAAACATTTAAAAGTGAATATTTACTTTGAAAATCAAAACCAAACGAGTTCTAAATCATCCTGTGATTAAAATCTCATTTTTCAAACCTAAAACAAAAATCACAAGTGGTTTATTCAAATTTATTTGGTATTTTTATCATTTTTATTTGATTTTCTTTAAATATTTACTTTTAAAGAAGACAAAATTAGGGTTTCTTTGATTTTCACCCTCACAAATCATTTTCAAACACTCATGGGCCTCTAATAGAGTGTAAGACCCAACCCCTCTTTGAAACCAAAATAATTTGGGCCTCAGTCATTGTGTAAGTCCCAACACATTTTCAAAAATCTCGGCGCGATCGCCAGTTTAAAATAAAACCCAATTGGGCCTCTCCTTGAGTTGTAAGCCCCATTCTTTTTCTTTAAAACATTTTTTGGGCCTCTAATAGAGTGTAAGACCCAACCCTTTGTAAATACAACCTATTTTGGGACTCACTTATTGTATAAGTCCCGTTGTATTTCAAAAGTTTGGCGCGATTATCGCCCGTATAAAATAAACCCTGGGTCTCTCCTTGAGCTATAAGACCCATCTTTGTTCACTTTCAACCATTTTTGGGCCTCTTGAGAGAGTGTAAGACCCACCCCCTTGTACAGAAAACCTTTCTTGGGCCTCAGTCGCTTGTATAAGTCCCTGTACAAAACGATAGTGCGATCACTGATTAAACCCTGGGCCTCTCCTTGAGCTGTAAGCCCCAATTTTCCTTTCAAAAGGCACTTTCTCCTTTAATTTTATAACATACTGTTATTTTCAATTCCTTTGTTGAACAACTAATAATACAACATGGAAGCTCTACAACCGAGTAAGTGTTTACCCACTTTCATTTACCGCTTTCATATGTATATAACTGTATTGTGGGGCTATTTCACTGTAAGTCTTCTTTCATAAACTCATATCGACTGTGTAATAATAGTATAGATACTTAGAGTTTCCCCGGCAACTACGTCTAGAACTAGACAGAACCTCGTCTCCCGACGTGTTCCTGGATATTTCAACATAACCCAAACAATAAGAACTTTCTTTTACGTCAATTTTAGATAACTAGATCTAAGAAATTTCCCCCTTGAACAGTTCATATACAGAAGGCCAATGTTCCAAGTGAAACCCCTTCTGGAACTGTTCATTAGCCTCCTCTTGGGCTTAGTACAAGGACCCACAGGTTCCTAAAAGCATCCCCGCCTCCTCTTGGGCGTTGTACAAGGATCCGTCAGCTTTTTAGAAGTTTTCACAGCCTCATCTTAGGCTTTGTATAATGATTCTTTCTCCGAGAAGATAGCCTCCTCTTGGGCTTAGTACAAATTGTCCCTCGGCTTCTTAAAAGTTTTTTCTCGCCTCCTCTTGGGCTTCGTACAAATTGTCCCGACGACCTCCTAGAGGTATAGGAACAGAAATTAGTCATCTTAATAGAACAGTCTTTCAAAGAGTCTAGATCTCACTACTACTGTTTCTTAAGCATAGTACAAAAGATAAAATCCGTAGACTCGGACAGTCTAAAGCTCCTTTGGATTCCCCGTTTCCTTAGAGAACATGAAATAATCCCGATCCTCTGATCAAATCCATGAGTACAACATTACCCATATAAGAACTGATTTTCTCTTTTAACCAACATGCTGGACCTGTCACTCAACTGAAACAGTTACCCTAGCCTCCTCTTGGGCTTTATACAATGATCCTCCCCCAGCGGAGCTAACCTTTTCACACTCTCTTGTTGAGTATAAAAGACCCTCTTGTTGGGTCACAAAACTTTTAGCCTCCATCTTGGGCTTCGTACGAGATACAAAACACTCTCTTGTTGAGTATAAAAGACTCTCTTGTTGAGTCAATCTCCTTTTAGCCTCCATCTCGGGCTTCGTACGAGATACAAAAACACTCTCTTGTTGAGTATAAAAGACTCTCTTGTTGAGTCAAACATCTTTAGCCTCCGCCTTGGGCTTCATACGAGACACCAAATCACTCTCTTGTTGAGTATAAAAGACTCTCTTGTTGAGTCAAATCACTTTTAGCTTCTGTCTTGGGCTTCGTACAAGACACACAAAAAGACTCTCTTATCGAGTCAAACCCCTTTAGCCTCAATCTTGGGCTTTGTACAAGACAGAAAGAACATTTTCCCCAAAAAAAGTCAACCTTTTAGCCTCCTCTTAGGCTTTGTATAAGGAAACCCCGGTTGAGACAATCAACCTTTTAGCATCAAAATCTGTACCTGGCTCACAGTATACAAACATCAATCACTCCTCCCCCCCCCCCCCCCCCTCCATCTAATTGCTGTAAGCGGCAAGCCTCTGGATTATTTACATCCACGCCACTGTCCCTCTTTTAGCATGAGAAATTCCTAAGGAAAGATGGCATTACTCTAAACTAAGTTAAAGTTTTCTTCTTCAAGTCAAAAACCCTATAAAGGAAATTATGGCATTACTGGATTCATATATCCCAGTTAAAGTAATTCTCTTTTATAACCAGTCACCCAACAGTTGTGACAAACAGACCAAAAATCCCCTCTTTAGAGATAACAAATTCTCTCTAAGGTCAAAACCCTTTAGCTTCACATCTTCGGCTTCAAACAAGATACAAATAGACCCTTCAGCTTCACCTTTTGGGCTTCGAACAAGATACAAATCACTTTTAGCTTCACGTCTTGGGCTTTGAGCAAGACACCAAAACACCATTTCCTCCCATAAAATAGGAGGAACTACGATCGCTCTGATTTCCCTGTTTCGGTAAACGGGAATACGTAGGCATAAGATTGAAAGAAAAATCTTAGAGAGCACACTAATCAAAAACCCAAAATCCCGTACCTTCATACATCAATCGAAAAGCATCAGTCCTAACATCCTACCAATAGCATAGTCCCGTCATTTCGGTCTTAACAAAATAAGCAGAAAGAGGCCCCACTTCCATATAGAATCCGTACCCTAACAGACCGCTGTTTAAACTCAGTATGCAAGTAGGGTTAGTTAGAGACATCTATTTCCCTTCCTTCATCAGCTTCAATAGGATAAAAAATGAATCGACCTGTAGTCCCCCAAGAGCAACAGTGGTTAAGAACCACGTCCAAAAATCGCTCGCTACAGAGATGACAAATTCTCTCTCAAGCTAAAACCCTTCAGCTTCACATCTTAGGCTTTGAACAAGATACATATACTCCCTTTAGCTTCACGTTTTGGGCTTTGAACAAGACACCAAAACAACTTTTTCCTCCCATAGAATAAGAGGAACTACGATCGCTCTGATTTCCCTGTTTCATTAAAAGGAAATACGTAGGCATAAGATTGAAAAATCTTAGCGAGCATACTAACCAAAAAAACCCAAAATCCCGTATCTTCATCCATCAATCAAAAAGCCTCAGTCCTAACACCTTACCAATAGCCCAGACATTCTAATCTTAACAAAATAACCGAAGAGGGGCCCATATTTTGATAGTATTTGTAAACCAACAGTTTTGACTATTTAAACTCAGTTTGCAAGCAGGGTTAATTGGAGACATTTATTTCCCTTCCTTCACCAGCTCAATAGGATAAAAAATGAATCGAACTGTAGTACCCAAGCGATCGTGACTCAGGACCACAAAAATCGCGCTACAGAGGGTCCTTGTACAAAGCCCAAGAGGAGGCGGGATGCTTTTAGGAAGCCTGTAGGTCTCAAACCAAGAAAAGTTCAAGAAATACTATTCACCGAGAATAGATCATTTAGTGAAAGTTCGGAGGTTTGAAGAAACTCAAGAGATGTTATTCACCGAGAATAGATCAACTCTGGGGAGTATAATTTCTTTGACAATTTCTAATAGTGATAGGCTGAGAAAAGGTTCACGAAGAATATTGCCTTTCTCTTTATTCCATATTATTTAAGCCCAAGAGAAGGCAAGACTGTATCTAGAAGTCCTATGGGGGTCTAGTTTTGACTATATTTAAAGAGTGACCAACATGGCTTTACCTAGTTCTAGACCTAGTTGCCGGGGAAAACTCTAAATAGCTATACTAGTATATATACAGTTGATATATGGCAAGTATTTAAAAGGATATGAAAGAAGACTTACAGTGTGCAGCTTCCCACAATACATTTATATATATGAAAGCGAGTAAATGAAAGCTGTTTAAAACTTACAGGTGAGCAAGCTTCCATGCTGTATTGTTAGTTGTTCAAAGAAATTAAAGAAAGTTTTGATAATAACATGTATATTTGAATCTAAATCAAAATAGAAGTTGTTTTTGAAAATATTGTTGGGGCTTATACTCAAGGAGAGACCCAAAAGTTTAACAGTGATTGCACCGTTGTTTGCGAAATCGCATCGGGACTTATACAACGACTGAGGCCCAATGAGGTTTATTTACAAAGGTATGGGTCTTACAACTCAAGGAGAGTCCCAAGGTGTTTTAAGAGAAAAAAAATGGGACTTACAACTCAAGGAGAGGCCCAAGGATGTTTTGAAAAATAAAGATGGGACTTACAACACGAGGGGAGGCCCAAAGAAAGACAGTGATCACACCGTCGTTTTGAAAATCGTATCGAGTCTTATACAATGACTGAAGCCCAAATTTATTTTATGTACAAGGGTGTTGGGTCTTACACTCTATTAGAGGCCCATGAGTGTTTTGAAATATTTGATAAGGATCAAAAATCAAAGAAACCCTAATTTCATTTTCTTTTAAAAGTAATCCTTTTAATAAAATGAATAAAATGACAAAAATACCAAATAAGTCTAAATAAACTACTTGTGATTTTTAGTTAAGGTTTGAAAAATGAGGTTTTAATCACAAGATGATTTAGGACTCATTTGATTTTGATTTTCAAGATGAATATTCATTTTTAAAAGGTTTAAAAACAATAAAAATGAATTTATTTACAAAAATATCAACTATATTAAATAACTAATATAAATTTGGTTTTTTTTATGGAATAAAATATTTTAACATTTTTGTGATTTTTTTACAAAAAGAACCAATAAAAAATAATTAAAATTGAGAGAGAAATTAATTTTTCAAATCATTTAAAATAATATGACAAATATTAAAAAAAAGTGGAAAAAGTGGTAAAAAAAAGGGTCTGGGCGAGGGGGATTCGAACCCTAAACCTCCAAGTCACAGCGTGCGCCTTCTACCACTGGGGTGGTGATACATCCGTGTATCAAAACCACCCCATGAATACATAAGGGATGCCTTGTTTTAGGCCTGGGCAAGGCAAGGCCAGCTTTTGGGCCAAAAACGTAAAGGTTGTAACTTTCTCATTTCTCCATGGATTGGGACAAAATTTAGGTCTATCCTGCCTAGAATTTCACAAGGAATCCAATGGTGCCCTTGGTTTTTCCATATGAGGTCCCCATTTTAAAACCCGATGGTGTTTTTGAAATAGGCCTATAATTGCATTTTCTGTGCTACCTCATGTTACAAGCAAGAATTACATGGAAAATTGGTTTAAACACAACATATACAACATGCATGAGAGGTGTATGATCAGTGGACTTCAAAGCAATGCATATTTCAAAGAGTTCAAGTTGTGATGCTTACCTCTTTGGGAGCTTTTGGTGCTATCTGCCAAGTTTCTTGTGCCAGAAGTAATTTGATGGTTTAGACAGTCTCAATTGTTCCCTTAGGAGCTTTTAGAATGGTCACCACTAGCTGGAATCCTCAGGAACAAGTTTGAGCTCTTTCTTGCAAAAGGGGCAAAAGTGACCAATATGGCAACTCTCTCAAATGGTGTTCCAGATGTGGGGAACCATTTGGGATAGTTCAATGGTGATATTTTAACTGTGTTTGAGGTCTTATCTGGTTCTGAAAGTGACTGAATCAAGACATGGCTTGAAAAATGCAAAAAGTCCAATTTTGAGGTTTTCAGAGGGGACTTTGTGATTTTGGTGTTACAGGTCACATATGATTGTTTGGACAGCTTAGATATGACATATTGGATGTGTTTAGATCATGAGCTGTGATGGAATTGCTCTCTAACTCAAAAACTCAGAGATATCTTGCAAAAGAAGGCATTTTGGCCTAAAGAGATGGATTTTGAGGAAAGCATCAGTTTGGGTGCTTTGGTGTACTCAAATTGATCACAAATGAGGTCTATTTATAGTGTGTCAAGTTTTTTTAGCATCAATAGTAAATCGAGGCTGCAGCAGGCCTTTGGCCAATGTTAAGCAAAAAGAATCTCAAGTCTCCTCTAGCCATTGACTTGAGATTAAGGCACAGGCTTTGTAGCTTTGGTTCAGAGATAAACTTAGACTGAATTCAATTGGAATAGGCTCAGTTCATGCCACCTTGGTGCATCCATTGAATGCTTGGAAACAAAATTGGAGTCTTGGCACTTTTTAGCTCTTTTAGGTTTGGCATGGCTACTTGTAGATTCTTGGACTTTGAAGGCTTGGAGATCAGATCATCCCCCTTGGATTTGATCCTCTAATGTGTCCAAATTAATGACAAGGCTTGGATTTATCAGATTTGGACAAATCGAGCAAAATACACAAATTATGCCTTGTAAAACCAGTTCATGATGCCATGTTTCAAGGGATGTATCTCCTTGCTCAAATTGAATTTGGAGATGATCTGGTACTTGTTGGAAAGCCCTCATGGCATACTTCAACTTTGATGTTTACCCCTAGACCTAGTTTGACTTGGATCAAGGTGAAAACTGCCCCTACATTTTGGAAAAAGTAAGGCAGATTCTGACTTAGTGAAAATTTCACTAAGTGTTGGAAAAATGTCATTTTCATGTTTTTAGCCATTTTGATCACTCCATAACTGAAAATCCATGAAGAATTGGAATGAGATGTAGTTGACACTTTTAAATTAAGTAATGAGAGCTACAAATCCAGCTTTGGACCATCCAAAATGGTTGCTTGGATCTCATGTTATGGTCCTTGGAAGTTGGTACCCTAGCCACTTTGTTCCATAACATAGAAAAATTCTAAGTTTTTTATGGTTACCCCTTTTACAAGTTAACTCACTTTCTTTGATTTTTCTTGATGAATGTTGATTCAAATCACATATTAACATTGTTTTGGGGTCAAAGAACCATGATTGTGAAAAATTCCAAAAAGTCAAACTTGATTTTGTGCACAGTTGACTTTTTATCGGATAAAATTTAAATTGCGCGATCCTTTGTGAAATCAAGTCCTTGACCTAAATCAAACCTAATGGATGTGTTCCATAGGTGTTATAAGGTGTATTGAATCATGTCCCAAGGTTTCGGAGCATGTCCTGGTCAAAAGTCAAAGGTACATTTGACTTTTTCCTCGAAACCCTAATTGTGATCCTGATGAAATTGAAACTTGTGGATCAAGCTTCTTGGATCAATCCATTGTTGCAAATGGATCCATGTAGTACATTGGAGACCCTCAAATCATGTCTTAAGGTCTTGGCTCATGTTTTGTCCCAAAAGTTAACTTAAGGGTGAATTAGGTCAAGAAATCCTAATTCCTGATTTTTGGGTAAATGCATCCCCTAAGGTTAAATTGACTTGATGATTGGGTCCATGAGGTCCCTTGGAGTATCTTGGGTTGTACCTTGAAGCATTGTCTCATGCCCCGAGGAAAATTTCCATCTGGAGGCCTCAGTTGACCAAAACCCTAATTTGGTGACACTGGCGATCATGAGGCTTGATCCACCTGGAATGTTGCAACTTTATGCTTGATTCTTGATGTGGGAGTCCTCTTGATCCTTTATGGAGGTTTGAGATGTTAGACAAGTTGAAGATCATGTCATTTCTTGATTGATCCTTTGTCTAAGTGCTCTGAGAGGGCTTGAAACCCTAATTCTTAATTGTGGTGAATGCTCAACAATCCTTGAGGAGATTGATGAGGCATGAAGGTACATCCATATTATGATGATCTCTTGCACAATGATGGGAAATCTTGGTGGTCAAAATTTAGGGTATGACAGACTCAAAACCCTAATTCTTGGTTGTAGTGAATGCTCAACAATCTTTAAGAGGATTGCTGAGGTATGAAGGTACATCCATATTGTGATGATGATTTGCACAATGACGGGAAATCTTGTGGTAAAAATTTGGGGTATGACAGATGCCCCTATTTAATCTTCTTGGACTTGAAGGTGTGAATGGCGAAGACGTTCGGACATTTAAGGTAAAAGAGGATTAAATATCGGAATACCCGAAATTTTGACTGTGGTTATGAATGGTAACGATTTGCTCATCCATCCTCTTTTGCTAAGTAATGTAACTTAGAAAAAGGTAAAACTCCCCCTCGATCCTGGTCTTCAGCCATGGAACTGGTCTTAGTTTTCTTTTGAAATTAACTTCCCCTCGATCCTGGTCTTCTGCCATGAAACTGGTCTCAGTTTTCGTTTGAAATAAACTTCCCCTCGATCCAGATCTTCAGCCATTGAACTGGTCTCAATTTCTTCTAAAATAAACTTCCCCTCGATCCTAGTTTTCAGCCATGGAATTGGTCTCAGTTTCTTCTTGTCAAGTTCCTTCCTCGACAAGGAACGCTATTTGTAGTGGTCTTCATCGAACTTCTTGCCGAGTTTTTACTAGGGAGATGCCATTTGATGGAAAAAGATTTGATGTCAGACTTGCTGGGGAAACCCATTTGTCTGAACTACAGAGGTGTGCAAACTTCTCTATGGGAGATGCCATTTGTCGACCTTATTGGGGAAAGCAAGTCTCTTGAGAGATTACCTTTTGCATGGTGTTGTTAAATCATACTTTTCTTCGAGACCTTTTTTGGAGAAATGCCATGTGATGTGACCCAATTTTGAGGTGCTGATGACTTTATTGAAAGCAAACTTTTCGGGGAGAAATCGCCACATTGGCGAGAGCCTTTTGGTGAGAGGCTTTCTCTGGGGATTTTCTTTAATCCGGGAAAGCAAAATATCATATTCAATGGTGAAGAGTGATGTTCCAAAATGTGCATGTCCAAATGAGTTCTTGCCTTTCAGAGGTTCAAGTTATCAAAGTGGTTGAGGACCGATTTCAATCCAGGAATAAACTCGAGAGAGATTGTTTAGACGGTACATTTTCCTGATGATTAAATAACTTAGACCAGAATTTTATCCTATCTGATGCAGAAAGGAAAACTGACAACTCTATCAAAGAGAAGACGTTTATCACTTGGGGATAAGAATGACCAGAGTGATATTGATGCAACATGTGTATGAATATGAATCAATTATGCATGATGTATGTATGTTTATGCTGGCAAAACGGACACGACATACAGACTGGTGAGGAATGCAACTGGATACTCGGCCACTCTGGTAGATTGGGGTATCACTGGAGATTCTGAAAGTTGTACTTTTGCTCGGGAATAGGGATTCATGCATCCGTTCCGATTTCGAGAGGTACAACCCTGCTAGGGATAGAAATATGTTCTTGTTTTTCAGAGATGGACCCTACTGGGGAGAAAAACCAACAATTGGTTTTCAAAGATAAGAACTTTGTCGGGGATGTCAGATGGGACATCCCGTCTGAAGTAGTTGATCCTTTATTTAGGGTGTACTGGTAAAAAAGAGTACTTCGATTCGGCATTTTGAAGTTAGATCACTACCAGAGAAGCAGACGATATTCCCTTTTTTGTGCCCATTAATCAAAAAGAGATTACCATCTTTGTTTTAAAAGCAGAAGCAAATTTGACAAGTAAATTCATTTTTTTTTCAAGAATTGTTGATCATATTAAAAATGTCGTTCTGTAAAGCAAAATAAATGAGAATTGTAAACAAAAGGCACATGGGCTCAAATTTTATTGATTGAATGGTGATCAGCTTAAAGCGTGATCCCATAGAGCATTTCAAAGTTTAGAAAATGGTAATTTAAAGGAAAAGGGGCTACATTGAAACATAACGACTGCTATCTTTCCACCAACTTTGAATTCTGGACATTCTGAGCTTCTATCGAAGATGACCTTGACTGAAGTTTTCTCGATGGAGGACGTTGCTGCTAAGGAGTCAATCCTGTCGGACGTAGTTACTTACCATGAATCCCTAACTTTTGCCTGGATTGCCTTTCGAGGTTTTCAATCCATCAGGATGAATTTTACTTATGTCTCTAATTTTTGCCTGGACCGCCCTTTTGGGTTTTTAATCCACCGAGAAGTTTTTTTTTTATTTACGCGAAGTATTTCTTGACTACGTCAACATTTGTGGGGTAGGTAAACTCCTCTCCATCCATGGCTGCGAGTCTCAAAGCGCTGCCTGAGAAGGCTTTCTTAACAACATAAGGGCCATCGTAATTCGGAGTCCATTTTCCCCTAGAATCAGTGAGAAATGATTGTATCTTCTTGAGCACGAGGTCTCCTTTTCTGAAGACACGGGGTCGGACCTTTTTGCCAAACACTTTCTTCATTCTTTGTTGATATAACTAACCATGGCATAAAGCCGTCATTCTTTTTTCTTCGATTAGGTTCATTTCATCGTATCAGCTTTGACACCATTCAGCTTCTGTTAGCTTGGCTTCCATCAATACTCTCATTGATGGTATTTCTACTTCTATGGGGAGCACTACTTCCATGCCATATACTAGAGAAAAAGGGGTTGCCTCTGTTGAAGTGTGTACAGATGTGCGATAACCGTGAAGAGCAAAGGGTAGCATCTCATGCCATTCTTTGTAGGTTACAACCATTTTTTGAATGATCTTCTTGATATTTTTGTTAGCCGCTTCTACCGCTCTATTCATTTTAGGTCGGTAGGGAGATGAGTTATGGTGTTCGATCTTGAACTCAGCACACAACTCTTTCATCATCTTGTTGTTCAAGTTAGATCCATTATCCGTAATGATCTGGCTTGGAACACCATAACGGCAGATGAGATTGTTCTTGATAAATCAGACCACCACTTGTCTGGTTACATTGGTGTATGATACTGCTTCAACCCACTTGGTGAAGTAGTCAATGGCTACTAGGATGAACCGATGTCCGTTCGAAGCTTTGGGTTCAATCATGCCAATCATGTTGATCCCCCATATAGAAAAAGGCCATGGAGAAGAAAGAACTTTGAGATGCGTTGGTGGTACATGGATTTTGTCAGCATAAATCTGACATTTGTGATATTTCCTCATGTACTGGTAGCAATCAAATTCCATTGTCAGCCAGTAATATCCCGCTCTCAGAATTTTCCTTGCCATTGTGTGTCTGTTGGCATGAGTGCCAAAGGATCCTTCGTGAATCTCTTTCATCAACATATTTGCTTCTTTTTTGTCTACGCATCTGAGCAAAACCATGTTGAAGTTTCTCTTGTAGAGTGTATCACTGTTCAGGAAGAAGTTGCTAGCCAATCTTCTGAGAGTCTTCCTATCTTTTCTTGATGCCCTAGATGGGTACTCTTGTCTTTGAAGGAAGCACTTGATATCATGATACCAAGGTTTTTCATCTATGACTGCTTCAATTGTGAAGATGTAAGCAGGCCTTTCAAGGTGCATTAGGTCAATCTTAGGTATGTCGTTCCATTGACTTACATTAATCATGGATGATAGGGTGGCTAATGCATCAGCCATGTGATTTTCTTCACGAGGGATGTGATAAAACTCGATTCTGTTGTAGAATGGTAACAACCTTCTCGCGTAATCTTTGTAAGGAATCAATCCTGATTGGTATATGTTCCACTCTCCTTTAATCTGATTGATAATCAGGGCTGAGTCTCCATACACATCCAAGTTCTTTATCCTTAAGTCAATTGCTTCTTCGAGACCCATGATACAAGCTTCGTATTCGACCTCATTGTTTGTGCATTTGAATGTCAATCTGGCAGTGAAAGGAATATGGACACCCTGAGGCATTATGATGATTGCCCCAATTCCGTTTCCATAATATTGATGGCTCCGTCGAAAATTAGTCCCCATTGGGAACCTGGTTCTGGCCCTTCACTGGGTAGCGGTTCATCGCAATCTTTCATTTTTAGGTACATGACATCTTCGTCTGGGAAGTCAAACTTGACTGATTCCTGATTGTCAATCGGTTGATGAGCCAAATGATCGGCTAAAATGCTTCCTTTGATGGCTTTCTGAGCATGGTACTCGATGTCGTATTCTGATAACAACATCTGCCAACGGGCCATCCTTCCCGTGAGAGCAGGCTTTTCAAAGATGTACTTGATCAGATCCATTTCGGAGATTAACCTAGTAATTGACAAATCATGTACTTGCGAAGACGTTTGGCTACCCAAGCCAGAGCGCACAAGTTTTCTCGAGCATAGTGTATCGAGTTTCACAGTCTGTAAACTTCTTACTTAAGTAGTAAATGGCAAATTCTTTTCTCTTTGTCTCATCTTGTTGGCCAAGTACACAGCCCATAGAGTCTTCCAAGACTGTTAAGTAGATGATCAGTGGTCTTCCTTCCACTGGAGGAGACAGAATAGGTGGATTCAACAGATATTCTTTGATGTTGTCGAACACTTTTTGGCAATCTTCTGTCCATACACAACTTTGGTTCTTTCTGAGTAGTTTAAAGATCGACGCGCATATCGCGGTCATGAGGGATATGAACCTTGAGATATAATTCAGACGTACCAAAAATCCTCTGACCTATTTTTCGGACTTTGGAGAAGGCATTTCTTGAATGGATTTGACCTTGTCAGGATCAACCTCAATTCCCTTCTGGCTGACGATGAATCCTAAGAGTTTTCCTGAGCGAACACCGAATGTACACTTATTAGGATTCAAGCGGAGTTTGTATTTTCTCAAACGCTCGAATAACTTTAATAGGTGTGTCACATGCTCTTCTTCTATTTTATATTTGGCGATCATGTCATCGACATACACTTCAATCTCTTTGTGCATCATGTCGTGGAACAGAGTTGTCATGGCCCTTTGATAGGTTGTACTCGCATTCTTCATACCGAATTGCATTACCTTGTAGAAAAATGAGCCCCATGGGATGATGAATGAAGTTTTCTCCATATCTTCCGGCGCCATTTTGATTTGATTATAGCCCGAGAATCCATCAATGAAGGAGAAGACTTTGAATTTTGTTATGCTGTCTACTAGCATGTCAATGTGTGGCAGGGGGAAGTCATCCTTTGGACTTGCTTTGTTCAGATCCCTGTAGTCTACACACATTCTGACTTTTCTGTCCTTTTTCGGAACTAGCACTATATTGGCTAACCATTGAGGATATTCTGAGGTGGCGAGGAAACCTGCGTCGATTTGTTTCTGCACTTCCTCCTTGATTCTGATGGCCATGTCTGGATGAGTCATTCTTAGCCTTTGTTTTACCTGAGGACATTCCATTTTTAGCGGTAAGTGGTGTTCCACGATGCTGGTATCCAACCCTGGCATATCCTGATAGGACCAAGCAAATACATCTGGAAATTCTTTGAGAAGTTTTATCAAACCTTCTCTGATAATTGGACTGAGCAGTGCTCCAATCTTAACTTCTTTCTTTTCTTCTTCTGAACCCAAATTGGCCACGGCTCTTTGTGAGGCTCAATAGACTTTTCCTCTTGTCTGAGTAATCGGGAGATCTCTTATGGAATTTCTTCGTCCTCTTCTTCTTCAGCTTCAAATACCGGGAATTCAAAGTTGGGAAAAGGCATTGGATGGTATGTTTCAATGGGGTTTAAAACAAACAATTTGGATGACATGATGATTCATTTTTTAGAAAAAAAAAATAGAGAGAGTGCAAGAGTGTGTGCAGTGTATTTTCCGAAAATGCTTGTTTTTATTTTGGGTTGTTTTAGGATTACCACTTTCTGAAAAACGAAAAGTGAAAACAGCAATAAATGCAGCAATTCAGAATGAAATTATTTATTCATGATTTGTCGATTCTTGAAACACAACCCTATAAAATAAAAATCTACCACTTTGGGCGAAGCGGAGAGGGACATTTACACAAAAGTAAGCCCTATAAAACATCCATTTCACCCGAGCAAGGTGAAAGGTTAAAACAAAGATGGTAATTACTTCGACTTATGGACGACTTTCGGGACATCGACTGCAACCCAATGGCGATGAACTCCTCTGCGAATCACAAAGTCTGGTACTTTCCTTCTTGGTTGATCTTCAGAAATGACGCTGATTTCTGGCGGAGTAGGATCATTGGAGTCTTCTTCCCATGCAGAGTTATCATAAGAAGACTCTTCTGTCGCATCTTCCATAGTGTTTTCACTCTCAAGAGGATCTCCCCATCCAGTTGAATGGATGTCCTCGTATCTGATGCGAAAGCTTTCGGGAGCGATGTATTTGACTAAAAAGTCGTATTTTCCGCTCGGCTGTTCCAAGGTATCCCAGGTTTCTGTGGGAATAGATGAGTCATCTTTCTCAATGACGTTGATATCAGGAAATGCATAGTTAATGAATTCTTGTCCTACAATCTTTGCAAATTCATCACCATGGTGTCGGACATTTTCGGAATGTCCTGAGTAAGGATTCCATGACTCTGGGGGAACATGGGTGTTCTTTTCAAGATTACTCTGCTGATAGGCATTGTCCGGCTGAATCTTTTGCCCCGAGTCCTCCGTGCATGGCTTCTAGATAGGCAAGTCATCTAGGGGATTGTAATAATCATAATCAAAGTTGTCTTTCATTAGACTGACTTCCTCTAACGAGTTGGGTGGAGCACGGTATCCTCCGGGATCACAATCTCTATAGATCATTCTGACATCTAATCTTGGTATATATCTCAGGTTTTGCTTTGGCAAACAGAATGGCATGTACATTTCTCCCTGAGACATATAACCGTCATCGCTGAGATAAGACTTCCACTCTTCATCCTTACGTAGGAGTCGTTCCCATCGATGGTGTGGACTTCTTGAGATACTGGGTGGAGGAAGACTCCACTTTGAAAGAAATCCTGAATGGGATGAAAAATTTCATCCTTCTTTGTAGTCTGGGTACAAGTTGGAGAGAAACCAAGACCTTTTCTTGTCTTGTTATCAGTAGGAGTTACAATCTGTCCCCATCCTTTTACGTCATCACAACCCATCACTTTGAGAGCGTCCTTCTATGAGGAAATTGACGTTCCTCTTTCTTGTTGATTCTCATTGCTCACCGAGAGTGCTTGGAACTGAGTTCAAACAAACCTCCTCTAGTTCTACACAGGAGAATGATGATAAGTTGCTCACGATTAAGGCTTGCTCTCCACACACTGTGACTAATATGTCATTTTTGACGAACTTCAGCTTCTAGTGAAGTGTCGAAGTGACTGCCCCAGCTTCGTGTATCCAAGGTCTTCCTAATAAACAACTATATTCTGCTCGGATGTCCATGACCTGGAAAGTGACTTGGAAAGTGTGAGGACCGATGGTTATGGGAAGATCGACTTCGCCGATAACTGTGTTTCTGGATTCGTCAATGGCTTTGACGATGATCTCACTGCCTCTTATCGGAGCTCCTTGAAAAGAAAGTCGCACCAAAGTTGATCTTGGCATGACATTTAAGGATGAACCTGTGTCTACCAGTATGCTGGTTAAAGCATCGTCTTGGCAGTTGACTGTGATATTGAGTGCCATATTATGGTTTTTGCCTTCTTCCGGCAGTTCTTCATCACTGAATCCCAAGTTATTGCAGGAAGTGATGTTGGAGATGATGATGTCAAATTGTCCTACCGTCACATCTTGTTCTATAAAGGCTTGTTCTAAGACTCTCTGTAGAGCTTCCCTGTGAGCTTCTAAACTGAGCAGGAGAGACAGTACAGAAATTCGAGACGCAGTTTGCAACAATTGATCCACAATGTTGTACTCGCTTTTCTGGATGAGCTTCAGCATCTCATCATTTTTTTTATAAGTTTTGGATTACTGGATTGACCGACTTGTTGGTCAGGGACTTCTGTTTGAGGTTCCTTTTCTTTGGTAGGTTCTCTTACTCTTTTATTGGAGATCAGACCGCTCCGGGTGACTCGACTGATGTCGGCCATGTTCACAATGGAGGGTAATGGAGTTTCTTTTCCATTTTCTATGGTCGTTGCACCATACTTGTACGGGATAGCCTTATCTGACTTGTACGATATTAGACCCGACAAGTAGATAACCACAGGGGTTTTGGGGCCTTTTAACTGTCGTAAGCAAGCTCGATCAGTTCTAAGTTTGGAATCTTCCTACCGTCAAGAGAGACTTTTGATTCATCGAGTAGAGGAATTATGGCACAAACACCCTTGGTTGTTCCATGATCGGAGATTGTGACAGTGTTCTTGTTTTGACCAGGGAGGTAATCTTGTATCATGTTGATGAATTCAGAATTTGAACATGGTTGAATCTCCTTTCGGTCTAGATGATGCTGGAGGGCTGCTCACACTAGGTAGCATCCTTGGTTATTTTTGGAGCATACTCTACAGCATTCATAGTTGTGAGGAGGTACCCGACCATATCCACTTTGTATGTAGTGCATCCTCACTAGATCTGTTTCTATTGAGCGGACATCACGACTTTGGTGTCTACCAGGATTCCCGTCAGTCATGCTAATTTGATGTGTGTCTTCATCCAGGTAGATCGGAAGACACCAGTGGTCTAACAGATGCTGAAGAGTCCTTTGTACAAGTGCACACCCTTGATTGTCCTTGGAGAAGATATCACACTGATGATAGTTGTGAGATGGCACATGGTCGTACCCTCTCTGTTTGCAATGCATCTTCACCAGGTTTGTTCCCAATAGGCGTACATTGTGAATTTGATAATTGTTGACATGCTTTCCTTCTATCAGGTTCACTGTAGTCTTCTCATGTTGCGGTAATGGGTTCGTCTGAACATTTGGATTAGTGTCTTTGAAAGATAAACGAGCTTCTATACATCAGAATTGAAGCTGAGACAATTCTCAATGTTATGACTCGATCCTCCTTGATGGTAAGGGCAAGTTTGATCTGCCTTGAACCAAAAAGGTGGATTTTCTGGTACTGTAAGAGGAGTTCTAGTTTGAACGTGCCCCTTGGCCAGTAGAAGTGGAAATAACTCTGCATACAACATCGGTATAGGGTTGAACCCTGATGGTCGTGTTGTACGATTGTTGCTATTGTACTGCGGGCGAGCCTGCTGAAGAGGCTATTGCTGCCTTTGCTGATACTGTTGTTGATTTGATTGGCTCTGAGCAACCTGAGGTTGATAAGTCGGAACTAGCATCGGGTTGATAGTGGGAGTCACCGCTGCTCCCGGTTGATACCTTAGCCTTTTCTTTCCCAAAGAGATGTTACTGATATCTTGCTTTTTCTTCTTTTGGAAAGCACGGTCGTATCTTTTGGTACTGCTAGATGGTTCTGCATCTTTGACCAATTATCCTTCTTGGACACCTTCTTCAAGGCGTACTCCCATGTTCACCATTTTAGTGAAGTCACTGGGCGGATTGGTGACCATTCAGGAAAATCTTTGTCATTTCCTTTTCTTCGAGAGGGGGACAAATCTGGGCGAAAATTTCACACCATCTCTGAGCATATTCTTTGAAGGTTTCTTTTTCCTTTTGAGACATTGCTTTGAGTTGGTCCCTATCTAGTGCCATGTCCAAGTTGCATTTATACTGCTGAACGAAGGCTGTGCCGAGATCTCTGAAAGTACTGATCTTGGTGCGGTTTAAACCCATGTACCATTTGAGTGAGGCACCGGTTAAACTGTCTTGGAAGTAATGGATCAGTAGCTGTTGATTTTCTGTCTGGGTAGACATTTTCCGAGCGTACATCACCAAATGACTTTGAGGGCAAGAGTTGCCTTTGTATTTTTCAAAGTCGGGCACCTTGAATTTGTGCGGTTTCTTTACATTAGGGACCAAACAGAGGTCGGCGGCGTCTTTTCCGAACAAGTCTTGACCGCGAATGGCATGCAGTTCCTTCTGCATTTCCAAGAATTGTTCCTGGAACTCATTCATCCTTTCATATACGTCTTCGTTTCCTCCAGAAATTACTTGCGGAATATGTCCTTCTGGGACAGTGTGTACCACTGACTGTGGTATAGTCATTATTGCGGTGACACTTGGCACTTCAGTGACTTAAAGTTTGTAACCTTCAGAAGTTTCTGTTGTAACCTTTGCATCTTCATTTCCCTGAAGTTTATAACCTTCAGGTCTGGCTGTTCCTGCTATGACTTCCATATCATCAGTGACCGGTGGGATGTATCCTTCAGGTATAAAGTTATGAGGCATACCCAAGGGGAAACCTTTAGGCATGTTGTACTGAGGACGACTGCTAGGCGTCTCAAATGCTGGTGTGGATGTACTCTCCGAGATTACAGTCCTTTGATGTTACTGTTCCTAGGCTGCTTCCAGGGATTTCTTGTCATGGTGGAGTTTCTCCAAACTCTCCTTCAGAGCGTTGATTTCTTCTCTCAGCTCTCTATTCTCTTCCTCTAGATCGTCCATTTTCTTTTGTCGATTGGCCCGAGTATTGTACGAATGAGACAGTTTGACTCTAGAGTACGACACATATATGAGACTCAAATACAAAGATGTGCTATGTGAGAATGATGAATGATATGCAAAGAATGTTATATTTTTAGTTTTTTTTTTCTTTCAAAAGAATTGTTAATAATTATATTGCAAATATCACACAGCGGGGGAGACCCTTTTATTGAACTCGACAAAGTACAGTATTTTACAAGGAAAAGTACAGTATTTTACAAAGGTGCAAGAAAGAAATTTAGGCCTATGGATCCTGAGTCCTCTCTGAGGAGAGCTCAGATGCTGGTTCCTAAACTTTCCTTTTCTTTGATTGGGCTCCTTCAGCTGTTGTAGGGTCGACGACTCTCTGCCAAGTGAAAGGAGTGAGCAAATTCCTTCGTTCCTCCTGACTTTCCATAGCATGCTGCTCTAATATCTCAATCAGAGCATCATTTTCCTTTAGCAGTTCCTGAATCTTGGTACATTCCAAATTAAGGATCTAGTATTTGTTCTTCCAAGAATTCTTCTCACGTTGGACATTATTGAGAGCGACCTGGAGTTTTTCCGCATCAGACATGAAATAAAGGACAGATTCCTTTAAGGGAAAAACTTCTTGACGAGGGTAAGGCATCCTCGGTTTGATAGCTCTAGTTTGCACACAGTGGAGATAAGCTTCTACAGAGGAACAACTCGGTCTTCCCTGGGATTCTCTCCCTTTCCTGTGAATATGTTGCCAAGCATGCACTATTTCTTTCTTTAGTGCCCTGTCATTTTCTCCTTCCTTGAAGAAAAGACCTTCCAGATGAGCATTATGTGGGATATTCTTCATCGGGTATCCGAGTTGACGGCGAGCTAGAATTGGATGATAGTTGATCCCTCCTTTAGTACAAATGAGGGGTACATTGGCGAAATTTCTGCATGTGTCGATAATCTTTATCCCTTCGTAAATCCGATTGTACCAATCTATGTCTGTATTGGTGAGAGACATAATCTTCTGTGACCATCGTAGATTACTCTTGTGATCCCAATAAGCAGCAGACTTGGGCATGTGGGAAATAAACCATTTGTAGAGTAATGGTACACAGCATGTGACCATCCCTCCACTGTACAAATTCCTTAAGTGTACAGAATGATAAGCATCCACGAGCAAGGTTGGTATGGGGTTTCCAATCAAGAATATCTTAACAGCATTAGTGTCGACAAAGTTGTCAATGTTGGGAAAAAGGAATAACCCATATGTGAGCAGAATAAAGACATCTTCGAAAGCCGTTATATTTCCTATATTGGCAAAGTATAGGGCTTTCTCCATCAGGAATTTAGCTGGTAAACCCTGGATTCCTCCTTTGGTGGTCATGTGAGTCCTAACTTCTGACTCATCCAAAGAGATTACTCTTGCAATGGTTTATTCTTTTGGAATTTCTTCCAGTCCGAAAAATGGATCTCGATCAGTGATAGATAAGTCAATCAGGTGGGAGTATTCCTCCAGTGTTGGTGTGAGCTGATAATCTGGGAAAGTGAAGCAGTGGTAAACCAGATCGTAGAACTGAATCAGCGTAGTCAGGATCCCTTCAACCATGTTGATATTTAGAAGAGATAATAGGCCTCTGTGCTTTTCTCTGAAAGCCTCGGGATTAGTAATCATCCTTCCCAATTTCCATAGATCTTCCAGTTTTGGAACCTTGAAGGTGTACTTGTGCGTTTTTCTTCTTCCGAAATCCATAACGCAACCTCTATCTCTGATATTTGCAATTATTGTTTTAGTTCTTTTAGAAAAAGATTTTTTCTGTTTTTGAAAAGAGTTTTATTAATGAATGCATGAATGCATGAATGCAGCAAACAAAAACACTTGAAAACATGGGTTTAGGGGTTCGTCGTCACGAACATGGAGCCTGAAGATGGCTGGTTTCTACCTGAGTGAATAGCACACTCAAAGATAACAACAGAGTCGCCACCGAACTTTATTTAGTCCCAAAGGATAGGGAAAATATCGATAAAACCCGAGAGGAAGAGAAACGGGAACGGGGGGTTGGTTATGCAAAAGGAAGGTATTAGCACCTAACGCATCCGTCGTACTCGACGGGAACCATTTCACTTGCTTCTAGGCTTGGATGGGTTATCTATCTAAAGGCTTCTAGCTAAAAGAAGGAGAGAGAGAAGTGAAGGGGAAAAAGAAAGAAAAGAAGGAAAGTGCTCGCGGAGGAACATGGTCCTCGTGCCTACGTTCCCTCATAGTGCAATGAGGAAGTCAGAGCGCCGTAGTTCTTGGAACCAGGGGACAAGGAAGAAAAGAAGAAAGGGAGAAGGAAAGAAGGGTGGACGTGTGCTCACCAAGACATTGTGTCTTGTGCCTACGTATCTGACATTCAAAAGAATGCAGAATCAGAGCTTCCGTAGTTCGGGGAACTGAACGGAAAAGGAAAACGGGAAAGAAACAAGGAGACGATAGAAGTGACGTCAAAACCAAGAGCAAGAGTGAAAAAAAAACTCTACTGGGAAAGACCCCACAGTAAGAGCGTTTGCACAAGAGAATAAGAAAAGAATGGTGTCAAAACCAAGAATGAAAGAAACTCCGCTGGGGTTAGCAAAGAGAATTGGTGTCGAAACCAAGAAAGTAAGAGCAAGGGGAATAGGAAGGACTCCTCTAGGGATCCAATAAAAGGGATGGTGTCATAACCAAGAGAAAAGGGAGACTCGGTATATTAACTGGCTGGCAGTGGTTAACCAAAGAAAGAGAGTAGACCCTGGCGGGGAAAAGAAGCTGGTGTCAACAGACGGACTGTGATAAACCAAGAGAGAGAGAGTGCTGAACTGAGGGAAGGTGTTTGACTCTGAAGGGGCCTCGGTACACTAACTGGTAAACAGTGGTTAACCGAGGAAAGAAAGGACTGCAACTCTGTGGGGGTAGAGAAGCATTGGTTTTAGCAGAGACAACTGCGATTAACCAGAAAAGCGGGTGTAGGACCGAATAAAGATCATAACCCAAAGGACGGGTATAGGATTGAGCAAAGGTCGTGACCCAAAGGGGTTCGGTAAACTGACTGAACAAACAGTACTCAACCGAAGAAAGGGTATTTGAACCAAAGAAAGGTTACTAACCCAAGGGTGCAAGTATTCGAACCAATAGGAGGTTGCCAACTGCAGGGGATTCGGTGTTTACAGACGGACTGTGACCAACCGAAGAGAAAAGCGAGTGATTAACCAAGAGAAGGTGATTAACTCGAAAGGGTTCAGTATTTTAACAGACGGACTGTGGTTAACTGAAGAAAAGGGTGATTAACCAAGAAGAGGTGATTAACCCAAGAGGTGCTCAGTGATTAATAGACAGACTGTGATTAACTGAAGAAAAGGGTGATTAACCAAGAGAAGGTGATTAACCCAAGGGGTGCTCAGTGATTAACAGACAGACTGTGATTAACTAAAGAGACGGGTGATTAACCAAGAGAAGGTGATTAACCCAAGGGGTGCTCAGTGATTAACAGACGGACTGTGATTAACTGAAGAAAAAGGGTGATTAACCAAGACAAGGTGATTAACCCAAGAAAGGAGAAGGACCAAGAGAAGGTTACGAACTCTAGGGGAAAAATGGTCGTGACAGGAAAACTATGTTGGACCAAAGAGAGAGAATTGAAACTCTTCAAGGGAATCAAAAAGCAATGACTGATTACAAGAAGAAATGAGTGATGGAACAAAGAGAGATTGCTAGCGCAAGAATAATGATCTTAACCAAGAAGGATGGTGATTGATCAAAAGGAGAGATTGAAAGAGATAAGAGTGATCGAGGATCGAAAGAGATCGCAAAGAGAGAAGAGTGATCAAGGATCAACTCGACTGGGGAAAGAAAGCACATTACCGCCTGGAGATAGAGATGACTAAGCCAAGCACAGGGTCATGCGTCCCCTACCTGAAGTAGTCAAAATGAGAGTAGGAATTCTCCCTTCTCATCCCTTCCCTAACACACACAGGGTGTAATGAGGAAGTTGAACCGGACGGCCCAACAGCTCCAAGTTGTACAATGCTCATACGTAGAGAAACAGACGACATAACGGCGTCAACTTGTACAGTGCTCCGATGCAAGGCGCGGCGCGAAACTCCAACTGCACCGGGGGGGGAATGAGAGAGAAAGCTCTAAAGGAGGCCTAAAGAGGGGAAAAGGGAAGATCGATTAATCGAAACAAAGTTTCGATCAATTAATCAAGGGAGAAACATGCTAACAACTTTTCAAAGAGGATGAAAAGTCATTAAAGCAAAAAGGAGTGAATTATTGATTATACAAGATTAAGTTTATCCATGAAGAATAAACTTAATGCAAGTCTGAAATGGAAGGTGCAAAACAGTGCCAAATGATCACCAAAATTCCACACAACCTCATGTATCATGTGAACAAAGATAGTGCAAGAATTGTTATGTTCATACAATGCTAAGAACATGAAACAAATGAATAATCGAAAATGTGCATCAAAAGTTCATGAATTTGCTTCAACCAGAAGTGCAATGACATTAAAAACATTCATAAAATCAAGCATGACAATCAATGGAAGTTAAAATGAAGAAAGCATGGCAAACAAGCTTGTAAAAATCCAAAATTGGCCATTCTGTTCAGTGGTAACCGGTTACAGCATATCTGCTAACCGGTTACATACTTGAAAATCAGCGTATTTGTTGAAAATTGAACTGTGTAACCGGTTACAGCATAACTGCTAACCGGTTACCACTGAGACAGTGGCAAAAATAACAGCAAAAACAGCTTTTCGAAAGTAGTTTTCAACACATAATCACTTATGCCAACCACCACATGCTAGGAACTGAAATTGTGCACGAAAATTGAACTTGAAAACAACAAATAAATAGTGATAGAATCAACTAACACAATAGGATCATGGATCAAACAAATGCAAAAGCAAATCACACACAACAATTATCGACTACATTGCGAACGATACGAAAATGCGCGAAACGATAAAATTAGTTAGATCCACCAACCTACAAGCCGGAGATTTGGCTTGGTAAGTGTTGTAAAGAGATTTTGATGCAGAAAATCAAAGAAAACCAGAGGATCCTTAATTTGTAGACGAAACGCGTCGAAACCGATCAAAAACGCGAAAATGCACCGAAATCGAACTTGCACCAAATTGAAAGTTGTAGAACTCTTGGATTGAAGTAGAATAAGATGTAATTTCATAAATCCAACCAAAGAATGCCAAATGATGGAGGTTAAGCTCAAGAATTAATCACTTTCAATGTGAAAAGTGATTATCCTTCAAGAATAAGAGCTTTTGGTGAGGTTTTGGCATGAGAATTGAGATGAAGATGTAGAAGTTGTAGAAAAATGCAGAGGAGAATGAGAGAATTGAGAGTGAATTGTGCAAAATGGTTGAAGGTCCTTGAAATATGAGTGAAGGTGAGTTTATATAGACTTTAGTTTTGGAGTATGGGAGGTTTTGACTTAGCTTTGGACTTAGCTTTGGGTTTGGAGTTAGGGTTGGAGTTAGTTGGGCTTGACTCACTGAGTCAAGGTGGTTAACTCGGTTAGTTAGAACCAACTCGGTAACAATCCCAATGTGAATTTCCATCATCCAACGGTTGGCATGCTTGTAAAACAAGGAACGTGGTGCACTTAATTTAGAGTGAAGCATTAGAATAAATGCACTTGGATTGAATTGAATAGCCTTGAAATGTCTAGAGAAGTCTAGAATGTTCCACACACTGCTAGAATACTGTAGAATCAATGACCAAGGAGAGTGCATGGTGCTGTCACAAAAATACAGCAGAAACTGAAATTTTCCACTGAGTAACCAGTTACAGCATATGTGCTAACCGGTTACATGCTTGAAAACTTGCATTTTTTGGTGAAAAATACACTAAGTAACCGGTTACAGCATATGTGCTAACCAGTTACTTCAGCCAAATTTCCACAAATTTGGAAAAGGATGATGCTGAAGTCCTGATTCCGCTTTTCTATCTCTTGTCTTGATAAATAAACATGGAAACCTTTATTTTGGGCTCGTTTTGGTGATGAAATAATCTTGAGAGGATGTGATTAATCGGGCTTGGAAAACCTGAATGTCCTGCAATAAGAAACACAAAGAAAAGTGCGAATGTGTATGCCAACGATGCGAGTGTGCATGCTTATGCAAAAGGCCAAAAGAGGGAGGTCAAATTTCGGGTTACGACAGCTGCCTCTATTTAATTCTCTTGGACCTGAATGTACGAATCGCGCCAGCTTTTCGATGATTCAAGGTAAAAGGGGATTAAATAAAAGAGTAGCTCGAGAATTTGGCCGGCGGCGGCAAAAGGAAAAGGTGCAAATGTAGAATTGATAGGTACAAAGATTGCTAAAAATCTGCTAGGAGATAAATCAGGAAAAAAGAGAGGGAGTATGATCGATGCATATGATATGTATGCGTTTCTACATGATGCTTGATATTATGCAATACAGGGATGCAAGATAAGGCATAGCGAGGCGGTTAGGCAGAAACCGTAGCAAAACGACTTCGACGTCCTCGACCGGGGAAAGGACCTGCAAATAAAGACAAACTCTGCCGGAGAAGAGAGTTCACAAAGGATGATGATCCTGCCGGGGAAAGAAACTGAGAACATCTCAGGTTTCTAAATCACCATGGTTGTCTCTGTTGGGAATGAAAGAATTAAATCAATCCTTCCTACCAAGACTGGCTCTGCATGGGGAAAAGAAGTTTCCGAATCATGTTGACTCAATTGAGGAGACCATTGCTGCTGGTGACAGATATTTTCAAATTATTGGAGTTGATGTATAATCCTTGCTAGGGAAGAAAGAACAAAGCGTCTTTGCTGGGGAACACCTTGGCAACCTACAGGGGAGAATGATGACTGCTGAGAAACTGCTGAGGAAACAACAACTTTTTCACAGAACCATCACATTGTCGGCCAGGCGTTAGGCTTACCCATGGATATTACTGATTATCCTGCAGGAGTTACAGTAACACATGCAATGCATAATGCTTTCTCGCTGAATTTATCTTTTTATTGTTCTCAAAGTTTTTTAGTATTATGTGATCACAAATAATTGTTTATTTTGCAAACAAAATACTGGAATGAAAACAAATTGAGATAACAAAGAATGCATTTTATTGAATGTAAAATTTTGTACATAAAGTGTGTACAAGGATGCAAAATCCTTGATGAGGAAGTTTGCAATAAAATTGAAAAACAAATGTAAATGGCAAAGGGAAATTATGCTTTGCATTGATTACAACATTGGCCATCATCCACTGTAAGTCTAGGTTCCAACGCCTTGCCTCAGTTGATGATGATTGGAATGTTCTGTTACCGTCTGAGGTCTAGCCGTGAGGAAAAGAGGCTCAAGTGTTCACAGTAAATGCCTTTATCCCTAAATTTTGCTTGGACATGTTTTCACATTTTTTTCGTCCACTGGGATGCCCATTTTTGCCTAAGTCGCCCTTTCGGGTTTTCAATCTTAGCGGGCTATTATTTTTTTTTCATTGTCCCTAACTTTTGCATGGACATTTCTTTTTTTTGGTCCATCGGGACGTCCATTTTTGCCTAGATTGTCCTTGCGGATGTCAATCTAGCGGACTCTTATCCATTTTTTTTCAAGCATAATATTTTTTAACTTATCGGAGTTCACGGGCGATGGAAACTCCTCCCCATCCATTGTGGTGAGGATCAGGGCCCGGGTTCTTCGTAATTGGGAGTCCACTTGCCTCGTGGATCCGAGTGAACAGGTGAATATCTCTTGAGCACGAGTTCACCTTCACAGAATGTTAGAGGAAGAACTTTCTTGTCAAAAGCTCGCTTGAGGCATCTCTGATACAATTGACCATGACAAACGCCTGTAAGGCGATTCTCTTCGATGAGATACAGCTGGTCGTATCTGGACTGAACCCATTCGGCTTCATTAAGACCTGCTTCCATGATGACTCTGAGCGAAGGAATTTCGACTTCGATGGGTAGAACTGCCTCCATACCATACACAAGTGAGTACGGAGTTGCCCCAGTGAAAGTGCAAACTGAAGTTCTGTAACCATGCAGTGCAAAGGGAAGCATTTCATGCCAATCCTTATAAGTCTTGACCATTTTCTGGACAATCCTCTTGATGTTTTTGTTTGCTGCTTCAACGGCGCCATTCATCTTGGGCCGATATGGTGAAGAGTTGTGGTGCTCGATCTTAAATTCTTGACACAACTCCTTCATCATATTGTTGTTCAGGTTGCTTGCATTGTCCGTGATAATGTTGCTAGGACTACCATAATGATAGATTATCTCTTTCTTGATGAATCTGGAAACCACTTGTCGTGTAACGTTTGCATAAGAAGCAGCTTCAACCCACTTGGTGAAGTAGTCGATAGCAACTAGAATGAATCGATGACCGTTGGAAGCCTTCGGCTCAATCATTCTAATCATATCTATACCCCACATGGAGAATGGCCAAGGTGAAGTCAAAACATTCAATGGAGTTGGAGGCACATGGATCTTGTCTCCGTAGATTTGGCACCTGTGACATCTTTTGGCAAAGTTGTAACAATCTACCTCCATCGTTGTCCAATAATAACCAGCCCGAAGGATCTTCTTGGCCATAGCAGGACCTTTAGCATGTACACCCTCGCAGCCCTCATGTATGGACCTTATGATCGTGTTTGCTTTGTGTCTATCCACGCATCTGAACAACACGGAGTCATAATTCCTTTTGTACAGTATACCACCACTTAAGAAGAATTTGGCGCAAAGCCGCCTAAGAGCCTTCTTGTCAGTGATAGTGATACCCTCAGAATATTCCTGTTTTTCCAGATATCTTTTGATGTCGTAGAACCAAGGCTTGTCATCAAACTCATCCTCGATTGCTAAACAGTGTGCTGGTTCGTTCAAGTGATCAATGCGGATATGAGGAGCTTCATTCTTCCACTTGACCTTGAACATGGATGCTAGAGTGGCAAGAGCATCAGCTAGTTAATTTTCCTCTCTGGGAATATGATGAGAAGTGATCTCATCAAAGTAAGGAATCAACTTCGCTATGTGTTATTGGTATGGAACCAGCTTGGAATCCCGAGTCACAAAGTTCCCTCTGACTTGACCAATGACCAAGGCAGAATCTCCATAGACCTCAAGAATCTTGATTCTCATGTCAATTTCCACTTCCATACCGTAGATACATGCTTCGTATTCAGCCATATTATTGGTGCATGCAAAGTATAATCTGGCAGTGAAGGGAAGGTGAAAACCTGTTGGAGAGATGAGGATAGCACTGATTCCACGACCCTTGGAATTAGAGGCACCGTCGAACACGAGCGTCCATCGTGCCCCTGGTTCGGGTCCTATATCAGGATCTGGAGTCTCATAATCTCTGATAAACAAAACATCCTCATCAGGAAAGTCAAACTTCATTTGTTGATAACCCCCTACAGGTTAATGAGCAAGGTGGTCAGACAAGACGCTCCCTTTTATTGTTTTCTGGGTAACATGTTGGATATCATACTCAGTTAACAGCATCTGCCACCGAGCAATCCTTCCAGAGACAGCGGGCTTTTCAAAGATGTACTTTTTCGAATCCATTTTGGATATCAACAAAGTAGTATGGCAAATCATGTATTGTCGTAGGCGTCGAGCAGCCCAGACCAGAGCACAATAAGTTTTCTCCAAGAGTGAGTATCTGGTCTCACAATCATTGAACTTCTTGCTCAGATAATAAATTGCATGTTCTTTTCTGTCAGTGTCATCATGTTGACCCAATACACATCCCATCGATTCGTCGAGAACGGTGAGATACATGATTAATGGCCTACCAGGAACTGGCGGTACTAAGATCGGTGGTTCTTGCAAGTATTGTTTGATTTTGTCAAATGCTTCCTGACAATCATTGTTCCATTCAACCGATTGATTTTTCCTTAGCAATTTGAACATTGGTTCACAGGTAGTCGTCAAATGGGAAATGAACCTTGAAATGTAATTAAGTCTACCCAAAAAGCCACGGACTTCTTTTTCTGTTTTGGGAGGCGGCATGTTCTGAATTGCTCGAACCTTATCAGGATCAACTTCAATGCTCTTCTGACTTACAATAAAGCCCAATAGTTTACCAGATCGAACTCTGAAGGTGCACTTCGTAGGATTCAACTGCAATCTAAACTTTCGGAGTCTGTCAAATAGTTTCTTCAGATGAACCAAGTGATCATCTTCAGTTTTGGACTTGGCAATCATATCGTCCACGTAAACCTCAATCTCTTTATGAATCATATCGTGAAAGAGGGTTGTCATGGCACACTGGTATGTTGCCCCTGCATTCTTTAGACCAAATGGCATGACTTTGTAGCAATATGTACCCCATGGCGTGATGAAAGTAGTCTTATCCATATCAGTTGGGGACATCTTGATCTGATTATATCCTGAAAAACTGTCCATGAAGGAAAAGACAGAGAACTGTACAGTGTTGTCTACC
This sequence comes from Lathyrus tuberosus, assembly GCA_022829125.1. Taxonomy (NCBI): domain Eukaryota; kingdom Viridiplantae; phylum Streptophyta; class Magnoliopsida; order Fabales; family Fabaceae; genus Lathyrus; species Lathyrus tuberosus. The sequence goes on along the minus strand of JALAZF010000327.1, from coordinate 523,394 downwards.
AGGACATCAATATGAGGCAAAGGAAAATCATCCTTCGGGCTTGCTTTGTTGAGATCTCAATAATCCACACACATTCTAACTTTGCCGTCCTTCTTGGGAACCGGGACAATGTTGGCAATCCATTCAGGATACTTGGAAGTGACTAGGAACCCAGCATCAAGCTGCTTCTTTACCTCTTCTCAGATTCTGAGTGCCATGTCAGGTCTAGTCTTCCTGAGTTTCTGCTTGACAGGAGGACATCCGGGCTTGAGTGGCAAGTGATGTTCAACGATGTTGGTATTCAACCCAGGCATATCTTAATATGACCAGGCAAAGATATCAACATACTCTTACAATAACTTGACCAACTCAGAGTGTACATGCTCTGCGAGGGATGCGCCAACCTTGACTTCTCTTCTGACCTCATTAGTACCAAGATTGACAACTTCCACTGGCTCTTTGTGTGGCTGAATCTTTCTACGCTCGTGCTCAAGGAGCCTTGCTAGTTCGGCCGGTAATTCACAATCTTCCTCACCATCTTCTTCGGCTTGGTTAATTGGAATTCCAGAATTACAATGGATGTTTGCCATGTTGTTATCAATGCTTTTATTAGTTCAGCATGTTTATGAATATGTTTAGAATGAGCCACTTTAAAAGTGAAAAAGAAAAGAAACTTTTGCCATTTGTTTTGTGAAAAAGTAAAATAAAGAAAGAGAATAGAGCATGATTTTGAATACAAAAAACTTTTATTTATTGATCACATAATATTGCAAAAGCTTGAGGCCCTTTACAAGTTATCCACTCGTCTCGGGCGAGGACGAGGGAACGAGAAAGAAAAATGCATTACATGTTATATGGGAAAACCACAGGAATCACGGTAGATGTCCAATTGTTGAGCTTGAAAACCGGCGGACACTTGCGTATAAAACTTGAAATCTGATTACTGGGACCAACATCATCAGCAGCTGCCACGATGTCACCCTGCTGGAAACCCGCGCTATGAAACTTGACAAAGTTGCATTGTTTCTGATCAGAGGAACCAGATTGACGGCCAAGATGATACCCTAATCCAAAACGATTATGCTTCTCAACCACATCAATCACATGCCCCCAGCCGGGCAAGGAGCCTTTATCGATGGTCTCTTTAGCACTCTTAGCAGATGCTAAAGTCAATTGTGGTGATCTACTTTGACTAGTTGAAGCAGAGTTGACATCTTCGAACTCGAGACACTACAACAGCACCTCAGTTATGCCTTCTTTAGTCTCGACGTATTGAAAGGACGATAACTCGCTCACAATCAAATCCTCTTCACCACAGATAATGACAAGCTGATCGTCAAACATGAATTTCAACTTCTGATGTAGAGTGGATGTAACTGCCCCTGTCGCGTGGATCCATGGACGACCCAGTAGGCAACTGTACGCTAGATTAATATCCATCACTTGGAAGGTAATGGTAAACAAATGCGGCCCAATATTGATGGGTAAATCCACTTCTCCAATGACTTGCCTTTGAGACCCGTCAAAGGCTCTGACACCTAAGGCGCTTGGTCTCATCTCACTTCCTTCCACTAGTAATTGACTCAATGTGCCCTTAGGCATCACATTGAGAGATGAACCGGTATCCACTAGAACACGAGATAACAATATGTCTGTGCAGGTTACAGATATGTGCAGTGCTTTATTGTGGACAGTTCCTTCAGGAGCCAATTCTGATTCATTGAAAATCAAAAACCGACTTGCAGTTATGTTGGCCACAACATCATCGAATTCGACGACGGATATATCTTGCATGACATGGGCACTGTTCAACACTTTCAACAAAGCTGATCTGTGCGCAGGCGAACTCATGAGTAAGGATAAAATTGAGATCCTCGAGGGAGTCTGACCCAGCTGATCCACAATTTTAAAATCACTTTTCTTGATCAACTTAAGGAACTCTTGATCATCAAGGGTCTCCTGGCTCTTTGAAACATCCTCATACGGGATAGTCGGTACTGGAATAGCAGTATATGCCCCTTGTTGAACAACAGGGGTTGCAGCTGCAGGCGTTTATTTAGGAGAAACAACAGTTGGAATTTGTACAGGCTTCGTAGCGACCTTCGGAGCAAACACTCGTCCATTGCGAGTCATACCTCCACCAGCTGTAACATTCACGATCTCAGATTCGGCGAACCTTATCTCTTGACCTCTAGAAAACACGGTAGACCCATACTTCCATGGTACCTCTTTAGAATTCGGATACGGAAACGGCTTCGGCGGACAAACCACGATGGGTTACACCTTCTTCTGCTTAGGGGATTCAACTGGAACCTTTCTATAGACGATGGCAAACAGCTCAATAGCAGCAACTTCCTCAACAGGTTTAGATCTGGCAAATTGCACTTCGCCACGGTTCATCAGAATCTGGACACAACCCTTCAGCTTTCAACACTGGTTGGGATTATCGTCATAAATCTGACACTTACCGTGCAAACCTTTCAACAGCCCATGTTCCTTCAATTTCTTGAAAACCACAACCATCGGAGTCTTTACCTCATCGACATCCATGATCAATTTAGCCTTTGGAGTGTCCTCAATCACGTTAACCGCAGGCCCACCGTGATTCGGCAACGGATTACTCTAAATGTTGGGTTCTTCCTCAGAAAAAGTCAGAACCTTCTTATCAATGAGTTCCTGAACCTTGGTTTTGAAAACAAAGCAATCCTCTGTTGCATGTCCTATGTATCCAGCATGATAGGCACAAGATGCATTTGGGTTATGCTTCGGGCCAAATGGAGGAATTACAGGCGTTATCTGCTTGGGGACAATTGCCCCTTGGTGAACCAAATAAGGAAATAATTTGGTGTATGACACCGGAATTCTATCAAAATTCGGCCGCTTGCGGTTTCCTTGATTGTTGCTGTTCTGACGGTTTTGATTCTGATGATTTTTATTGTTCTGTTGATTCTGTTGCTGATTCTGAGCATTCTGAGTTAGTTGTTGCGGATGATATTGATATGGAGGTTGTTGATACTGTGCAGCAGCAATGTATGGATACGGATAGTATGGCAAGGGAGCCATGAGTGCTTGATACTAAGGAGAAACTTGAGCTGTCACAGCGTTGGCTTCACCTTCCTTTTTCTTGGAATGACTGTTCTAAGATTTCCGAGTGGCCGGCTGCTGGGAAGCAGCTCCAGGAATTTTTCCAGTCTTCAACCTGTTTTCAATCTGTTCACCGATCGTCACAACATCAGCGAAGTTCGATGAAGAACTACCCACCATTTTCTCATAGTAAGATCCTTGCAATGTACCCATAAAGATGTCAACCAACTCATTGTCAGAGAGAGTCGGTCGCACACGAGATGCCATCTCAAGCCATCTTTGTGCATACTCCTTGAATGTTTCAGCTGAGCGTTGGGATTGATTTTGTAATTGCAATATAGTTGGCGCCAGATCAAGATTATACTTGTATTGCTCTCACGAGCGCTTCAGACAAATCCCTCCAAGTAAGGATTTTGCTGCGCTCCAAGCCCATGTACTAATCCAATGAAGCACCAGACAAACTATCTTGAAAACAATGAACAAGCAATTCATCATTATCAATATGGGATGCCATCTTCCTGCAGTACATAGTGCTGTGACTACGCGGGCAGTTCAAGCTTTTATACTTTGGCAAATCATGTATCTTGAATTTCTGTGGCAGCACAACATTTGGAACCAGACACAAGTCTTTGGCTTCCATACTAAAACCAGAGAACCCTTTGATAGCTCTGATACGGTCTTCCAACAACTTGTAGTCAACCGATCTATTCTAATTAGTGGACCTGACAAGAATCTGAGGATTTGGCAGCTGAGAAGCGGCAGGAGCATTCACTTGCGGAGTAGCAAACTGAGAATGATACACCAAACCCGGATTAACCATCTGACCAGCATTATGACCCACCGGAACACCATACGGATAATTCGGAGGAGGCACCCCAGCAACTGAGGAAGAGGCCCCAGGGTAGAACATCCCAGGATGAGCATTCGGAACAGCGGTTTGAGCAACTTGAGACGGAACCAGGACATGAATAGGAGGACCCCTATACACATGCTCTTCATCATCAGGAGTTTCAGTGTCGACCAATTCGGCAGTTTGATGAGTTTGAGCCTGAAGATTCTCAGGATCATCATTCACCACTGGAGGCGGGACTGGAGTAGGCATGACCCATGGATAGGCGGCAGCATTCCCATTAGGCATGGGTGCAACAAAAGGCTGATATGGCTTGAAGGCACTACCATTATTTACAGCCTGAGGAGTGTAATTCGGAGGCATTCCCCAAGGAAAACCAGTGGGCATCTGGTTCAAACTGGGTTGAACGGCAGGCTGATTCACAGGCTCAACTGGCACTTCAACTCTAGCAGGAGAAGGAACAACAACAGCAGGAGTAGCTGTAACAATAGGAGGAACAGTCACAGGAGTGACAACAATTGCATCGGTAGTAGTTACAACAACAGTGGCGGCAGCAGCGGCGTCCCTCTGGGCATGAAGAAGCTCCATAATGCCATCCATGTTCATCTGGAACTGGTCCATCCGACCTTGGAATTGAGCCAGAGTTTCCTTGTACGCAGTGTTCTCAGCTTCAAAGTCAGCCATGATTCTGGATTTGCTTGAATGAGTAAAATACCGATGTCGAGTCGTCATCTTGCTACAAGGAATGGGGACAAGGATGAGCAATGGTTTCAGATGAAAGGACGTGTATATGTGTGCAGATGAAATGAATATATGCATACAAAAAATAAAAGTTTTAAATTCCAGGAATTCTTAAACTTATCTTTGTTGACAATATCATAAAGCATACAAGTAAAGGCATAAAAGATAGAGTGAGCAAGCATCTTCATTCATCCATTCAATAGAGGAAAGAAATACAAGTCGAATACTGGTCAAATATCTGCCTTTTGGGCTACAACAAAATCTACACGGATCCTATCAAATACCACCCTACACACAGATAAGAAATGAAAAACCGCCCAAGGAAACCGGTGCGGCAATGCATCAGCGTATGCATCCCTCAACAACCCCGGTGGGTCCTCCAATGCATGCTCAGCAAATCTGGCTAGACGGTCGTGCCTCTCACTCCATTACTTCGCATCCTTCATGAGGTTACGCAACAACGAATGATTAGGTCCCTGAAGCATGTCCTCAAGAAAGGCCTCTTTCTGATCCATGAGGTTCTGTAGATGACGGCTTTGATGCTCCCAATGAGTGCTCTCTGTGTTGAGCTGACTAATCTGCTCTTGACTCTGATGTGCTTGATCTTGCAGCTTCTGAATCTCACCGAAGACTTTATCGAGCTTAGCTTGACATTGGGAAAAGTCCTTTGCTAAATGATTAGCACGGTCTTGTTCACTTTTTCACTTCGTCTTGAACTCGGATAACTTCCCTCGAAGCTCTTCAAGTTGCTTGTTGTAGCTCATATCCTCTTTGTAGGCTTGATAATGAGCATCGGCGAGTTGTCTCTTCTTTGAAGCAAGTCCCTCATATGTGCTCTTCAAAGCATCACCCACCTTCCTACGCTTGTTCTGTTCAACCTCCACCTCTTTGAGCATACGCTCGCGCTTCTGACGGAGCTCAATCTGTAGGATATCCTTCTCGGAAGTGACTCTATCAAGGTTGAGACGAAGATCAGCATTCTCCTTCTTCAACTTCTCAACAATCAGCTTGACTTGATCGACTTCAGATGGAGGAACAAGGGCCAGTTCAGGAAGCTTGGCATTCATGGAGGGCCCAGGAGAGAATGGCAACAAAATCTCTTTGACGCGCTCTTTGACCCAAAGTGTGTAAGCTTCCTTGGCTACGCAATTCTTCTTACCCAAATCGGATCTTCCTTCGAGATAAATCTGAGTCCAAGCGGCACTAAACCTCTTCAGCAAACCCATGTCATCAACCCTTTCATGAAAGATGAACTCTCCCACTACCTCAGGATCAGGTTTGTCAACCATAGGGTATCCCAACTATCGGAAGGCCATTCTCGGATTGTAATTAATTCCACCCTTTGTACCCAAGAGAGGCACATTGGAGAATTTCCCACAATTAAGAATGATCGGAATGTCGTTGAAGACTCGAGAATACCAAGAAATATCATCAGCGGTAAGAGACATGATTCGTTGAGACCACTTGAGATTATCCTTATTCTCAACAAAGGGACCCTTCTATGGAAGGTGAGACATGAACCATCGGTACAACAAAGAAGCACAACAGACAATGGGTTCCTTTCTTCTTTTCATTCCTGGAATGAATAGAATGGTAGGTATCAGCAAGAAGCGTGGAACAGGGTTCTTGGACAAGAAAATGTTGATGGTAGCCTGATCTATGAAATCCTCCATGTTCGGAAACAAGACAATCCCATATACCAGCAGCGCGAGAACGGCGTTGAAAGCCTTCTAGTTTTCATCCTTAGCAAAAGTAGTGGCCTTGTCAACCAAAAACTTCGAAGCAAACCCTCGAATACCCTTCCCTTTGGTCTTGAGATTATCCTCCACATCTTTCTTACTAATGCAAAGCGCATCAGCAATAAGATGAAACTTCGGACAGCCACTAGTGTAAACATAAGGAACCTGCTTCTTGATCTCAACCCCCAGAATATAAGCATACTCCTCAAGTGTAGGTGCTAGCTGATAATCCTGAAATGTGAAGCGCCTATATGGCGGGTCGTAAAACTGAACCAGAGTATGAATAGCAGTGATGTTGACTTCAGTGCCGAGGATGGTCAACAGATTACCATAAGTACCTATGAAAACCCCTCTGTGATCTCCAACCAACAAAGATGCCAAACCTCTCAAAATACCCAGCTTAGGCTCCACAAACTTTTAACTGACGATGCCACGACAACCAGTACTCATCTCCATGATAATGTCAACAAAAGATAAGCCCTCGAAAACCTGGAAATGCACATGCAAAAATTAATTTACATGATGAAATGATATGCAACACAACAACAAGAAGCCAGCACTGCCTGAATAATCAAATCTGAACAACCTGGATATCTGCATATAATCTATGTCAGTGCAACATAATCTGATGTGTCGGTGAGGAAATCTGGCGTGTGTGAGAACAAGGGTATGAAGTGGCCTGTTTTCCTGCAAAAACCCATCCCCCTCACAGGAGTGATCTAGACACAACAAGGTGGTCCCTAGAAAAGGTCTCCCAAACCATAGGACTCAGGATGAAAATCCCCCGCCGTAGTGAATTCTCACAGGACAGAAGTATTCTCAAACGAAGCACGATCTGGGATGTGGGTCTCGTGATATCCCAACGCGCAAAACGCAAGCCTCACGACTATCCACGTTCTAGCCTATGTGTATACTAGGCCCGGTGTTAGGACCTTTCTCTCCAATAATATCTACCCATCCCAACAACAGCAAAAAACAGCAGATATCCAGAATATGCAGCATATGAATATTCAAAGCAGTAAAGAAATGCGATAAATAAACATAAAGCTAAAGCATAAAAATAAAGCAAGTAAAGCTCTAAAGATAAACACCCAAGCAAGCAAGAAAGCAAACAAAACTAGGCGAGACCTCTCAAGGGATGGACCAACAAGAGGTCAGTCTTTCCCCAGCAGAGTCGCCAACTGAAGATGGCTGGTTTCTACCTGAGTGAATCGCACACTCAAAGATAACAACAGAGTCTCCACCGAACTTTATTTAGTCCCAAAGGACAGGGAAAATATCAATAAAACCCGAGAGGAAGAGAAACGGGAACGGGAGGTCGGTTATGCGAAAGGAAGGTATTAGCACCTAACGCATCTGTCGTACTCGACGGGAACCATTTCGCTTGCTTCTAGGCTTGGATGGGCTATCTATCTAAAGGCTTCTAGCTAAATGAAGGAGAGAGAGAGAAGAGAAGGGGAAAAAGAAAGAAAAGAAGGAAAGTGCTCGCAGAGGAACAAGGTCCTCGTGCCTACGTTCCCTCATAGTGCAATGAGGAAGTCAGAGCGTCGTAGTTCTTGGAACCAGGGGACAAGGAAGAAAAGAAGAAAGGGAGAAGGTAAGAATGGGGGAAGTGTGCTCGCCAAGACATTGCGTCTCGTGCCTACGTATCTGACATTCAAAAGAATGCAGAATCAGAGCTTCCGTAGTTCGGGGAACTGAACGGAAAAGGAAAACGGGAAAGAAACAAGGAGACGAAAGAAGTGGCGTCAAAACCAAGAGCAAGAGTGAAAGAAAAACTCTATTGGGAAAGACCCCACAGTAAAAGCGTTTGCACAAGAGAATAGGAAAAGAATGGTGTCAAAACCAAGAATGAAAGAAACTCCGCTGGGGATAGCAAAGAGAATTGGTGTCGAAACCAAGAAAGTAAGAGCAAGGGGAATAGAAAGGACTCCTCAGGGGATCCAAAAAAAGGGATGGTGTCATAACCAAGAGAAAAGGGAGACTCGGTATATTAACTGGCTGGCAGTGGTTAACCGAAGAAAGAGAGTAGACCCTGGCGAGGAAAAGAAGTTGGTGTCAACAGACGGGCTGTGATAAACCAAGAGAGAGAGTGCTGAACCGAGAGAAGGTGTTTGACTCTGAAGGGGCCTCATACACTAACTGGTAAACAGTGGTTAACCGAGGAAAGAAAGGACTGCAACTCTGTTGGGGTAGAGAAGCATTGGTTTTAGCAGAGACAACTACGATTAACCAGAAAAGCGAGTGTAGGACCGAATAAAGATCATAACCCAAAGGACGGGTATAGGATCGAGCAAAGGTCGTGACCCAAAGGGGTTCGGTAAACTGACTGAACAAACAGTACTCAACCGAAGAAAGGGTATTTGAACCAAAGAAAGGTTACTAACCCAAGGGTGCAAGTATTCGAACCAAGAGGAGGTTGCCAACTGCGGGGGATTCGGTGTTTACAGACGGACTGTGACCAACCGAAGAGAAAAGCGAGTGATTAACCAAGAAAATGTGATTAACTCGAAAGGGTTCAGTATTTTAACAGACGGACTGTGGTTAACTGAAGAAAAGGGTGATTAACCAAGAAGAGGTGATTAACCCAAGAGGTGCTCAGTGATTAACAGACAGACTGTGATTAACTGAAGAAAAGGGTGATTAACCAAGAGAAGGTGATTAACCCAAGGGGTGCTCAGTGATTAACAGACGGACTGTGATTAACTGAAGAGACGGGTGATTAACCAAGAGAAGGTGATTAACCCAAGGGGTGCTCAGTGATTAACAGACGGACTGTGATTAACTGAAGAAAAAGGGTGATTAACCCAAGAAAGGAGAAGGACCAAGAGAAGGTTGCGAACTCCAGGGGAAAAATGGTCGTGACAGGAAAACTGTGTTGGACCAACGAGAGAGAATTAAAACTCTTCAAGGGAATCAAAAAGCAATGATTGATTACAAGAAGAAAGGAGTGATGGAACAAAGAGAGATTGCTAGCGCAAGAATAATGATCTTAACCAAGAAGGATGGTGATTGATCAAAAGGAGTGATTGAAAGAGATAGGAGTGATCAAGGATCGAAAGAGATCTCAAAGAGAGAAGAGAGATCAAGGATCAACTCGACTGGGGAAAGAAAGCACATTACCGCCTGGAGATAGAGATGACTAAGCCAAGCACGGGGTCATTCGTCCCCTACCTGAAGTAGTCAGAATAAGAGTAGGAATTCTCCCTTATCATCCCTTCCCTAACACACACAGGGTGTAATGCAGAAGTTGAACCGGATGGCCCAACAGCTCCAAGTTGTACAATGCTCATGCGTAGAGAAACGGACGGCATAACGGCGTCAATTTATACAGTGCTCCGATGCAAGGCGCAGCGCGAAACTCCAACTCCACGAGGGGGAATGAGAGAGAAAGCTCTAAAGGAGGCCTAAAGAGGGGAAAATGGAATATCGATTAAACGAAACAAAGTTTCGATCAATTAATCAAGGGAGAAACATGCTAACAACTTTTCAAAGAGGATGAAAAGTCACTAAAGCAAAAAGGAGTGAATTATTGATTATACAAGATTAAGTTTATCCATGAAGAATAAACTTAATGCAAATCTGAAATGGAAGGTGCAAAACAGTGTCAAATGATCACCAAAATGGCACACAACCTCATGTATCATGTGAACAAAGATAGTGCAAGAATTGCTATGTTCATACAATGCTAAGAACATGAAATAAATGAATAATCAAAAATGTGCATCAAAAGTTCATGAATTTGCTTCAACCAGAAGTGCAATGACATTAAAAAACATCCATAAAATCAAGCATGACAATCAATGGAAGTTAAAATGAAGAAAGCATGGCAAACAAGCTTGTAAAAACCCAAAATTGGCCATTCTGTTCAGTGGTAACCGGTTACAGCATATCTGCTAACCGGTTACATACTTGAAAATCAGCGTATTTGTTGAAAATTGAACTGTGTAACCGGTTACAGCATAACTGCTAACCGGTTGCCACTGAGACAGTGGCAAAAATAACAGCAAAAACAGCTTTTCGAAAGTAGTTTTCAACACATAATCACTTATGTCAACCACCACATGCTAGGAACTGAAATTGTGCACGAAAATTGAACTTGAAAACAACAAATAAATAGTGATAGAATCAACTAACACAATAGGATCATGGATCAAACAAATGCAAAACCAAATCACACAAAACAATTATCGACTACATTGCGAACGATACGAAAATGTGCGAAACGATAAAATTAGTTAGATCCACCAACCTACAAGCCGGAGATTTGGCTTGGTAAGTGTTGTAAAGAGATTTTGATGCAGAAAATCAAAGAAAACCAGAGGATCCTTAATTTGTAGACGAAACGCGTCGAAACCGATCAAAAACGCGAAAATGCACCGAAATCGAACTTGCACCAAATTGAAAGTTATAGAACTCTTGGATTGAAGTAGAATAAGATGTAATTCCAGAAATCCAACCAAAGAATGCCAAATGATGGAGGTTAAGCTTAAGAATTAATCACTTTCAATGTGAAAAGTGATTATCCTTCAAGAATAAGAGCTTTTGATGAGGTTTTGGGATTAGAATTGAGATGAAGATGTAGAAGTTGCAGAAAAATGCAGAGGAGAATGAGAGAATTGAGAGTGAATTGTGCAAAATGGTTGAAGGTCCTTGAAAAAATGAGTGAAGGTGAGTTTATATAGACTTTAGGTTTGGAGTATGGGAGGTGTCACTATGCCATAAAAGCATTTAGACAGCGTTTTTTTTGGCATTACACAGCGCTTAAAAGCGCTGTCTAAACTGGCGCTGCTAAAAGATTAGACAGCGCTTTGGTTAATGTTAAAAGCGCTGTCTAAATGGTACTTTAGACAGCGCTTTTTGTTTTTTAGACTAACATTAGACAGCGCTTTTTGCCTTCTTTTTAGTATACCTTAGACAGCGCTTTTGCTTTTTTGGTATACCTTAGACAGCACTTTTGCTTTTTTTGGTATACCTTAGACAGCGCTTTTTGGACTAAGCGCTGTCTAAACCCTACTTTATCGCTTTTTATTCAAATTATTGAAAAAAAGCGCTGTTTGTTTTATACAGTTTATATGCACTTGTTTTTGAACCACAATTTGCACCAGGTTTTCAACCACAATTTGCACCTGTTTTTCAACCACATTTTTGCACCAAAATATCATAAATTGGAGCTTCAAACCAATATATACTCACAAATTTTTCCTATTTATATATACAATTTTCATTCAACAAAACATTTTGCTTCAAATCTACATATTACTTATAGAAATGCTAAGCAAAAAGCAATGCACATCAAGATAACTCTATCTTCTACTTTGCACATATAACCTGAAACAACACAAAAAGATTGTAATTCAATTAAAACAATAATAAACAATGTCTATAGTTACAAAGTTATACATACTCAAAATTCTCATCAATAAGTAAGAGTATAATATACCTTATAAAACTCCGAGCTCAATAATGAATTGACACCAATCCTCTTTAATTTCATCCAAATGATCTCTTGAGTAATACGCACACTTGAATTCATCAAAGTACTACATAATAATATAACATAGTTTGATTTAGTTTAAACTATTTAATTATATGAGAAATATGTGTTAAATATTAAAATAACTCATAAGTTAGAAATACATACATCGGATGGAATCTCTATTCGATCCAAAAAAATAGTTTCTCTCATAAACCTCAACATGAAATAACCGCAATCTATACCGTTACGTTGCCGAGGACACTACACATGAAAAGAAAATATGGATAAATCCTTAGTTTTATCAAGTATCATCACTAATATAATAAAAAATGTGATAATTAATATACCTTCACTCCAATCCATGTAATGTTGTTGGCTCTCCTCTTTGTTACTTGGATATCTCTTTGTGCTCGAAAAGCTTGTATAATGCTAATAAAATATAAATGAATATTTAGAACAATTCACATAAATAAATAAATAAATAGACACATGAATATTTAGAACAATCTAACTTATGTATCAATCATTTTCTTCATATCCGGGTATGTTGTCCAATCATTTCCTAACGAATCCAGATAATACACAACTTCTCTGATAGGATTAATTGCGATCAACAACCAATGTCCACTGTAATATTAAACAAATGTTAGATGGAAACTTTCTACACGACGTCAAAATACAAAAAAATTATAATAGATGAATTTAGAATGAAAATCTAACCCAGTATTAAACGGTAAAAAGAACAACTTTTATGTATCTTTGTCGGCCATAAAGCGGTTGAGTACATACACCATGACATCATCTGGTTTATTTATGATTAACCCTAAGTTGATACTCGCGGGACTTAAGAATGCGAATCTTTGCTCCAATCCACGTGGGCGCATCAATTTGTCATACAGGAACCTTAAATAAAAACATCATTAACATTAGACTATTCATTTGAAACATAAAGTAAATAAGTTGTTCAATTAATATAACAAAGTAGATTGGATATACCTCACGTATGCATTGACAACACTGACGCCTAATTCTTCATGACGAAAAACTTGCTCAAATTCCTCATTACCAATTGATTGTTCATATTGAAAGCCATAAATACCTTCCTCCATAGGTACAAGACGAATACCTCCATTCGGAATATCTGTCATTTCTAGAAATGTCTGAAGGCACGACCTATACTTGGAAGTAGGTTTTTTTCTAGGCGCGGTCTTCTTAGCAACAACCTTTTTTTGTGTGGAAACGTTGCTAATCTCTTTACCATGAAGCTATATATCATAAAATTAGTTAGATGAAGTATAAGGTCACGAATTTAACATTTTCCATGCATGAATATCATATAATTGTGATGTACCACTTTTTTTGAAACAACGGACTCGGTATGCTGCGGAATCCTCTTATCTTTTGCTTTGGATGTTGTTGGAGTCTAATTAACATTAACATGTAAAAAATGTACGTAAAATGCGCGTAAAAACTTTGAATACTCAAAGGTTCATAATGGTTTTAAGCATACCTCATATCCTACACTAATGAGGCCTGACGGCCATGCAACAAACGAACCTATTGCATCTCCCACCAATGTTGCATCCGAAACATCGTCAGGATATGGTAATAATGCATCCATCTCTAAAGCAATATCAACCGAGACTTTCAAACATCCAGTAGGGAGCGGTTTAGTGTGAAGTAATTCTCCCAAAGTGTTATACACTTTTCCCTTGCCAACCATCCGATAAGTTGGTGACGATAAGTAGAGGTGACAAGGGGAAATGCCCTAAAACCAATAATATATATGTTAATTAAATAATTTAAGCTAATAATTTAATTTCATAAAAATATATATAATTACCTCTGGAATATTCGGTTGAAAGTTACAGTTGATACTATCTTTGTCCGAAGCGCTATCTCTTTCTTTTTCCTTTCTTAATTCACGAACATCAGCTTGCAATGCTTCCAATTTTTGCTGAAGTTCTTTATTACTAGGAGCCTTTTGTTTTTTAATATTCAAGGATGTCGGAGTGATACCAAAACCCTTACCCCTCACCCGACCAGAATACTCACGGACATCTAATGCCCGACTAAGTATTCTCCTGGAATCATTGGCTTCATCTGGAGATAAAGACTGAGATAGAGTCTCCTGAAAATCAGATGAATATCGAATATTTGTCAAATATTTGTTAATAAAGTTTTGATTTAATTAAAGAAATAATGTTAAACTTACACATTTCTCAAATACTTGTTGAACACCTTCTTTAACAACTCCATCCTTGCCCACACGGGCTTCCTTCCACAAAACATGTGCCGGAAGAAATGTTTCAGAACTATTCTCCTTTTGTAACTACACATTAAGCCAAATAATATGATCAAATATAACTCATGATGAACAAGTATATCATTGAAATTTATAGATACTTACTATAGACTGTTCTAAGCATCCATATCCAACACGTCCTTTTTTATATGGATAGGCGGGACTTGATGCTCTTTCCCGATTTGTTTCACTTACACTTTGAAATTTTGGGGTTATTCGTTTGGCTTTAAACGTGTCCCATTCTTTTTGTGAAATCAAAGCTCCATATTTAGATGGAAGCTCTGCATCAACAAAATTACCTTCTGCATCCCTAAGAAACTTGGTTGATAAAAATGTTCTAAACCCTCTTAGTAGTTTTCCAGCCAATTTGAGACAAAAAGGTCTTCTATCATCATCAATGTTGAAACACCTCTAAGAAAAACATACACATTGTGCGTTAGTACAAGTAATTTAAAAGACAGAATTAGTTGGCATAATTAAAGACATAATTATGGTACCTTTATCTCACTCCAAATTTTTTCTTTGGCTTCCTTCAACTCTTTATTTCTCCAATCATCACAAGTAATTGGAACCTCATTCCTTACAAGTGCACCAATAAAACTTGTCAACGTATAACCGTTAGGCTCAATAAGAAGGCCTTGTGGGCTCCAATGCACATCTAATATGATGCCTCGATCTCTATCACGAATCACTTTCTTCATAACTGTTATTCCTCTTTTAATTTCCTCTTCCGCATTAGCTACGTTCTTACCTCCATCATGAATAGAATCATCATGTGGGTGATCCTCATTAGTAGCCATCTAACTTGTAATAAAGAAAACAAGGATTAACAACATTATGAAATCGAATTGAAAACTAAATGCGATAAATAGAAAACCAAAACAGATCCGCAATCGACAATTGGAATTATTCACACAACAAAATGAACTAATACATAGTGATCAAAAGACGCATTCAACGGAGTAATTCGCACAACGCACAACTTAAATTGACAGGTTACCGAAACCGCAAACAAAGCAACAAATTGCAAAATCTCAGTAAGATAGTATTTACGTAATAGATTTGTGACATGAATTGCAACAGCAACATCACATATTTATACTATTTATAAATATCAAATTGATTACAAGTATCAAACCAAACCAAAATAGATGTACAAATTGGGCGCAGTAGTAACAATGTATCCATATCAGTACAAAACCATTACCAGTTTCTAAAAAATGAACATATGAATTCAAATATTTCCAATTTCCAAACAAAATTATCCTTTGCTCAACATACAGAAACAAACCATAAAACCAACACATCAGTACCAAGCTACATTCATGAGTAGAACCACTATTTATCATCTCTAACGTTAACCATAACAGAAAAGAAGAAAACATACCTAAATGGTGGAGAACGGTGGAGTACGGTGGAGGACGGTGGAGGACAATGGAGGAAGGAAGACGGCGAGACTGTAACCGAGACGGTGGAGGAGGGTGGACGACGGTAGCGAGAGCTGTTCTTCGTTCGTTCTCGTCGTTCACAGTTCGCAACAGAGAGGGAAAGAATAGAGATATGAAAAATAGAATACTGATACTATTCCATTTTTTATTTTAATTAATAAGACCTTAGACAGCGCTGGCTAATATAGGCCTTTAGCAGCGCTTTTGAAAAGCGCTGGCTAATGTGGGCCTTTACCAGCGCTTTACAAAAAGCGATGTCTAAGGTAGGCCTTTTAGCAGCGCTTTAACTCTTTTTCGTGTACAGTTTCCGTGTTTTATTTTTTATTTAACTTATAGCAGCGCTTTTTCATAAAACCGCTGTCTGGTGCGCTAGTAAAAGTCATTTTTGGCATAGTGTTTGGGCTTAGCTTTGGACTTAGCTTTGGGTTTGGAGTTAGTTGGGCTTGACTCACTGAGTCAAGGTGGTTAACTCGGTTAGTTAGAACCAACTCGGTAACAATCCCAATGTGAATTTCCATCATCCAACGGTTGACATGCTTGTAAAACAAGGAACATGGTGCACTTAATTTGGAGTAAAGCATTAGAATAAATGCACTTGGATTGAATTGAATAGCCTTGAAATGTCTAGAGAAGTCTAGAATGTTCCACACACTGCTAGAATACTGTAGAATCAATGACCAAGGAGAGTGCATGGTGCTGTCCCAAAAATGCAGCAGAAACTGAAATTTTCCACTGAGTAACCGGTTACAGCATATGTGCTAACCGGTTACATGCTTGAAAACTTGCGTTTTTTGGTGAAAAATACACTGAGTAACTGGTTACAGCATATGTGCTAACCGGTTACTTCAGCCAAATTTCTACAAATTTGCAAAAGGAGGATGCTGAAGTCCTGATTCCGCTTTTCCATCTCTTGTCTTGATAAATAAACATGGAAACCTTTATTTTGGGCTCGTTTTGGTGATGAAATAATCTTGAGAGGATGTGATTAATCGGGCTTGGAAAACCTGAATGTCCTGCAACAAGAAACACGCAAAGAAAAGTGCGAATGCGTATGCCAACGATGCGAGTGCGCATGCTTATGCAAAAGGCCAAAAGAGGGAGGTCAAATTTCGGGTTACGACAGAGCCATGGATTTACCCATCCCCAAAGGTGTGTACTAATTGGTCAATTTTTATACCTGTAGAACGAGTTCTAAAAGGTTCCCAAAATTATTGACCCCTCTTAGGGATATTAACAGCAAGCCGATTGGCTCAAGCGAGCTGTAATATCCTAACATGAATCTCCTTTGAGTGTAGTATCGAGTGTCAACTATTCCCGATAGTCATCGCACTACCTAATGGTTTAAATGGTTAAATGTCTACTAAATCCTCAGTGTCATGGCTACCGCACTGGGAAGGCTATGCTTTCACGAAAAATGGTCGTTCAACATTAGAAAGTCCACACGGGTACCTCGACTGATTCGGTGGAGTGCCAGGTCAACTTGGTTGGGAATCACACCCAATAAGCCTCCCTGGAGACGCCACCACTTATCTTAATGTTCTCTAAAACTTTCCACATGCGTATCAATCGCATTCCCAGTTAACAGTAATTTAAACACGGGTATCAAGTAATATGACAGTAAATGATATATATAGCAGAAAACTGAGAAAATAAGTAAACAGAGAAATAAATGCAAAGCAAATCCTAGACCTCTTAGGAACTCTAAACCTAAAACTCCCCAGCAGAGTCGCCATTTTTCTGTAGCGTACGATTTTTGTCGGTGATGCGACCACCTTACCGCAATGGTTGGAATTGGGTGTTACTTTCTGATTTCTTATTTATCCTATGAAGCTGGAAAGGAAATGGAAGATATCTAAAACTAACCTTGCACGCAAATGTTTTCTTTAACAAATGCTAAGAGATCGGGGAACAGGGTCAGGTTATACAAAGGGAAGCTATTAACACCCAATGTATATATGATTATCCATAGGCCTTTTATTGCATGTTTTTCTGTTAATTTGAAATGTTCTCTTGTGTTTATCTGCTGTGGCTTGGGAAAGTTTCTCCTTTGGGAGAATTGAGAAGATGTTTTTGTTGTTTTCGGGTTTTCCATTGTTTTTGGGAAGGTATTGGGCCTAAAGTTTTTGGTTGGTGTGCTTGCTAAGATTTCGCAATCTTATGACTACGTATTCCCGTAAAGATATCTGGGAAATCAGAGCAATCATAGTTCCTCCTATTCTATGGGAGGAAAATGTTTGGTGTATTGTTTAAAGCCCAAGATTGAAGCTAGCAGAGTATTTGTGTCTTGTTTAAAGCCCAAGATTGAAGCTAAAGGGTGACTGAGAGAGAATTTGTCATCTCTAAAGGGAGATTATCTCACCTATTTATCACAAAAGTTAGGTAACTGATTATAAGGGAAATTACTTTAACTGGGATATATATATAGAATCCCGCAATGCCATAATTTCCTTTATAAGGATGATGTCATGAAGGAAGAAAGCTTTAACTCAGTGTAGAGCAACGTCACTTTTTCCTTATGAATCTTTCATGCTAAGAGAGGGACATTGGCTTGGATGTTAGGGATCCAGAGGCTTGCCACTTACAGTTGTTAGATGAAAGATGAATTTTAGCCATGATAAGAGAAGGACTCTAGCTTGGATTTTGAATCAACAAGTGTGCCACTTACAACAATTATCTGGAAAAAGGTTTTGATTGTTTGTTTTTGAGATGTGATGTATAGAAGAAATATCCTCCTGCAGAGTGGACTCATGGTCTCATCTGAGGGGATGTTGATTTTTTGTGTGCCTTGATCAAAGCCCAAGGTTGAAGCTAAAAGAGACAGACTCCTTTTGAGAATGGTTTTATCTGTTTTGTACAAAGCCCAAGATTGAGGATGACTTGGGAGATTCATTATACAAAGCCTAAGAGGAGGGTAACTGGGGAAAATTCTTATATGAAGTCTAAGAGAAGGCTATCCCTTGCTAAGGATTTATTGAAATCCAGGAGCAGGTCCAAATTGTATTGGGGAATTCAAAAGGGTTTACTCTTGCTGGAAAATAGGGAAGAGCTGAGATGTCAAATGCCATGAGGTTCTGATTCCACTGGGGATTTGTTGATGGTTGATTGACCCTGGTTGGGGGATTTTTAAGGTAAAAGTTTAAACCTTATTGGGGTCAGAGGAGTTTAAAGTTGAGGTTGAAAACCTATGGAGGTTTTAACTCTGGTAGAGACTCAGTGTATTGATTGAGTAATCAGGATTTTTCCTGTGTTTTTAGGAAACTTGAGGGTTTCTTGGTGAGATCCAATAGGAGATGAGACTTTCCAAGTCTTATTTATATGAAGCCTAAGAGGAGGCTGAGACTGTCCAATTCTCTCAAGAAGTGGTAGGCTATGGTGTAGAGAAGGGTTTTTGTATGATGCCCAAGAGGAGGCTGAGGGTTTAAGGGATGAAGATCAACCCTATGATGGTCTGATGTTTCGGAATTCTGACTCTCCTGAGGATTGAACTAGTAGAGATGAATAATTTCTTCCTATACCTTTAGGAGGCCTTTGAGTCCTTGTACTAAGCCCAAGAGGAGGCTAAGGAACTTCTAAGAAGCCTGGGGGTCCTTGTACTAAGCCCAAGAGGAGGTTGGGCATGCTTTTAGGAAGCCTGTGGGTCCTTGTACTAAGCCCAAGAGGAGGTTGGGGATGCTTTTAGGAAGCCTGTGGGTCCAAGCCTAAGAAAAGTTCATGAAAGGTTTCACTGGGAATAAGTCCTTTCTTTGCTGAATAGTTCTAAGGTTTGAAGAAATTCAAGAGAGGTTTCATCGGGAATTATTCCTCTTTGGGGAAATGAATTTCTTGTACACATATATTTCTAAGTTTGACAGTCTTGAGAAAAGTTTCACCGGGAATAATGCATTTCTCTATTCCATATTGTATAAGCCCAAGAGGAGGCAAGACTGTATAGGGAATTTCCTATGTGGGAACTAGTTTTGACTATGTTGAAAAGTAACATCTGGTTTGACCTAAACATAGACCTAACTGCTGGGGAAACTCTAAGCAAGATATGCACAAGTATATACAGACAATTATATTGACAGATATATATAAACAAATAAGCACTGCAAGAGATGTTGAGACTTACCTGTTGAGAAGAAGCCCAAGCATAATGTGATTTGTTGTATTTACTACAACTGTATTCCCTCTTTTAGGGTTTCAAGAAATTGAAGAAAGTTTTGAAAAAAAAAATTGAATTTGAATTTGAATTAAAATAAAGTTTTTAACAAAAAAGATTTGTTTGGGGCTTATAGCTCAAGGAGAGGCCCAGATGACTTATTTGATAACATTGATCGCACTGCGATACCGATAGTCGTTGTGGGACTTATACTACAGCAGAGGCCCAAAAATTATTTTTGTACAAAGAGGGGTTGGGTCTTACACTCTATTAGAGGCCCAAAAATGTTTGTGAAAAAAGAAAAAATGGGGCATGTACTCAAGGAGAGGCCCAGGTGATTTATTTGAAAACGCGACAATCGCGCCGTGATTTTTGAAAACCACGGAGGGACTTATACAATGATTGAGGCCCAAAATTATTTATGTACAAAAGGGATGGGTATTAAACTCTAGTAGAGGCCCAAAAGTGTTTCAAATGAAGTTTGAAAAATCAAAATTAAGAGAAAACCCTAATTTGAATTTAAAATATAATTTTCAAAGGAAATTAAATAAAAATTGATATAAAATATCAAATATATTCAAAAACAAGTGGTCAACATTGAAAAATGTTTTAAAAAATCATGTTTAATCACATGAAAGCTTGAAATTCAATTGAATTTGAAAATTAAAGGTGGAAATCTCATTTAAAAATGTTTGAAAATAAATAAAATGAAATTATTTACAAAAATTCCAACTATATTAAACAAATAATATAAATTTGATTTTTTTGTAGAATAAAATATTTCAACATTTTTGTGAATTTTGAAAAAAAGAACCAATAAAAAATAATTAAAATTAAAGGAGAAATTAATTTTGAGATTAATTAAGAAAATCATGAAAAATGTGAAAAATAGCAAAAAAGAGAGGGAACCAAAAATGGTCTGGGTCGGTGTTGAACCCATGCCCTCTAACCAAACACACAATGCGCTGCTACCACTGGGGTGGTGTTACATCCGTGTATCAAAACCACCCCATAAATACATAAGGGTAGCCTTATTTTCAGGTCAGGCCAAGGCAAAAATCAGGTTTTGGGGGATTTGCAAGAAGGCCATAACTTCTTCAGTTCTCCATGAAAATGGATGAAATTTAGATGGATCCTACCTAGAATTTCATGAGGAATCCAATGGTGCTCTCAAAATTTTCTAAAGATGCCTACATTTTAAAACCCGATAGTGGTTTCAAAATAGGCCATAATTTGCAAGTTCTATGCTACCTCTTCATACAAGCAATAATAGCATGGTAAATTGGTTCAAACACAACACATATGATATGTATGACATGTTCATGATCAATGGACATCAAAGCAATGCATATTTTAAAGAGTTCAAGTTATTATGCACTTACCTCTTAAAGCTCCTTGTGCTATCTTGCAAAATGCTTGTACCAGAATTAATCTAATGCCTTAGACACTCTTTATAGATCCCTTAGAACCTTTTAGGATGATCAAAACCACTTGGAAACCTCAGGAACAAGAACTGACTCTTTCTTGCAAAAGTGGGAAAAATGACCAAAATAGTAACTCACTCAAATGGTGTTACAGTTGTGGGAAACCTGTTGGAACAGTTTAAGGATGATATTTGGATAGTATTTGAAGGGTTGTTTGGTTTTGAAAGTGATTGGATCAAGACATGGCTTGAAAAATGCAGAAAAAGTCAAAATTTGAGGTTTTGGAGGTTGACTTTCTGATTTTGGTGTTGTACAATGAGGATGAAGGTTTGAACACCTTCAATAGATGATTTGTGATGTGTTTGGATAGTTATTTGAGTGGTTTTTGCTCTGGTTTCAAGAATCCCCAAATTGCTCCATTGTGACTTGAAATTGAAGTAAGGGAGGGAGAGTGAGAAAACAAGGCTTTGGTATTGTTTTGGTGTGGTTTGAAAAATCATAAATGACCTCTATTTATATTAGAGGTGGTTTGTTTTTAAAGGAATAGTGAATGGCAACTGGTTCACTCTATTATCCAATGGATATGCCCATGTATCACTTTCTTAAATGCCAAGGTAACAAGTCTTCTCTTAGCCATTGACTTAAGCTGATTTTTGTAGCTCTAGGTCTTCTAAATTTTGAGTCAATCTTGACTCAATTGGACTGATATGGCTTGGTTCATGACAGCTCTATGTTCCACATCAATGCCAAATGACAAAGTTGGAGTTTTGGATTTGATACTTGAATGATCACATGCCAAAGGATTGGATTCTTGACTCAATGGTCCAAGTTTTAAAATATCAAGTGATTCACAAAGATTCCCTCTGATATTGGAAGAGGACAAAGCTTGTAAGATGACAAAATTTGAAATGGAAATCGTGTGGTACAAGAAATGCACCAAATCTGCCTTGAAGACCAATTTGAGCAAGGCATGTTGTGAGGTCCATAACTCCTTGATCAAGTTTAATTAATTGGAGTTCTTGTACTCTTTGGAAAGCTTGTATATCCTACTTTAACTTTGATGTCCAACTTTGGTCTTGAATCATCTTGGATCATAATGAAAAATGGCCTCAAAGTTGGTGAATAAGTGAAACAGATTCTGACTTGAAAATTTCACTAAGTGTTGGAAAAGTGGTCATTTTCATGTTTTTGTGATTTCGATCAATCCATAACTCAAAATCTATGAGGATTTGGAATCTGATGTAGTTGACAATCTTGAAGTATGTAATGAGAGCTTTCATTTTAGATTTGGATGGAAGAAAAAGGTTGCTTGCATCACAAGTTATGGCCTTGCAAAGTTGGGCATAAATCACTTTTTTCCATAACTTAGTGAAATTTCAAGTTTCTTATGGTTGCCCCTTTTGCAAGTAACCCCACTTTTCTTGATTTTTCTTGATGGATGATGGTTCAAACCATAAATTAACATTGTTTTTGACTTAGGGAAGCCTTGCTTGTCAAGTAATTCAAAAAGTCAAACCTTGTTTTTTTGGCACTGTTGACTTTTTGTCAGGTGAATTTCAAACTTTGTGATCCTCTGGAAAATCAAGCCCTTGACCTAATTAAAACCTAATGGATAGATTCCATAGGTGTTATAGAGTGTCTTGAATCATGTCCCAAGGTTTGGGATCATGTCTTGGTCAAAAGTCAAAGGTACAGTTGACTTTTCATCAGGAAACCCTAATTGGTCCAGATGAATTTGAATCCTTGTACTGCTTATGAATCAAGTTCTTTGAGTCAATCCAATCTTGTAAATGGATCAATATGATGTATTGGAGGTCTTCAAAACACTTATTGGCTCGTGTCTTTCTCCAAAAATCAACTTAGGGGTGAATTAGGTCAAGAAACCCTAATTCCTGATTTTTTATGAATGCATCCCCTGAGGCTATTTTGAACTTGTGATTGGATCCATGAGGTCCCTTTAAGCTTATTGGATCATTTTTTGAAGTATTGGCTTATGTCCATATGAAAATTTCTCTCTGGAGGCCTTGGTCAACCAAAACCCTAATCTGGTGACACTGATGATCTTGAGGCTTGATCCACTTAAAATATTGCACTCTTATGCTTGATTCTTGATGTGGGAGACCTCTTGATCCTTCATGGATGTTTGAGAGACTTGAAAAGTTGAGGATCATGTCCATTCTTGATTGATCCTTTGTCTGAGTGCTCTGAGGGGGCTCAAAATCCTAATTCTTGGTTGTAGTGAATGCTCAACAATCTTTAAAAGGATTGATGAGGTATGAAGGTACATCCATATTGTGATGATGATTTGCATAATGATGGGAAATCCTGTGGTCAAAATTTGGGGTATGACACATCCTATCTTATGTTTTCTCTCTATACTCAGGTATAGAGTCTTTCCCACAATGTGTTTGCAATCAGAGTATCCAACAATAGCCATTGAAGCCATACAACAGATAGACAATATACAATACAATAGAAATAAAATAATAAGATAAAGAAAATCCAAACAAGTAAAGAAAACTAAAGCACATAACAAACTAAACTAGGCTTGACTCTCTTTAGGGAATCACATTCCCCAACAGAGTCTCCAATATTTCGCACCTATAAAATATAGAATACTACGCTCGCGAAGCGTAATCGCACACTCGCGGGATGGACTTGACAAAGTCACCAACGAAATTTATTTATTTCCAAAGAGGGAAAGGGAAAATATCAATAAAACCCCTAAAAGAATGACTAATATATGGTCATCGTAACCAAATCAGGGTTCGGGAGTCGATTACCCAAGGGGAATGTATTAGCACCCCTCATGGCTATTGTACTCAACGGGAACCATTTTGTTAGTTGTGCGCGTCAGTGTAAGCTTAAAGAATGTTTGGCTTCTCGAGTTTAAAATGAAAAAAATAGGACTAAAAGATGATTTTTTTATTAGGGTGCTTGACGAGACTTTGAATCTCGCTCCTACATATCTTCGTATGCGATGGAGAACTCAAGGCTTTGTAGTTCTGGGTAGAAAATGTTTTTTAGTTGGTCGATTTTAGCAAAATCTAGTTTGTCACAATCGACGGAAAAACATTTCTTACCTAAAACAGTTTAGAGGAGCAGGCGTTTGTATCACATTGAATGGATTTCTACATATCAACATTCACAAGAAAACGTCACTTATCTCAACTTACACATTTGTGGAGAAATCATCGTTTTGCATCGTCTTGAGACAAAATATATTTCATTTGTGAAAAGGGTTTTTGATTGCGCGGTGGCGAGAAAAGAGTTTGATGTCTTTTTAGGGTCGATGGCGAGAGCTCGGATGATCGAGAACTATATCTCGTATGCTATCTCTTGGGAGCTCGTGGACTATACCACATTCCTTTTTCATCTTATTTGTGAAAAGAGTCTAATATTTTTAGGTATTTTTTGGGTTTATTTGAAAAAAGGTACTCGATGTTGATCGAGGTTTGTTTGGCGTTGTGGAATTTCTTGGAGGACGATGAGTGTTCACATGGTCGAGAATTACATCTCGTATCCTAACTCTTAGGAGCTCATGGACTACACCACTTTCCTTTACATCTGATTTTGTTTAAAATGTTAAATAATGACTAAGTGATTTTTTATTTTCATTTGGGAAAAGAGCTTGACATTGGATCATGCGTTTGATTAGCATTTTCGAAATGGTTCGACAAATATGGTTTAAAATGGTATCAATAATGGTTTTGAAATGATTTTAAATCGATGGTGAAAAGGTTTGAAAGATGAATGGGAGATAAGAATCGTAATGCAGAGGTGTGAAGTGGATCGCAAGGGGTGCAAATTCAAGCGTAAAGATGTGAACTCAAGTACAAGGCATAAATCAAATGCCACAATATACCGAATCGGATATATACAGGGCATTCAACGAGATAGAAGGGTACAAGCACATGCAAAATTTACAACACACATCCATCATAATTAAATCGAAAACAGTAAAGGAAAAATGAAAACGTGCACAGATTGAAATCATGACATTGTTACCTTGGATTTTCGACATGGATATAAAAGGCAAATGAGACGTATGTATGTTTTAGTGAGAGAGGAAGTCGAAACATGGTGGATTGAGACCATGAAGGAGGTTGGTTTCTGCACGTCGAAAGGTGATGTAGGAATTGTGGTCGAAATTATGTAGTTGAAGGTCAAGGAGTATTGGTAGTCCTTGGACTTAGTAAAATTTTCTAGTGTTTTAGTTGGTTATTATGCTTGATCGAAAGAGCGAGAATTGGATAAGATCAGATGGTTACTCGAATACGCGTGGAAGCCTGTCAAAGACAAGAGTTGCATGGAAGTAAAATGTGTCATGATGTGTTTAATCGACATTTGTAGGTAGTTATTCTAGACTAGTATATAAGGAGACGTTTGCTTATGTTGTAAGGGTCCGCAATTGTACTCAAATTTCTACATACTCAAAGTATTTGTGTGATTGAGAAATGAGTGAGAAAATGTACATATGTGTTCCACATTTATAAACTTCAAATATTTTACATTTAATTCTTTATGCATTTGAATTACATTTTGATTTTCAGTTATTTTACTTTCAGTCTGCATTTCGACTTCAGTTATTTTGTTTTCAAAATCTTTTACATTCTGAGTTTAATCAAGTTCCAATCATTATTTCCCATGCATTGTGTTTCGATTCCCATAGTAACATGATGTTTAAAGGGTATAATTCACACAAATATGTTCCATGATATTTTCGAGTTTGATCCCTTAAGTATTAATAGAAACTTGTTTTGTTTACCAAATTTCCAAGTAAACAAATTGGCACGCCCAATGAGACCCTTTTTGTGCGAATTTCTGCTTTTCATTTCAAAGAAAAATATTATTTCAAAGTTCTTCATTTTAATAACTTCTCATTGTGTGAGTGTGCATGATACTAAGGAGTGGTAAGATAACAAAGAGAGAAGTTAAGAAACCTGTGAGGAAATATGTCAAGAGAATGATAATTCCCAAAAACAACAATGGAGAACAACCCTCTAATAGCACTAGGGAATGCACGGTCATTGCGTCGTCGACTGAGAAAATCTCTTTGATTGCTAGCACGGCAACCATACCTTCAACAACGGTTGCACCATATATTGTGCAAGAAGGGACGGTTTTTTCCCCCTTCAGTAACCCAGAGTCACCCAGTAAATCCTAGACCAACTATGGTGCCAGAGTTTAGGCTTTTCGCCACAAGTTTTACAATGCCCGTGCCAGGGCGTGAACAACCTTTTGGGATGAAAACATCAATGATGGAAACTCTGCATCATAATCCGTCGACATTTTCTAAAAACGATGCAAACACATATTCGCCAATCTTGGCATCTGGCTCGGCCATAGGTAACCAGGGTCGAACCATGCCACCCCAGATGGAGATGGGATTTGGTTCCCAGGAAATGCCAATGTTTTTGATGAATTCAGTAATGGTTATGAGATAGCAAATAGATGAGAATAACCATGATATAGTCAATACTCTTACCCAAAAAATGGGTACTATATTTAATCCATTAATTAAAAGTACGAATCAGAGTTACCAACAGTTGGCAACTCAAATGAATCAAATTACTATTTTTTTTATGCTCCTTCAACGCAAGTTCGACCCATTGTATAACCCCAAGTCGCTAGGAAAGTTTGAAATGAAGGATTAGTCTTGGAAGAAGATACAGTAAACCACATGCAACAATTTGTGCCCCAGGTAGTCAAACAAGAGGTGCCTAGGGAAGGGGAGCGTCTGCCGGTTATAGTGGTTAATTGAAACCAAGTGTAGCGAGCGATTTTTATCGGTGACGCGACCACCTTATCGCTGAAGTTTGGGTTTTCTCCTCGAGGAGAAAGGGTGCTACTTTTTGATTTCTTATTTATCCCATGAAGCTGGAAGGGAAAGGGAAGGTATCTAAAACTAACCTTGCACGCGAATGTTTAACTGAAAAAATGCTTTAAAAGAGATTGGGGGGTTCGGGGATCCTATATGTGGGTATCCACAGGATATTAGCTTTAGGTTTCGCTTTGTAATTGACAGTGTTTATCTGCTGATGGGTTGGGAAAGTTTCTTGGGAAAGTGTGACAGGGAGAGTGAGTTTTGTTTATGTTTTTGGTAAGGTACTGGACCTAAGTTTCGATTGATATGAATTGGTATGCTCGCTAAGATTTCGCAATCTTATGCCTACGTATTCCCGTTTAAACGAAACAGGGAAATCAGAGCAATCGTAGTTCCTCCTATTCTAAGGGAGGAAAATTAGGTTTTGGTGTCTTGTTCAATGCCCAAGATTGAAGCTAAAAGGGTATTGAGAGGGAATTTGTCATCTCTAAAGAGAGATGGTTGACTTTTGTGTTCCTTGATCAAAGCACAAGGTTGATGCTAAAAGGTTAATTAATTTGGCTAGGGGATTTCTTTATACAAAGCCTAAGGGGAAGCTAGATGAGACCGACTCATCAAGAGAGTGTTTTATCTGTCTTGTACAAAGCCCAAGATTGAGGCTAAAAAAGAGACTGAATCTTTGGGGATATCATTATACAAAGCCTGTGAGGAGGCTAAAAAAGGGTTTTGACTCCGTCGGGGAGGTTTATATGTGCCTTGTACAAAGCCCAAGATTGAGGCTAATACGAGTTTGACTCTTGCTGGAGAATATTATATGTCTTGTACAAAGCCCAAGATTGAGGCTAAAACGGGAAATTTAACTGACTTTGGTGAGGATGTGCCTTGTACAAAGCCCAAGATTGAGGCTGCAATGAGTTTGACTCTGCTTAGGGAAATTATTCCTCAAAAGCCTAAACGAAGGCTGGGAGGAAATAACTTGGCTGGGGAAGATTTATGTCCCCAGTTTAAGAGATGGAAATTTATGTCTTGTATAAAGCCCAAGATTGAGGCTAAAGGGTTCTGACTCGACAAGAGAGTGCTTTTATCTGTCTCGTACAAAGCCCGAGATTGAGGCTAAAAAAGGCTGACTCAACAAGAGAGTCTAAAAGTTGATTGACTCAACAAGAGAGTCTGAAAAGTGATTGACTCAACAAGAGAGTCTGAGAGTTGGTTGACTCAACAAGAGAGTCTGAAAAGTGACTGACTCAACAAGAGAGTCTGAAAATGTGGTTGACTCCACAAGAGAGTCTGAAAGTTGATTGACTCAACAAGAGAGTCTTTTGTACTCAACAAGAGAGTGATTTGATGTCTCGTACGAAGCTCGAGATTGAGGCAAAAAGGGTCTTGACTCAACAAGAGAGTCTGAAAAGGTTAGCTCCGCTGGGGAGAATCATTTGTACAAAACCCAAGAGGAGGCTGACTTCCCTGAGGAAGGATCATTATACTAAGCCTATGAGGAGGCTATCTTTTACCGGGGATAATTGAGATCCCCAAGTAGGTCCAAGTGGGGAATCAACTCTTGCTAAGGGTTACAGAAGAGTTGAGATCTCAGATACCCTGAGGTTCTGATTTGGGATAGTGTTGACCCTGGTCGGGGAACTCTCATGAGAGAGGCTGGGTTTCTGCTGGAGTATGATCCAGAATGCCCGGGGTTTCTTCCTATGGTGGTAAGGAACTTGATAATGTCTTTGATACTCAAGGGGATTTAGACTGTCCAAGTCTGCTGGTGTGGAAGAGTTTTATCTTTTGTATGATGCCTCCAAGAGGAGGCAAAGGCATTAAGGGATGAGAATCAACCCTAAAGTGGCCTGAGGTCTGACACTGGAAAGACTGCTCTAGCAAAGGATGACTAAGTTCTGTCTTATACCTTTAAGAGGTCGTCAGGGTCCTTGTATTAAGCCCAAGAGAAGGCATGAGAACTTTTAAGAAGCCGAAGGGTCCTTGTACAACGCCCAAGAGAAGGCGGGGATACTTTTAGGAAGCTTGTGGGTCCCCAAACCAAGAGAAATTCAAGAAATACAATTCACAGAGAAGAGATCATTCCAGGAAAGTTCGAGGGTTTGGAAGAAACTCAAGAGATGCTATTCACAGAGAATAGATCAACTCCGGGGAGTAGAATTTCTTTGACAATTTCTAAGGGTGACAGTCTGAGAAAAGGTTCACTGAGAATACTACCTTTCTCTTTGTTCTATATTGTTTAACCCCAAGAGAAGGGAAGACTGTATCTAGAAATCCTATGGGGATCTAGTTTTGTTTGTATTTAAGAGTGACCAATATGGCTTTACCTAGTTCTAGACCTAGTTGTCGGGGAAAACTTTAAATAACTATACGAGTATATATACAGTTGATATATGACAAGTATTTTAAAAGGTATGAAAGAAGACTAACCATGCGCAGCTTCCCACAATACAATTATATATATTTGACTTATATTTAAAAGAATGAAAGAAGACTAACCATGCACCGTTTCCCACAATACAGTTATATATATTAAAGCGAGTAAATGAAAGCTGTTAAAACTTATAGGTGAGCGAGCTTCCATGCTGTATTGTTAGTTGTTCAGAGAAATTAAAGAAATTTTTGATAACAACTGTACATTTGAACCTAAAAAAAAAGGGAGTTGTTTGTGAAAAATTGTTGGGGCTTATACTCAAGGAGAGGCCCAAGGTTTGAACAATGATTGTACTGTTGTTTTGAATATCGTATCGGGACTTATACAACGACTGAGGCCCAAAAAGTTTTGGTCAAAAGGGGATTAGGTCTTACACTCTATTAGAGGCCCAAAGAGTTTGAAAATGAATAAAGATGGGTCTTATAGCTCAAGGAGAAGTCCAGTTGATTTTGTTAAAAAGGCGACGATCGCGCCAAACGTTTTAAAATATACAGAGGGACTTATACAATGTGTGAGGCCCAAAAAGGTATTATTTACAAAGGGGTGGGACTTACACTCTATCAAGAGGCCCAAAGAGTATTTAAAGAAAAGAAATGTGACTTATAGCTCAAGGAGAGGCCCAGATGATTATTTGTTTGAAAATGGTGATCGCACCGAGGTTTGAAAACACAGTGGATCTTATACGATGACCGAGGCCCAAATTATTTTGGTTTTCAAAAGGGGTTGGGTCTTACACTCTATTAGAGGCCCAAAAGTTTGAAAAAGATTTGTTAGGGTGAAAATCAAAGAAACCCTAATTTCATTTTCTTTTAAAAGTAATCCTTTTAATAAAAATGAATAAAATGACAAAAATACCAAATAAGTCTAAATAAACTACTTGTGATTTTTGATTAAGGTTTGAAAAATGAGGTTTTAATCACAAGATGATTTAGGACTCATTTGATTTTGATTTTCAAGACGAATATTCATTTTTAAAAGGTTTAAAAACAATAAAAATGAATTTATTTACAAAAATACCAACTATATTAAATAAATAATATAAATCTGATTTTTTTTGTGGAATAAAATATTTCAACATTTTTGTGATTTTTGCAAAAAGAACCACTA
Organism: Lathyrus tuberosus; assembly: GCA_022829125.1. NCBI lineage: Eukaryota > Viridiplantae > Streptophyta > Magnoliopsida > Fabales > Fabaceae > Lathyrus > Lathyrus tuberosus. Next base: position 492,842 of record JALAZF010000327.1, on the reverse strand, counting down.
AAAAATAATTAAAATTGAGAGAGTTATTAATTTTCCAAATCATTTAAAAAATAATATGAAAAATAATAAAAATGGAATAAGTGATAAAAAAAGAGGTACGGGGCGAGTGGGATTCGAAACCCAGACCTCTCGCTTGCCAATACTCACAAACCAGCTGATCAACCACTGGGGCGCAATGCCAATTCATTAAACATATGGCAAATGAAAAATATATAAAGAACTTGGTTTGGAAACCTGAAGAATGGCGCCATGGCCATCTTCTTCCTTGGGCCAGATGCGTGAAGCTCTCTATCTCACTCGTTTCTCAACCATTTGACACGATTCAAACACCAAATTCATGCATTTTTTAACAAGGAACATGATGGAAATATTTGATTTCATTTATTTTCAGTGTGTAGCAAGTTATATCAACATGAGTGTATGAACCCTAATTTTGCAAAACCAATCGTGCAGACATGTTTGTGAGTGTTATGGTCAAATTTTTTGAGGGGAAACACTCAACATATGATGATAAGCAATTGGCAAAAGTATCATGCGAGGAAATATGCATGGATCATGTTATGAGAGTTTGAGGCTTACCTTGCTGCAAGAAGAATTGGAACTCTGCACAAAGTGTGTTCCAGAAGTTATTTGATGACCTCTACAGCTTCAATGGATGTTATGGAGTGGATTGCAAGCCTTAGAACACTTTGAAAATCTTTGGATCAAGTTGTGGTATCCCAACTGCATAATGTCTAGGTTGAAAATTGAGATTTTTATTCAGGTGTTTCATAAGTGGTTTAGGTGTTTGGACAGCTTCTATACATCATATGTGATGTGTTAGAAGTGATGGTTTAAGTTGCTTGGCTCTGCAACTCAAAACCCGATAGCACTTGCTTAAGAACAAAGAAATTTGGCACTTAAGGAGAGAATGAGAGAAAGCAATGTTGTAGGCTACTTTGGGGTGATTTGAATTATCAGTTAAGACCTCTATTTATAGTGGAGGAGTTGTGTTGAAGTAGTTCTCTAGCAGCTCAGAGGATAAGGCCGTGGTTCATGGTCTTGGCTTGGCATAAATGCCTCTTGCACTAGGTGTAACAGCCGCCCCAAATAGATCAGCTATGTATTTACTGATTCCACATTCCTCAGTCATTTTAATTGTTGTTTAATCAGAGAACTTGACTAAGGAGAGTGAGAATCTTGAAAGTGCACTATTCCACATTAATTCCCTTTGAATTCAAGGCATATATGCTAAAAACTCATCAATTCTCAAGGATAAGCTATTGGCACTTCAGTCCAAATTTGTTGGTTGGATCAGATGCATTGTGATCAGATTGGATGAAGTTGGCATAGTGATCCTTGGCTTTGACTCAGAAGTCGTGTAAAGAAAGAAAACATGCAAACTGGTTTTTTCATGACAACCTTGCCATGGTGTTTTGCAGCAGCCATAACTCTTGGCTCAAGCTGAGTTGTTTCATGCCAATAAGTTCCTTGGATTGTAGGCAATATGGACAACAACTTTGATGTTTACATATTGAATTGATTCAGCCTAAAACTATGTGAAACAGCCCTCCAAGTTTTGGTGTTTCATTTGAAATCTGCCTTGAGTAGAATTTTTCTAAGTGTTGGAAAAAGATACATTTCATGTTTTTAGTGATTTTGATCCAATCATAACTTGAAATCTATGAGGAATTGGAATGAGGTGTAGTTGACACTTTTTAAGTATGCCATGAGAGCTACAAATCCATCTTTGGACCATCCAAAATGGTTTCTTGGATCTCAAGTTATGATCCTTGGAAGTTGGTACCCTAGCCACTTTGTTCCATAACTTAGAAAAATTCTAAGTTTTTTATGGTTACCCCTTTTACAAGTTATCCCACTTTCTTTGATTTTTGTTTATGAATGATGATTCAAATCACATATTATCATTGTTTTAGGGTTAAGGAACCATAAATGTGAAAAATCTCAAAAAGTCAAACTTGACTTTTGTGCACAATTGACTTTTTATCAGATGAATTCCGAACTGTGCGATCCTTGGTGAAATCAAGTCCTTGACCTAAATCAAACTTGATGGATATGTTCCATAGGTGTTATAGGGCATATTGAACCATGTCACAGGGTTTGGGAGCATGTCTTGGTCAAAAGTCAAAGGTACAGTTGATTTTTTCTTCAAAATCCTAATGGTGGTCCAGATGAAATTGAAACTTGTAGATCAAGCTTCTTGGATCAATCCATTGTTGCAAATGGATCAATGGGGTTTATTAGAGACCCTCAAATCATGTCTTGAGGTCTTGGCTCATGTTTTGTCCCAAAAGTTAACTTAGGGGTGAATTAGGTCAAGAAACCCTAATTCCTGATTTTTGGTGAAGGCATCCCCTGAGACTAAATTGACTTGGTGATTGGGTCCATGAGGTACCTTGGAGTATCTTGAGTTATATTTTGAAGCATTGGCTCATGGCCAGATGAAGATTTTCATCTGGAGGCCCTGGTCGACCAAAACCCTAATTTGGTGACACTGGCGATCCCGAGGCTTAATCCACTTGGAAAGCTGCAACCTTGTGCCTGATTCTTGATGTGGGAGTCCTCTTGACCCTTTATGGATGTTTGAGAGGTTAGAAAAGTTGAAGATCATGTCATTTCTTGATTGATCCTTTGTCTAAGCTCGAAGAGGGCTTAAAACCCTAATTCTTAATTGTAGTGAATGCTCAACAATCCTTGAGGAGATTGGTGAGGCATGAAGGTACATCCATATTGTGATGATGATTTGCACAATGATGGGAAATCTTAGTGTTCAAAATTTGGGGTATGACAGATGCCCCTATTTAATATTCTTGGACCCGAAGGTCTGAATAGTGAAGGTATTCGGGCATTCGGGGTGCAAGATGATTAAATATCGGAATACTCGAAATTTTGACAATGATTATGAATGGTAGTTTATACATTCATCTTCTTTTGCTAAGCAATAATGCTTAGAAAAGGTAAAAACTTCCCCTCGATCCTGGTCTTCTACCAAGGAACTGGTCTCAGTTGTTTTTTTTACTAAACCTCCCCTCGATCCTGGTTTTCAGCCAGGGAACTGGTCTCAGTTTCTGATGTAAACTTCCCCTCGATCCTGGTTTCCTACCAGGGAACTGGTCTCAGTTTATGATATAAACTTTCCCTCGATCCTGATTTCCTACCAAGGAACTGGTCTCAATTTCTAATATAAACTTCCCCTCGATCCTGGTTTCCTACCAAGGAACTGGTCTCAGTTTCTAATGTAAACTTCCCCTCGATCCTGGTTTCCTACCAAGGAACTGGTCTCAGTTTCTTTTATCAATATGCTTGTTTGACAAGGGACATTATTCGTAGCGGTTTTTCCTCAAACTTCTCGTCGAATTTTCCTGGGGAGATGCCATTTGATGGAAAAAGTTTTGATGTCAGACTTGCTGGGGAACCCATTCGTCTTAGCTGCAGAGGTGTACAAACTTCTCTATTGGAGACGCCATTTGTTGACTCTACTGGGGAAAACGAGTCTCTTGAGAGACTGCTTTCTGCTTGGGGGTATTACATCATACTTTTCTTTGAAACCTTCTCGAAGAAATGCCATACAATGTACCCTAATTTTGAGGTGCTGCTGACTTCATTAACATTGATTTTTTGGAGAGAAGAATCAATGTGTTGCTGAGAGTCTTTGGTCGAGAGGCTTTCTCTGGGATTTTCCTTAATCCGGGAAAGCGAAGATATCATCTTCAATGGCGAAGAGTGATATTTGTCGAAAGTTTGCTTGCTTTTCAGAGGTTCAAGTTATCAAAGTGGTCGAAGACCGTCTCAAATCCAAAAATAAACTAGGAGAGAGATTGCTTAGATGATTCACTTCCTGACAAGGAAAGAACTGACAACTCAATTGAGAAGACTTTTATCACTAGGGGGTAAGACCGACTAGAGTGATAGTGATGCAATATGAATATGAATGTAAATCAATAATGCATGATGTGTGTATGTATATGCTGACAAAACTGACGCGACATACAGACTAGTGGATGAACACGACTGGATACTCGGCCCTTGAAGGGGGTGAAAAGTATCACTGGTCCAAAAGTAGCAATTCGGCCTTGCTTAGGAGAGATAGTCCCTGTGGGGAACAATCGTTGGTCGGGCTTAGGAGATGAGAACTCTGTCGGGGATGTCAGATGAAACATGGTCTCTGACATAGCTGATCCTCATTCAGGCACACTGGTTTAGAAGGAGTACTTTGATTCTGCACTTTGAGGTTCGATTACTTCTGGAGAAGCGATCGATGTTCTTTTGATGTTCAATAGTCAAAAGAAATTGCCATCTTTATTTAAAAGCAGAAAAAGTTTGACAATTAAATTCATTTTTGTTTTATTTCAAGAATCGTTGATCTTATTAAAAACATCATTTTGTAAAGCTAAAACAAATTAGAATTACAAACAAAAGCACTATGGCTCAAATTTTATTGATAGGATGGAAATCAGCCAAGCGCGTGATTCCATAGAGTATTTACAAAGTTAGAAAATGGTAATTTAAGGGAAAAGGGCTACATTGAAACATAACGACCATTATCCTTCTACCAACTTTGAATTCTAGACATCTTGAGCTTCTGTCGAAGATGACCTTGACGGGAGTTTCCCTGATGGATGGCATTACTGTTGTTGGGGAATTTGCCCCTTTGCTGGACGTAGTTACTTGCCATTATCCCTAACTTTTTCCTTGATTGTACTTTGATATTTCCAATCCATCGGGATGATTTTTGATCATGTCTCTAATTTTTGCCTGGACCGCCCTTTCAGGTTTTCAATCCATCGAGACGTTTCCCTTTTTTTTAGTTTAGGCGAAGTATTTCTTGACTACATCAACATTCGTGGGGTAGGCAAATTCCTCTCCGGACATGGTTGCGAGTCTCAAGGCGCCGTTTGAGAAGGCTTTCTTGACCACGTAAGGGCCGTCATAATTTGGGGTCCATTTACCCCGGGAATCAGTGAGAAATGATTGTATTTTCTTGAGCACAAGGTCTCCTTTTCTGAAGACGCGAGGTCGGACCTTTTTGTAAAATGCCTTCTTCATCCTTTGTTGATACAACTGAGAGTGGCATAGTGCCATTATTCGCTTTTCTTCGATCAAATTCAGTTCATCGTGTCTGTTTTGACACCATTCAGCTTCTGTTAACTTAACTTCCATCAATACCCGGATCGATGAGATCTCTACTTCTATAGGGAGCACTGCCTCCATGCCATATACTATAGAGAAAGGGGTTGCCCCCGTTGAAGTACGGACAGATGTGCGATAACCATGAAGAGCAAAAGGTAAAATCTCGTGCCAGTCTTTGTAGGTTACAACCATCTTTTGAACGATCCTCTTGATGTTCTTGTTAGCCGCTTCTACCGCTCCGTTCATCTTAGGCCGGTAGGGAGATGAGTTATGGTGTTCGATTCTGAACTCAGCGCACAACTCTTTCATCATCTTATTGTTCAATTTGGATCCATTATCGGTAATGTTTTGGTTCGGAACACCATAACGGCAGATGAGATTGTTTTTGATGAATCTGGCCACCACTTGTCTGGTTACATTGGCGTATGACACTGCTTCGACCCACTTGGTGAAGTAGTCAATGGCGACTAGGATGAACCGATGTTCGTTCGAAGCCTTGGGTTTAATCATGTCAATCATGTCGATTCCCCATAAGGAAAAAGGCCATGGGGAAGAGAGAACTTTGAGATACGTTGGTGGTACATGGAGTTTGTCTGAGTATATCTGACACTTGTAACATCTCCTCATGTACTTGTAGCAATCGGATTCCATGGTCAGCCAATAATATCCTGCCCTCAGAATTTTTCTCGCCATTGTGTGTCCATTGGCATGAGTGCCAAAGGATCCTTCGTGAATTTCTTTTATTAGCATGTTTGCTTCTGGTCTGTCTACGCATCGGAGCAAGACCATGTCAAAATTTCTCTTATAGAGTGTATCACCGCTCAGGAAGAAGTTGCCTGCCAGTCTTCTGAGGGTCTTTCTGTCTTTTCTGGATGCCCCAGGCGGATATTCTTGTTTCTTAAGGAAGCATTTGATATCGTGATACCAAGGTTTGTCGTCTATGACTGCTTCAATTGCGAAGATGTAGGTGGGCCTTTCTAGACGCATTATGTCGATCTTAGGTATGTCATTCCATTGACCTACACTAATCATGCAAGAGAGAGTGGCTAACGCATCAGCCAAATGATTCTCCTCACGAGGGTTATGATGAAAATCGATTCTGTTGAAGAATGGTAACAACCTTCTCGCATAGTCTTTGTAAGGAATCAATCCTGATTGGTATGTGTTCCAATCTCCTTTGATATGATTGATAATCAGGGCTGAGTCGCCATATACATACAAGTTCTTAATCCTTAAGTCGATCGCTTCTTCGAGACCCATTATACAAGCTTCGTATTCGGCCTCGTTGTTTGTGCACTTGAATGTCAATCGGGCAGTGAAACGAATGTGGGTACCCTGAGGTGTTATAATGATTGCCCCAATTCCGTTTCCATAATGATTAACAGCTCTGTCAAAGATTAGTCCCCATTAGGAACCTGGTTCTGGCCCTTCACTGGGTAGCGGTTCATCGCAATCTTTCATTTTCAAATACATGACATCTTTGTTTGGGAAGTCAAATCCGACTGATTCCTGATCTTCAATCGGTTGATGAGCCAAATGATCGGCTCAAACACTTCCCTTAACGGCTTTCTGAGCATGTTACTTGATGTCGTATTCTGATAACAACATCTGCCAACGGGCAATCCTTCCTTTGAGAGCAGGCTTTTCAAAGACGTACTTGATTGGATCCATTCCGGAGATTAACCAAGTAGTGTGACGAATCATATATTGGCGAAGACGTTTGGCTACCCAAGCCAAAGCACAACAAGTTTTCTCAAGCATAATGTACCGAGTCTCGCAGTCGGTAAATTTCTTGCTCAAATAGTAAATGGCAGACTCTTTCCTTTTTGTCTCGTCTTGTTGCCCAAGTACACAACCCATAGTGAAAGCACCTATTGGTTTGATAAATTTTGGTAAAACACATTGATGATAAAGATGAATAATTCTGGACTGAACAAAGATGTCGAAGAAGATGTCATAACCTAAAGTCATGACATCCTGAAGTACTGCACTGATTTAGCAAGTGAATAATGTGCATGGATTAAGGACTGAAGATTGAATCCCAAAGAAGCATAAGCCTATAAATAAAAGACTTAGACCTAGGTTTTGATATGCCTTAGTACGCCTGTTGTAACCTTTTTTTCTTGCGTAAGAAACAAGGGTTTAGGGTTTTGAGAGTCGTTGGCTTTCTAGGTTGTAAGTCTCCATGTGTATCAGTTGATACACTCTGGTAGATATAGGTGTCGCACAGATCCATAAGCCTTGAGGTATTGGATTGTGTATGGTTCTTGGATGAAGCTTTTAAGTAAATCTGAGTTAGCTTGTTTGTCAAGTATGCTTGACATATTTTTGTATTGATAGGGACGATGAAGAAATCACAGTTGGTGGTTGAGGGAAGTGAGTGGGGTATCTCGTATCAGGGTTCTAAACGTTTGAGTTTAACCTTGGTAAAGATGTTCATGGGGTAGATGTTAGGGATAAAGTTGTAAACGTGGGAGTTTAACTTTGTAACAGTCTACACAATAGTGAAGTCTTCTTCCTGGATTGGTATCCCCCAGATGTAGGTGAGTTGCACCAAACTGGGTTAACAATTACTGTGTTCTTTATCATTCTGTAGATTTACGTTTCTGTTAGGGTTCATGATGAACATGTTGGATCAGATGTCGTGACATCTGTGAGGATGCAAGTCTGATATTCAAGGTATCAGTCTGCAGTTGCGCCTCCAAGTTTAAAAGATTATGTAGCACAATGTCTTGACATGTGTTAGGACATCTGATGTCTGCATAGGCCAGAATTTCACATAGAATCTTCCAAGACTGTTAAGTAAATGATCAGTGGTCTTCCTTCCACTAGAGGTGATAGAATCGGTGGGTTCGACAGGTATTCCTTGATATTGTCGAAGGCAGTTTGACAGTCTTCTGTCCAAACGCAGTCTTGATTCTTTTTGAGTAATTTGAAAATTGGCGCACATGTCGCGGTCATGAGGAATATAAATCTGGAAATGTAATTCAAACGTCCCAGGAATCCCCTGACTTGTTTTTCAGTCTTTGGAGAAGGCATTTCTTGAATGGCCTTGACCTTGTTAGGATTAACCTCAATTCCTTTCTGGCTGACGATGAACCCTAAAAGTTTTCCTGTGCGGACACCGAATATGCACTTATTGGGATTCAAGCGGAGTTTGTACTTTCTCAACCACTCGAATAGCTTTGACAGGTGGGTCACATGCTCCTCCTATGTCTTAGATTTGGCAATCATATCATTGACATACACTTCTATTTCTTTGTGTATCATATCATGAAACAGAGTAGTCATGGCCCTTTGATAGGTTGCCCCGGCGTTCTTCAAACCGAACGACATTACCTTGTAACAAAAATTACCCCATAGGGTGATGAAGGAAGTTTTCTCCATGTCTTTCGGTGCCATATTGATTTGATTATAGCCCAAGAATCCATCCAAAAAAGAGAAAACTTTGAACTTTGTTGTACTGTCTACCAGCATGTCAATGTGTGGCAAAGGAAAGTCATCATTTGGACTTGCTTTGTTCAGATCCCTGTAGTCTACACACATTCTGACATTTCCATCCTTTTTTGGAACTGGTACTATGTTGGCTAGCCATTGAGGATATTCGGATATAGCGAGGAAACCCGTGTCAATCTGTTTCTGTACTTTTTCTTTGATTTTGATGGCCATGTCTGGATGAGTCCGTCTCAACCTCTATTTTACTGGCGGACATTCTGATCTTAACGGTAGATGATGTTCCATGATGCTGGTATCCAACCCTGGCATGTCCTGATAGGACCAAGCGAATACATCGGGAAACTCTTTGAGAAGCTTTATCAAACTTTCTTTGACAGTCGGACTGAGCAGGGCTCCAATCTTGACTTCTTTTCTCTCTTCCTCTGAGCCCAAGTTGACCGTTTCCAACGGCTCTTTGTGAGGTTCAATGGACCTTTCCTCTTGTCTGAGTAATCGGGAGATCTCCTCTGGAATTTCTTCGTCATCTTCTTCTTCAGCCTCAAATACAGGGAATTCAAAGTTGGGAGAAGGCATTGGATCGTATGTTTCAATGGGGTTTAAAACAAGCAATCTGCATGACGTGATGATTTGTTTTAGAAGAGATAGAGAGAAATGCAAGAGTGTGTGCAATGTATTTTCTGAAAAATGCTTGTTTTTATTATTTGAATTGTTTTTTAGGATTACCATTTTCTGAAAAAGCGAAAAAAGAAAACAACAATAAATCCGGAAATTACAGAACGACGTTATTTTATTTATGATTTTGTCGATTCTTGAAACTACAGCCCTATAAAACAAAACTCTGTCGCTTTGGACAAAGCGAAGAGGGACATTTACAGAAAGTTATCCCTATCAAAACATCCGTTTCACCTGGGCAAGGTGAAAGGTTAAGATAAAGACAACAATTACTTTGACTTATGGATGACTTTCGGAACGTTGACAGCAACCTATTGGCGACGAACTCCTCGGTGAATCACAAAGTCGGGTACCTTCTTTCTTGGTTTGTCCTCAGAAATGACGATGAGTTCTGGCGGAGCAGGTTCGTTGGAATCTGTCTCCCAGGCAGAGTTGTCGTAGGGGGATTCTTTAATTGTATCTTGCACAGTGTTTGGACTCTCAGGTATATCTTCCCATCCAGTTGGCTAGATGTCCTCGAGCCTGATACGAGAGCTTTCAGGAGCGGTGTACTTGACCAGGAAGTCGTACTTACCACTCAGTTGTCCTAAGGTGTCCCACACTTCTTTGGAACTGGAGGAGTCATCCCTTTCGATGAGGTTAACCTCAGGAAATGCGTAGTTGATGAACTCTTGTCCCGCAATCTTTGCAAATTCATCGTTGTGCTGGATATTTTTTGAATGCCCTGAGTTATGATCCCATGATTCAGTGGGGACGCAGGTATTCTTTTAAATGATGCTCAGTTGATATGCATCGTTGGGATGATTCTTTTGCCCCAAGTCTCCTGGGTACGGCTGCCAGATAGGCAGGCCATCCATTGGGAAATAATAGTCGTGGTCAAAGTTGTCTTTCATTAGAGTGTCCTCCTCTAATGAATTTGGTGGAGCACGGCATCCTTCCAGATCACAATCTCCAAATATCATTTTGACATCTGACCTCGGTATATATCTCGGACCCTGCGTGCAGAAACAGAATGGTGTAGGTGCTTCTTCCTGAGACATATAGTCGTCCTCGTTGAGATAGGACTTCCATTCTTCATCTATATCGGAGGAACTTCCCTCGTTGATGGTATGTACTTCTTGAGACACTGGGTGAAGGAAACCTCCACTATGGAAGAAGTTCTGAATGGGATGAAGACTTTCATCGTTAGTAGTTGTCTGGGCACAGGTTGAAGAAAAACCAAGACCCTTCTTCGCTTTGTTATCAGTAGGAATGACAAGTTGTCCCCATCCTTTTGTATTGTTATTTTTGATCGCCTCGAGAGCACCTTTGTACGAGGAAATCGATGTTTCTCTTTCTGATTGATTGTCGTTGCTCACCGAAAGTGCTTGTAACTGGGTTCCAACAACCTCCTCTGGTTCTACACAAGTGGACGACAATAAGTTACTCACGATCAAGGCTTGTTCTCCACATACTGTGACTAGTTGGTCATTCTTGACGAACTTCAGCTTCTGGTGAAGTGTCGAAGTGACTGCCCTAGCCTCGTGTATCCAAGGTCTTCCCAACAAATAGTTGTATGTTGCTCGGATGTCCATGACCTGGAAAGTGACTAGGAAAGTGTGAGGACCGATAGTTATGGGAAGGTCGACTTCGCTGATACCTGTTTTCTGGGATCCGTCAAATGCTTTGAGGGTGACCTCACTGCCTCTCATCGAAGATCCTCGGTATGATAATCGCATTAATGTAGACTTCGGCATTACATTTAGAGTTGATCTGGTGTCTACCATTACGCTGGCTAACGCATCGTCCTGGCATTTGACTGTAATATTGAGCGCCATGTTGTGACTTTTGCCTTCTTCTGGCAATTCCTCATCACTAAACCCCAAGTTGTTGCAGGAAGTGATGTTAGAAACGATGCTATCGAACTGTCGTATTGTTACATCCTGTTCCACAAAGGCTTGCTCTAAGACTTTCTGTAGAGCCTCCCTGTGAGCTTCGGAACTGAGTAAAATTGATAGCACTGAGATTTTTGAAGGAGTTTGCAATAGTTGATCAACAATGTTGTATTCACTCTTCTGAATGAGCTTCAGCATCTCATCATTGTTCTTTGAATGGTCGGGATCGAAGGATTGACCGACTGGTTGATCGGGAATTTCTGTCTGAGGTTCCTTTTCTCTGGTAGGTTCTCCAACTCCTCGGTTGAAGATTCGACTGCTCCGTGTTACTCGACTGATGTTTGTAATATTCACGACGGAGGGTAATGGAATTTCCTTTCCATTCTCAATTGTTGTTGCACCGTATTTGTAAGGGATAGCCTTAGTTGATTCATATGGTAATGTTCCTGGTAGATAGATAACTATAGGAGCCTTCTGGTTCTTCTGACCATTGTAAGTAATCTCAATCAGTTCCTGGTTGGGAACTTTTGATTCGTCAAGTAGAGGGATGATGGTACAAACATCCCTGGTCCTTTTATGATCAGAGATTACGACAACGTCCTTGATTTGATCAGTGAAATAGTCTGTCATCGAATTGGTTGACCCAGAACTTGGACACAGTCGAACCTCTTTGTGATCCAACTGACTCTGAAGGGTTGCTCGCACGAGGTAACATCCTTTATTATCTTCAGAGCAAACTCTACAGCGTTCATAGTTGTGTGGTGGCACCTGGCCACGTCTGCTTTGTATGTAGTGTAACCTCACTAGATTTGTTTCCATTGATCGAACATCCAGACTTTGATGCATAGTAGGGTTCCCATTAATCATACTGACTTGTTGTGTGTCTTTGTCTAAATAGATCAGAAGCCACTAGTGGTTCAACAAGTGTTGCAAATTTCTCTGAACGAGAGAGCATCCCTGGTCGTTCTCACGGCATACTGTATAGTTCTGATAATTATGCGAAGTCAGAAAACCGAGCTGGACCTGCTTAGCATGTAACTCCACCAAGTTGGTATTCATCAAGAGAATATCAAAGATTTGAATCATATTCACTTGATACTGATTTCTATTGCGGTAATCCTGAATCCATCCAAGATCCATCTGATGTTGGAGGGTCTCTTGTACAAAAGAGCATCCCTGATTGTTTACCGAGCAGATCAGACAGGAATCGTAATCATGCCGTGGTAGATTATGATTTTGGCTTTGCCTGGAGTGCATTGCCACGAAGTTGACATTCATCGCCAGGATATTGTGGTTTTGAATGATGTTGGAATTCGTATAAGCCATGTTGACTTCACGAGTTCGGTGCTCTTGGATCCATCCAAGATCCAATTGTTCCTGTAGAGCTTATTGCACCACAGAACATCCTTGATTGTTCTTAGAGCAGATATCACATTGATGATAGTTATGAGACGATACATGCCCGTATCCGCTCTGTCTGCGATGCATTTTGACCAGGTTGGCCCTCAATAAGATTACATCATGAATTTGATAGCTGTGGTTAGATTCTCCCTCTATCAAATTTACTGCAGCTTTCTCATGTTGAGGCAGCGAGTTTGTCTGAACATTTGGATTCGTATCCTTGAAGGATTAGACCCCGCTCCTAACAACTTTCTGTATATCGAATTTGAAGCTGAGACAATTTTCTATGTTATGCCCCGGTCCTTCTTGGTGGTAAGGGCAAGTCTGATCCGCTTTGAACCAAAAAGGCAGATTTTCCGATATTGTAAGAGGAGACCTGGTTTGGACATACCCCTTGACCAGTAATAATGGAAACAATTCGGCGTACAACATCGGTATAGGCTGTTGTTTCCTTTGCTGATATTGTTGTTGATTCAGTTTGCTCTGAGCAACCTGAGGTTGATACGTAGGAACAGGCGCAGGGTTGATTGCAAGAGTTACATCTGCTACTGGTTGGTACCGTCGCCTTTTCTTTTCGAGAGAGATATTACCAATATCTTGCTCTTTTTTCTTAGGGAGAGCACTACCGTATCTTTTGGTACTACTTGATGGTCCAACGTCTTTAACTAAACGTCCTTCTAGGACTGCTTCCTCAAGACGAACTCCATGCCTACCATCTCAGTAAAGTCACTGGGCGCACGGGTGACCATTCTATCGTAGTAAAATGAGCTCAAGGTTTTCAAAAAGATCTTTGTCATCTCTTTTTCCTCAAGAGGTGGACAAATCTGGGCTGCAATTTCACGCCATCTCTGAGCATACTCCTTAAAGGTTTCCTTATCCTTCTGCGACATGGCTCTGAGTTGATCTCTGTCCGGTGCCATGTCCAGGTTATACTTATAATGTTGAACGAAGTCAGCGCCAAGATCTCGGAAAGTGGCAATCTTAGTGCGGTTTAATCCCATGTACCATTTGAGTGCGGCACAAGTTAAACTATCTTGAAAGTAGTGGATCAGTAGCTGTTGGTTCTCTGTCTGAGTTGACATTCTCCGAGCGTAGATCACCAAATGGCTTTGAGGGCAAGAGTTACCCTTGTATTTTTCAAATTCGGGCACCTTTAATTTGTGCGGAACTTTCACATTGGGGACCAAACAAAGGTCTGCGGCGTCCTTTCCAAACAGATACTGGTCGCGAATGGCTTGTAGTTCTTTCTGCATCTCCAGGAACTGTTCCTGGAATTCCCTCATTCTCTCGTCCATACTTTCATTTCCACCAGACGGTATATGTGGAATCTGCCCTTCCGGGATAGTGTGTACCACGGGTTATGGTATAGTCATCATGGCAGTGACTCTTGGTACTTCCCTCTCCCGAAGTTTGTAACCTTTAGGAGTTGCTGTCATGCCCCCGGCATCTTCGCTTTCCCGAAGTTTGTAACCTTCAGGCCCAGCGGCTCCTGCTGCAGTTTCCGGATCTTCCGTGATCGGCGAAATATATCCTTCCAGGATATAGTTGAGTGGCATTCCCCAGGGACGATCTTTAGACATGGTATATCGAGGATCATACTTTTCCACTATGGGCGTAGATGTGATCTCTGAGATCACAGTCCTTTGTTGTTGCATCTGAGCTGCTACCAGAGCTTGCATATCGGTGTGAAGCTTTCTCAAATCCTCTTTCAGAGCGTCGAGTTCTTCTCTCAACTCCATGTTCTCTTCCTTGAGATCATTCATTTTCTTTTGTTGACTGGCCCGAGTATTGTACGAATGAGACAGTTTGACTCTAGAATCGAGACACAAACGTGAGATTCGCAGAGAAGAATACTTTTCGTGAGAATGATGAATGATATGCAATGATTATATTAATTATTTTTTTTAATCAAAATAAACTTCGACAATTGGATTGCAAATATCAAACAGTGGGGAAACCCCGTTTTATTGAATTCAGAATGGAAATACAGTAATTTACATAGTGCAGTAAAAGGAAATGTCTAAGCTAATGGATCCTGAGTCCTCTCTGAGGAGGGCTCATGTGCTGGTTCTGGTATTTTCCTTTTCTTTGACCGGGGCTCTCGAGCCGTTGTCGGGTTGTCATTCCTTTGCCAAGTGAAAGGAGCGAGCAAATTCCTTTGGTCATCTTGGTTTTCTACAGCATGTTGCTCTAAAATCTCAATCAGAGCATCTTTTTCTTTTAACAGTTGCTGCATTTTCTTACACTCCACACTGAGAATATGGTACTTGTTCTTCCAAGACTTCTTCTCCTGTTGAACTCTGTTGAGAGTAACCTGAAGCTTTTCCGTATCAGACATAAAATAAAGGACATGGTCCCTTAACGGAAGAACTTCTTGACGAGGGTAAGGCATCCTCAGTTTGAGAGCTCTAGTTTGTACCCAGTGGAGATAAGGTTCCACAGAGACACAGTCTGGTTTTCCTAGAGACTCTCTTCCTTTCCTATGAACACGTTTCCAGGCATACACTATTTCTGTCTTTAGTGCTCTGTCATTTTCTCCTTACTTGGAAGAAAAGACCTTCCAGATGAGCATTACGCGGGACATGCCTCATCGGGTATCCAAATTGACGACGAACTAAAATTGGATGATAGTTGATTCTTCCTTTAATTCCTACGAGGGATACATTAGGGAAGTTTCCACAACGGTCAATGATTCTGATCCCGTCATAGATTCGATTGTAACAATCGATGTCAGAGTTGGTAAGAGACATATTCTCTGCGACTAACGTAAAGTATTCTTAGGATCCCAAAATGCAGCAGACTTAGGCAAGTGGGAAACGAACCATTTGTATAGTAGGGGTACAAGCAGGTGATCATTCCTCCGCTGTACAAATTCCTTAAATGTACAGAATGATAAGCATTTGCGAGTAAGGTCGGTACAGGGTTTCTAATCAAAAATATCTTAATGGCATTGATATCTACGAAGTTATAGATGTTGGGAAACAAAAATAACCCGTAGGTGAGCAAAACAAAGGTGCTCTCGAAAGCGGCTATGTTCCCTATACTAGCAAAGTACAGGGCTTTCTTTATCAAAAATTGGGCTGGCAAACCTTGGATTCCACCCTTAGTGGTCATGTGAGTCCTGACTTCTGACTCGTCCAAATAAATTGCTCTTGCAATGGTTTGATCCTTCGGAATTTCTTCCAGTTCAGAAAAGGGAGCTAGGTCAGTGATAGGTAAATTAGTCAGGTGAGAGTACTCCTCTAGTGTTGGTGCCAGCTGATAATTCGGGAATGTGAAACAGTGATAGACTGGATCATAAAACTGAATGAGCATAGCCAGTACTCCTTCAATTACATGGACCCTTAGCAGAGACAGTAGTCCTCCGTACTTAGCTCTAAAAGCATCAGGGTTGGTGATCATCCTCGTCAAACCTCTCAAATCCTCTAATTTTGGAACCTTGAAGGTGTACTTGTGAGTCTTCCTTCTACTGAAATCCATAACGCAATCTCTTTCTCTGACATTTGCAATCATTGTCTTAGTTTAATTTGAAAAAGAGAGACTAGAAGAGAAATTTTTCTTTGTTTAATGTTTTTTTAACGAAATGAATGCATGAGTGCAGCGCACAAAAACATAGAAAAAACATGGGGTCAAAGGTTCGGTGTCATGAAGTCATGGCTCTACCCATCCCCAAAGGTTATACTGGTGGTTTTTTGTACCTGTCGTCAAAATCATTGACCCCTCTTAGGATAACAACAGCACGCTGGAATCACCCGAGCGAGCTGATGTATCTTAGAGTAATCTCAAATGAGGGTAGTATCACGTGACAACTATTTCCGATAGCTTCCGCACTACAAAATGGTTTCAGTCTACTAAAATCCTCAGCTTCTCAGATAACCCAATCGAACAATCTGCTTTCAACAACCGAAGTCGTATAGGCATTGAATCCGCAAAGGGTATCTCCACTATTTCGATGGTCGACCGGGACCTCTTATTTGGGAGTCACTCCCTATAAGACTACCCGTCTAGTGTCATCACTTATCTTAGGTGTATACTCAATCTTTCCAGATGCGACATCACTCGCAGTCCCATTAGCAGAAAAATAAACACGGATATCAATTAGGAAAAGCGATATATATATTTATTCCTAAAACTAACATCCTAGACCTCTTAAGAGCTATAGCCTATAATCCTATACAGTTCATGACTCCCCAGCAGAGTCGCCATTTTACTCTAGCGAGCGATTTTTGTCGGTGACGAGACCACCTTATCGCTGAAGTTTGGGTTTTCTCCTCGAGGAGAAAGGGTGCTACTTTCTGATTTCTTATTTATCCCATGAAGCTGGAAGGGAAAGGGAAGGTATCTAAAACTAACCTTGCACATGAATGTTTAACTAAACAAACGCTTTAAAAGAGATTGGGGGGTCCGAGGTCAGGTTATACAATGGTAGTTGTCAATTATCCATCCTATATGTGGTTATCCACAGGATATTAGCTTTAGGTTTCGCTTTGTAATTGATAGTGTTTATCTGCTGATGGGTTGGGAAAGTTTCTTGGGAAAGTGTGACAGGGAGAGTGAGTTTTGTTTATGTTTTTCGTAAGGTACTGGACCTAAGTTTTGATTGATGTGAAGGTACTGGACCTAGATTTTTTTATTGGTATGCTCGCTAAGATTTCGTAATCTTATGCCTACGTATTCCCGTTTAAACGAAACAGGGAAATCAGAGCAATCGTAGTTCCTCCTATTCTAAGGGAGGAAAATGAGGTTTTGGTGTCTTGTTCAAAGCCCAAGATTGAAGCTAAAAGGGTATTGAGAGGGAATTTGTCATCTCTAAAGAGAGATGGTTGAATTTTGTGTGCCTTGAATAAAGCACAAGGTTGATGCTAAAAGGTTAATTGATTTGGCTATGGGATTTCTTTATACAAAGCCTAAGAGAAGGCTAGATGAGACCGACTCATCAAGAGAGTGTTTTATCTGTCTTGTACAAAGCCCAAGATTGAGGCTAAAAAAGAGACTGACTCTTTAGGGATATCATTATACAAAGCCTAAGAGGAGGCTAAAAACGGGTCTTGACTTCGTCGGAGAGGTTTATACGTGTCTTGTACAAAGCCCAAGATTGAGGCTAAAACGAGTTTGACTCTTGCTGGAGGGTATTATCTGTCTTGTACAAAGCCCAAGATTGAGGCTAAAACGGGAAATTTAACTGACTTTGGTGAGGATGTGTCTTGTACAAAGCCCAAGATTGAGGCTGCAATGAGTTTGACTCTGCTTAGGGAAATTATTCCTCAAAAGCCTAAACGAAGGCTGGGAGGAAATAACTTGGTTGGGGAAGATTTTTGTCCCCAGTTTAAGAGATGGAAATTTATGTCTTGTATAAAGCCCAAGATTGAGGCTAAAGAGTTCTGACTCGACAAGAGAGTGCTTTTATCTGTCTCATACAAAGCCCGAGATCGAGGCTAAAAAAGGCTGACTCAACAAGAGAGTCTGAAAAGTGATTGACTCAACAAGAGAGTCTGAGAGTTGGTTGACTCAACAAGAGAGTCTCTTATACTCAACAAGAGAGTCTGAAAAGTGACTGACTCAACAAGAGAGTCTGAAAAGGTGATTGACTCCACAAGAGAGTCTGAAAGTTGATTGACTCAATAAGAGAGTCTTTTATACTCAACAAGAGAGTGATTTGATGTCTCGTACGAAGCCCGAGATTGAGGCAAAAAGGGTCTTAACTCAACAAGAGAGTCTGAAAAGGTTAGCTCCGCTTGGGAGAATCATTTGTACAAAGCCCAAGAGGAGGTTGACTTCCCTGAGGAAAGATCATTATACAAAGCCTAAAAGGAGGCTATCTTTTGCCGGGGATAATTGAGATCCCCAGGCAGGTCCAAGTGGGGATACAACTCTTGCTGAGGGTTACAGAAGAGTTGAGATGTCAGATACCCTGAGGTTCTGATTTGGTATAGTGTTGACCCTGGTCGGGGAACTCTCATGAGAGAGGCTGGGTTTCTGCTGGAGATCGATCCAGAATGCCCGGGGTTTCTTCCTATGGTTGTAAGGAACTTGAGAATGTCTTTGAGACTCAAGGGGATTTAGACTATCCAAGTCTGCTGGTGTGGAAGAGTTTTATCTTTTGTATGATGGGAGGAGGCAAAGGCATTAAGGGATGAGAATCAACCCTAAAGTGGGCTGAGGTCTGACACTGGAAAGACTGCTCTAGCAAAGGATGAGTAAGTTTTGTCTTATACCTTTAAGAGGTCATCAAGGTCCATGTATTAAGCCCAAGAGAAGGCATGAGAACTTCTAAGAAGCCGAAGGGTCCTTGTACAATGCCCAAGAGGAGGCAAGGATACTTTTAGGAAGCCTGTGGGTCCCCAAACCAAGAGAAATTCAAGAAATACAATTCACAGAGAAGAAATCATTCCAGGAAAGTTCGAGGGTTTGGAAGAAACTCAAGAGATGTTATTCACAGAGAATAGATCAACTCCGAGGAGTAGAATTTCTTTGACAATTTCTAAGGGTGACAGTCTGAGAAAAGGTTCACCGAGAATACTGCCTTTCTCTTTGTTCCATATTGTTTAACCCCAAGGATAGGGAAGACTATATCTAGAAATTCTATTGGGATCTAGTTTTGTTTGAATTTAAGAGTGACCAACATGGCTTTACCTAGTTCTAGACCTAGTTGTCGGGGAAAACTCTAAATAACTATACTAGTATATATACAGTTGATATATGACAAGTATTTTAAAAGGTATGAAAGAAGACTAACCATGCACAGCTTCCCACAATACAGTTATATATATTTAACGTATATTTAAAAGAATGAAAGAAGACTAACCATGTGCTGCTTCCCACAATACAATTATATATATTAAAGCGAGTAAATAAAAGCTGTTAAAACTTACAGGTGAGCGAGCTTCCATGTTGTATTGTTAGTTGTTTAGAGAAATTAAAGAAACTTTTGATAACAACTGTATATTTGAACCTAAATCAAAAGGGAGTTGTTTGTGAAAAATTGTTGGGGCATATACTCAAGGAGAGGCCCAAGGTTTGAACAGTGATTGTACTGTTGTTTTGAATATCGTATCGGGACTTATACAACGACGGCCCAAAAAGTTTTGGTCAAAAGGGGATTGGGTCTTACACTCTATTAGAGGCCCAAAGAGTTTGAAAATGAATAAATATGGGTCTTATAGCTCAAGGAGAAGCCCAGTTGATTTTGTTAAAAAGGCGACGATCGCGCCGAACGTTTGAAAATATACAGGGGGACTTATACAATGTGTGAGGCCCAAAAAGGTATTATTTACAAAGGGGTGGGACTTACACTCTATCAAGAGGCCCAAAGAGTATTTAAAGAAAAGAAATGGGACTTATAGCTCGAGGAGACGCCCAGATGATTATTTGTTTGAAAATGGCGATCGCGCCGAGGTTTACAGTGGGTCTTATACGATGACCGAGGCCCAAATTATTTTGGTTTTCAAAAGGGGTTGGGTCTTACACTCTATTTGAGGCCCAAAATTTTGAAAAAGATTTGTTAGGGTGAAAATCGAAGAAACCCTAATTTCATTTTCTTTTAAAAGTAATCCTTTTAATAAAAATGAATAAAATGACAAAAATACCAAATAAGTCTAAATAAACTACTTGTGATTTTTGGTTAAGGTTTGAAAAATGAGGTTTTAATCATAAGATGATTTAGGACTCATTTGATTTTGATTTTCAAGACGAATATTCATTTTTAAAAGGTTTAAAAATAATAAAAATGAATTTATTTACAAAAATACCAACTATATTAAATAAATATTATAAATTTGATTTTTTGTGGAATAAAATATTTCAACATTTTTGTGATTTTTTACAAAAAGAACCACTCAAAAATAATTAAAATTGAGAGAGTTATTAATTTTCCAAGTAATTTAAAAAATAATATGAAAAATAATAAAAATGGAATAAGTGATAAAAAAGAGGTCTGGGCGAGGGGGATTCGAACCCCAGACGTCTCGCTTGCCAATACTCACAAACCAGCTGATCAACCACTGGGGCACAATGCCAATTCATTAAACATATGGCAAATGAAAAATATATAGAGAACTTGGTTTGAAAACCTGAAGAATGGCGCCATGGCCATCTTCTTCCTTGGGCCAGATGCGTGAAGCTCTCTATCTCACTCGTTTCTCAACCATTTGACACGATTCAAACAACAAATTCCTGCGTTTTTTAGCAAGGAACATGATGGCAATATTTGATTTCATTTATTTTCAGTGTGTAGCAAGTTACATCAACATGAGTGTATGAACCCTAATTTTGCAAAAGCAATCGTGCATACATGTTTGTGAGTGTTATGGTCAAATTTTTTTAGGGGAAACACTCAACATATGATGATAAGCAATTGGCAAAAGTATCATGCGATGAAATATGCATGGATTATGTTATGAGAGTTTGAGGCTTACCTTGCTGCAAGAAGAATTAGAACTCTGCACAAAGTGTGTTCCAGAAGTAATTTGATGACCTCTACAGCTTCAATGGATGTTATGAAGTGGATTTCAAGCCTTAGAACACTTTGAAAATCTTTGGATCAAGTTGTGGTATCCCAACTGCATAATGGCTAGGTTGAAGATTGAGATTTTGATTCAGGTGTTTCAAAAGTGGTTTAGGTGTTTGGACAGCTTCTATACATCATATGTGATGTGTTAGAAGTGATGCTTTGAGTTGCTTGGCTCTGCAACTCAAAACCCGATAGCACTTGCTCAAGAACAAAGAAATATGGCACTTAAGGAGAGAATGAGAGAAAGCAATGTTGTAGGCTGCTTTGGGGTGATTTGAATTATCAGTTAGGACCTCTATTTATAGTGGAGGAGTTGTGTTGAAGTGGTTCTATTGAAGCTCAGAAGATAAGGCCATAGTTCAATGGTCTTGGCTTGGCATAAATGCCTCTTGCACTAGGTGTAACAGCTGCCCCAAATAGATCAGCTATGTATTGACTGATTCCACATTCCTCAGTCATTTTAATTGTTGTTTAATCATAGAACTTGACTGAGGAGAGTGAGAATATTGAAAGTGCACTATTCCACATTAATTCCCTTTGAATTCAAGGCATATATGCCAAAAACTCATCAATTCTCAAGGACAAGCTCTTGGCATTTCAGTCCAAGTTTGTTGGTTGGATCAGATGCATTGTGATCAGATTGGATGAACTTGGCATAGTGATCCTTGGCTTTGACTCATAAATCGTGTAAAGCAAGAAAACATGCAAACTAGTTTTTTCATGACAGCCTTGCCATGGTGTTTTGCAGCAGCCATAACTCTTGGCTCAAGCTGAGTTGTTTCATGCCAATAAGTTCCTTGGCTTGTAGGAAATAAGGACAACAACTTTGATGTTTACATCTTGAATTGATTCAGCCTAAAACTATGTGAAACAGCCCTCCAAGTTTTGGTGTTTCACTTGAAATCTGCCTAGAGCAGAATTTTTCTAAGTGTTGTAAAAAGATGCATTTTCATGTTTTTAGTGATTTTGATCCAATCATAACTTGAAATCTATGAGGAATTGGAATGAGGTGTAGTTGACACTTTTGAAGTATGCCATGAGAGCTACAAATCCATCTTTGGACCATCCAAAATGGTTGCTTGGATCTCAAGTTATGATCCTTGGAAGTTGGTACCCTAGCCACTTTGTTCCATAACTCAGAAAAATTCTAAGTTTTTTATGGTTACCCCTTTTACAAGTTATCCCACTTTCTTTGATTTTTCTTGATGAATGATGATTCAAATCACATATTATCATTGTTTTAGGGTTAAGGAACCATAAATGTGAAAAATCTCAAAAAGTCAAACTTGACTTTTGTGCATAGTTGACTTTTTATCAGATGAATTTCGAACTGTGCGATCCTTGGTGAAATCAAGTCCTTGACCTAAATCTAACTTGATGGATATGTTCCATAGGTGTTATAGGGCATATTGAATCATGTCTCAGGGTTTGGGAGCATGTCTTGGTCAAAAGTCAAAGGTACAGTTGACTTTTTCTTCAAAACCCTAATGGTGGTCCAGATGAAATTGAAACTTGTAGATCAAGCTTCTTGGATCAATCCATTATTGTAAATGGATCTATGTGGTTTATTAGAGACCCTCAAATCATGTCTTGAGGTCTTGGCTCATGTTTTGTCCCAAAAGTCAACTTAGGGGTGAATTAGGTCAAGAAACCCTAATTCTTGATTTTTTGTGAAGGCATCCCCTGAGACTAAATTGACTTGGTGATTGGGTCCATGAGGTCCCTTGGAGTATCTGGAGTTATATTTTGAAGCATTGGCTCATGCCCAGATGAATATTTTCATCTGGAGGCCCTGGTCGACCAAAACCCTAATTTGGTGACACTGGCGATCCCGAGGCTTAATCCACTTGGAATGCTGCAACCTTGTGCCTGATTCTTGATGTGGGAGTCCTCTTGACCCTTTATGGATGTTTGAGAGGTTAGACAAGTTGAAGATCGTGTCATTTCTTGATTGATCCTTTGTCTAAGCTCGAAGAGGGCTTAAAACCCTAATTCTTAATTGTAGTGAATGCTCAACAATCCTTAAGGAGACTGGTGAGGCATGAAGGTACATCCATATTGTGATGATGATTTGCACAATGATCGAAAATCTTAGCGGTCAAAATTTGGGATATGACACCAAGACGCTGATCAAGTTGTTCATCAAGTTCGATAGGGAAATCTGTTGGAAGAAAATAACCTGGCAACCATTGTCGAAAGGATAATGGCAAAAAATGGCGTGAACATAGGCTTTCAAAGGCCAAATTATACGTCTCCTCTATCAGAATATATGTTGCAGACTGAACTAGCAAGGGGATGGAAAGTCCCTAAGTTCACCAAATTTGTTGGTGATACTAATGATTCTACCGTCGAGCATATTGCCTGATATTTGACTAAGGTGGAATATATAACCAATAATTAGAACCTAAGGATGAGATACTTTCCTAGTTCTCTCACAAAAAATGCCTTTACTTGGTTCACTACCCTTCCTGCCTATTCCATCAATGATTGGACTCGATTGGAGAGGTTGTTCCATAAGAAAATTTACATGGGACAATCTAAGATTAGTTTGAAGGAATTGTAGAGTGTGAAGCGAAAGTTTACTGAATCAATCGATGATTAATTAAATCGATTCCTATTGTTAAAGACAAGGTGTTTCACTCAAGTACCAAAACACGAACTAGTCGAAATGGCCGCTGGGGGATTAGATTATTCAATTAGAAAGAAATTAGATATGCGATATCTGAGAGATATGGCTCAGTTAGCAGATAGAGTTTGACAGGTCTAAAGGTTAAAGGCAGAGAAAGCCAAAGTAGACAAGGATAAGAAGGAGTGTGTGGCCTACATCATTATGGAAGATGAAGGTGAGAAAAATACACTAGAAGGGGGGTTAAATTGTGTTTTTCGTTTCTTAACTTTGCCTCTGATCAGAGTTCAGAATCTAAACTGATGTTCAGGTTCTTATTAATACGTTGCAGTGGAATGTTAACATAAGTAAATAAAAGATAAAGAACACACAGATTTATCCTGGTTCCTCCCAAGTGAGAGTAGTCCAGTCCCCTTGCAGCGCAAGAGAATTTTCACTATAATCAAATCATGATTACAATTGCTTATGTACTTAAGCATAAGACTTTTCTTTTCTTAGACCATCAGCCCGAGACTTCCTTGCTTAGACCCTCAACCCAAGACTTCCTGCTTAAACCCCTTAGGTTCAAGACTTCCTTACTCAAGCCCCTCAGGATCAAGACTTCTGCTCAGACCCTCGATCCAAGACTTCCCTGCTTAGATTCCACGAATCCATGACTTCTGCTTAAATCCCATGGATTTAAGACTTATGCTCATACCCTTCAGGTACAAGACTTCTTTGATTAGATTCCACAAATCCAAGACTTCCTTACTCACGTTCCAGGAACCCAAGACTTCTGCTAATACTCTTAAGTAGAAGACTTATGCTCAGACTCACAGTCTAAGACTTTGTTCTCAATCAACAATTGATCAAGACTTTCAATGCTCTAGCACACAGCAGGAGACTTACTTGGCTCAAGCTTTTCAGCAAGAGACTTTGATGCTCAAGAACATAGAAAGAGACTTATCTAAACTACTAAATAATTGTAGAGACAAATTTGGTTCATACCATGTATCCTCTAAAGTTTTGATGATAACAAAGTATTTGAAAAACAATTAGGATTTCTAACTAGCTGGTTCATGTGTGCAAAATTATATTTACTTGATGAAACTGGTTCTGACATGGAAGTGTCTATGGTTTGGTTACTTATAGTACACTTAAGAATCAGAAGCGTGTTATGGCTACCTCTGAAATTGAGTAGTGTCAACTCAAGCTCTATAAACATGGGACTTGAGAATTGTTGGCATTATCTTCAAAAGATTGTGTTGTACTTGTTTCAAAGAAGTGTTATCCAGAAAAAGGCCTTGTTCAATAGATAATTCTTTGTCAACGAGTTCCAACACCTGCTTTATTGGAAAAGAAGATGTACTAGAAGATTTAATCTGATTATAGCCGTTGAGGATGCTTCAATGACTATATTTCTTCAGCTGTAAAAGGAGCATAAGAACTGAAGATCAACTCAAGAGAATAACGCTGCAACTTCAACTGAAATATACACGCACTTCATTCATATTAGCTCAAGAAAAGTTAATCTGTTAAGAGTTCTTATTCTTGTATAGCTTAAGAATCCTTAGCTTTAAAGTGAGTTGTATTATATTTAAAACACCTCTAATTGACAATCAAGTGTGGTTGTAAGTTATTCCTTCTCTAAGCAGTCAGTTTAGATAAAAGTCTCTTGCCTTGGGCTTGAGTAGAGAAGTCTTGGATTCAAGGAATCTGAGCAAGAAGTCTTGGACCAAAGGTCTGAGCAGAGAAGTCTTAGGCAGAGGATCTAAGCAAGGAAGTCTTGAACCAGGAAGGGTTTAAGCAAGGAAAGACTTAGGATCTAAGGATCTAAGCAATGAAGTCTTAATCAGGTGCTGATTAAGTAAGGAAGTCTTAGGATGTAGGTCTGACCAGGGAAATTCGTATACTTGAAGGTATAATCAGTTGTAATCTGTTTGATTATAGTGGAAATCTCTTGCGAGGCAAGGGGATTGAACTACTCTTAGCTGGAGAGGAACCACTACAACTGTTGTGTGTTCTTTTCCCTTTTTAATTTACTTCTATTACATTATCTACTGCACTTGCTATCAGTTTCTGAACTCTGGTTTAGAATCTGAACTCTGGTTCAGAAGTATAAACAATTTGGCAAACACAATTCAACCCCCCTTCTTGTGTACTTTTCTCACATTCAGTTGGCATCATAGCAAGATCTGTACGTAACACTTAACAATGCTACAGTCAAAGATCCAACGAGAAAAATATGACTATTGAGGATCCTAATGCTAGTACCTCAAGAAGGGGATTTCGCTATGATTACAGTGGCTCTAAGAGAAACCATTACTCTGATAAGCCTCCTGTATTCAGTGATGATTCCACTGAGTTTGAATGGTGGAAAAGCAAGAAGTACGTGTATATCATTGTACTCGATGATGAGTTATGTGATATACTTGAAGATGGCATTGAGATCACTGTTGACAGCATTAGTATGGTATTTGACAGGAAAACTCCGACTTCAGCTCAAAAGAAAATTTATAGAAAACATCATAGAATCAGAGGTATTCTGGTTGATGCTCTACCACATGCTGAGTATTTGAAAATCATTGATAAGTTTTTTGCAAAGACTATCTTTGAATCTTTGTGCTCTACCTATGAAGGGAATTAACAAATTAGAGAAGCAAAAGCTAACTTATTGATACAAAAATACGAGCTGTTCAAAATGAAGGATGATGAGGATATTGAAACCATGTTCTCCAGGTTTCAGATTCTTGTATCAAGCCTTCAAGTGCTAAACAAGAGTTACTCTACATCAAATCATGTCAAAAAGATTCTGAGAAGTCTCCCTTTAAAGTTTAGACCTAAAGTAACAACTATTCAAGAAGCTAAAGACCTGAATGCACTGTCTCTTGAAAGTCTAATCAGCGATCTTCAAAGCCATGAGATGGAACTGAATAGAGATAAGTCTTCAAAGAAACTTAAATCTCTTTCCCTAAGATCTGCTTCTGAGAAATCTGGTGTAAAGTCCAAAAAGCTTTCAAAGAACAGTAAACCTGATAAAAATTCTGAAAAAGATTCTGATGGTAGATCTGATGATAATGATATGGCTTGCTTCATCAGAGGATTTTAGCAAATGGCCAGAAGGAACAGAAGATTTTCCAAAAGCAATAAGAGATCTAACTTCAAAGATTAAGATGAAGATAAGATCTGCTACAACTGCAACAAACTTGGTCACTTCAGATATTATTATCCTGATCTTCTAAAAGATAGTCATAAGAAAGGAAGTAATCAGAAAGAAAAATTCAGGAACAGATTCAAAAAGAAATTTATGGCAACATGGGAAGAACTGGATGATGAAGATTTAGAAAAAGAAGATGAAGCCAATCTTGCTTTGATGGCTAACTCATCAGAAGAGAAATTTTTAGAAACAGAACCTGAAGACGAATATGAGGTGTACTCTTACTCTAACTTCATTTTGAAAGAAGAATTAAAAGAAATCATCATATCTCAAAATGAATATTCCTCTCTAGGTAAGCATGATCTAACATTTCATAAGTTCATCACATCTGGCATTGTAGAACTAAAGTTGCATCTATGATTTATGGAGTTGGAAAAAATAATAGAGAAGGTTTAGGGTATGATGAAGGTTGTTCTAGTTTTAATATGTCATTGCATAAAGTACTTCCAAACTCTTGCTTCTCTAACATTTCTCAGACAATGTTAAGTAACTATTTTGTTCCTGCTGCTAATAATGTAAAATTTATGAACTTTACTGAACCTATTGATCTGAAGTTAAAAGGTATTGTAATATCATAACCTGATAATTCAGAAGCTCTGGTAACATCAGTATTCAAAACATCTGAATCACAGGCTAAGACCAGTTCGGTAACTAAGGATAAAAATATCTCTAGTCAATGTATTTGGAAATAGAAAGCTTGGAGTGAAGCTAAACCGTTTTACATGGCAAAAGGGAAAAATAGGAAAGAACCTGATAATACTAACATGAAAGGACCCATAAGCCTATGGGTACCTAAATCACAAATTATCTTTGCTGTAGATATGCCTAGAGGAAAGGATGGAAAACCAATCGTGGTACCTGGACAGTGACTGCTCACGACATATGACGGGAGAAAGGCATATGTTTCAAACCCTGAATCTTAAAGACAAAGGAAGTGTGGGTTTTGGAGGAGGTCATAAGGGAAAGATCATTGGTACATGTACCATTGGTAACTCTCAAACTCTCATTATTAAATTTTGGCTGGTAGATGGCTTAAAACATAATCTACTCAACATCAGTCAATTGTGTGATAGTGGTTGTGAAGTAATGTTTAATAAGAATTTATGTTCAGTTGTTAATGTTGACAAAACTATTATATTCAAAGGGGAAGGGAAATGTTTATAAAATTAATCTTTCTGAGTTAGCTGATCAGAAGGTGGTTTACCTAATGACAACGAGTGATGAGAAATGGATTTGGCACAAACGGTTAGTGTTATACCCTAATTTTTAACCCTAAGATCTCATTCTTTTTTTTGAATTTTGGTATACAAACAAGATCACAAGCTTGGTTGCTTTCTTTCCCTCTCATCTTTGTGTTTGCTTTTGCAGAGATCGTCAAGAACCTCTTTGTGTATCTTTTTCCTTTATGTTTATAGGCTTTAGTTTCACTAACTATTAATCAAAATACCAAAAATATGTCTTGTATCCTTTTGTTTCTTTGCAAGGTAGTGTGTTATATCAAGAACACCAAGCATGATTCATTAGCTAGGGTTTTGCTCCCTCAAGGTTAAAATATGGTCAACCATTGATTCTCAAGGGCTATCTCATCAAACCATGGCTTCTAATATCAAAGTACAAGGTTTCAAGCATCATTCAATCTCATTTTGATCAAAGATATCTCAAGGTTTAGTAGCTTGTCTACCAAGAAAGGTCAATGGTTCATGTGTTTATTACCATGCCTCCATCAATAAGTTGCCCCAAGCTTTGGTAAATTTAATCAAAGGACATTCAAGGACACATTATTTTTAGTTCATATGATTATCCATGTGCTTTTAAATGCAAAAAAAAGTCCAAGTTTACAAGATGATTCAAGGAAGTTTGACCTAAAAAGTCAACATTTCAAGTCAAAGTTCAAAAGATCACAACTCCTTCAATTCTCAACATTTTTGAATGCTTCTTTTTGCATATGACTCTTTTAAACATCCTCTTCAACTTATTTTTACATTACAAGAGACAATTATGCTTGGAGGATCATCAAAAGTTTGAAGACATTATAGTCAATTGTGGACTTAGTGAAATTTTACCTATTCTCAAGTTACTTTTTCTCAACTTTCAAGAATCACAACTTCTTCAATTTTCAACAATTCGAGCCCATTATTTTTTCACAATATCATTTGTGATACCCTCTACAAGATTGCTTCAATGGTCAAAGTCAATTTGTGCTTGGAAGGCCATGGAATTCATTGATACATTATAGGTCATTTTCAGCCATTTGGACTTGGAATTTTTCAAGTATGGTTTGCCAAATTTTTGTGCCAACTTCAACATGACATAAATTTTTGCTTAAGCATCCAAATGAAACCTTTCTTGGCACATTGTGATCTTTGTTATGATGTTAACAAGATGCAAAACGAATGGGATTAAAAAGCTACATGTACAAGATGCCCCATTGATGCAAACATGGCTACTTGGAACTGAAGTTTTCACCATGATCATGATTTTTATCTCAACCAAAACTTGTTTACATGCCAAATTACCATGAATTTTTGAGTTAAACATGATTGGTGAAGTTCCCTGAAGTTAATTGACTCCTAAAACGCATCATTTGGCTGAGTTCTGAAGCACATGGAGTCACATTTTTCTCACTTGGAGGGTGCACACGATTACACTGAATTCTGGATCATTCCACCCCTCTCAGTATTCCATCATCATATCCTATAAATAGAGACCTCATTTCAATCATTTCTCAAGCTTTTGATAGCCAAAAAACCCCTGCATCACTCTCAAATTTTCTTCATAAATTGAGCTATCATGTTTTGAATTCTAGCCTGTTTCAAACCTTTTTCTTGATTTAGTTAGCTCCATCGCACTTCTTTGAAGCTTCTGTAACAAGAATCAAGTTCCAAGAGTCCCTGAATCACTCCAACTAAATCCAGTTTTAGAGCTCCTCTTATCGTTTTTGGACAAGGTAGTTTGAGGCTCCATTTTCAATTAAACAAGTTACCACAATGTAGTCTTTTGCCTTCTAATTGTTTCCCCTAACCCAGCTGGTGTTGATTGTTTATATTCATCATTTAATTTTTGTTTTCGTGTTTTTCATTTTACTGAGTTTTCTCTGTAATTCCCTCTACTCTCTTTCAGTAAATGAAAATGGAGGATGAGGTTGAGTTCTAATTGATTAATTTCAAATGTGATCCTGTGTTGTTTTTCCATTAAATTCCACCATGCATGCACGCTTTTGGGTTGTTAGATCTGCCAGGTCAAATTAATGAAGCAGGTCCAACGCGCGTGGTTTTTTTGTCTTTCATTTTCTTTTTCTGATTTTCATTTTAATTGCATTTTCTTTCTAAAATTCATATTAATTTCATCTTTAATCCAAAAAAATCTAAAAACGATTTCTAAAATTCTCTTTTAATTTTTTTCATCTGATTTTATATTTTTCATATTTTATTTTCATCATTTTCTATTTTTCATGATTTTTCTTATTTTTGAAGCATTTTAAATAGTTTTATGTATTTTAAAATTTTCAAAATCTTTATATATCATTCTTGACTTGTTTCTGACTTGCATGAATTTTCTTGGTCATTTCTTATTTGATTTGAAGCATCATTTGCATTTTCATCCTTATTTTCATTTTAAAATTAATTTTGATGCATTTTAATTCATATTATTGCATTTTATATTTGTTTGACTTTTGTTGACTTCTGTTGGCCTTGGAGCTTGGTTAATTTGATCATAAGTTTCATCAAACTCAATGGATCTTGGGTGTTGATGGGGTGAAAATCCCAATCCACCAAAATTGATGATTGATTTTGATGATAACTTAATCATCACTTGGATCCAATTTGGTTTTGCTATCTTGTTTGATCCTCTCTTCTTCATCCCTTTCTTTTTCATTTTTCACCTTTCTTTTGATCAATTGGGGGATGTGTAGGTCATCTTGTTCATGAGATCTTGAGTGGTGTTTGATGAACTTTTATCATTTCAAATCTACCCTTTGATTGATCAATTGATTAATTTAGGTACTTTGAATTGATGCATAAGTTTGTCCTAAGCATCATGAAAGGTTGATTGATGTAATGGATCCATCTTTCCTTGACTTAGGTCTTGATCCACCCTGCTTTGACTTGTGCTACATGTTTTAGGAGTATGATCTTTATATCATATCTCTAACATGTATGGTACATAAATTGCTATTGACCGGCCTCCCATAGTATGATCTTCCTTTTAGATTGTGTTACGATTGCTTAACATAGCGCTAAATTTGTCCCTAATCAAAAAGTGATCATTTGGTCCAATTTTAGATATGGTTCATTTTTAGTTTAGATGTAATTCTCATATCTCCATAGTGTGTTTAATCTTTTCCACCTAAGAGAGCTAGTGGCATACTTGTTGATTTTATCCAAGTTGGAGCCCTTCTCAAAGGATGATACAAAGGTCCATTTTCACATACTTGTGGGTGATTAGTTGAAGTTTTCTCCTTAAAATGACAAGTTGTATTATCATTTAAAATGAATCATAACAAACCATTTTGTTATTTGTACCATAAATTATGAGGTTTTTATCCTCCATTGCACTTTGTGGGTACGTAGGCACGAGGCTCCAGAAGTCTTGTCAAACATAAAATTATTAAAAAATACTTATCTTTTCACTTCACCAATCTTTTGCAAACAACACCTTTTTAAGCCAAACGCTAGATTTTCAAGAGGTTCATATAGAGTACTATAGACGTTTTGGGTGCTAACACCTTCCATTTACGTAACCAACCCTCTTACCCTTGTCTCTGTTTTTATTAGTTTTTGTTTTAAAACTTCTTTGGGTTTTGTTCGTTCTTTTCCCCATTCCTTTGGAAAAATAAAAGTGCAGTGGCGACTCTTGTTTTGCGAGTTAAGTTAATCAATAGCTTAATCTCAAATTTTCCCGCTATAGTTAGGTCATGCTAACTAGAGATTAATCTCTAAACTTAACAAGCAAAAACTTGTTAAGGGGCTTCCAGATCTTGACTATCACTCAGATACTCTTTGTGGGGCATGCCAAGTTAGAAAGATTGTGAAAACCTTTTTTAAAACTAAAAACATTGTCTCTGCTTCTAGACCCTTAGAATTGTTTCACATTGATTTGTTTGGTCCTATTGGGACTGCTTCAATCAGTGGAAAGAAATATGGTTTGGTCATTATTGATGACTTCAGCAGATGGACTTAGGTAAAATTTTCTTCAATCTAAAAATGAAACATATGAAGTGTTTAGCATATTCTGCATTCAAGTGCAATTTGAAATTGAAGTAAAGATCTTAAAAGTTAGAAGTGATCATGGTGGAGAATTTGAAAATGAACCATTTGAATCATTTTGTGAAAGATATGGAATTATCCATGATTTCTCTTCTCCTAGAACCCCACAGCAAAATGAGGTTGTAGAAAGAAATAACATATCTTTACAAGAAATGGCAAGAACCATGATACATGAAAAAAAAACTTCCTAAGTACTTGTGGGCAGAAGCTGTTAATACATCTTGTTATATTCATAACAGAATCTATATTAGACTAATTATGAATAAAACAACGCATGAATTATTTAAAGGTAGAAGACCAAGTATCTCTTATTTTCATCAATTTGGATGTACTTGTTATATTTTGAACAATAAGGTCTACCTAAATAAATTTGATGCTAAACCTCAAAAGGGAATCTTTTGGGATACTCTGAACGCTCTAAAGCATACAGAGTGTACAACTCAGAAACTAGAATGGTTGAAGAATCTATGCACATTAAATTTAATGACAAGGTACTTGACTATGATAAGTCAGAGTCTATGGTTCATAATGATCATCTTGCAGGTATTCAAAACTCTGAAGAACAGCTTGTGGCATGTATTCCAAAGGAAAAGATTATAGATAATGATGTATCAGAATCTATTTCTATAACTAAGAGATACCAAAAACTGCAGAAACTGAAGCTACTCCAACTGGTCCTAGTGCTACTGATTCAGTGATTGTTCAGGATGGCTCTGAAGCCTCATTTCCACCTAAGAGAGACCATTTAAGTATAAAGCATTTCATCCAGAAGAACAAATCATTGGGAATAAAGATGAGCCATTGAGAACCAGATCTTCCCTCAAAAATTATCAATAAAATGCTTGGACTTATCTCATTGACATGGCCTACCTTTATTGATGATGCCTTATCTGATAATGGTTGGATAAAGGCAAATGCAAGATGAACTAAATCAGTTCCATATAAATGATGTGTGGGATCTTGTTCCAAGACCACAATTGAAAAACATCATTGGGACCAAATGGGTCTTTCGCAAAAAAATGAATGAACAAGGAGAAGTAGTACAAAACAATGTAAGACGTGTAGCTCAGGGCTACAGTCAGCAAGAAGGAATTGACTTCTTTGAAACCTTTACTCTTGTGGCAAGGTTAGAAGCAATTAGACTTCTTCTATCTTATGTTATCAACCAAAATATTGTATTCTATCAGATGGATGTGAAAAGTGTTTTTCTCAATGGAGTTATTACTAAAGAAGTGTATGACAGGAAACCTCTTGGATTTGAAGATCCAAACCATCCAGACTTTGTCTACAAGCTCAAGAAATCATTCTATGGACTCAAACAAGCTCCAAGAGCATGGTATGAGAGACTGAGTAATTTTCTGCTTAAGAATGGTTTTTCTAAACGCAAGGTTGACACTACACTACTTAGGAAAACTCTAGAAGAGGAAATCTTGATTGTTCAAATTTATGTTGATGACATAATTTTTGGTACCACTAATGCATCTCTTTGTCAAGATTTTTCTAAGATTATGTCGGCTGAATTTGAGATGAGCATGATGGGTGAATTAAAATACTTTCTTGGAATTCAAATTAATCAGAAGAAAGAGGGTATATACATTCATCAGTCAAAGTACACAAGAGAGCTCTTGAATAAGTTCAATCTTAATGAATGCAAAGTCATGGCAACTCCTATTCATCCAACCTGCAATTGATGAAGAATGTAGTGCTAAAGTGGATCCAACTAAATATCGAGGTATGATAGGTTCCTTACTCTATCTCACTGCTTCCAGACCAGATATTTTATTCAGTGTATGTCTGTGTGAAAGATTACAATCAGATCCTAGAGAAACTCATTTAACAGTCGTTAAGAGAATCTTTAGACATTTGAAAGGAACGACAAACCTTGGACTTCTTTATATGAAATCCTCATATTATGAGCTAGTTGGATTCTATGATGCTGACTATGCTGGTGATAGAATTAAGAGGAAATCCACTAGTGGAAACTGTCAATTCTTAGATGAAAACCTTATATCCTAGGCTAGTCAAAGACAAGCACTTATTTCTCTATCTACAGCAGAAGCAGGATACATCTCAGCTGTTAATTGTTGCACTCAACTACTGTGGATGAAATATCAACTAGAAGATTATCAAATTTGTGAAAATATTATTCCTATCTATTGTGATAACATTGCTGCTATTTGTCTAACCAAGAATTCAATTCAACATTCTAGAACTAAGCATATTGAAATCAAACAACATTTCATTAGAGATTATGTTCAGAAGGGGATAGTAGATATTCAGTTCATTGATACTGATCATCAGTGGGCTGATATATTTGCAAAACCCTTAGCTATTGTGAGATTTAACTTCATTCATAAAATTATGAACATGGTTTTCATTGATAATTCTTAGGGTCTGAATGGAGGGTCGTCTGGAAACTTAGATTCTGATAGTGCTCAATTGGAATATTGTATATCATTAAGTCTGAAAAAATTTCTATGCAAGGTCTATAAGTGTTGACTATAGAGTTTGTTGAATTTCTTCCATTCTTGATGGCTTAATTTTGAGCAGAAAATAAAAATTTTAATTCTATGCTTTGTGCTTTGAATTAACAATTGAACTAATCTTGAGTTATGATAAAATAAGAATCTTTGTCCTACACTCTGATATTTGAAGTTTTTATAGAAATATTGATTTGATATGACAGCTATTTCTGAAACTCTTTCTCTGGTTAAACTGTTAAAACCTCATACCAAGGCTAATCTCTCATTTATTTACATCTCAAGAAAAAGTACTCCAAGTATTCATCCTTGATTGTTGTGTTTCTTAGAAGTAACTATTTTCGAGACTGATGAGACATGTCTATCTCTCTTTTTCAAAATTTGTCCTGAAATTTGGTTCTTAAAAAGAGTGTACTGATAGAGATTCTGATTCATTTTTATTCAGACGCATTATTGTCCAAACATTTAACGCATACTTGCTTATAAATCAGCATTCTATGTGTTATGTTGCTACATGTGTGTTTCCCTTATTTGATAAGTTATCTTCTATATAAGATAATTTTGTGAAATCACTGTTCTCTAAACTAGAATTTCTTTTTAACATGTCTTCAAAAACCATTAAATGAGAGATTTGTGATCTATACATTCTGAAGGAATATACGATTAACTTCAATGAATTGACGGTGGTTAATTTCTCATGGATAATCTCAGATATTCATTTTTCAGAAATGGGATGAATATTTTGCAATGCTCAATGGACCAATCTATCAATATCTTGTGAAAGATTTTTTGGACAAATGCTCATGTTCATCAGAATGAGCTAGATGGTTGTCAAATTCTTTCTGTTGTCTATGGTTATCCTGTTGTGATTAACTCTAACATCATCTCTCAAGCAATATATTGTGAAGAAGATGGAGTTACTATTGAAAACTACGGGCATAACAATACGTTTATGAATCTTATGCACAACATCTATGATAAAGAAAGCCCTTCTACTCTTACTCCTATGGCAAAAGTATGGTACCAAATTATGGTATCCAATCTAAGGCCTAGAGAAAAGGGATCAGGATGGCTTTCTACTGATGATAAACATTTCATTATGTTCTTGGTCTCCAAAACTAAAATAAATCTTCCTCAAACTATGTTCAATCATCTGAAAGAAGAGGTCCATACATCTCGTGAGGAATTATCCTTTCTCATTCCTTTTGGTAGGGTTCTTTCAAAGATTATTGATCAATAAGGTGTAGTTGCTCATATGTAATGAGCTTGATTGGTTAACAAACTGGTTCCTGACTGGTGTTCAAATATGAATTATTCAGAAACCATTATTAATCACTGAAGTCTATTTTTTCTTTTTGTATTTTTGTTGATGACAAAGGGGGAGAATGGATTAAGTATTCTTCTTGGTTAATCTTGGAGTGAACTTAGTTATCACATTTAGGGGGGGCTTACAAAACTCACCTCTTGAAGTATATTTAATTATTCTATATAGGGAGAGATTACAAACCTTATCTCTTAGACTTTACAAATAGGACTCAGGGGGAGCTTACAAACCTCACCTCTAAGATTGTTTGACACAGGGGGAGCTTACAAACCTCAGACCCAGAAAGTTGTTGAATAATTAATCTACAACTAATTATTTTAAAATACTTAAGGTTGTCATCAACAAAAAGGGGGAGATTGTTGAGCCAAATTTGGTTCATACCATGTTTCCTCTAAGCTTTTTATGATAACAAAGTATTTGAAAAAAAATAGGATTTCTAACTAGCTGGTTCATGTGTGCAGACTTATATTTACTTGAAGAAACTGGTTCTGACACAGAAGTGGCTATGGTTCGGTTACTCCTAGTACACTTCAAAATCATAAGCGTGCTATGGCTGCCTCTGAAACTGAGTAGTGTCAACTCAAGCTTTGTAAACACGGGACTCGAGAATTGTTAGCATTATCTTCAAAAGATTGTGTTGTACTTGTATCATAGAAGTGTTCTCTAAACAAAGGCCTCGTTCAGTGAATAATTCTCTGTCTACGAGTTCCAACACCTGCTTTATTGGAAAAGAAGAAGTACTAGAAGATTTGATCTGATTATAGCCGTTTAGGATGCTTCAACGACTATATTTCTTAGCAGAAGAACTGAAGATCAACTCAAGAGAATAACGCTGCAACTTCAACAGAAATATACACGCACTTCATTCATATCAGCTTTAGAGAAGCTAATCTGTTAAGAGTTCTTATTCTTGTATAGCTTAAGAATCCTTAGTGTTAAAGTGTGTTGTATTATATCTAAAACACCTCTGATTGACAATCAATTATTGTTGTAAGTAATTCCTTCTCTAAATAGTCAGTTTAGATAAAAGTCCCTCTTGCCTTGGGCTTGAGCCGAGAAGTATTGGATACAAGAAATTTGAGCAAGAATTCTTGGACCAATGGTATGAGTAGAGAAGTTTTTGGTAGAGGATCTAAGCAAGGAAGTCTTGAACCAGGAAGGGTTTAAGCAAGGAAAGTCTTAGGATCTAAGGATCTAAGCAGTGAAGTATTGATCGTTGATTAAGCAAGGAAGTCTTAGGTTGTAGGTCTGCCCCAGGAAAGTCTTATACTTGAAGGTATAAGCAGTTGTAATATGTTTGATTATAGTAGAAATCTCTTGCGAGGCAAGGGGACTGGACTACTCTCAGTTGGAGAGGAACCAGTATAACTGTTATGTGTTCTTTGCCCTTTTTATTTACTTATATTACATTATCCGCTGCACTTGCTATCAGTTTCTGAACTTTGGATTAGAATTTGAACTATGTTTCAGAAGTAGAAACGATTTGTCAAACACAATTCAAGCCCCCCCCCCCCTTCTTGTGTATTTTTCTCACCTTCAATAACATGTTTAGCATAATAGAGAACAAAGAGTACTTGATACAAAATCATAGGTATAGGGTAATCACCATAACAAAGACCTTAAGCACTCAATATTTCCAATATATTCAATGTTTAAGAAATATTTAGGCTTTGTCAATTTACAACATATAACAGAATTTATGCATACTCGATTGTGTTTCTTATTAATGATCTTGTTTTTCCTCCATCCAGATAAAAGTGTAAAACACTCATATCCTTCTTGGCTTTCCTTCTCTATTTTCTCCTTGTTCCTTGTTGAAGATTTCAGTTTGAATCTTCAGTAGCTTATATAGCAGTTGTAGAAGACTAGACGTTGGAAGAGACAACTTGAACAAGTGTATTTGTTTTACCATAGTACAAGAGACGTCGAAGATAGATACACCTAAAGATCTTAATCCATTGTGTAACATGTTTAACCATTGTGTCTTCCATGTAATCTTGTACTATAGATCTGTTGAGAGTAGATATCCATAAAGCATGTTAACTCTTCTTGAGCCTTGTGAACATAGACTCTAGCTGACAAGCTGATTTGACAATGCAGCTTGCTTTCTGCAGTACAGATAAATTTAAGCTTTATTACTAACTCTGAATGTTCATTTGAAGCTGATACATTAACTTAGTGTAGAGACAATATGTTGATCTTCTGATGCTAAGGCCTTCAGCTTCAGAATCTACGCCAAACATCACTTAGAGAGTGTTCTTCAGGTTCTGATCCACCAGAGGCTAGTAACTCAAATCCTCTCAAATGCGTCCTTATATCAGATTCTGAATGCATTTTTCTTAAGATTTAGAACCTACATACTTGGAACACACATTAGATAACACCATTGTTCTTTCAATACTTTGTTATCATCAAAACCTAAGGGATATATGTCATGAACAAATCTTGTTCTAATAATCTCCCCATTTTTTATGATGACAAACACAAGTATTTAAAGAACAGTGTTGGGCAGTTATAATTTTTTGGCAGCATCAGAGTATAAGGTTTGTAAGCTCCCCCTGAGTCTAATAGTCCAAGGTTGAGTTCTGTAAATTCCCCCTTAGTATTATATTCAAGAAAAAAAATATTTTAATTTTCTAAGCAACATCAGAGTATGAGGTTTGTAAGCTCCCTCTGAGTCTAATAGTCAGAGGTTTAGGTTTGTAAGCTCCCCCTTAGTTCTATATTCAAGAAAATTTAAATATATCACTCATACAAGATAGCCAAAATAACTAAAATAACATAAATTTAAAAGTACATTAATTATAAATGAACAACATTAAATCTGAAGGGTTCAGATTTTTTATTAAATACTACTATATCTTTCTCCCCCTTTTGTCACTTCAAAAAGAACAAAAAAGAAAAAGAAAAGAATTAGAGTCATAAATGCGTAACTGAGCATCATTACGTGACCAGTTTTCAAGGAAGAGAAAACGATAAAGTAGCAGAGATCATTAAAGAGTTGTACAATGCATCTTTATTATTTATTGGTTGTAACAGTTTAAGAATCAAGAAAAGGATTTTATTCTGACGTTTGGGTCATCCAAAATCCACTATAAAAGCAACTGAAGTATAGTTCATTTTCATCAACATCCTACAACACAATATGGAGGCAACAACAGAGAGCACCAACATCTTCATTTTAACAAAAGTTTCAAAGAGTGCTACTGATTTGGAGACTCAAGGTCTTTAGAAGTCAGCAGACTCTGAAGCATTTGCGACTAGTCCTTTGTCTACTACACCGAAATCTTCTGACGAGGCTTTTTCCTCAACTGCTTAGAGACCTACTGAAGAAGGTCCATCAGCTACTGAGTTGAAACCCAGAACTAAATCAATGAATAAGAAAAATAAGAAAAAGATTAGAGATGAGATATTTTATGAGTTGATTGTCTCGGAGCCAGAGGATGAGGATGTAGATGAAGATGAACCTGATGTCGACTGGGGAAACTGGATAGGTCGCAAGGCAATGAAGGAATTAGATTAGTTAAAATCTTTGTACCTTCTAGTCCTTTTTGTAATCCTTTAAAATGATTAATGAAAAAATAGTGTTTGGACCATTTTTATTTTGCATGTGCACTCTTTTAATTTTTCTCTATGATTTTCCGATAAAAGCATAAATGAAGTAAGAAGATAAACAGAAACAACAATTAACTTGTTAATATAACATTTACAGTTTAATAGGACTGAACACTAGACATCATTTCCCAAGAGTCAGACGTTAAAAGATTGATTTGACTAATCAATATTAAAATATTCGAGGTAATCGGATAAATAGACTCTATAAAACCCTTAGCAGACTAACTTTCTTAATCACTTAATCTTTTGAACACAAAAGTGTATAAGCAAAAACAAATTTGGGTTCCAAAGAGAGACTTCAGAAAGACAACAATGCTTAATGCAACAGCTCAAGCAAACACTAAGAATGCAACAACTGAAGGATCTACAAGCAACCAAACAACTTCAGAAGCACATACTTCTACAACAACCTTTGTTGAGACACAAAGAAGAAGGAAAACTTCTAGGTCAAAATGCAGGAATCTTCTGAAGAAGGAGGGTGTTGAGTTTGCATGAGAAGATTGGGAAGATTATTTAAACAATCTGGATATGTCAGATGAGCCTAGCGAATACCTTAGGACATATCCAAATATCTAGAATGTTTAGTTAAAAATATGTAACAACTTCCAATCTTTCAATGATAATGATGCATTTGTTTTAGTTTTAATCCTATTTATTATTCTCTTCAACAACATGATATATATATATATATATATATATATATATATATATATATATATATAACAGTTAAGATAAACAAGAACTTGGACAAGAGTGTGAACAAGAACAAGAACAATTTTTTAATAACAAGATTGCTTAATACAAGATTGCTTAATACAAGATGTTTAATAATTACAAGGCATATATTTGCAAAAATAAAACATCAAAAACTCTCATAGATAGATTCAAGTTTTTCTCTCCACATTTTAGAAGAATCATCCTCTAAACTTATGATGACTCCCTGTTGGATTAGCGGTTCTGAAAGAACTCGTCCATAAGGAATGAAGAATGTATTTCCCTTGTGAAAGGATGAAAGAATCTCCTTCAGATAGTTAAACATAACTTGAGGAAGATCAATCAACATGTCTGAATTGAGAAGAAGTAGAAAATCTTTTTCAATAGGGTCCACAAGGTCCAGATCTTTCTCCTTAGGTAGCAAGTTTGAGTTTAGAATATGATTCCAAATAATTGCATTAGGACAAAGATTTGAGACCTGAGAGATATTTGATGGATCCACAAAAGTACACCAAGTATGAAGATAGTATTCCCAAACAAGTTCTGGAGTTATTCGATGAGTGATAAAGCAATTGTTATTTGCAAGAAGGATAAAGATCAGCAACCAGAGATTTTGAGGACCCTACAGATATTTACTCAAAAGATCGAGCGTAATAATTTCCAAGGACAGCTGGAAACACACCAGGAGTTTTGTCAGATAGTTAAAAGCAATGGAGACCACAAGTGCTATTATTGCAAGGAAAATTGATAAAAGACAAGAACAGTGAAAAGGGGATATGACAAGAGAAAGTTATGGCCAACAAATATTTTTAGCCGACAAAGAAAAAGAAGAGATAAGATTCCCTAGAGATAAGAATTAACCCTAGCAATAATGTAAACTCTAGTCAAGTTATATTGTAACTATAGTTAAGGTTATCTTTTGTATGCCTATATAAGCTCGATTATGTAACATTTGTGGATATGACCTCTCAGAAATAAAAACCTTTGGATGTACAAAACCACTATGTTCTAAATAAAATTTCAAGTTTCTGAAATCTGAGTTTTAGTATCATATTTCCTCATGTTTACTTAGTTAAAATAAGGATTTAGTAAACAACTCAGGAGGCTGGGTATTTTCTATGCTTTACGAACAATCGGAGCCCGAGGTCCATTTGTCCACCGTTGAAGCCAGGAAGGCGTTATTAAGGTGTTGAAGGACGGCAAGCTCAATTAATTGCTCAAGAAGCGTGGTAAGGCCCATTAACCTTCTTAGTTAACTATTTATCGTTATTTTAAGTAGGAAACCTCTGAAAACGAAATATTGATACCTAAACCAGAAAGTAGGAAATATTTTTCTAATGAGTTCATTAACACAAACTGAATTTGAAGATATTATGGACCAAGCAAATTTATTAAACCAAGATGAAATAGATGCTTTATATGATAATTCAAACGAAGATTTTGTCATAGAAAATTATGATAATTATAATAGAACTTTTGACAGTTATAATGAAATTATAGATATAATAACTTATATGCATCTAGATTCTGAATTTATTCAAGAACGAAAAAGAGATTTGATAAACGCATTAGAAAGATTAATAGCTAGAAAAGAACAAAGAAAAGTTAAAACTCAAGAATGTCTAGGATGTGGTTATTGCTCAACCCATCTATGTTTAAAAATAAGATGCAGATGTCCTTGTATTTGTCAAGTAACAGAAGTAAACGAAGGAAGAACCCCCGGGTTGTTATTAATGGTATCAGAGCATGACAAGATTAGGGAAGAAAAACAACCAATACAAAATATAGCAAGCAGTTCTAATATGAATAGATATGATAGATTAGAGGGTGTAAGGCTACCAATAATAACTACAGAAGAAAATTTGATAAGTTTCCTAAGAAAACCTATACCTTCGATGTGACCAAATGCGATGCAATTTTTGAGTTGTTAGTTGCATATGGTCAAGTACTTGTGTCACCAGGCGTGAAAGTACCACCATTAGAACAAAGAAAAAAATGAGGTTTTTGCAAATATCATGACTATTTAGGGCATAAGACCTTACAGTGTTTTCTTTTTAGGATCTTTATTAAAATGCATTGAACGAGGGAAATTGAAGTTTGCCAAAGGCAAATCTCCAATGAAGGTCGACGCTGACCCACTGAAGGTCGGAGAAACCAGCTATTTGGAGCCTGTGGCAATCAATATGGTCAAAATTACTAAGGATTCGACATGGCAGAGTTTGAGGATAGTGAGAACCAGATTGAAGCTGATTACCCAAAGGCTGGAGAAGGTTTGGTGGAATTTCTCCACAGATGCAAAGATGGAGATTCAGAGGTGATGTTGTGTCCTCGATGCAGTGTTGTGTTTGATAAGAGAGCTTCAAAGAGGGTCAAGAGCTCCTAGCAGGAAAAAAGAAGGAGAATCAGAGGAAGAATGGCCCCAGTTCTATTTGGATAAAATGGGGGTTCCCCAGAAGAAGGAACAAGTCCTTACTCAACAGAAGGCTAGACCTAGCACTTACGTATCCCACATCCAATGCTCCCCAGGGGAGGTGGACAAAACCTGCTGGCAAAGAACAGGATGAGAATCCGAAGTGGAGGAACTTTGAAATGGGTCGAGGTTCCTCGTTGAATTATCAAGAGAACTTCCAGATGTTGGAAAGGTGCTTGTATAGGCCTTGTAATTACAATAGCAAAAACTCCATGTTAATAACGAAATGGAAAAGGTTCCAGAGAAAGATGAAAGCTGAGAGGGAAGCTACATAGTCGAGCAAAAATAAGCCATACCAAAGTCGGGTGAATGACCAAGTGAAGAAACCAGTGGGAAGACAATTATTTTCTCCTAAGACATGTCAGTCGAAGGGAAATGTGAAGGAGGAAGTACAAGCGAAGGAGGATGAATTAGTGACAGATAATTTTGACTCCAGGTCGGAAGATGATTTTGACGTGCTGTTCAATGTAGTGTCTATTCTCCCTAGGGAGTATGATTATGATACAAAAGTTGCTGAACCTGAAGATTGTGAAGAAGAGATGGCGAGGCAAAAGTCGGTATGCTACTTCGTGATGAATAAAAGTTGTATTGAAGAACAAAACACACTTTTTGAAAGGCCCCATGAGGGAATGAAGAGCCATTTGAAGCCCCTCTTTATAAGGTAAAAGGTAGAGAATACGACAGTGAACAATATCTTGGTAGATGGAGGGACAATTGAGAATTTGATGCCTCATTTTTTATTGGGAAAGATAGGGAAGTTCGATACGAACTTGGAACCCCGTAATATGGTGCTCTCGAACTATGAGAGGAAGATAAGACAAACTATGGGCATCATCTAGGTTGATGTAAGAGTGGGATCTATAACTCAACCCACAATTTTTATGGTTATAGCGTCAAAGGCTAGCTAGAATTTGCTTCTGGTCGAGAATGGATACATGGAGTTAGAGGAGTGCCTACGTCACTCCATCAAAGGATAGCGATCCGAAAAGATGATGGGATAGTTGAGAATTTCAAAGCTGATCACGGATACTACATGGCAGAGGTGAACCATGTAGGTAAAAGAAATTTTGATAAGAATCTGGCCAACATAGCACCTTGCACCCCAGCAAGGTTAGCTTACATGCCTTTGGAAGAGGCATTTTACTCTTTGAAACTCCACCCTACCCATGGATTTATGTGGGACGGAGAGATCATGGGTGAGAGGACTTACGAATCAGATATAATCCGGCTAACTAGCTAGGGCGAAGAATTTGATGACGATGTCTGAGTCCGACTCGTTGAAGCAAATATCGGCTTATGTGGCCGAGAACAAATTGAAAGCAGCCTTAGAGGATGAAATACCACACATGGATGTCGAAGCCAATGAAATAGAGGTGTTTGACGTGAGTCAGAGGATGAACGTTGGACCTTGACCAGTCGAAGAGTCGCGATCATCAGGCTTAGAGAATGATGGTCTAAGAAACCAGAAACTTGATTGTATCTATAATGATGAGCCTTTGGGATTCGAAAAGGACCGTTGCTTCTACTACAAAAATGCAACCTCAAGACCCACTTGAATAAATCAACTTGGGCGGTGGGATTACCAAAAAGCTAACTTACATTAGTGCCAACATTGACCCGAATCTAAGGTTAGAGGTAGTTAATTTACTTCAATAATTTAAAGATTTCCTTACTTGGGATTATAATGAGATGCAAGGTGAGAGCAGAGAATTGATGGAATTAAGACTGCAAATA
Source organism: Lathyrus tuberosus (assembly GCA_022829125.1). Taxonomy (NCBI): domain Eukaryota; kingdom Viridiplantae; phylum Streptophyta; class Magnoliopsida; order Fabales; family Fabaceae; genus Lathyrus; species Lathyrus tuberosus. Next base: position 448,374 of record JALAZF010000327.1, on the reverse strand, counting down.
AAGCCTGGAAAGAAGCCAGTCAAGCAGATGCCTAGACGGTTTTCAACGGAAGGTCATGTTCAAGATAAATAAGGAGATCGAAAGACTCCTAAGAAGCAAGTTCATAAGAACGACAAGGTATTTCAAGTGGCTTGCGAATATCGTTCTAGTGATCAAGAAAACAGACCATTAAGGGTTTGCATCGACTTAAGAGATCTGAATGTTGTGACTCAAAGGATGAATATCCAATCCCTATCGCCGAGATATTGGTCGACTCAACAGCAGATTTTGAATATATTAGTATGCTTGATGGTTATTCTTGTTATTATCAAATTTTCATTACAGATGAAGATGTGTCGAAGACGGCATTTAAATGCCTAGGAGCTTTAGGCACCTACGAGTGGGTAGTGATGTCGTTTGGATTGAAGAATGTTGAGGCAACCTACCAGAGGGTGATGAATTCTATCTTTCATGATTATATCTAAATGTTTATGCAAATATATATTGATGATATAGTCATTAAGTCTGCATCAGAAATGGTCATCTCGACCACCTTTGGCACTCATTCGAAAGGATGAGGAAATACAGACTAAAAATGAACCCTCTTAAGTGCGCTTTCTATGTGCAGGCGGAGGACTTTCTTGGTTTCGTGGTCCATAAAAAGGGCATCGAGGGTGTAAGGCTACCAATAATAACTACAGAAGAAAAAGATATAAATGATTTTACTTCTGAAGGTATACTTCAATTAGAAATTTGTATAATTCATTATAAAACTCAAATTGAAACAAATGTTATAACATACATGGAAAGAGAAACCGATGAATCCCAGAAAGAAATATGGGAACAGATCTATACAGTGTTACAAAAAATATAATATGGATAGAATAAAGATATTACGTGAAGAGTTAGAAACTCTAGAACAAGATAAAAGTAAGCAAGACTTTTTACGATTAATTAATCATGAAAAGTTAGACTTTTTGAATGACCAATTAGAAATAATAAAAAGAAAACTAGAAATTACTAATATCCTGCTAGAGGAAGAATTGGATAAGCGATTTATTCAAAATATAATAGGACAAATACCTAAACCCAATGCAGAAAAGCAAAAATCAACTATTGATATGATATTAGAAAATAAAGAATATATGTCACCTACTTTTTTGGGATTATATGGTAGTGAAATTAGTGAATTTAACCCTGAAAGAAATCTTGATAGCATATCAAGCACAGAAGAGAATTCTAGGGAAGAAAATAGTAAAGTAAATATTGATCAATATCTAGAAATGGATAATGACAGTGAGTACGAAGATGAAATAATAAAGAAATTAGAAAATTTGGAAATTAAGGATGAAATAGAAAATAAGGAGGTTAAGGTTAATATTAAGACAAATACTCAACCACCCATTGCAGTAAACCAAGGGCAAACCTCGAGTTCAGCAAGTAATATGACGAATCATAATTGGAAGATAAATGAAGAAGAACAAGAACATCCTGTAAGAAAATATATATACCGTAGACAATATTATATGAAGAAACCAAGTGATTATATCCCTATGAAATATGTACCATATGATAAAGAACCACAAGCACTAAATCCCACTGGAATTTATTTAGACTTAGATTGTGTCGAGGATAGAGAGAAAATGCTTACTATGTGGATTAAAGAAAATGGTGATGTAATAAATAAAGAAGGAATGACTAAAGACCAAGGTATAGACTTTCTAAGAAGAATGATGCGAGGAAGTGTAGATCGATATATAGAAAGTTTAGGAACAAATTATGAAACTCTAAAAACAAATTCAGAAACGCTAGTAATGTTTCTCAGTAATCTTGAAAAATTACTTAGAGGATAATTTTTAGGATATTATCAAGATACAACTAATCTATGGCCAATTGATAGAGAAAATGCAATAAAAGGTATGATAAATATTAGGATTTGTAATATGTGTTACTTTGACCAATATACCTGTGAATATACCGATTGGTTTTATAGAGCAAGATTTAAAGATTCTTCACCAGAATATGAATTTTATAGTCAAATGTATTACGAAAAATTACCAGAACCTTTTAGATCTAAACTAATAACTGATTATGCAGAGCAAAGGAAAAAACAAGGAGTAGAAAAAATCACCTTAGGTGCAAAAGTATGGTTCGCCAAGAAAAAGATAACTGATTATTGTATAGAAGTTAGAAATCAAAAACAAATTTATAAATACCAGAAAAGACAATTGTGTTGTTCAAAGAATAATGAAATAGGACAATATGGATGTTATACTAAACCCTATAAGCGAAAGAAATGGAAATTTAAGAAAACTAATTTTAAGAAATATAATGATAAAAATAGATATTTTAAAAAAAGAAAGTTTAATAGAATAAAACAGAGCTATAATAGAGAAAATAATAAACCAAGTTTTAATACCAGAAAACCCAAAACATGCACGTGTTTTATTTGCAAACAAGAAGGACATTATGCCAATCAATGTCCAAAAAGAAATAAACAAAATATAAAAATTTTAGATGAGATATATGATTATGGTTTTGAACCAATAGAATCAGAAATAGAGTCAGATTATAGCCTATATAATGCTAGTATAAACTCTGAGGAATCGAGTGATGACGAATAGAGAGGAAGAAGAAATTACTGATCAATCAATATAATTTTCAAATATTAGGGAATACGAAAAATTAGAAGAAATTAAGAGATTAGATTTAGATATAAAACCAACAAAAAGTCTACTTGAAAAATTTGGAAAGTATATAGGACAAACCGTGAGAATACAAAGAATTCATGAGTCTAGTATAGAGATAGGAATAGCTAAGAAAAAAGGAAGAATTCCATTAAGTACAAGAGAAATGGTTGATTCAATATTAAGAAATATGGACAAAAGTAAGAAAGATAAGATGAAGGTAATTGATCTAATTAAAGTTCAAGTTATGATAAAAGGATACTTTCAAGAAAAGTTAGACTCACTTATAGCTATGTATTTAATTGATGAAAGAATTAGGCATAATGTACAAGATGCATTATTTGGAGCCGTAATGGGAAATTTATATTTTGGAAAGATAATCTTTGAATATGAACCAAATTTTAGTGTCTCAATAAATGATAAGAATTTGGATAAATCATTAGTCTTATATCATAAACTAGAAAATTTTGAAATGCATCAAGGAAGTCATTGTTATTCAATTACATATAGAACAATATTTGGAATAAGCCCAAGTCACCATACCATGAGATTTAAACCTGAAAAGATAAAATTCAAAGAGATATTTGATGGAGTAGTAGAATAGATTCCTCCCAGAAGAATAAGGCTTGAACAATTGACATACATAGAAGAAATTAGAACCGATGAAATATCCAATATCATAGAAAGATCAGGAGAAATAATAGGAAATAAAAATCAAGCTATTATTCGAAAAACAAAGTTTGAAAAGAAAAGTCTCAAGTCAAAAAATCTAGAAGTTGGTAGAAAAAGCCTAGACTTAACCGAGAAAAAGGGAAGGGGTGGTACACAATATTTTATTAATGTAGGTATTAAATTAGGAAGAAACCCTATAAAATGCTTAATATATATAGGAGCAGGAACTAGTCATATTACTATAGATTTGATACAAGAAATTGGAATACCTATAAAAGAATTAGAAAATAAATATTATTATCTAGATTATTATAATAATAAACATCATGTTACTCATAAGGCAGAGATTATAATATTAATTAAAGAATTTGAAATCCCTATAAATATAGAAGTAGAAGATAGCGTAAGTACATCATTTCTACTAGGAGTGGATTTTTTAGGTAGTTTTGAAGACTATACGATAAAAGATACACATATAGAATTATGTTATAATGGAAAGGAAATTGAAATTAGTAGAGTGTAATAAGATTACTAGAAGACAAAATTCTATCATAATTCAAGTAATATATGAAAGAAAAATATATCATGCTTTAATTGATTCAGGATCAGGATTTAGTCTTACAAGTCATCAATTTGGTAATATAAAACAAATAAATAAGATTATAGGAAGAGATATACATAATAATGAAACAATATTTAATCAAGGATATGAGAATTTTTGGATTACTATTGGAAATTTAAAAGTAAGATTTGATAAAATATATTACTATCCTAATATAGTTTATGATTTCTTATTAGGACAAGATTTTATAAATAAAAATGTGTCATTTACATTAGATACAATGAAAGTATACTTTACAAGTCCATGTGGAACTCAATTCTCAGAGAAACTTTTATATCAACCTTATAGACATACCTATACGCATAACCAGCGTGGTGATTTACTACCAATTTATTTAAATCAAAATTAAAATCAAGACCAATTTTATATTAAACAAAAAATGTTGGACTTATTGGAAAAATGTTATTCGGAAGACCCACAAGCATTTTCTAGAAGAAAACAATATTATGCTACTATTGAATTTAGGGGTGTACGCGGGTTGGGTTGGACCGGATTTGGCCTAACCCGTTACCCAACCCATCCAAACTTTAATGGGTTGGGCTCTTCGTCAAACCCGCAATTTCATTGTCAAAACCGACCCGAACTGACCCGTTCATTTATGGGTTGGGTTGGGTTGAGTTCGCGGGTTGCTTTTCAAATAAAAGATATGTATTTTTTATGATTCTTTTTGTCGATTTTAAAAACGTGTAACACAATTCAATACAATCATACTCATTTATAATACTCAAATTCGATGAAACGCATCATATAATATCTTATAAAATTCATCAACACGACATAACATTGATATTAGTATAAAATTCAACAAGACACGTTACTTCCATAAAATAGGTAAGTTGGAAATGATACAAAAGAAAATAAGAAAGAACATTAATATTAGAATTACGTAAACTCATTCTTCTAGTAGTATTATTAGTGGAGAATAAATATTTTTGAAAAAATTATGGTTATTAGTGAGATACTAGTATTATATTTTTTATTTAAAATAAAAATAAAAATAATAAAAGTTACTAAAGCCACATCAATGAGTTGGGTCGATGGGTCTGCGGGTTGCAAAACTCAAACCCGATACCCGACCCAAAACTATACGGGTTGTTATGGGTTGGGTTGGGTATACCTGTAAATGAATGGGTTCGGGTAATTTATGGGTTGGGTTGTTTTGGGTCAATAGGTTCGTGGGTTGACCTGCACCCATGAACACCCCTAATTGAATTATTAACAGAAAAACCTATATGTGAAAAACCTATGTTATATACTAAAGAAGACGAAAAAGATTATGAAAATATTATACAAAAACATTTAAAATATAATTTAATTCGAAATACTAAGAGTAATTATAATTCTACAAGTTTTTTAGTTAGGAACCATAATGAAATAAAAAGAGGAGAACCAAGAATGGTAATAAATTATAAACTCCTAAATAAAATTGTAAAAGATTACCCCTATCCATTGCCGAGAAAAGATATGATTTATGAAAAGATTAAAGATGGAAAGATATTTTCAAAATTTGATCTAAAATCAGGATTTTATCAAATATTATTAAATGAAGATAGTAAAAATTGTACAGCTTTTAGTACACCCCAAGGAAGATATGAATGGAATGTATTACCTATGGGATTAAAGACAAGTCCAGGAATATTTCAAGAAAGATTAGATAAGATCTATAAAGATTGTTATTCTTTTATAATTATTTATATTGATGATATATTAATATTTAGTCAAAACATTAATGATCATAATAAATATTTATTTATATTCGCTACAAGAGCATACGAAAATGGATTGGTATTAAGTAAAAAGAAAGTTGAATTAGCTAGAGAGAAGATTAGCTATCTAGGATTAATAATTGATAAAGGGATTATAGAATTACAACCCCATATATCTAAAAAAATTCTAGAGTTTCCCGATAAATTAGATAATGTTAAACAAGTTCAATCCTTTTTAGGACATATTAATTATGCTTCACAATTTATTAAAGACTGTGCTAAATTAAAAAATAGATTGCAGGCCAAGATCCGAAAAGATCAAAAATTTGAATGGAATGAATATGATACTAATTGGGTGAAAACTATAAAGGAAAAAGTAAAACATTTAGAAAGACTTCCCCTACCAAAAGAAGAAGATAATTTATATATCAAAACTGATGCATCTGATAAATTTTGGGGAGCAATATTATGACGCCAAGGAGATGATTTAATTCTTAGATACGCTTCAGGAACATTTAGAGGTGCTGAATTAAATTATGATATAAATGAAAAAGAAGTTTTAGCGGTTATTAGAGCTATTGAATCTTTTAAAATTTGGTTAGTTAAAAAGGAATTTATTATTAAAACGGATAATACACAAGTTAAAGTTTTCCTCGAAAATAAGATTAAAGATAATATTGTTAATAGGAGAAGAATTAGATGGAAAATGAGAATTAGTCTATTTACGTTTAAAACTATATATATATATAAAAGGGACTGACAATTGTTTTGCAGATTATTTGTCAAGACCCAATGGATAATCTACTCCAAGAAGATAAAACCAAGGTTATAACATCTAAGCTCGAGGAAATTGAAAAGGAATTTTTCAATATGGCCTCTGAAATTGATGATCATATAGCTATAATTGACAATAAGTTAGAAATATTTTCCAAATATATGAATACAATCATGCAAGAGATTCTTCGGGCTCTTGATATTAAATCCTATCCAGATCCGCCAAGAGACATACCAAGTTCATCCAGTTTTTTGGGAAAAGAAAAAGATTCTCTTAAAAAATTGAGATTTATAAATTCTATGTTTAAGGATAAATTAATTAATTCCCCCTCCAAGGAACCAGTTGATAAATTTCTTACAATTTATCATAAAATAGTTGAATTTATGTATAAAGGAAATCCAAGAGATATTGAAAGTTATATTATTGAATACAAAGGAATATATCCAAGAATCCTGATAATCTTAGATGATTGGGAAGACGCTAGTCTTCTTACTGATCTTTTAAGATTTGGATTTATTGACTCTATTTATATTGATCCAAGCAATGATTTATCCAAGTTAAAATATTTCTCATAATCAATTATAAATGGTATTCGAGGATATATTAAAGGAGTAAATCCTCAAAAAACTATATTTGTGAAGATATATACAGCTAGCCCCGATGAAGAAGGTGAAGTTGTCTATTTTGTCAAGATCGGAACCCTCAATGATGAAACAATACAATCTCAACAAGTAATTAACAAAGAAGAGAAGCCAATAGTTGACAAGTCATGGATAACTGGGAGGAGAGCCTTGGGATTCCATGTAATCCTTATGATAATGAAGCAAACCTATGATCAAGCTAAGTTCTGGAGTTATTCGATGAGTGATAAAGCAATTGTTATTTGCAAGAAGGATAAAGATCAGCAACCAGGGATTTTGAGGACCCTACAGATATTTACTCAAAAGATCGAGGGTAATAATTTCCAAGGACAGCTGGAAACACACCAGGAGTTTTGTCAGATAGTTAAAAGCAGTGGAGACCACAAGTGCTATTATTGCAAGGAAAATTGATAAAAGACAAGAACAGTGAAAAGGGGATACGACAAGAGAAAGTTATGGCCAACAAATATTTTTAGCCGACAAAGAAAAAGAAGAGATAAGATTCCCTAGAGATAAGAATTAACCCTAGCAATAATGTAAACTCTAGTCAAGTTATATTGTAACTATAGTTAAGGTTATCTTTTGTATGCCTATATAAGCTCGATTATGTAACATTTGTGGATATGACCTCTCAGAAATAAAAACCTTTGGATGTACAAAACCACTATGTTCTAAATAAAATTTCAAGTTTCTGAAATCTGAGTTTTAGTATCATATTTCCTCATGTTTACTTAGTTAAAATAAGGATTTAGTAAACAACTCAGGAGGCTGGGTATTTTCTATGCTTTACGAACAATCGGAGCCCGAGGTCCATTTGTCCACCGTTGAAGCCAGGAAGGCGTTATTAAGGTGTTGAAGGACGGCAAGCTCAATTAATTGCTCAAGAAGCGTGGTAAGGCCCATTAACCTTCTTAGTTAACTATTTATCGTTATTTTAAGTAGGAAACCTCTGAAAACGAAATATTGATACCTAAACCAGAAAGTAGGAAATATTTTTCTAATGAGTTCATTAACACAAACTGAATTTGAAGATATTATGGACCAAGCAAATTTATTAAACCAAGATGAAATAAATGCTTTATATGATAATTCAAACGAAGATTTTGTCATAGAAAATTATGATAATTATAATAGAACTTTTGACAGTTATAATGAAATTATAGATATAATAACTTATATGCATCTAGATTCTGAATTTATTCAAGAACGAAAAAGAGATTTGATAAACGCATTAGAAAGATTAATAGCTAGAAAAGAATAAAGAAAATTTAAAACTCAAGAATGTCTAGGATGTGGTTATTGTTCAACCCATCTATGTTTAAAAATAAGATGCGGATGTCCTTGTATTTGTCAAGTAACAGAAGTAAACGAAGGAAGAACCCCCGGGTTGTTATTAATGGTATCAGAGCATGACAAGATTAGGGAAGAAAAACAACCAATACAAAATATAGCAAGCAGTTCTAATATGAATAGATATGATAGATTAGAGGGTGTAAGGCTACCAATAATAACTACAGAAGAAAATTTGATAAGTTTCCTAAGAAAACCTATACCTTCGATGTGACCAAATGCGATGCAATTTTTGAGTTGTTAGTTGCATATGGTCAAGTACTTGTGTCACCAGGCGTGAAAGTACCACCATTAGAACAAAGAAAAAAATGAGGTTTTTGCAAATATCATGACTATTTAGGGCATAAGACCTTACAGTGTTTTCTTTTTAGGATCTTGTTTAAAATGCATTGAACGAGGGAAAATGAAGTTTTATAAATGGCAAATCTCGAATGAAGGTCGACACTGACCCACTGAAGGTCGGAGAAACTAGCTATGTGGAACCTGTGGCAATCAATATGGTCAAAATTACTAAGGATTCGACATGGCAGAGTTTGAGGATAGTGAGAACCAGATTGAAGCTGATTACCCAAAGACTGGAGAAGGTTTGGTGGAATTCCTCCTCAGGTGCAAAGATGGAGATTCATAGGTGATGTTGTGTCCTCGATGCAGTGTTGTGTTTGATAAGAAAGTTGTAAAGAGGGTCAAGAGCTCCTAGCAGGAAACAAGAAGGAGAATCAGAGGAAGAATGGGCCCTAGTTCTTTTTCGACAAAATGGGGGTTCCCCAGAAGAAGGAACAAGTCCTTACTCAACAGAAGGCTAGACCTAGCACTTACGTATCCCATATCCAATGCTCCCCAGGGGAGGTGGACAAAACCTGCTGGCAAAGAACAGGCTGAGAATCCGAAGTGGAGGAACTTTGAAATGGGTCGAGGTTCCTCGTTGAATTATCGAGAGAACTTCCAGATGTTGGAAAGGCGCTTGTATAGGCCTTGTAATTAAAATAGCAAAAACCCCATGTCAATAACGAAATGGAAAAGGTTCCAGAGAAAGATGAAAGCTGAGAGGGAAGCTACAGAGCCAAGCAAAAATAAGCCATACCAAAGTCGGGTGAATGACCAAGTGAAGAAACCAGTGGGAAGACAATTATTTTCTCCTAAGACATGTCAGTCGAAGGGAAATGTGAAGGAGGAAGTACAAGCGAAGGAGGATGAATTAGTGACAGATAATTTTGACTTTGGGTCGGAAGATGATTTTGACGTGATGTTCAATGTAGTGTCTATACTCCCTAGGGAGTATGATTATGTTACAAAAGTTGCTGAACCTGAAGATTGTGAAGAAGAAGAGATGGTGAGGCAAAAGTCGGTATGCTACTTCGTGATGAATGACAGTTGTATTGAAGAACAAAACACACTTTTTAAAAGGCCCCATGAGGGAATGAAGAGCCATTTGAAGCCCCTCTTTTTAAGGTAAAAGGTAGAGAATACGACAGTGAACAAAATCTTGGTAGATGGAGGGACAATTGTGAATTTGATGCCTCATTTTTTATTGGGAAAGATAGGGAAGTTCGATACGAACTTGAGATCCCGTAATATGGTGCTCTCGAACTATGAGAGGAAGATAAAACAAACTATGGGCCTCATCCAGGTTGATGTAAGAGTAAGATCTATAACTCAACCCACAATTTTTATGGTTATAGCGTCAAAGGCTAGCTACAATTTGCTTCTGGGTCGAGAATGGATACATGGAGTTAGAGGAGTGCCTTCGTCACTCCATCAAAGGATAGCTATCTGGAAAGATGATGGGATAGTCGAGAATTTCAATGCTAATCACAGATACTACATGACAGAGGTGAACCATATAGATAAAAGAAATTTTGATAAGAATCTATCCAACATAGCACCTTGCACCCCAGTAAGGTTAGCTTACATGCCTTTGGAAGAGGCATTTTACTCTTTGAAACTCCACCCTACCCATGGATTTATGTGGGACGAAGAGATCATGGGTGAGAGGACTTACGAATCAGATATAATTCGGCCAACTAGCTAGGGCGACAAATTTGATGACGATGTCTGAGTCGGACTCGCTGAAACAAATATCAGCTTATGTGTCCGAGAAAAAATTGAAAGCAGCCTTAGAGGATAAAATACCACACATGGATGTCGAAGCCAATGAAATAGAGGTGTTTGACGTGAGTCAGAGGATGAACGTTGGACCTTGACCAGTCGAAGAGTCACGATCATCAGGCTTAGAGAATGATGGTCTAAGAGACCAGAGACTTGATTGTATCTATGATGATGAGCCTTTGGGATTCGAAAAGGACCGTTGCTTCTACTACAAAAATGCAACCTCAAGACCCACTTGAAGAAATCAACTTGGGCGGTGGGATTACCAAAACGCCGACTTACATTAGTGCCAACATTGACCCGAATCTAAGGTTAGAGGTAGTTAATTTACTTCAATAATTTAAAGATTCTGTTGCTTGGGATTATAATGAGATGCAAGGTGGGAGCAGAGAATTGATGGAATTAAGACTGCCAATAAAGGCTGGAAAGAAGCCAGTCAAGCAGATGCCTAGACGGTTTTCACCGGAAGGTCATGTTCGAGATAAATAAGGAGATCGAAAGACTCCTAAGAAGCAAGTTCATAAGAACGACAAGGTATTTCAAGTGGCTTGCAAATATCGTTCTAGTGATCAAGAAAAACATAACGTTAAGGGTTTGCATCGACTTAAGAGATCTGAATGATGTGACTCAAAGGATGAATACCCAATGCCTATCGCCAAGATATTGGTCGAATCAATAGCAGATTTTGAATATATTAGTATGCTTGATGGTTATTCTTGTTATTATCAAATTTTCATTACAGATGAAGATGTGTCGAAGATGGCATTTCAATGCCCAGGAGCTTTAGGCACCTACGAGTGGGTAGTGATGTCGTTTGGATTGAAGAATGTTGAGGCAACCTACCAGAGGGTGATGAATTCTATCTTTCATGATTATATCTAAATGTTTATGCAAATATATATTGATGATATAGTCATTAAGTCTGCGTCAGAAATGGTCATCTCGACCACCTTTGGCACTCATTCGAAAGGATGAGGAAATACAGACTAAAAATGAACCCTCTTAAGTGTGCTTTCTATGTGCAGGCAGGGGACTTTCTTTGTTTCGTGGTCCATAAAAAGGGCATTGAGATCAACCAGAACAAAATGAAGGCTATAGGGAAACCAAGCTTCCTTCGACCAAGAAAGAGCTTCAATCTCTTTTAGGGAAGATTAACTTTCTGAGGAGGTTCATCTCAAACCCTTGTGGCAAGATTCGAGCATTCTCGCTGCTCCTCCACCTAAAGAAGGAAGAGTTTGCATGGCAACCAGAGCATCAAATGGTGTTTGACTAAATAAAGGAGTACTTAGTGAATCCTCTGATTTTGTCCCCTCCGGTTAGGAATAGATGCATGAGGTTGTACATTTTTTGCCTCAAACTTGACTATAGGAAGTGTGTTAGCACAGGAGGATGATAATGGCATCGAAAGGGCCATATATTACCTCAGTCGAGTCTTAAAAGATGCATAAAGTAGGTATAGTCTTATAGAAAAGATGTGCATTTGTTTGTACTTTTCCTGTATGAAGTTGAAGCATTACATAAAGCCAGTTGATGTGTATGTATATTCTCATTTCGACAGTATCAAGCATATGTTGTCTAAACCAATTTTACATAGTCGAATTAGGAAATGGGCTATTGCCTTAAAAGAATACTCCCTAACAAATGTGCCTTTAAAGGCCATGAAAGGGAAGGTGGTCATCGACTTTATCGTGGATCATTTGATAGTCAAAACACCTTTAAATTTCTTGGAGCCAGAACCTTGGAAGTTATACTTCAATGGTTCCAGTCATAAGAATGGGATTGGCATTGGAATCTTGATTGTTTCTCCAAATAATATTCCGACCAAGTTCAAGTATAGAATTTATGGGTCTTGCTCAAATAATGAGGCCGAGTACGAGGCTTTAATAGCCGGGCTTGAATTCTTGTTAGCGTTGGGGAAAATGAGTCAAAATAAGAGGAGACTCCGAATTGGTGGTGAAGCAAGTAACAAAGGAGTACATATGTATTAAGGACAACTTAATTATGTACTTTATTATAGGGAATCGATTGATAAAGTGTTTTGACTTATTGGATATTCAGCATGTCCTTTGACTGGAGAATTAAGAGGCGAACGAGTTGGCACAAATTGCCTCAGGGTATAGAGTGTCTAAAGAGAAAATAGAAGACTTGATTGAACTTCGAGGAATAGTGAAGTCGGCAAGGTTATCCCCATCAGATTTAGCAATGACTAAGTTAGGCTCAGTAGATCCAAAAAACTTTGAGATCTTTGCTATTGAAAATTTGGCTGATAATGATTGGAGAAAGCCAATAGTCGATTACTTAGAGCATTCGATTGGGTCAACTGATCGAAAATCAAATAAAGGTCTTTAAGTTACGTGATTGTAGGGAATTAATTATTCAAGAAAACACCTGAAGGGGTTTTACTCAAATGTCTTGGTTAAGGAGAGGAATATTTGGCCGTGTCAAATGTCCATAGTGGAGCATGCGGTGCTCATCAAGTTGCGCACAAGATGGGATCTTTGTTATCCCGCCAAGGTGTATATTGCCCTACAATGCTTAAAGATTGTATTGACTTCACTAAGGGTTGTCAAGAGTGCCAGGTTCACTCAGGCATTCAACATGTTCCTGCAAGCGAACTGCACGCAGTTGTGAAGCCATGGCCATTCAGAGGATGGGCTTTAAATTTGATTGGATAAATTCGACCGGCATCCTCTAAAGGTCAAAAATATATTCTAATTGACATTGATTATTTTACAAAGTGGATCGAAGCGGTTCCTTAAGTCAATGCTGACCAAGATACTATAATAGAATTTATCCAGAAACATATTGTTTATAGGTTTGGAATTCCTGAGACCATTATGATGGACCAAGGGTCTGTGTTTACTTGTCAAAAAATGCAGGAGTTTGCCTCTGAGATGGGGATTAAATTATTGACTTCGACGGCTTACTATATGCTCAAGCAAATGGTCAGGTCAAATTAGCCAATAAGGTTGTTATTGGTTTGATTAAGAAGCATGTTGGGAAGAAACCAAAAAAAACTGGCACAAAACATTAGATCAGGTCATGTGGGCATGTCGAACCTAACCTAAAGAGGTAACAAATACGACTCCATTTTGGCTGACCTATGGACATGAAGTTGTGCTCCCTGTCGAGATCTATTTACAATCGGTTTGAATTCAAAGGCAGGACGAGATTATATCTGACCATTATTGGAACATGATGTTAGATGAAATGGTCGATCTGGATTAAGAAAGGTTGGCAGCGTTGGATGTCTTGATAAGACAGAAGGAGCGAGTAACCAAGGCTTATAATAAGAAGGCTAAGATAAAATCATTTTTGATTGGAGATTATGTTTGGAAGGTTACGTTTCCTATGGATCGAAGAGATAAAGCTATGGGCTAGTGGTCCTCTAATTGGGATGGCCCATTTCGGATTATTCAAGAATTTTCAAATAATGCTTATGAAATCAAAGATTTAACAGCTGATAAACAAATTCTAAGAGTAAATGGTAAATATCTTAATAGGTATAAGCCTATGCTACAAGAAATTCGAATTACTAAAGAATAATATGCAGTACGAAAACAAAAATGCCAAAATGGTATTAGATATGGTGCCAAAATGGCATTATCATTACAAAATATTGAAATCAATGGAAATAAAGGAGTACAACTTAAATAGTAAATCTTGATCTAAATTCTTCAAGCTTAGTCTTAGAGAAGTCAAGTCTTGCAGTCATTCGATCGTGGGTTTTTTTCAAAGAGTTGATTTCAAGCCCTAATTTAAGAGCAACTTCAGCATGTTCCACACCTTTGGTGGCTTCTTCATCGATCATCTCTCTAGTAGAGAGTGATTTCTCCCACGAAAGCTTACCTTTCTCTTTTTCTAAGTTGTCAGTCTCCTTGTTTAATTTGAGAATCTTGGCTCGATGTTGTGCAATTTGATTATCAAGTGAAGCCTTCTTGTCAGTATATTCCCGAAGCTTGGTATCGAGCCTATCAACTTCCTACTCATATGCACTGCTTACGTCCCAGTCCACAGTCATGGCGTCTTTCACTTTATAAAGTCGAGATTTGTTTGTCCGTTTGAGATCAATGTCTTTGCAGACTTTGTCAAAATAAGCCTCAAATTCAAAGAGAAATTGAACCATGGAGTCAGACACTCGTTATTTGTTGAGTTAAACCATCAATTTTTGGATATCAGTGCCAAGTCGAGCATCTCCTTCAATATCATTGAGGAGATCAGCCTCAAAAATATTGGCCTTCATTTGTTGAATCAGGAGGTTTACCGAGTCATTGCCTGTAACAGCCAATGAAGCATCAAAGGAGTGGGTTGACCTAGAGTCTGTCAAAAGCTTGTGAAGCTTTTAGAGCCTCTTGAGAGCTTCAGTTGGATTTTTTACTTTTGAGGGCAAGGATTTCTTCTTGGCTCAAAGAAGTGTTCGACATTGAGTCATGGACGGTAGTTTGAGCTTGCTCAGGTTCTCTGTTAGGGGGTTGATCCTTCTCTGTGGTTTAGGCAGTTTCAATGTTGGCCATGGCCTACTCTTAATTAGTTTTTATTGGGTTGTTAGGCTGTAGGGCATCTTGATCCATGTTGTCTTAGACGGAAGCAGTGGTGTCATCCAATTCCTTGATGCTTTGTGGAGAGGGTTGTTTGAAGTTAAATTCCACTTCAGGTTGTGGTTATGAAGATGCTTCTGTAGTTTTATTGATTGGTTAGGTGTCTGGATGAACGGATGAAATGTTAGAATCAAGGAAATCTGACCAATGGATGTGAGAGAATGTTTCAGAAGAAATTGAATGAGGGATACCTAGTAGATTCTCTACTTCATTCTTGTTTGTTTTTGGTGCTTCCTGAAAGAAAAAGACAGTGAGTCGAAGCCTGAAGTAAGAAGTAGAAAATAAGAATTATGGGTTGAATCGAGGAGTACCTCAGAGTCAGCTTGTTCTAGTTCTTCGACTGGTTTGCCTTGAGGTTCATTTGGCCCCTGATTTTCAGATGAGGGAAGGTCTTGAGTTTTCTCTTGGTTCTTTTCTTTCTTTTCTTCTTCCTTTCCTGCTTCTGCCTCATTTCCTTTGTTCTCATGGGAAGGTCCAGCGGTCGAAGTAGAGGTTTCTTTCTTGGGTTTTGAATTTTGAGGAGTTCCTTTCTTTTTTTGACTAATGCTTGGCTTGGGAGAAGCTTTAGGTTTTGGCCTTGAGAAGATTAAAGTTTCTTCAGTATCTTCTGAGCTTTCATGATTAGCCGGGGTCTCCGTTGGTTTTGGAGCATCCTGGAAAAGGTTAAGTGGAGTTAGAGGAATTAATTATTGAAAGATCACTGAAGGATTCGAAATTAGTGGCATACATGATTCGAAGGGGGTGTGGACTTCTTTTTCTTCTTAGGCTTAGTAGAAGAGTTTGGGTCACGCTTCCGATTATGAAATATAATTATTTAGAACTATTTAAATGGTGGGAAAAATTAGAGAAGAAAAGATTTACCTTTTTCTTGGGTTCCTCGGCCTTCTTTCTTTCGCCAGCGTCAGAAGGTCCTTTGACATTGGTGTCAGTTTGTGTTTAAGGTTCACCTGCAATCGAAGTGTGAGAAAGGACGAAAGTTGTAAAATAATTCAAAGACAATAATAGACATATACCTTTGTAAAGTGGGGAGTTCAAGAACTTAGTTGCGAGCGAATGTTGTGCAAGCTTTGTAGTCTGCAATGCTTAATCTCCTTTCCGACCAGCAAATATCATCTTCCCAAGTATAAAGTGAGCGTAGAAGTCGTTGGCTAAAGCCAAATTGTCTGGCTACTAAGTTGGGTTGATAGCCAATGTAACGCCCCGATTTGTTTAATTGTATTTATTTATTTCATTTATGTGAATTTTGTGAAATGTGTGTATTTATTGTATTTTACATGCTAATTGAGTTAATTGGTTAATTTTCCTGATAGGTAAAATATTTGCAATAAATTATAATTTCTTTTCAACTTTTATTTCTCGAAATATATTTCGTCGCTGTTTATGTTTTATCGCATTTTGAGAGCGTTTGGGAGATATTTGAGCGTAAGGGCAAAATGGTCATTTTGGGTAGTTAGATATTTTGTTAAAAGAAAAAAGGGAGAAATAGAGAGAAAAGGAGAAAGAAGAGAAAGAAAAGAGAAAGAAGAGAAAGAAAAGAGAGAAGAAGGGGAGGAAGAGAAAATCATCAAAACAAAGCTTGAACTTCGATTAATCGGGTAAGGGTGAGAAGTTTCGATTATATCTTGCTTGTATATGTATATGTATGTATTTGTTTGAAGTTTGGTTGAATTGAATAGAGAACTACAACAATTAATATGTGGAGATTGTGAGAATTGGATACAACTTTTGTGTCGAAAATCATGATTTAAGTTTCCTAATTGTTGAAACCTGATAGATATAGGTTGTTGTGCATTCAATTGGTAGTTTGCTGATGTTTAGATGAGATTTGGAGAGGAATTGGGTGGAATTCGTAGCAGAAAATTATGCAGGAAAAATTTTGGGTTTCGCTGCCCATACGCGTAACAGGCAAGGCAATACGCGTATTGGGTAGGGCAATACGCGTATGGCAAGGGCGAAATGAGGGCATTACGCGTATGGAAACCCATTTTACTCGGCCCTCTGCTGAAATGCATAACGGTACGCGTAAGGGGTAAGGCATTACGCGTAACGAGGGAGGTAATACGCGTACTGGGTTTTTAGTGGAATTTTTGGAGAGAAATCAGTCTCTGCTCATACGCGTAGCACTTTGGGCAATACGCGTATGGTTGGACGAGCGAGCTGGGCAATACGCGTATGGCCCAGGGCAATACGCGTATTACCAGCGAGGGTGCAGAATTTTGTCGTTTCGCGATTTCTTTCCCGATTTCGCGTCCGATGCGGTTCCTTTTGATCTGTAACTCGGATCGAGACGTTCTTGGTACCGATGGAAAGCTAATGAGATGTTCTTTCTTATAAAAATGGTTTTGAGATTGGTGGCCGATTTAATTGTGTCGGGAATTGGAATAGTGTCGTTCTGTTGACTTTTACCGTCGTAATTGTGTGCGATTAATGTGTTATCATGTGGTATGCTTTTAATATATATCGTATAGCTTGTATGCTGTGGTATGATGTGAATGCATGTGATTAAATGTTGTGATGATGGTTTGTGACCTTATGGCAAATAAATGCATTGTGTTATGTTTGATTGTATATGCATGATTATGGATGTTGAAATGGTTCACATGGTTGTATATGTGTATGCATTTGATTGTCATG
The DNA here is from genome assembly GCA_022829125.1 of Lathyrus tuberosus. Taxonomy (NCBI): domain Eukaryota; kingdom Viridiplantae; phylum Streptophyta; class Magnoliopsida; order Fabales; family Fabaceae; genus Lathyrus; species Lathyrus tuberosus. The sequence goes on along the minus strand of JALAZF010000327.1, from coordinate 430,604 downwards.
AGTCATTGTATGCCAAGCATCATGATATGCATTCTTGTGATGTCATGTGCCCTAGTGGGTGTGAGCGACAAAACGATTCCAGAGGGAATCTGCTGTAACGGTTGTGTGCCTTATACAAAAAGGACCTAAAACGACGTTATAGACAATCATGTGCCTTATATAAATAGGACCTAAAGCGATCGAATCGTGTGCCTTATACAAAAAGGACCTAAAGTGATCCATAAACGTCGTGTACCTTATACCAAGAGGACCTAAAGCGACGGGGAACATCGTTTGCCCGACGGGGAGTTACACTAAGTAACAAGCGATGATTCCAATAATTCCTGAGTGAATTAATGATGAGAATGATGGATGGATGGTACCGCATTTGCATAGAGTCGTTGTGTCGGTCTCTTTGCATTTGCATAAATCGTGAATGGATTGATTATGTGTAGAAAATCATGAATGGATTAATTATGTGTGGAAAATTGTGAATTGATTGATTATGTGTTGAGCTTGTGATAACATTGGTGATTTGATATGCATTCGTGATATATGTATGGATTATGGATGATATGTTTTATGTATAGACATATGCTATGTTTTGTGGGGATGTTGTACATTACAATGATTGTATTAATTATCTATGATATGCTATATGTATTAGTATGTGATGCTTGTGGTGAGAATAATTATGCATGTGAATTTATATGTGTTTGCATATCATTATGCAATCTTGATTTAGTTGTTATTTATCACCCTTCTGCTGTGGTTTATTTCTCTATGAGGCAATTGCAGATTAGTAGTCTTGGAGGCTTTTGTGAAGATTAGTTCTCCATCCGTTTGTCAGTCTGTCTGCTCTGATACGTAACACGGGAGTCGGGGAACACTTTTGTTATATATGTATACATTTGTTGGATCTATTTTGTATTACCTTTGTATGAATATTTTGATGTTATAAAACAATTTATTTTGTAAAACAAATCAGTTGTGGATCTTTCCGCTTTATTCCATAATTGAACGTTCCTTTTTGTTGGAAAAAGTTTCCCTTTTATGTTTATTCCATTTTGTGTTACGTATCAAGTTTATGAGCAGGGATTGTGTTTGCTTTCTTTAAATGTGGCATCCTTGTTTACGTCTAAGGATAAAAATTTTATTTACTCTGATTTATTTATGTATTATTTATTCGCGATGGGAATTGGGGTGTTATAGCCAACAAAGCCATAGCCCGAGGTCCCAGTCTCGATTCTTGTAGATAAGAGTGTGGGAGTCAGAAAAGCTGGACAGACAGAGTTTGACATGGCAACTGCTGAGGGAGAGACCCCTGGAAATTTGTTCCTCAACCAGGATGGGCCAACACATTAATCCACAAATAGAGCCATTGGCGAAGCAAAAGTGATCGACTTAAGGAATATATTGATGTATTTCATAAGTGTGATTTTTGAAGGAGTTTCCTGAGGTGTAGTCAAAGCGAGCCTTGTGCCTTTGATGCCTCTGCAATTGTTTTATGCCATCAAGGATAGAGAGTCAGTTATATGGAGTTCTAGTTCAAATGTGGCATTAAGCCAAAGTTGTAGAAACCATAAGGGACCAGAGAGCAAGATTTTTTGGTCTCGGGGAAGTGCTTTAATTTGTAGGAAGCTTCTCCAAGTGATTGGTAGAGGTTGGCCAAAAGGAGTTTGCCTAAGGAAATCATTCGACCTTTGTGGAGTTGGATGGCTAAAGGTATGGATTTATTAGCTACTTGTAAAGAGCTAGAACTAAAACCTATTAAGAAAGCCAAAGGGTTAAAAAGGCTATGTGCTCCTGGTCGGAGACTTCAGCGTTTTTCTTATCATGATTGGCAATGATGAAGTTTTTGAAACTGAATCTTTTGATGTTGAATTCGTTAGTGGTTTCTAAGGTCGGAGTAAAAGTATCACCTAGGGGGTTAGACCTGTGATGGCTGCTACATTAAACAAGGTCGGTGTTAACATGCCATAAGGAAGTTGGAAAGTGTTGGTCAAACCTTCCCAGAAGAAGATTGACGCTAGTAACATGGTCGGGTTGTATCTAGGGCCAGTTTTGGAGATTTTGACCATGTCGTAGATACCCAGATCTTGCCATTGTTTTTTATTTTGGGGCTGGACTTTGTTGAGCCAAGTAAGGTATTCCTTATTTTGAGCAGGTGGTGCAGATTGGAACATACGCGCAAGTTTGTCCATAAAGAACAAATCGAGAGAGCGCTCTTTGAACGCTGAAAGCATGGTGACTGGGTAGCCTGGGAAAATTTTCTTAACTTTCCCAGCATTTGACTTTGTAGTCGGGTATGGCCCCAAGAAGGAGAAGAGTTTATCATATAAAGAGAAAGGGATGAGTACTTGGTTTGCCCTGTTGGATATCTTTTATGTTGACAATGGGGGGTTCAGGAACAAAGTATCTACCTTGTTCATCTTCCTCTGCTGGAATCGTGAAGAAAGGTGAAGCTGGGTATTTATAGTATTTTCATTGCATGCTTAAGGTCGAACACATGGCATCCGTGTGTAGATAATAGAACGATTCCGTGTGTTACGAAGTGACAACATTGATGTGAGTGAAGTAGTTAAGTGAAGAAGTGCGCATTCATGTCCTAGAAAATAGGAATGATGATGAGATTTTGAACAAATTTTATGGAGAATGACTGCACAGTAAAATGGTCATGATGATGACGAGGTCAGTAGAGAAGTTGAAACAGTGTCAAAAATGCAATAAAAAATGCCATATTTCTCTTTTCTGGCCCAAATCGAAACATGGCATTTTGGGAGGCAATTTGTTACCTTGGATTTTTGACATGGATATAAATGGCAAATGAGACGTGCGTATGTTATGGTGAGAGAGGAAGTCAAAATGTGGTGGATTTAGACCATGAACGAGGTTGATTTCTGCACGTCGAAAGATGATGTAGGAATTGTGGTCGAAATTATGTAGCTGAAGGTCAAGGAGTATTGGCAGTCCTTGGACTTAGTAAAATTTTCAAGTGTTTTAGTTGGTTATTATGCTTGATCGAAAGAGCGGAAATTGGATAAGATCAGGTGGTTTCTTGAAGACATGTGGAAGCCTATCGAGGACAAGAGTTACATGGAAGTAAAATGTGTCATGGTGTGTTTAGTCAACCATTGTAGGTAGTTATTCTAGACTAGTATATAAGGAGACATTTTCTTATGTTGTAAGGGTCCGCAATTGTACTTAAATTTTTACATACTCAAAGTATCTATGTGATTGAGAAACAAGTGAGGAAATGTACGTATGTGTTCCACATTTATAAACTTCTAATATTTTACATTTAATTCTTTATGCATTTGAATTACATTTTGATTTTCAGTTATTTTGCTTTCAGTCTGCATTTAGAATTTAATTATTTTGTTTTCAAAATCTTTTACATTCTGAGTTTAATTAAGTTCCAATCATTATCTCCTAAGCATTGTATTTCAATTCCCATAGTAACATGATGTTTAAAGGTTATAATTCACACATATATGTTTCGGGATATTTTCGAGTTTAATCCTTAAGTATTAATAGAAACTCATTTTATTTACCAAATTTCCAAGTAAACAAATTGGCACGCCCAGTAGGACCCTTTTTGTGTAAATTTTTGCTTTTCATTTCAAAGTTCTTCATTTTAATAACTTCTCATTGTGTGAGTGTGCATAAGACTAAGGAGTGGAAAGATAACAAAGAGAGAAGTTAGGAAACCTGTGAAGAAATACGTCAGGAGAATGACAATTCCCAAAAACAACAATGGAGAACAACCCTCTAATAGTACTAGGGTAGGCACGATCACTGCATCATCGATTGAGCCAATCCCTTCGATTGCTAGCACGACAGCCATACTATCAACTACGGTTGCACCATCTACTATGCAAGAAGGGACGATTTTCCCCCCTTCAATAACCCAGAGTCACCCAGTAACTCCTAGACCAACTATGGCGCCAGAGTTTAGGACTTTCGCCACAAGTTTTACAATGCCCATGCCAGGGCTTAAACTACCTTTTGGGATCCCAACATCAATGATGGAAACTATGCATAATAATCTGTCGATATTTGCTAAAAATGATGCAATCACATATTCTCCAATCTTGGCATCTGGCTCGGCCATAGGTAACCAGGGTCGAACCATGCCACCCCATATGGGGATGGGATTTGGTTCCCAGGAAATGCCAATGTTTACGATGAATTCAGTAATGGAAATGAGATAGCAAATGGATAAGAGTAACCATGATATGATCAATACTCTTACCCAACAAATGGGTATTTTATTTAACCCATTAATTAAAAATACGAATTAGAGTTACCAACAGTTAGAAACTCAAATGAATTGAATTGCTAATTTTTTTTACCCTCCGCTAGTGCAAGTTCGACCCATTGTACAACCCCAAGTTACTAGGCAAGTTCGAAATAAAGGAGTAGTCTTGGAAGAAAATACAGTAACCTGGGGCAACAATTTGTGCCCCTGGTAGTCGACCAAGAGGTGCCTATGAAGGGGGGTGCCTTCTGGTTATAGTGGTTAATTTTTTATTATTTTAGTGGTATTACAACATTTACAATGGCTCAGCGTAACCAAAATCAAAAGAAACAGCACAAACGAATGCAAACACAAAAACTCAAAAAATAGAATATCAAAAATGCAATACAAATCGAACCGAAATGTTACCAACATGAGCTTTACTGCTACTATTGCTTTGGAGGTTATGTTTCTCAAACGTTATCCCTGAAATATCGTTGTTGTCGTGGTATTGTTGAGTTGTAAGTGTTGTTAAGTTTTTGATATATTATGTTCTATATCAGTTGATACAGAGCTAGACTAATAACGGATGCCCTAGTTGACTGTGACATACTTAAAAGATTTCCTACTTTCCTCTCTATGTATGCGGACATTTTAATCTCCTTATGTGTTCATCCATGATGCTCGTCAAGGTCTTAGTTGACATATAAAATTTGTGTTACCCATGCTTTGGGCAATTGCTCGCCAAAGAACCAGTGAAGCTCACACCAACAACTGAGGATCCTGGAGTGGAGAGTTTAAGGGCACGATTATAAGCCAATAAATCCATACATTCAGCAGCTCTATTGACTATAAAATTGGGGTGGAATCTTGTAAAGTAACCGGATCAAAGACATTTTAGAATAAGGAACCATTATTTCGAGCACTGTATTTGAGGCACTAGGAGCAGATAGCAATAAAACTAGAGCCTAAGAAACTCTACCAGCAAGATAGAGAATGGCATGGTACGGAAATGAGTGTATGGATTCTACGGAGGTGGATGGTTGAGGTAGGGTGAGAAGATGTAAAAAATGGTTAAGGGACTAGCACCAGTTAGATGGCGGTGGTAAGGAAGAGGTCGGTCATGGTGGTTACTCGCCGACATGGTGGGTGGCACGATTTAGTTTGTGGGAGTTAGTTAGGGTGGTGGTATGGTTAAGTAGAAGGCAGAGGGTTTTGTGTGTTGGTGGGAGTTTGTTCTATGGTGATGGCGGTGGAGAGAAAAAGCGAGGGTGACGGCTTAAGGTGGTTTGAGTTGATATTGGAAGTTAGTGGCGGAGAAAATATGGGGAGAAAGAGGGAGTTGTGATGTAGATGAACAGGGTAAAATGAAAGAAATCCAAAATTGAAATCGACAGAAACACATTTTTTCCTTGTTTCTTTTAGAGAGTCCCTTTATTTTTATGTTGGATCACTTTTTCAATTTTGAAGATCCACCACTCCACAATGAGTTGGCGTTGTTCTCTTGGTCTGATCGGTCATCCTTTTCTTTCAACAATACTATATATACATGATTACTTAGGGTTTTAAATTTTTAGAATACCAAAAACACCCTTATTGATTTTTTAGTGTGAAATGAGTCTTAAAAATATTAAAACAAAAAAATTCAAACAATTTTAAATAATTGAAATAAAATCAAAATGAAACATGGATAATTCTATTTATTTTTTATGAACACTTTGGCGAAAAAAGAAAAACAAAAGGGATTAAAATGAGTAAAAATTGGGCGCGAAAATGCTTGAAAAATTAAAATGAATGCATCACAATGATCAGCGCGAAATAAACTTCTGGAAAACAGATAATTTTTTATCAAATTTTGAAGTAAAAAACGCCCAGTTGAAAAGGCTCAAGCTGATCAAAATGCAACTGCAAACGAAGTCGAAAAAATAAAATGAGCATACCAGATCAAACTACGCGAACCAAAGATCAATAACACTGACATCTGCAAGCTCGATCTCGAAATTTTCTGCCCACTAATTTTATGTACATTTGAAAATTTATTCAACTGGTTTGTCTATAGAACCGAAAGTTTCTTTTGGTCGACATTTTAAGCATTATGGAAAAAGAAACACGTGCAATGATATGCAGATGTTGCAAATGTCATGATGTATGTATCGATTTATTGAATGAGGAGGAAAATTGGGGTGTGACAACAAGCATATAAAAGATTGTATGTTTTTCTAAGTGTTCAACCATACTTTGAGTTATCTAGACTAGTTTTCCCTACTCATACAATTTTGTGATTAATAAAATTCAATCTCGTACGAGAAATATTACGAGTTAAATTTATTGAATAAAAGCTTTAATATTGAAATACTTTGACCAAATGATGCATGTATCTCATTGTTTTGCAGTACAAGTTATTGAATTAATGCTTTAATATTGCTACCAAAGCCTTTCAAAAATCACCCTTATTATCTTGTAAATATTTCTTTAATCCATCACAAGAAAATTCAACTCTTTTTATGGTGGTGTTACCAAGGTGTCTAACCATATCAGTCTAAGAACAAACTATTTTCTCATTCACTTGGTATAATATTTTAGTTTTAATATATTTCAAAAAAATATGGATATTTTGCATACACGCTTCTGAACTGCATGACAAAATTAACATATGACTACTTTGTAGAAGAATTTATTACATCATTTCATACTTCCATTATGGGTTCCAATATTTGTGTAGGTTTAACCATTTTTCCGTCTTCACTTTTGATTTGTTTATTTTCCAATATTGACTTAATTTCAAATCTCACATTTTTTGTTATGTGATACTCACACAAAAAAGCATATGATGTAGAAAATATTTTTGCAACATAATTCATCAGTATGTGACAAATGACAATCACATGTGTCATATTTTCTAAGTCTTTCAACAGATTGTGATGCGTTTCTAAAGCTTACGTAGCATTATTCTCCTTCTCACATTCCAAAAAATCAAAATCAATTGAATATGTCATATATGTAGAAGTAATACAACAATTTCAAACGGAGGTTGTATGAAATTTATATGAATTTGGAATGAGAAAGGGGTGTATGAAATTTATATGTTCAAAAGATAACTTCTGAACACTAACTTACACAGTATGGATGTTAGCTTCTAGATCATAATATTTTTTACATGACCAGTTTCTTAAACCCTCTCACTCAAGATACTATGTCATATTTTCTATAACTCTCTAAAAAATTATTTCCTTCTTATTCAATTATTGTGTTTGGTAACACAATTAAATTATATTTCGATATCATAAACCTCATAATCGTCATAAATTACAAGAATTGTACATATATATCTCTTCTCATTGAACCATGATCTGATTTTTTTTTTTTTATGCATTAAAGAAGTTGTCTGAAAGATATCATCCAAAACCTTTTAAATTTCCTCCAAATGTTAACTTTTGGACCTATAAAACTATTGGTTGGATTCTATTTGTATTTGAAATCCCACGCTTGGCTCCTCGTGTGTTTGATGTCTCTTGATTGGCCTTACCCGGATTAGCTCCTAAGTGAGTACCATTAGGTATATTATCTTAACTCTCATAATAGTTGAGTGATCCAACAATTAGCCTGCAATAAGAAGATGCAAGATACATGGTACATCGTCTAAAGTGATGCTCATATCACCAATTGGCATAGTAAAAGACAAAGTCTCTAATGCAGATTGAAGTCCCTGGTCTACAAACTGAGAAATCATCCTACAAACATCCTTCACTCTGAATGTTGTTAATACTTGTTGAAACCATGGTTCATCGGACTCCTTCAATGGCTTTATTTTTCTACAGCAGTTAATACACTTCAACATCTCATAGAACTGCAGAAATTAATGTCTCAACGTCAAATGATTAATGTCATACCCTAATTTTTACCCCTAAGGTCCCACCTTATTTGCATTCTTTATAATACATCAAGATCACAAACTTGGTTGTCCCCTAACCCTCTCACCTTTGGGTTTGCCTATACAGATATCACCAAGCACCTGGTGTGTATCTTCTTTACATCGTTTTGTACTTATATGCTTTATATTTTACTAAACACTAATCAAAATACAAAAATATATGCTTTGTTCCCTTTTGTTTCTTTTGCAAGGTAGGATTGGGAATCAATGGCATCAAGTGATTACATCCTCAGCTAGGGTTTGAGTTCCTCAAGTCAAAGTGTGGCCAACCCTTGATCTTCAAAGGCTATTCATCAAATCATGACCTCTAATCTCAAATCATGGAGTCTTAAGCATCATTCAACTTCATTTGATCAACGATATCTTAAGATTGGATGGCTTATTTCTCAAGGAATTTATAAGGTTCTTGTGTTTATTTCCATACCTTCATCCACAAGGTTCCTTAAGATATTACAAGTTTCATCAAGGAACAATCAAGAGTACATCATTTTGAGCTTATATGATCATCAATGTGCCTTGAAATGCAAGAAAATATCCAAGGTTGCAAGTCTTTTCAAGGAGGTTTGCCAAAAAAGTCAACATTTCAAGCCTAAGTTCAAGACTTCACAACTCCTTCATACTTCAACATTTTTAAGTGCTTCTTTGGGTAAATGACTCATCTTGACATCCTCTTCAACTTCTCTTCACAAGTCAAGTGCTAATTATTCTTGGAAAGCCATCAAAAGTTTGAAGACATTATAGGTCACCTTGTGGACATAGAAAATTTTGGCCTAAATTCAAGTATGGCATGCCTATGTTCCAAAGATCATAACTTCTTCAATTTTCAACTTTTATGGACGCTTCATTTTTTCCAAATATCCATCTGGATGTCCTCTACAACTTTGCTTTAGAGGTCAAACATCAATTCATGCTCTAAGAACCTCAAATCTAAAAGGCCATTTGTGCACAAAACTAGGTCATGACCTGTTTGACCTAATGCCTGACCTGATTCTCAGTGCCACGACCTCAACTTCTACCTCATGCCATTTTCATCTCAAGCATCCTTTTGGATGATTCTTTTTTCATTGTGTTCTCCTTTCTGAATAGATCACTTGGCTCAAAGAAAATCAAGAAATGCACGAGTATATTGTATTTGGCCTAGTTATGAACATGGCTACTTGAAACTGAGTTATGGTTCATGATCAGTTTTGCAATTTCATCCACTTCTCAATTTTAAGTCAATGTATGCACGTGTTTTTTCCATGATGAGGTTAAGTAAAGTGTGAGGATCAAAAATGACTCAAAATTAGAAGGTTCTCACTGCATTTTGGCTGACTTCATGATCAAGTTTGGCCACACTTTTGGCACACTCCATTTCACAAAATTACAGCTAATTCTCACATGTATCCCATTCATTCACCTCAGCTATAAATAGAGGAAGAATTTGCACTGAATTCCAAGCTTGGATAGCCTCTCAAACCTCTGCTCAAACTCATAATTTCTCTTCAAATTTTGAGATATCGTGTTTCATTTCTAAGCTTTTCCAACTCCATTTATTGCTTCCATTAGCTTCCCTACCATCTCCTGAAGCTAAAGCAACAAGAACCAAGCCTTGAGACTCACTGAATTGCTCTGACCAAATCTAGTTTTCAGCATCTCCGATCATCATTTGGACAAGGTAGTTCTGAGCATCTTTTGGACTCAAACAAGTTACCACGATGTAGAATTTTGCCTTATGATTGTTTCCCCTCACTTACCTTGTCCTGATTGATCATATTAGTCATTTAATTTTTGTTTTCGTGCTTTCTTGTTTCTCTGAGTTTCCATCAAATTCTCCATGCTCGTTTTCAATAAATGAAAATGAAGCCTATGGTTGAGTTCGCACTGATAAGACGGTCACAATGGTATAGGTCTCATGATCTAACTTTGCCATTTTCAGAACTCCGGTGAGAAATTCACCGAAGAAGATGACCGGAACTGCCTCGTGGTGGCCTGAGTTTGTTTTATTTTAAATATGATCCAACGCATGCTTTTACTAAAGGTCCACCGTGTCTCGTGTTTTGGACCTTTAGATATCTTTTAATGAGACCTGATGGCTACGCACGCTTTATTTCCTAGCCATTGATTGGATATAATGGTGTGAGTATTTTCTAGTATTTTATTTCATTTTAATTGATTTTCTTTTCTCATTTTATTTTGAAAATTCATAAAAAAGAGCTCCATTCACATTTTTCACTCCAACTTTTTTTCATAAATTCCTAAAAATATTTTCTATTTTCTGAGTATTTTTCCATATTTTTATTTCATGGTTTGCTATTTTTCATTATTTTCTTCATTTTTCGTGCATTTTAATTAGTTTAAAATTACTTTTATGCATTTTTAAATTCTCCAAAAAATTTCATGCGATCTTTGAGTTGTTTCTGACTTATAGTATTTTTCTCGATCATTTGATTTTAGTTTAGAGGCCTCTTTCTAATTTTCTCTCTTATTTTCATTTTAAAATTCATTTTAAAAATCATTTCATGCATTTTAATTACTTTTTATTGCATTTTGGTTTGCTTGCTGGTTGTTGCCTTGGATCATAACTTGTTGATCAAGTTTCTCTTCAATTTCAATGGACTTTGGTTGTTGATGAGGTTGGGTGAGCCTTCATCAATTCAAATCTATCATTAAATGAATCATTTGATCCATTTTTGGTGCTTTGAGTTGATGATAGGTTTAGTGCCTTAATCCACCATGAGAGGTGATTGAAATTGATGATGAATTAATCTTAAGTCTTGATTCAATTTGGTTCTCTCTTCATCTTTCCTTCTCCTTCTTTTTTCTTTTTCTTTCCTCCTGGTCAATTGGATGATTTGTTGTCCATCTTGTTCATGATGTTTGGATTGATGCTTGATGAACTTTCATTATTTCAAATCTACCATTTGATTGATCATTGATCATTGGAGGTATTTTAGATTGATGCATAAGTTTGTCCTAAGTTGTCATGAAGGATTGATTGATGTAATGGACCAATCTCCTTACCTTAGTGTTTGATCCCTCCTTGGTTTTTACTTGTGCTACATGTTTTAGGAGTATGATTTTTATCATATCTCTAACATGTATGGTACATAAATTGTTATTGACCGGCCTCCCATAGTATGATCTGCCTTATAGATTGTGCTACCATTACTTAACATAGCGCTAAATTTGTCATGTATCGCATTATTAACTCTAACATGAATACTAACCATATTATTGTGCTAACTTTTATTTTTATGTCATTTATATTTCTTGATCTTTATATTGCTTTACTCTTATCATTTACATATCATATTGCTATTGTTTATGTTTATGCCTTTTTCCTTTTGTCCACTTGGGCTTTTTCTCTTTCTCTTAAGACATTAATAAGGAAAAACCCCTTAAAAGACTTAATCTTCCTTGGACTATTGGCTACTATCCCATGCTTGGATGTTGGACTTATGGACTTAGATTTAGGTTCTTGATCCTTTGCTTTGGAGTTGTGACTTGAGACCTTGGAATTCATCTGGTACCTTTGGCCTTGGGTTGACCTCTTTGAAGACTTGGTGTGTTCTTTGCTTATTTGATTGCTTGTTGCTAAATCCAAAGGATGGGAGTTTTGACTTGACTTATGTCAGAAGCTTGCTATTTTGGTTAGATTTTTCTTTTCCTAACTTTTACTTTGTGCATTAGGGTAGCCTCTTCATCTCCTCCTCTTCTTAAATTTTCAAAATCTTCTCCCTTTTTCAAAACCTTCTTGTTTTCAAACTTGAACCACTTTCTTAATAAACCTTGACTTTGTCAAGTGATTTTCAAACTCATTTTCTTAAATAAATGTTAATTCATCTTAATCATATCGACACCATTTTCATAAGACATAAAAAATACACAACTCATTCAAACCATTTTGTGCCCTTTGAACCCTTTTTCTTTTAAAACCTTTTATCAAGGTTTAGACATGAGTCTTTTTCATATTTGAGATGCAATTCTCTTATCCCCATAGTGATGTTTGATGTTGATTCTTTTCCACTTAAGAGAGTTAGTGGCATACTTGTTGATCTCTATCCAAGTTGGAGCCCTTCTCAATAGTGATGCAAAGGTCCATTTTCATATACTTGTGGGTGATTAGTTGAGTTTTCTCCTTAAAATTACAACTTGTCTTTCCATTTAAAATCAATCACAACAAATCTCTTTTGTTATCTTTCCCACGAACTACGAGGTTTTGATCCTCCATAGCACTTTGTGGGTACGTAGGCACGAGGCTCAGGAAGTCTTGTCAAACACCAAAAACCCTAAAAAAATATTTCTCTTATCATCTCCACAATCTTTTGCAAACAACGCCTTTTAAGCCAAACATAGATTTTCAAGAGGTTCCTATAGAGTACTATAGATGTTTGGGGTACTAACACCTTTCCATTGCATAACCAACCCCCTTACCCTTTGTCTCTCTATTTTATTAGTTTGTTTTAAAACTTTTGTGGGTTTTGTTCGATATTTCCCCCATTCCTTTGGAAAAAAAAAGTACGGTGGCGACTCTTGCTTTATGAGTTAAGTTAACCAATAACTTAATCTCAAATTTTCCTGCTACAGAAAATTGGCAACTCTGCTGGGGAATAGTCCCTAGTGGGTTGAGCCTATCTTGTTTATCTGTGTTTTAATTATTATCTGTTGTTTGCTATTATCTGTTGTTTGCTGGGGAATAGCATCCTTATTGACTGATCCTGTGGATTTCAAATTTCGTCATGGAAGACTTTTGTCTATTCCCTCTACCAATGTTGAAGACGAAATTCTTAATACTCTTGTGTAGTTCTATGATCCTATCTACCAGTGCTTTACGTTTTCAAATTACCATCTTGTGCCTACCTTGGAGGGGTATGCTTATCTTGTGGGTGTGCCAGTTTCTGACAGAGTTCCTTTTAGTGGTTTGGAGGAGGTTACCAAGTCACAAGTTATTGCAGCAGCTGTTCATTTGAGGAAATCTGATATAGATGCCAATCTTACTGTTAAAGTAGGCATTCAAGGGTTGACTTCTAATTTTCTGATTGAGAGAGCTTCTAATTTTGCTAGTGCTGGTAGTATGATGGCTATTGAGGCTATTTTGGCTTTACTCATTTGTGGATTGGTCTTGTTCCCTAACATTGACAACTTTGTTGATGTTAACGTTATTCGGATCTTCTTGATTGGGAATCTTGTTCCGACTTTACTTGGCGATACCTATTTCTCTATCCACCATAGGACTTCTATGGGAAATGGTACTATTGTTAGCAAGACGTCAGCTTGGGTATACTTTGAAGGATAAACCTAATAACGTTTTGTTGGAGGGTTTGTTTTTCCAAGAAGGGAAAGACACTCAAGGTTTGAAAGAGAGGATGGCTCATGCTTGGCACACCATCCATAGGAAGGGAAAGGAGAGCTTGGAAAATAGAATTTTGCATAGCTTTGGAACCTTATACTCTTTGGGTGAAGGAAAGAGCAAGGGAGCTCAAGATGCCTTATGCTTTTGAGAAGCCTATGTCTCTAGTGGTTGCCAAACCACTTACCATTCCTACTGAAGATGTGAAATAACTTCAAGAAGATTTAGCCAAGATGAAGCAAGAGAAGGATATGTGGGAAGACAAATTTCATGCTTCAAACCTTGAGAAGATAGAGTTGCAAAAGCAATTGAAGGAAAAAAGATGACTTGATAGAGTTTCTTGAGCAACATATTGTGAAGAGACAGAGAGAAGATTTATTTTCCTCTAGTACTTCATCATCTCATCCTCCCACTTCAAGTGCTTGGAAGGGTATTTGGACCAGCTTGTGTTGGAGAAGGCCACCATGAAGGATAGTTATGAAAGGGAGATCAAGAGGCTCAGAAGGAAGTATCAGCTTAGAGTTGGATCATCCTCAGATGTGATTTCTTAGGATCTAGCTTTTTCCTTTTATTTTTTTATCCTTTGTAACTTATACTTCCAATTGTAACTCTTTACAATTATCAATAAAATGAGAATTTCAGTATTTCAAAAGTTGTATTTCTTTATAATGTTTGCTTTATCTTAAATTTCCTTGAAAGCTGAATGAAAACATTTGCATTGCATATCATGCATCATTCTGCATCTGGTCTTTCTTTTAAGAGTTTTTCAAGTGTCTTATTTCTTTTCTCTTGGTATTCTCAGAAGTCAAACTGTCTCACTCGTACAACACTCGGGTTAACTTTCAAATCAAAATGGATCATTTAGAGCAAGAAGATTGTGAACTCCGTGAAGAGGTGACAACCCTCAGGGCTGGGATGGAGAAGCTCAATGCTTTGGTAGAATCTCTGGTTGCTCTTCAGAATCAGTCTCCACATCCTCCTCCTACTCCTATGGCAACTCAGCCTCAGACTACTGTGAATTCTGAAGTTGTATCTGTGCCCGTTTCTGTGGCCCCGATCAGTTCTCCGTGACACCAAATGCCTGATGGATTTCCCTGGGGCATGCCTTTGAACTTTTTTCCTGAAGGATACAAACCCGCTGTTGAAGTTTCTACTGTTCAACCTATCATGACTATTCCTTCACCCGTGGTGCATGCTGCCCCACAGACTGAAGAGCCTATTTTTCATGTTGAGCCAAGTGAAAGCTAGGGATTTTATGAAAGGATGGACGAATTCCAAGATCAGTTTCAAGAGATGCAGAAGGAAATCAAACCTTTAAGAGGGAAGAATTGTTTGGAAATAACGCTCATGATTTGTGTCTCGTTCCCAACGTGAAAATTCCTACCAAATTTAAAGTCCCTGATTTCAAGAAGTAAAGGGAAACACTTGTCCTCAAAGTCACCTTGTCGTGTATGCAAGGAAAATGTCCACTCATACAGACAATCTTCAGCTGCTAATCCATTATTTTCAAGATAGTCTCACTGGCGCTGCTCTAAAATGGTATATGGGATTAGATAATACTCAGATTCGTATTTTCAATGATTTGGGGGAGGCATTTATTCTTCAATACAAGTACAATCTGGATATGGCTCCGGACCTTGATCAACTTCGCGCTATGTCACAAAAGGAGGAAGAAACTTTCAAAGAGTACGCCCAGAGGTGGCGTGAAATTGCTGCACAGATTAGTCCTCCGTTTGAAGAAAAAGAGATGAAAAAGATTTCTCTGAAGACTTTGAGTTCTTTTTACTATGAACGAATGGTGGCTAGTGCACCAAGTGATTTACTAGGATGGATAACATGGGTATGCACCTAGAAAAAGGGGTCTGTGAAGGACGTTTAACCAAAGAAAGTAATTCTGCTGGTAGTACTAAGAAATATTGGAGTGAGTTTTATAAAAAGAAAGAGGGAGAATCTAATGCCATTTCCCAAGAAAGGCATAAAAGACACCGAGGAAGAAACAATCATCATCAACAATAGGTAGCTTCTGTTACACCTGTCATTAACACTGCTCCAACTGCTCAAGTTACTTCAAATTATCAACTCCAATTTCAACAAAGAACTCATCAACAACATAATCAACAGAACCGCACTCAGAAGAAAAATTAGTTTGATCTAATTCCAATGTTGTATGTTGAACTGTATCCTGCTCTGGTACAAAATATCCTTGTGCAGACTAGAGACCCACCGACTATTCCAAAAGAGTTTCCTTGGTGGTATAAATCTGATCATTTATGTGCCTATCATCAAGGGGCACCTGGCCATGACATCGATAATTGTTTTGCATTAAAAGCGAAAGTTCATAGATTAATTTGAAGTGGTATTCTGTCCTTCAAGGATCTTGGACCCAATGTTTAAGCCAATCCGTTGCCTAAATATGGAGGTGCCAATGTGAATATGGTAGATGGTTGTCCTGGCCCCTATCGTATTTTTAATGTTAATTTGATTAGAAGATCCTTGGTTGATATGCATGCTAGTTTATGTAGACTGAGTTATTATGAGCACGACCATACTGCTTGCCGTATTTGTTCAAGAAACCCTCGAGGATGCTCTGTGGTGAAAAGAGAACTCTAAGAAATGTTGGATCAGAGGCTTATTCAGATTACTCGCTCGAGGTATGATGTTGATCATGAAGTTGATGTCATAGTTCCTCACTTCAATATACCTGAGCCAGTTGAGATTACTTATAACAGTCGGAAGTCATTCGACTCTCTGTTGGTTATTTGTCTACCTAGCCCTACTCCCTATGAATCTGACAAAGTTGTGCCTTACATATATAATGTTACAATGGTTGAAGATGGCAAGGAGATGCCTATTTCCTCTCTTTCTTCTTTTTTCAATATTGCCGACGTTAACATGGTGACCCGGAGTGGTCGTGTATTTGCTGCTGCACCTCCTTAGAAGGTTGATGATATCCATGTTAACAAGCCAAATGTATTTCAGACGCCTGTGGTACAATCTGAATCTAGATTTGTAACAGGGAAATCTAGTGGTTCAAACCAGAATGTTGATGATGAAGTGTTAAAGTTGATTAAAAAGAGTGAATACAAGATTGTTGATCAGTTGCCATGAGCATATGGTCTTCCATGAGACCGAGAACACTGACCATGTGATGATGCTCCCTCACCAGTGCCAAATCCTTGTCATACTTCAAACTTTGTACTTTCATTCTTGAAAGATTTATATTTCTCTCTACATATTGAAGCATGTTGTGATAATCGATCATGACTATACCTTGGTTGTTCTTCATCCATTTTTCTATAATTATACGAACATGTGACTCCACACACAAGAGGGGGTGAATTGTGGGTTTCAGAAAAACGATAGTTTGAAAATTTTTCTTTATCATTATCAGAGTTTAAAAACATTTTGATAAAATTGTTTCATAAATTAGAAGGGGGGAAATAAAGAGTTAAGTAAGAGAGGTGACACCATGAATTATAGAGGTTTGATCGAAATGAAGTGACCTAATTCGCCCCCCGAGATTTGATCTTGAGAGTATTCAATAATTCTTAAGAGCTTTTAGTAGGTTAAACTCTCGAACCCCCTTATACAAGTAAAATTAAAGTTTTAGGATAACTTCCAAGTTCCAACCAAACAACGAACACCAGAGAGAAGCAGTTAGTTTTCTTTCCAAACAGCGAATTGAAGTAGTTAGTCTTATATCCAAACACCAACTTAAAGTGGTTACTCCCCAAGAAAAATTGATATTTTCTACAGACATATCACATATATCAAACCAAGGTGAGTGTTTGAGTCTAGATGAACTCATGAACCAAACTGAGGTTTTGACTAAGCTGAGCACGAACCACAGATATTTTAAACCAAACTTATCTCGAACCAAAGCAATCTTTAACATAGATGATCTACGAACCGAATTGAAATTTTAAGTCGGGCTAATCTCGAACCAAAGAAAATTTTTAAATGGGTTGAGCTTACAAACTGAACTGGCGACTTAAAACCTAAATCCTCAAACCAAAACTTTTAAGGGTTTAGCTGCGAACCCAAACAAATCCTCTCTTATGGATAAATTATTCAACCAAAATAAATAAAAAAATATTCTTGGGTGAATTTAAAATTATAACCTTCAAGAATACAAGATTCCTCACTAAATAAAAAGAACTTTCTCGAAAGCGCCACGACTAATTTGAAATGAGAGAAAGTGAAAAATATTTTTTATAGAGTAAGTGTGAGGAGTGAGATGGGAAGCTCACACGTTTTATGGATGTGAAATTGTGAAGGGAATAAACTCTATTTATAGACTAGAGGATGATAAAAAAAAAAAAAAAAATTTATGGTTCAAATTTAATGTGTTAATCAATTGACACTTTGCTCCTATCAATTGGAAGGCCTCAAAATAATCGTTTAGGATGTTTAAAAAGGATTGTCAAGTAAACCAATTATGCAAACACTTTTTTGAATCTTCCTGGAGATTTATTCAAGTTGAGTACCATCATCAGAGAATGTTTGTAGTAATTGTTAGTTCTTGGATTGGCTGGAATTTTGGTAAAACAAAGTATGTTCAATGTTGATGTTGCAACATTGAAGTCTTAACACTGGGCTGTGTTAAGTAATTAATTGCTGAAGTTGGATGTCTGATGTCACATAGGTGATGTTGTAACATCAGATCTGCAGAATTAACAACAGCAGGATATGATGTTGTTAGGGTTGCGTGTTAGCTGGAATTGTGGAGAGCAAGCTGTCTCATTGGATGCGAATATCTTAGGATAGATATTTGCTGCTGCATAGGAGATCTGGTGCAGATTTGTAGGAGATTTAAAAGGTTGAAGATTTAAAAAGATTTTAGGAGAAAATATGTTTTAAATATTCAGTTTTAAATAACAAATCTGGGAGATATTGTAGCAAGTCCAAGACCAATTCAAGGAGCTATATAAAGCGCACAAGACCAAAGGAAAAAGTGACAGAAATACAGAGAGAAGATCAAGAGCAGAGGCTGAGTGTCTTGAGTATTTTGTACGAGTTGTATAACCAGAACGTATTCTGTCCTCTCTAGAAGCTGTGAAGCAATAGAGAGTGGTTGCTTGATCGAAACTGTGAAGTAAGATCAAGGTTACTCAAAGTGGTCTCTTTGAGTGTTTGTAAGGGATTGAGTGGTGTTATCATACCTAAGTGGTTTCTTAGGTAGGAAGTCATTAGTAGAGTATAAGTTTAGGAGATTGTCAACGGGTTGTTGAGTCTGTAAATTATATCTACAAGTAGTGAATTTCATCCCTGACTTGGTAGCCCCGAGAGTAGATTGGTTGTAACCGAACTGGGTCAATAATTCTTGGTGTTATTTTACTGTTATTGATGTCCATTGTGCAGAGTGTGTTGTTGTGACATCGCACCTTAACATCACACGTCTGATACCAGAATTTCAATTGGTATCAGAGCAGGCATCCTGTCTGTCTTTGGGTGAGATCTAGGGAAGTTAATTTCTGGTGTAAAGATGGACAAAGAAGTTGGAGGATTCGTCAACAGACCCCCTATTTTGGATGGATCCAATTATGATTATTGGAAGCCAATGATGACCACCTTCTTAAAATCCTTGGACAGCAGGGCTTGGAAGGCTGTTATTAAAGAATGGAAAGCACCTGTCATGTGTGAGAAAGATGATGCCGGCAAAGATAAAGAAGGCACCTCTAAGCCTAAGCCTGAAGAAGAGTGGACCAAGGAGGAAGATGAGCTTGCCCTTGGAAATTCCAAAGCTCTAAATGCGATCTTCAATGGAGTGGATAAGAATATCTTCAGGTTAATCAATACCTGTGAAGTTGCTAATGAAGCGTGGGATATTTTGCAGGCAACATATGAAGGAACATCTAGAGTCAAGATGTCAAGACTTCAGATTTTAACATCAAAATTTGAAAGCCTGAAGATGAAGGATGATGAGACTATTCATGACTTCCACATGAATGTGCTGGAGCTGGCTAATGCATCCAGTGCTCTTGGTGAGAAAATGTCAGATGAAAAGCTTGTAAGGAAGATCCTTAGATCCCTTCCTAAGAAGTATAAGATGAAGGTTACTGCCATTGAAGAATCACAAGGCATCGGCAAGATGAGAGTAGATGAGCTCATTGGATCTCTTCAAACTTTTGAGCTGGGGTTGAATGAGGAAGAACCAGAAAAGAAGCCAAAGAGTATAGCCTTGGTGTCAAATGATGCAGAAGAAAAAGGAAAGAGTTCTGAATCACAGGAAGATCTATCTCAGGCCATAGTGATGTTGGGAAGACAGTTTACCAAAGTATTCAAGAGAATGAATAATAACTCCAGGCCTAATGTCAAGAACATGACTTCTGACACCAGCAAGAAGGATGAAGAGAAAACTACCCAAGATAAAGGAGTTCAGTGCTTTGAGTGTGAAGGGTATGGACATGTCAAGAAAGAATGTCCCACCTTCTTAAAAATGCAGAAGAAGGGCATGACAGTTTCCTGGTCTGACTCTGATAGTGAAAGTGAAGGTGAGTCAGCAAAGCATGTGAGAGCTTTAACAGGAACTGTGGTTTCTGATGATGATTCTAGTGATGGAGAAGTAACTTATGAGGAGTTAACATCTACTTATCAAGAGCTGTGTTTAAAAAATGCTGAGATTTGTCAAGAAAACAAGTGCCACAAGCAACAGATTGCTCAGCTTGAGAATGAAAAAGCTGATCTGGAAAATGAAGTTGTACTGGTTAAAGCTCACCTTGATCATATGACCAAGTCTGTTAGGATGCTGAGCTGTGGTACCGATACTCTTGATAAGATCCTTCAGTCAGAAAAAGCTGCTGGAGACAAAGCTGAGATAGGTTATGTGGCTGAGGATAAGGGAACTTCAGAAGAAAGCACTTCAGGTTCCAAGAAGGAAGTGTTACAACTTTTATCTCAACATCAGCCAAAGAAGCAGGATCCTACCCCTAAGAAAGCTGATGGTTCACAACCTACGAAGATTGAGAAGAAGACTGGTCCTAATCAGGAGAGAAAGCAGCCACAAGGAGCTAGTCAGTATATGCCCCCACAATACCACAAGAGCATGCAAGCTGCTTAGTTCAAACAGCACATGTCTCATCAGGTGTCTCAACATCAGGACAACTGGTATGGTTATGGATATGGTTACACCAATGTTGTTCCTCATTTCTATGGAAGAAGAAAGTCACACCATCATGGGAGATAATCCAGGAAACAGCATTCTCAGCCCTCTTATAGGAGAAGATATCAACATAATAGAAGGCAAGCCAGTTATGGTAGGAGGAGACCACATTATGGATGGCAGCCTAAGCAACCGCATCATGGCAGAAGATTCAGAGATGAAAGGGTGAGATGCTATTATTGTAGAAGGTTTGGACATATGCAGTACTCTGGCTACAAGCTGCATGGATACCCTCAATCTCAAAACAGATGGAAAGAGTACAGGCCCAAAGTTGTTAAACAATGGGTACCTAAGGAGAAGGTGAAGTGCTTATTGGCTCACATGGCTGACAAAGAGTTTAAAGAAGGAACATGGTACTTTGACAGTGGGTGTTCCAAACACATGTCTGGATGTAGATCCATGTTTGCTGAAGTCAGTCATGGTCCATCTCATGAGGTTATGTTTGGCAATGGAGAAAAAGGTGTTGCAGGAGTTGGGAAAGTGAAAGGTGATGGTAGACCTGAACTTGACGATGTTCTGTTTGTCAGTGGTTTAAATGCAAATTTGATCAGCATAAGCCAATTGTGTGATGAGGGTCACAAGGTAAACTACACTAAGGATGAGTGTGTGGTATCTGATGAGCATAATCAGGTTGTTATGAAGGGTGCCAGAACCAAAGACAACTGCTATCAGTGGATTTCTCTTGAAGGAAATTCAACTAATAATGTTCAAGTTGATGTTATAACATCAGACTATGACATCAGGATGCTGAATGGTCACTCAGAGTTAGTGAGTCCAGATGTGAATTGTTTAAAAGGAAACTATTTATGGAGGGAAAAAGTCATTGACACTCCAATTCAAGCTCCTTGCCTCAGACCCCCCTTTCCCGGTGTTGCAACATCACGCTTCTTCAAAGCCCTGTTCTCGCAACGAATTAACTTCTTCGTCTTCAAGAATCAACCCTCACTGAAAAGAGTCATGGCGTCTCCATCCAAGAAATCTGAGTGTCAGAGTTCCACAAAAGGAAGAGCTAGGGTTTCCACTGACGAAGGTTCAGCATTCGATCCTATGGACATTGAGCCCCTCTCAACCATTCTTCCTGAATCAGGTACTACGAGACCCACTAAACTTACTCCCAAGAGACCTGCTACTTTCTTTAAGAATCCTTAAACAATGAAAGTTGTTACGAGCGTGTTATTTGGTGACAAACCTAGAACTACTAACCCGCATCCACAAACTACTGAGGAAAGGGTAGATGTTGATAAGTGCATGGGGCAGATCGTGGACAAATTTTTTGAGAAAGGACTTCCTATTAAGGGTATATCTAGACCCCTGAGACAAATGGCTGTTGATCAGGGTACAAGAGAAAAGAGTGACATGCAATCTACTGATACAAATCTTCACAGATTGGCTGTCTCCGTAATCGAAGATGCTGAGAAGGAAGTTGAAGGTAATACTGAAGCAGATGATACTCATGTTAAAGGGAATATCAGAACATCACCTAGTAGGGATGATGAGACTACTCCTGGAGGAGAAAAGAGTACTGATGTGATTAATATTGATGACTTATCTGATGATGAAGTCATTGGAAGAGCAGTGCCTGGTCTGGCTAAGAGACTAAGAACAAGGAAGGAAAAGCAGAGTGAATCTTATCCAAAGAAGGCTTCAGATGATAAGAAGAAAAAGACTGTTGTTGGGCCAACTAAAGCTTGGAGCAAGGTCGAAGTAACTCCAAGAAAGAGGAAGATTGTGGAATAATCTGAGTCTGAGCATGATGATGAGGATGATGTTCAGAACATCACTCATGTCAGAAAATCTATCGCAAAAAGGATTGCAGACAAAGTCCCAGATGTGCCTGTGGATAACATCTCCTTCCACCGTGCAAGCAACGCCTATATGTGGAAGTTTGTGTGCCAAAGGAGGTTAGCTCTGGAAAGGGAGCTTGGAAAGGATGTCTTGGAGATGAAAGAAATTATGGACCTCATTCATGGTGCTGGACTACTAAAGACTGTGACCAGATTCTCTAAGTGCTATAATGGACTTGTTAAGGAATTTGTTGTCAACATTCCCATAGACATTTCTGACAATAGAAGTGTGAACTACATGAAGGTGTTTGTTAGGGGACACTGTATTGACTTCTCTCCTAGTACTGTCAACAAATATCTGGGAAGAGATGAGTAAGAGGAGTGTGAGCTGGAGGTGACTGATAATGAAGTGTGTAGAGAGATCACTGCTACTCAAGTTAGGGTGTGGCCATTGAAAAATAAATTAACAGCTAGTAAACTCAGTATCAAGTATGCTATATTGCACAGAATTGGTGCGGCTAACTGGGTACCTACTAATCACAAAACCACCATAACTGTGGGATTAGGAAGGTTTATCTATGCTGTAGGGAAAAAGGTCAAGTTCAACTATGGAAGCTATATATTTGATCAAGTAGTGAAGCATGGTGCCACCAATGCTATCAAAATGCCTATATCATTCCCTTCCCTTATCTGTGGAATGATCTTAGATCAACATCCTGGAATCTTAACCAGTACAGAGGTAGCAAGTAAGAGGGAGTCAGCTTTATCTTTGCATCCCAAACTGTTTACTGGGAGTCATGTTCCAGACATTGTTACAACATCAAGTTCTGGGATTAAGAAGGTCAGTACAAAATCTGAGCTGATTGAAGAATTAAAGGCAACCTGCAAGGATCTTGATATGGTTATCAAGACCAGCACTGACAAGAAAATGAAGATTGAGCAGATGATTAAAGACTTAGAACAGGGGAATGGCGACACTGAGGATTCCAGGTCAGATGAGGGTGATGAAGATGCTGATGGTACCAGCTCGGATGAAGACTAACCTCCATCTACTGTTTTTAGATAGTAGTTTCAGTTTTTAGTGTTGGTTATGTAATTTGAATATTGTGCTGTTATATGCACTAGTTTTGTTTTCTATGATTTGTTTTGCCTGGTTGCTAACTATGAGGCTAACAATGAGAGCTAGGGTGTACTGACTATAGTTAAGAGGGCTTCTATCTGAAGTTTTCCTAATTGTGGCTAAAAAGGGGGAGAAAATAGCCAAGAGAGTCAAGAGTATCAAAGATAGTCAAGAGTATCAAAGAGTGTTACTGCCAAATGCTGCTAATGTGATTCAGATATTAAGGGGGAGTTTTGACTGAGCTAGTGAAGATATCATAGCATTTGAAGAGTGCAGCCAAGCAGACATCAAGGAGGAGAAGTGCTGCACATTGTGAGCTACTGAACAGCTGTGATGCTGGTTCATATTTTTGAAGGGGAGCACCAATTGGCTGTTGTCAATAATGAAGATGGTGCTCCAGCAGATCAAGTGATGAAGACTATGAAAATTGTCAAACTGCTGCTGTTGAAGAGATTCAAGACTTTTTTTGAAGTTTTTCCGCTGCTGAAGTCTCTGAAGGTGCAGAGTGCAGAGATTGTTTTAGCCAAAATTAGCCAAAGGGGGAGATTGTTAGTTCTTAGATTGGTTGGAATTTTGGTAAAACAAAGTATGTTCAATGTTGATGTCAAGGTGCTGATGTTGCAACATTGAAGTCTTAACACTGGGCTGTGTTAAGTAATTAATTACTGAAGTTGGATGTCTGATGTCACATAGGTGATGTTGTAACATCAGATCTGCAGAATTAACAACAGCAGGATGTGATGTTGTTAGGGTTGCGTGTTAGCTGGAATTGTGGAGAGCAAGCTGTCTCATTGGATGCGAATATCTTGGGATAGATATTTGCTGCTGCATAGGAGATCTGGTGCAGATTTGTAGGAGATTTAAAAGGTTGAAGATTTAAAAAGATTTTAGGAGAAAATCTGTTTTAAATATTCAGTTTTAAATAACAAATCTGGGAGATATTATAGCAAGTCCAAGACCAATTCAAGGAGCTATATAAAGCGCACAAGACCAAAGGAAAAAGTGACAGAAATACAGAGAGAAGATCAAGAGCAGAGGCTGAGTGTCTTGAGTATTTTGTACGAGTTGTATAACCAGAATTCTAGGGTGAATTGATGTGTCGTATTCTGTCCTCTCTAGAAGCTGTGAAGCAATAGAGAGTGGTTGCTTGATCGAAGCTGTGAAGTAAGATCAAGGTTACTCAAAGTGGTCTCTTTGAGTGTTTGTAAGGGATTGAGTGGTGTTCTCATACCTAAGTGGTTTCTTAGGTAGGAAGTCATTAGTAGAGTATAAGTTTAGGAGATTGTCAACGGGTTGTTGAGTCTGTAAATTATATCTACAAGTAGTGAATTTCATCCCTGGCTTGGTAGCCCCCAGAGTAGGTTGGTTGTAACCGAACTGGGTCAATAATTCTTGGTGTTATTTTACTGTTATTGCTGTCCATTGTGCAGAGTGTGTTGTTGTGACATCGCACCTTAACATCACACGTCTGATACCAGAATTTCAGTAATCGTTAAACCTTAACTTGTCGGCTTATATCTTTAACTGCTATAATATTTGAATTCTCACCGATTGCAAGTTTAATTTTCATATAGGTAGGTTGCATCATCAAACACTTCTTTTAATTGTCATCATCAAAAAATATCAAAAGCACATTATCGAAAATTTCGCTGATTACCTGCAAAATATAGTTCCACCAACTTCAGATATCAACCAAGTCATTAACATAAATATTTCATATTAAAATTAAAATTCTAATTTATGTATTATTACTTAGTCCTACACATAAATATACACAAATATGACATATTAAAACACAAAAATTAATCACATGATCATATCTGTTTACATTAAAAAATTAACACCTAGATGAATTCTCTGAATAATAATTTCTGGATTCTCAAAAACTAAAAATCACACACATCATCTATCCCTAACCCTAAAATCTAAGACATTCCAAAACAACAACAATAAACTCTAATCACAAGTAATGCAAGAAGCTAAATTAATAATATGAAGTTAAATTTCATAGAAATGTCATTAACAATTATATATTCATAACATAATAAAATAAATATTTTGAAAATCTATTACAAACTTAATACAACAAAATCAATAGTATATATAAGAAAACAACATAATTAATCTTCATTTAAGAACAATTTTAAAAAATTAAAAAATTACAATTAAATATGTTAAACGAATTCAAACCAAAACTAAAATAATAGAACATATTACCTAAATTAAAATTCAAATAATTCATAATACCTAAATTAAATGGGATTGAATTACCAAAAATAAACAAATTAAAAATATTAGATGCGAGTTGAACGACGACAAACAAATCACAATTGAAAAACAACAAATATTAAGTTGAACAACAACCAATATTGAGTTGGACAACGTCACTATGTTTAAAAGGGATTGTGATGGTGATAGAGTATGATTGAAAAAAAAAACTATAACAAAATGATAAAACTTACTCTCTCGTCTCACATTGACTGACTCAGTTAACTATTTCACACATATTAAAAGAAATGTATAAATGAAAGAAAAAGAATAATACTTTTGCCCCCCTTATGAAGTATTAGAAATTGTGAAAAGTAGTATTAATTAAAGGGTAGAATAGAAAAAATAATTAATATTGCATTGGAAATAGAAAATACTCATTCATTTTGAGAGACTTTTATTTTATAAATGATCACTTATTTGGGACAAAAAAAAAGTTTGTATGATTGTAAAAAAAAAAAAAAAAAAATTATGAGTGGAGAATGTTTTTAGTTTTGATATTGACATATCAAATAAAAAAATTAATAAATAAAAAAGTCAATTTTATGCATTTGAATGAACGTGACAGTTTTACAAAATCTGTTCCAATTCTTTAGTTCAAATGATTATGGAATATTCAATTCTATTTTTTTGGTTTTGACTTACTATTGGTTTTTTAAGGTTTACCGGACCAAATTCAACTCCGGTTTTCGGTTCAACCAGTTCCGGTCCAATTCAGTTTCTAAAACATTTGTGTTATATTAAGTGTCTGAATGGCAGCCTCACTCAGTTTCTAAAACATTTGTGTTATATTAAGTGTCTGAATGGCAGCCTCACTCATTTGGTCTTTCGTTGATTGAGTTGATATGCACAGTATTATACATGGTGCATCCTGAAGTTAACTTTTAACTTTAAGGGAAATTCCAAACTTAAATCATCCAATTGGAAGGAAAAAAACTGAAGAGCGTTTCTAAAATTAAACACTAAAGAAAATATGTCATAACATATTAAATAGATGATTTTCTTTCATTCATTCAGACCAGCCACTAGCACATTATTTCATTCCAAATCTACATATTACACAACAACACTTTTCGGGACTCGAGCTCATAGCTTGTGGAGAGCAGCATTGATTCTCTCATCAGTGAACATTCTGTTGCTTTCATAAAAATCAAGTATCTCTATTGATATGTTCTTAATCTGTCAAACAACCAAAAAAAACAAAAATCCTTAGACATACAATTTGATTTCTCCATCAAACAAATGATCTCATTGCAAATCAAGTATCTCATCAAATGGGGGACTAAACATGGATGAAATTTTTGTGGAGACTAAACTTGACAGTATAGTATTTTATAGAGACTAAAAATATATTTAATCCAGTGCGGAATACTCACCACATTCATATCAACTCGAAGTTCTTCATACCAAACAGTGGTGTCTTTCTCCCTTAGTACACTAGCAATGTATATGCAAGCTAAGGCAATCAGATGCGGTGGATGTACAAGCATTAGGTCCATCTTGTATGTGTCATTAACAAGCCCCCTGTCCGCATCGGCATTCTTGTTTAGGTTTTTTCATAATTGAATTCAACAAATTAATCATATAACGGAAGTTACAACGTCAGTAGCAGGTAAACAAGTCAAGCAGGTAAACAAGTCATTAGTCTAAGCTTTGAACCAATTCCATCTACTTTTTCCTAGGGTGAGGGCTCTATTTAAAAAACGTTGTAATCTGTTCAGCACGAAGGACTCTTACCAAGTTAGTTGAGTCATGCTTAAATCGTTCAAACCCGCATCTTGAAGAAACCTGAAGAATTGTCATTATAGTAAGTGTGAAATTATAGTATTTGGAAATGTGAAGACAAAAGAACAGGGACGTAAGTGATGAAGACCAACATATATTTGGACGTAAAATAGTATGTGACGTCTGTCCTTACTAGACACAGTGTGCCCGCGAAATGGACATCCATTTTTATCAAACACTTACCCGGAGAGAGAACGGTATGGGTGGAATACAACCAGGTAATAGTTCAATGCTTCTAAAATCTTCATTTCCATTTCAAGTATGTCCTTGATTTCATACCTATACTTATCATCAGCATCTGCATACGAAATCGTGCATTCAGAATATAAAGGAAATAACTCACTTTTGATATCAGAAGTTAATGAGGAAAAATAAGACGAATTTATAGGCTAACTAACAGCTTACATAATTTCTTAATGTAAAATACAAGCAGCCTAGCCTGCACTGTGCTTTCTTCTGCTTTTGATGCCAGATACAAGCAGGTTGGAGCTACCAGGCGTGGATCATATTCGTTCATACTCTTCCTTAAAACAAAAAAAAAAAATATATATATATATATATATATAAAGATAGCTCTTAGATGATGATACTCACCCTGTCTCATATTAAGTATTGTTTAAGGTTATACACATTTCTTAAGAAAATAATCGAGTGTGCTAATTTTTATGAACGAAAAGAGAAACGGCTTCTTTATATATCATGACATCAAAAGAAAATAAATTTATGAATTTTAAACTTGCAATAATATTGATTCAACTTCATAAATAGAGCAGCAGCGGCAGCAGCAACAACATCAACAACAACAACCAAGCCTTATCCCACTAAGTGGGGTTGGTTACATGAATCAACTTCCGCCATAGTGTTCCATCCAGGACCATGATTTTATCTAAATTGTTAAGCTCGAGATCTTTCTTAATAACTTCTCTTATAGTTTTCCTAGGTCTTCCTCTACCTCACTATTTGACTCCTCTCCATCTGATCTACTCTCTTTACCACATAATCTACAGGTCTTCTCTACATGTCCAAACCACCGAAGTCTATTCTCCACCATTTTTTTACTATAGGTGCTACCCCAACACTCTCTAATATCGTCATTTCTAATCTTATCATGTCTAGTCTTACCACACATCCAACGCAACGTTCTCATCTCTGCTACACTTACTTTATTCTAGTTTTGATTCTTAAGCGTCCAACATTTTGTCCCATATAACGCTGCAGGTCTTACTGCAGTCCGATAAAACTTTCTCTTCAACTTAAGTAGTACATTTCTATCACATAAATAGAGCAAAACAATACAAATAATCCACCGTCATAAAATTAAAAGAGGAAATTCCTAAGATTTCAGGAGTACTCTATCACCAGCTTAGAAATTTAAGACGCATACCTTGTGTAAACACGCCTCATGTAAGTAACTGCGGTAGCAACAACTCTGAAAGATTGACCAACATATTAGGTGTGCCGCAATGAAAATAATAGACAAAAGATTAAGTTTTGGTAAAACGATGAAAAACATCTATCACTTTTTTACAATAAAGGTTCAGAACAAAAACTTAACTCTTCGCAACTCACTCTTTTACAAGTCCATATAAACTTTGCTATGGAGGAAGGCAAGGATTTCTTAAGTTCCTCAACCATTATTATTAATATGAACGATTGCCATTTAAATTTAATCAGATTATGAATGTTATAGTTCGAAAAACTTTTGAACCTAGTCAGATTATGAAACTCGACAAGAACTGCAAGAATCAGTGCACTACCCTGATGGTACATAAATAACCAACTTCCGATAAACACAAATAAAATCGTAAGTTTTACAAATAAATTCCATTCATATTCTATTTGTCCAAAGGGGATTGCATGTATTCAAGAAGTACAGTTCACACCTCTGCCTCACTTTTACTTGTTGAGCCAACTTCAGAATATCTGCACAAGCAAGAAAAGAAAACGCAGAAATTCACTAGAGTTAAATAATACGAATTACTTTTATGGCAAATGGAAGACATCAATACAAATTCCATGGTAATTTACTTTTATACAGGTTTGAATTCCTACAGTCCAAACACGAGAATAAGAAATCAATGATGATAAAACACACTTCGGGCAATATTGAAGTGTTATCGATTGCATATGGCAGACCATGGCGAAAAGCACACAAACCGCCATTTTAAACCATCTTTCACAAATTGGCCACGGCAGCTGTCAAAATATCCACAAGCGCAATCCACTATGGCCCCACCATGGCCAATAATTGACAACACGGCAATAATGGCTACACGGCGTTTCACTTTTACACTAGACTTTTTTTTGCAACACAAGTTCGATATTTTTAAGCGAGTGTTACTATACAGTACTAGTAACAACAACAACAACAACAACCAAGCCTTATCCCACTAAGTGGGATCGGCTACATAGATAAACTTTTGCCATAATGTTCTATCTAGGACCATGCTTCTACGAGTTCTATCCAAATCGTTAATCTCAAGATCTTTCTTAATAACTTCTCGAAACTGATCTACTCCCCTTACCACAAAATCTACTGATACTCGAGTACTAATTCCTTAACCGTTTTTATAAATTTTAAATAATCCCTTAATTCAAAAACATAAAGGGCATCTCCAAAACCCTCGATTCAACATAAAAATGAAAGAAATGTATATAGAGGTATAAAAAAAGAGCATACAATTAGACATGTGCATCTTAATGAGCTTAAAATCCTCAAGAGTGAGACCCTTTTCTTTGTCAAGTGGATTCACCATATCCACATCTTCTTGATCCAAAAGGTGCTTGCTGCAAAAGACACACACAATATCAAGTAGATTAACCACACAAACCCACACACCAATAAAGAGAAAAAGATAGGCACAAACAATAAAAGAGATGAAACATACTAATGAGATGATGTCCAGAAATTGGCAGCCATGACTTGTTGAGAGATCAGAGAAACAATCCAAGTGGTGGAAAATAAATATTGATATCAATTGAGAGTGTTCAACCTTTCTATCAATCATCAACAATATCAAATCAATAAACAATAATTTGGTAGCAAAATCCAACAATATCAGCAAAAATTACGGAAAAACACAAGCAACGCAGCAAAATTTTACTAGACAAGAAAAATATCGCAAATTTAAATACATATTAAACATGAAAAGAGTAAGAAATTAACAAAAATGAGGAACAAGGTTAGAGAGAGAACGCACGGTACGAAAGAAACATAGGAACTAGTTCGTTTATTGTTCTTGGTTTCAAATCCTAACAATGATCGATACTCGGCGTGGGAGTTGCTAGTAGCACCCCACCACTATTTTTTTTTCTAAAGTAAAATATTGTCATTATTATAATTTACTTTTAAAAAATTATATTAAATTATAAGTGTATTTTTTTTATTATATTTTGAGAAAAAAGAAAATGCACTGATTTTATACTGTCAACTAATCACAACCATGTATCAGAATAAAATATATTTTTATTTTAAAAATACTGATATTAAATGGTAATTATAAATATTTTAATTAGTTGTATGTGCAAAACGTCTTATACTGACAGTGCACTACCATTAAACCCTAATTTTAAATGTATATTATTTTTCCTTTTTTCAAAATTTTAAACTTCTCTTTTTCATATTATTATGAGAAAAAAGATATGCAATTTTACAATTTCTTTCGATTATCATTATGTGTTCTATCAAATCACTTTAATATTTTTAAATTAATTATGTGATATAATTGAATGATGAATTTTTATTTAATAACAGTATAAAGAAATAATTTTATAAAAAATAGAATTTATGATTACATCTTTTTTATACACGCGAGTGTGTCACAAGAACTTATAATAACAAACGAATGTGGTTTAAAATTGGAGGGTAAAAATCTTACGTCAAAATACATAAACAATGATAATAAAAAGCACATATGATGCACAAAGATGGAAAAAAAAGACAACCAGTAAAAATATAAAAAAATAAACAAGTCATAAAACAAGTAATCTAACAAAAAAAATAAAATCGGCAATTTCTTAATACACCACCCATATTTCTTAGACACCACGCAAAATTTTATTTTTGCCCCTTGATTTCGGATGTGCACATCCGGACGCACCATTTTTATAAAAAAACGTTGATTTGTTCCGGATGTGCATATCAGGAAAAATCTCTAATCTGCAGATCCGGAACTATTTCTTATTAATTCGCGCCAGACCTTCTTCCTCTCCTCATTCTTTACATTTTCATATTCCAAACAACCAAACTCTCTCAAACTCTCAAATTCTCAATCCCACAAATCCCGACTTTTTCCACTCGAGTTCGACGCAGAGCAACTTCTACAACGATTAAGACACTCCAAATCCTCTGTATCTCAATTTAATCGGTAAGTTTTTGAATTTTAGAGTTTCGGAGTTATTTTCGAGTAATCGATTTAGAGTAGACATTTAGGTGTAGAAATTATTAGGTAGTATGAATAACATAGGTTAGAGACAATGTAGGTATTGTTTGCTGCTTCAAACGGACGTCAGGGCATTAAAATGCCTTTTTCTATTGTACAGTAGTCATGGCTGCGTTTTTAGAACTTCAAATACGTATCGGATGTGCAGATCCGGAAATATTTTAACGTTAAATATTCTGAGTGCTTCCGGATGTGCAAATCCTGAAAAACCCAACGTTAAATATTCTGAGTACTTTCGGATGTAAATTCGGAAGAAACTTGGTCTCTATTTTTTATAATTATTTTTAAAAAATTCTAATTTATTTATTATGCTTTGCAGATTACATGGCTGGCAGAGACGATCGTATCATACATGGACGGACAGCTCAACATGCATCTGTCTAACGTGAGAGGACGCAGTCTACAGCCGAGGGTTCCGGCGCAGAGGGAGTTGGGGTAGCCCTTACAGCTGAGGGACATCCTACACCTACACCACAACCTACACCACAGCCTTCCACATCACAGGTTCAAGCCACTCCCCCGTCAACCGTCGATTCTACATCTCGGAGGCGTCGGGTTCCTGTTATACCCCAAATTTTGACCACTAAGATTTTTCATCATTGTGCAAATCATCATAAAAATATGGATGTATCATTATGCCTCATTAGTCTCCCCAAAGATGGGTGAGCATCCACTACAATCAAACTTAGGGTTTCAAGCCCTCTCAGAGCTCTTAGACAAAGGATCAATCAAGGAATGACATGATCTTCAACTTGTCTAAACCTCTCAAACATCTATAATGGATCAAGAGGACTTCCACTTCAAGGATCAAGCACCAGGCTGCAGCAGCCCAAGTGGGTCAAGCCTCAAAATCAACAGTGTCACCAAATTAGGGTTTGGTTGACCAGGGCCTCCAGATGGAAATTTTCCTCTGGTCATGAGCCAATGCTTCAAAGCATAACCTAAGATGCTCCAAGGAACATCATGAACCCCATCATCAAGTCAATTTAGCCTCAGGGGATGCATTCACCAAAAATCAGGAATTAGGGTTTCTTGACCTAATTCACCCCTAAGTTGACTTTTGGGACAAAACATGAGCCAAGACCTCAAGAGAGGATTTGAGGGTCTCTAGCACACTACATTGATCCATTCGCAACAATGGATTGATCCAAGAAGCTTGAGCAACAAGTTTCAAGTTCATCAGAACCACAATTAGGGTTTCGCGGGAAAAGTCAACTGTGCCTTTGACTTTTGACCCAGGCATGCTCCCAAACCTTGGGACATGATTCAATAAACCCTATGACACCCATGGAACATGTCCATCAAGTTTGATTTAGGTCAAGAACTTGATTTCATAAAGGATCACACAGTTTGGAATTCATCAGACAAAAAGTCAACTGTGCACAAAAGTCAAACTTTGACTTTTTGAGATTTTTCACAATTATGGTTCTTTGACCCTAAAATGATGTTAATGTATGATTGGAATCATCATCCATCAATAAAAATCAAGAAAAGTGGGATAACTTGTAAAAGGGATAACCATAAAAACTTAGAAATTTTTCTAAGTTATGGAATAAAGTGGCTAGGGTACCAACTTTAGAGGATCATAACTCCTAAACCACAAGGCCATTTTTCCCCATCCAAAGCTGGATTTGTAGCTCTCATGGCCCTCTACAAAAGCTTCAAACACAACTCATTCCAATTCCTCATGGATTTTCAGTTATGGAATGATCAAAATCACAAAAAGTGAAAATGTCACTTTTTTCCAACACTTAGTGAAATTTTCACTAAGTCAGAATCTGCCTTCACTTTTTTCCAAATGTAGGGGCATTTTTCACTTGGATCCAAAAAGTATCAAAACCAATTATGATCAAACAGTTGTTGTATCATATGAGGGCTTTCCAAAATGGCCAAGAACTCCATCAAATTCCACTTGAGCCATGAGATATGACAATGCCAATATGCCTTGCTGCAAACTGTCATGGCAAGGCAGATTTGGAAGTTTTGCTAGATTTGCTCAAATTTTGCAAAGGGCAAGCAACTCTATCCATCTGAACACCTCAAGGGGTGGCCAAGGAGGAACCAACTATGATCCCAAGCCTCCCAAGTCTTTAGAACCAAAAGTAGCATGCCAAACCTAGAAATCCCTAAAAGAGGGACAAGACTCCAATTTTGGATTGGAGCATTTAATGGATGCACCAAGGTGGCATGGACTGACACATTTTCAACTGAATTCAGTCAAGACTTATCCATGACCAAGGGAACCAGCAGCCTGTGCCCTAACCTCTAGTCAATGGCTAGAGGAGACTTGGATTCTCATTGCTCAACTTTGGCCAAACCTATGTTACAGTTGCCATTCACTATTGCAGCCAAAACAAACTTGCTCTACTATAAATAGAGCTCAATTGTGTTCAGTTTGAGTACACCAAAGCACTACAACACTTGCTTTCCTCAAAATCTCTTTCTCTTGGCAAAAATGCCTTCTTTTGCAAGGTAACTCTGAGTTTTTGAGTTAGGGAGCAATTTCACCACAGCTTATGATCCAAACACATCCAATATGTCATATCTAAGCTATCCAAACCCTCACAAGTGACCTGTAACACCAAAATCACAAAGTCGCCTCTCAAAACCTCAAAATAAGCCTTTTTGTGCATTTTTCAAGCCATGTCTTGAATCAGTCACTTTCCAAACCAGATAAAGCCTCAAATACACTCCAAATATCATCCTTGAACTGTCCCAAATGGATCCACACATCTGGAACACCATTTGAGAGAGTTGCTATTTTGGCCACTTTTGCCCCTTTTGCAAGAAAGGGCCAGTTTCCACTTCTGAGGTTTCCAGCTGATTCCAACCATCCTAAAAGCTTCCAAGGGATCATTTGAGGTTGTTCAAAGCATCAAAACATTTCTGGAACAAGGCACTTGGCAGATTGCTCAAAAGCTCCAAAAAGAGGTAAGCATCACAACTTGGATTCTTTGAATCATGCTTTCTTTTGATGTCCACTGATCATGCATCTCTTAAACATGTTATATGTGTTGTGTTTGAACCAATTTACCATGTAATTCACACCTGTATCAAGAGATGGCACAGAAAATGCAAATCATGGCCTATTTCAAAACCACTATCGGGTTTTTCAATAGGAGCATGATCTGAAAAAACACCACCACCATTGGATTCCTTGTGAAATTCTAGGCAGGATAGACCTAAATTTTGCCTCAATCCATGGAGAAATGAGAAAGTTATGACCTTTACGTTTCTGACCAAAATCTTGCCTTGCATTGCCTTGGGCAAGGCCAAAAACAAGGCAAGCCTTGTATATTTATGGTTGTGTTTCAATCAACGGATGTATCACCATCCCAGTGGTAAGGCGCGTACCCTATACACAAGAGGTCTGGGGTTCGAATCCCCCTCGCCCCAGATCCTCTTTTTGTTATTTTTCACTTTTTATTTGTTTTTCTTATTATTTTTAATGATTTGAAAAATTAATAACTCTCCCAATTTTAATTATTTTTTATTGGTTGTTTTTGCAAAAAATCACAAAAATATTGAAATATTTTATTCCACAAAAAAATTAAGTTCATATTATTTATTTAATATAATAAGTATTTTTGTGAATAAATTCATTTTTAATTATTTTTCAACATTTTAAAAGTGAATGTTCATCTTGAAAATCAAAACCAAATGAGTTTTAATTCATCTTGTGATTAAAACCTCATTTTTTAAAACCTTAACCAAAAATCACAAGTTGTTTATTCAAGCTTATTTTGTATTTTATCATTTTTTATTGATTTTCTTTAAGGAATTTACTTTTAAAATGATGAAATTAGGGTTTTGATTGATTCCACCTTCAACAAATCTTTTTCAAACATTTTGGGCCTCTAATAGAGTGTAAGACCCAACCCTTTTTAGATCAAAATTATTTGGGCCTCAGTGTATTGTATAAGTCCCGATACCATCAAAAACCTCGGCGCGATCGCTGTTGCCAAACAAATAAACCTTGGGCTTCTCCTCGAGCTATAAGACCCATGTTGATACTTTGGGCCTCTAATAGAGTGTAAGACCCAATCCCTCTTTGAAACCAAAATAGTTTGGGCCTCAGTCATTGTATAAGACCCACGGTATTTTCAAAAATCTCGGCACGATCGTCAATTCAAAACAAATAAATCATATGGGCTTCTCCTCGAGCTATAAGACCCATTCAAAACATTTTGGGCCTCTAATAGAGTGTAAGACCCAGTCCCCATTTAACCAAAACCATTTTGGGCCTCAGACATTGTATAAGTCCCTCTGCGTTAAAAGAAAAACTTCGGCGCGATCGCCGTTTTCAAACAAATAACCTTGAGCCTCTTTGTGAGCTGTAAGCCCCACCACTTGTATAAAAATAAACCTTTGGACCTCTTGAGAGAGTGTAAGACCTATCCCTTCGTACAGAAAACCTTTTTCGGGCCGCTTGTATAAGTCCCCGTACAAATTCAACACAATAGTGCAATCACTGATAAAACCTCGGGCTTCTCCTTGAGCTGTAAGCCCCAACAATTTCCTTTTCAAAGCACTTTCTCCTTTGATTTTGAAATATACTGTTGTTTTCAATTTCTCTTTGTTGAACAACTAACCAAACAGCATGGAAGCTCTACAACCGAGTAAGTGTTTACCTGCTTTCATTTACCACTTTCATATATATATATATATATATATATATATATATATATATATATATATAACTGTATTGTGGGGCTGCTCACTGTAAGTCTTCTTTCACATACTTTATATATTGTGTAATACTAGTATAGCTATTTAGAGTTTTCCCCGGTAACTACGTCTAGCATTAGGTAAAGCCCTGTTGATCACTCTTAAATGCAGATAAAACTAGATCCCATATAGGATTACCAGATACAGTCTTCCCTCCTCTTAGGGTTAAACAATATGGAGACGTGAAAGGCAGCATTCTCGGTGAACCCTTTCTCAGACTGTCACCCTTAGAAATTGTCAAAGAAACTCTAACTCCCAGAGATGATCTTTTCTCCGTGAATGGCATCTCTTGAGTTTCTTCCAAATTCTCGAACTTTCCTGGCTTGATCTATTCTCAGTGAATGGCATGTCTTGAACTTCTCGAGATTTGGGGACCCACAGGCTTCTTAAAAGCATCCCCGCCTCCTCTTGGGCGTTTTACAAGGACCCGTCGGCTTCTTAGAAGTTTTCACAGCCTCCTCTTAGGCTTTGTATAATGATTCTTCCTCAGCGAAGAAAGCCTCCTCTTAGGCTTCGTACAAATTGTCCCTTCGGCTTCTTAAAAGTTTCCTGCCTCCTCTTGGGCTTTGTACAAATTGTCCCGACGGCCTCTTAAAGGTATAGGAACAGAAACTAGTCATCTTAATAGAGCAGTCTTTCAAAAGAGTCTAGACCTTCATCCCTTAACATACCAGCCTTCTCTCAGGCATCATACAACGTGCCTTCGCTATCTGAGAATCTATTTCTCGAACACCAGTAGACTTGATCAGTCTCAATACCCTTGGGATTTCCCATTTCCTTAAAGAACAGGAAATAACCCTGATCCTCCGATCACAACCTTACTCACAATCTTTCTCTTCATAAGAACTGATTTTCTCTTTTATCCCACACATCATACCTGTCACTCAACTAAAACAATCACCAGCACAAGCAGCCTCCTCTTGGGCTTTGTACAAATGATTCTCCCCAGCGGAGCTAATCTTTTAGCCTCCATCTCGGGCTTCGTATGAGATACAAAACACTCTCTTGTTGATTATAAAAGACTCTCTTGTTGAGTCACCAATCTTTTAGCCTCTGTCTTGGGCTTCGTACAAGACACAAAAACACTCTCTTGTTGAGTATAAAAGACTCTCTTGTTGAGTCACTAATCTTTTAGTCTACATCTCAGGCTTCGTACGAGATACAAAACACTCTCTTGTTGAGTATAAAAGACTCTCTTGTTGAGTCACTAATCTTTTAGCCTCCGTCTTGGGCTTCGTACAAGACACAAAAACACTCTCTTATTGAGTATAAAAGACTCTCTTGTTGAGTCAGTCCCCTTTTAGCCTCCATCTTGGGCTTTGTACAAGACACATAATCACTCTCTTGTTGAGTATAGAAAACCCCGGTTGAGTCAATCAACCTTTTAGCATCAAATTTGTGCCTTGCTCACAACATACAAACATCAACAGCTCCTCTTTAGAGATGACAAATTCTCTCTCAGCCAGGACCTTTTAGCTTCACATCTTGGGCTTTGAACAAGATACATATACTCCCTTTAGCTTCACGTCTTGGGCTTTGAACAAGACACCAAAACACCTTTTTCCTCCCATAGAATAGGAGGAACTATGATCGCTCTGATTTCCCTGTTTCGGGAATACATAGGCATAAGATTGAAAAATCTTAGCGAGCATACTAATCAAAAACCCAAAATCCCATACCTGCATACATCAATCGAAAAGCATCAGATCCTAACGTCTTACCAAAAACCCCACCATTAGCCCAGACATTCTATTCTTAACAAAATAACCGAAGAGAGGCCCACATCTTAATCGCACCTGTAACCTAACAGACTGCTGTTCAAACTCAGTATGCAAGCAGGGTTAATTGGAGACATCTATTTCCCTTCCTTCATTAGCTTCAATAGAATAAAAAATGAATCGAATTGTAGTACCCAAGCGATTGTGACTCAGGACCACAAAAATCGCGCTACAGAAAAATGGCGTCCACCGTGGGGCTTACTTCTCTTTCTTGCAATCTTCGATAGAAACCTTAAGTTCAGAAACTCCATAGAAAGCGCGACTTCACTAGGGACAATCATTCTTTCTTCTATCTCTTAGGATGAAGTTCAAAGTTCACAAAAATGGAAACTCTGCTGGGGAGCCATTGTCTGTTAGGATCATAAGACTAGAGGTCTAAGATGATTAAGACAAATATATATACTACTTTTCCTAATTGATATCTGTGTTTATTTTTCTGCTAATGGGAATGCGTGTGATGCCGCATGTGGAAAGATTGAGTATACACCTAAGATAGGTGATGGCAATGCGGGTAATCTTGCGGGGAGTGAATCCCAGTTAAGAGTCCCCGATCGACCATCAAACTCAGTGGAGACTCCCTTTGTAGATACATTGCCTATACGACTTCGGTTGTTGAAAGTAGTGTGGTCGACTGGGTTATCTGAGAAGCTGAGGTTTTTAGTAGACTTAAGCCATTTTGTAGTGCGGAAGCTATTGGAAATAGTTGTCACGCGATACTACCCTCATCTGAGGCCACTCTAGGATACATCAGCTCGCTGGCGATTCGCTTGTTGTTGTTATCCCAAGAGGGGTCAATGATTTTGCGGACAGGTACAAAAAATCACCAGTATAAACCTTTGGGGGGGGGGGGGGTAGAGCCTTGACTTCATGACACCGAACCTTTGACCCCATGTTTTTTCTACGTTCTTGTGTGTTGCATTCATGCATTCATCTAAAAAACATTAAAAAACATTAAAAAAATCTTCTCTTCTAGTCTCTCTTTTTTTCAAACTAAACTAAGACAATGATTGCAAATGTCAGATAAAAAGGATTGCGCTAATGGATTTCGGTAGAAGGAAAACTCATAAGTACACCTTCAAGGTTCCAAAACTAGAGGATTTAAGAGGTTTGGCTAGGATGATAACCAACCCTGAGGTTTTCAGAGCCAAGTATGGAGGACTGCTATCTCTGTTAAGGGTCCATGTTATTGAAGGAATCATGTCCACACTAATCCAGTTCTACAATCCGGTCTATCACTGTTTCACATTCCCAGATTATCAACTAGCACCAACGCTGGAGGAATACTCTCACCTGACTGACTTGCATATTACTGATCAAGCTCCCTTTTCTGGATTGGAAGAGATTCCAAAGGATCAAACCATTGCAAGAGCAATTTATTTGGACGAGTCAAAAGTCAGGACTCACATGACTATTAAGGGTGGCATCTAAGGCTTGCCAGCTCAGTTCTTGACAAAGAAAGCTCTATACTTTGCTAGTATAGGGAATATGGCCGCTTTCGAGAGCATCTTTGTTTTGCTCACCTACGGGTTATTTCTGTTTCCCAACATCGATAACTTTGTAGATATCAACGCCATTAAGATTTTCCTGATTGGAAACTCTGTACCAACTCTGCTCGCAGACGCTTATCATTCGGTACACTTAAGGAATTTGTACAGTGGAGGAATGATCACATGTTGTGTACCCCTGCTGTACAAATGGTTCACTTCCCACTTGCCCAAGTCTGCTGCATTTTGGGATCAAAAGAATACTTTACGTTGGTCACAGAGAATCATGTCTCTTACTAACTCTGACATCGATTGGTACAATCGAATCTATGACGGGATCAGAATCATTGACCGTTGTGGAAATTTCCTAAATGTACCCCTTATAGGAACTAAGGGAGGAATCAATTATCATCCAATTTTGGTTCGTCGTCAATTTGGATACCCGATGAGGCATATCCCACGTAATGCTCATCTGGAAGGTCTTTTCTTCAAGGAAAGAGAAAGTGACAGGGCACTGAAGACGGAAATAGTGCATGCCTGGAAACACATTCATAGAAAAGGACGAGAGTCTCTAGGAAAACCGGACTGTGTCTCGATGGAGCCTTATCTCTATTGGGTACAAACTAGGGCTCTCAAGCTGAGGATGCCTTACCCTCGTCAGGAAGTTCTTCCATTAAGGGACTCTGCCCTTTATTTTATGTCTGAGACGGAAAAACTTCAGGTTACTCTCAGCAAAGTTCAGCTGGAGAAGAGGTCTTGGAGGAACAAGTACCGTATTCTCAATGTGGAATGCAAGAAACTACAACGACTATTAAGGGAAAAGGATGCTCTGATTGAGACTTTAGAGCAACATGCTGTAGAGAATCAAGAAGACCAAAGGAATTTGCTCGCTCCTTTCACTTGGCAAAGGAATGACAACCCGACAACGGCCGAAGAGCCCCGGTCAAAGAAAAGGAAAATACCAGAACCAGCACCTGAGCTCTCCTCAGAGAGGACTCGGTATCCATTAGCTTAGATTTCCTTTTATAGCACTTTGTAATCTACTGTATTTCTATTTCCGTAATCCTTTGAATTCAATAAAATGGGGTTTCCCCACTGTTTGATATTTGCAATCTAATTGTCGAAGTTTACTTTGAATAAACAAAAAAATGTACAATTAATATAATCATTGCATTCATCATTCTCACGTAACGCATTCTTCTTACCTACGAATCTCACGTTTGCATCTCGATTCTAGAGTCAAACTGTCTCATTCGTACAATACTCGGGCCAATCGTCAGAAAAAGATGGATAATCTCGAGGAAGAGAACAGAGAGTTGAGAAAAGAGATCGACACTCGGAAAGAGGATCTGAGAAAGCTTCATAACGACATGCATGCTCTAGCAGAAGCTCAGATGCAGCAACAAAGAACTGTGATCTCAGAGATCACATCAACACCTATAGTGGAGAAGTATGATCCTAGGTACAGAATGCCGAAAGATCGTCCCTAGGGAATGCCACTTAACTATATCCCTGAAGGATATATTTTGCCGATCACTGGAGATCCGAAAACTTCAGCAGGAGCCGCTGGGCCTGAAGGTTACAAACTTCGGGAAAGCGAAGATGCCAGGGGCATACCAACAACTCCTGAAGGTTACAAACTTCGGGAGGCACCAAGATTCACTGTCGTAGTAACAGTACCGCCCCCTGTGGTGCACACTGTCCCGGAAGGACAAATTCCACTAATACCTTATGGAAAGAGGGAAAGTATGTTCGACAAAATGGATGAGTTCCAGGAACAATTCCTAGAGATGCAGAAAGAACTGCAGGCCCTTCGCGGTCAGGATTTATGTGGAAAGGACGCTGCAAACCTTTGTTTGGTCCCCGATGTGAAGGTCCCGCACAAATTCCAGGTGCCCGATTTTAAAAAGTACAAGGGTAACTCTTGCCCTCAGAGCCATTTGGTGATGTACGCTCGGCGAATGTCAGCTCAGACAAAGAACCAGAAGCTACTGATTCACTACTTCCAAGACAGTTTAACCGGTGCCGCACTCAAATGGTACATGGGTTTAAACCGCACTGAGATCAGCACTTTCAGAGATCTTGGCGCTGCCTTCGTTCAACAATATAAATACAATTTGGACATGGCACCAGACAGAGATCAACTCCGATCAATGTCACAAAAAGGCAAGGAGACCTTTAAGGAATACGCTCAGAGATGACGTGAAATTGCCGCTCAGATTTGTCCACTTCTTGAAGAAAAAGAGATGACAAAGATCTTCTTGAAAACCTTAAGCTCATTTTACTACGACAGAATGGTCGCCAGTGCGCCCAGTGACTTCACCGAAATGGTGGGCATGGGAGTTCGTCTTGAGGAAGCAGTCCAAGAAGGACGTTTAGTTAAAGACACTGGATCATCAAGTAGTACGAAATGATACGGTAGTGCTCTCCCTAAGAAAAAAGAGCAGAATATTGGGAATATCTCTCTCGGAAAGCAAAGGCGACGTTACCAACCAGTAGCAACCGTGACTACTGCTATCAATCCCGCGTCTATCCCTACATATCAACCTCAGGTTGCTCAGAGCCAACCGATTCAACAACAATATCAGCAAAGGACACAACAGCCTCTTCAGCAGGTTCGTCCTCCATATAACAACAACCGTACAACGTGACCTCCAGGGTTCGACCCTATACCGGTGTTGTACGTAGAACTGTTTCCCTTATTACTGGTCAAGGGACATGTCCATATCAAGGCTCCTCTTACGATACCGGAAAATCCACCCTTTTGGTTTAAAGCGGATCAAACTTGCCCTTACCATCAAGGAGGACCAAGGCATAACATAGAAAACTGTCTCAGTTTTAAATTCGACGTGCAAAAGCTTGTTAGGAGCGGGGTCTTATCTTTTAAAGATACAAATCCTAATGTTCTCACGAACCCGCTACCTCAACACGAGAAGGCCGCAGTTAATTTGATAGAGCGAGAGTCCAATAACAGCTATCAAATCTACGATGTACTCTTATTGAGGGTCAACTTGGTCAAGATGCATTGTAGACAGAGCGGATACGGCCATGTGCCACCTCATAATTATCACCAGTGTGATATCTGCTCTAAAAA
Source organism: Lathyrus tuberosus (assembly GCA_022829125.1). Taxonomy (NCBI): domain Eukaryota; kingdom Viridiplantae; phylum Streptophyta; class Magnoliopsida; order Fabales; family Fabaceae; genus Lathyrus; species Lathyrus tuberosus. The sequence continues at coordinate 387,477 of JALAZF010000327.1, read as the reverse complement.
TAATCAAGGATGTTCTGTACTGCAATCAGCTCTACAGGAACAATTGGATCTCAGATGGATCCAGGAGCATCGAGTTCGTGGAGTCAACATGACTTATACAAGTTCCAACATCATTCAGAACCACGACATCCGTACGATGAATGTCAACTTGGTGGCAATGCATTCAAGGCAAAGCCAGTATCATAATCTACCACGACACGATTACAATTCCTGTCTGACTTGCTCGGTAAACAAACAGGGATGCTCTTTTGTACAAGAGGCCCTCCAGCATCAGATGGATCTTGGATGGATCCAGGAATACCATGATAGAAATCCTTATCAGATTAACATGGTCCAAATCTCCGATATTCGTTTGATGAATACCAGCCTGGTGGAGTTACACGCCAGGCAGGTCCAGCTCGGTTTTCTCACTTCGCATGATTATCTGAGCTGTAAAGTATGTCGTGAGAGTAACCAAGGGTGCGCTCTCGTTCAAAGAACTTTGCAACACTTGTTGAACCACTGGTGGCTTCCGATCTATATGGATGAAGACACGCAACAAATTAGTGTGGTTAACGGGAACCCTACTCGGCATCAAAGTCAGGATGTCCGATCAACAGAAACAGACCTAGTAAGGTTACACTGCATTCAGAGCGGACGTGGCCATGTGCCACCGTATAACTACGAACGCTGTAGGGTTTTCTTGGAAAATAATCAAAGATGCTACCTCGTGTGAGCAGCCCTTCAGAGTCAGTTGGAACGCAAAGAGATTCAACAATACTCAGTTTCGGGGTCTATCAACTGGACGCCAGACTATTTTCCTGATCAAATCAAAGATGTTATTGTGATCTCCGATCATCAAAGGAACGAGGATGTTTATGCCATCATCCCTCTACTTGACGAATCAAAGGTTCTTAATCAGAAATTGATTGAAGTTACTTACGACAGTCAGAAAAATCAGAAGGCTCCTGTAGTTATCTATCTGCCTGGACCACTACCGTATGAATCAACTAAGGTTATCCCTTACAAATACGGTGCAACAACAGATGAAAATGGAAAGGAAATTCCATTACCCTCCGTCGTGAATATTGCAGACATCAGTCGAGTAACACGGAGTGGTCGAATCTTCAACAGAGGAGTTGGAGAACCTAACAGAGAAAAGGAACCTCAAACAAAAGTTCCCAATCCACCAGTCGGTCAATCCAGTAATCCCGACCTTTCAAAAAATGATGATGAGATGCTGAAGCTCATCCAAAGGAGTGAATACAATATTGTCGATCAGCTGTTACAAACTCCTTCAAAGATCTCGGTGCTATCACTTTTACTCAGTTCCGAAGCACACAGAGAGGATCTACAGAAAGTCTTAGAGCAGACCTTCATGAAACAGGATGTGTCAATACGACAATTCGATAGCATCGTCTCTAACATCACTTTCTGCAACAACTTGGGATTTAGTGATGAGGAATTGCCAAAAGAAGGCAAAAGCCACAACATGGCACTCAATATCACAGTTAACTGCCAGGACGATGCTTTAGCCAGCATACTGGTAGACACCGGATCAGCTCTCAATGTCATGCCGAAGTCCACTCTAATGCAACTATCATTCAAAGGACCCCCGATAGAGGCAGTGAGGTCGTCGTCAAAGCATTTGACGGGTCCAGAAAAATAGTTATTGGCAAAGTCGGCCTTCCCATAACTATCGGTCCTCACACTTTCCTAGTCACTTTCCAGGTCATGGATATCCGGGCAACATACAGTTGCTTATTAGGAAGACCTTGGATACACCAGGCTGGCGCAGTCACCTCGACACTTCACCAGAAGCTGAAGTTTGTCAAGAACGATCAACTCGTCACGGTTTGTGGAGAACAAGCCTTGATCGTGAGTAACCTGTCATTATCTACTTGTGTAGAACCCGAGGAGGTTGTCGGAACTCAGTTCCAAGCGCTTACAGTGAGCAATGACAATCAGTCAGAAAGAGGAACCTCAATTTCCTCGTACAAAGATGCCCTCGAGGCAATTGAAGGCAACAATACGAAAGGATGGGGACAACTTGTCATTCCTACTAATAACAAAGCGAAGAAAGGTCTTCGCTTTTCTGCAACTTGTACCCAGACAGTTGCTAGCGGCGAAAGTCTTCATCCCATTCAGAACTTCTTCCACAATGGAGGTTTCCTTCACCCAGTGTCTCAAGAAGTACATACCATCAACGAGGGAGACTCATCCGACATGGATGAAGAATGGGAGTCCTATTTTAACAAGGACGGTTATATGTCTCAGAAGGAGGTGCCTATGCCATTTTGCTATCCCGCACAGAGTCCGAGATTTATACCAAGGTCAGATGTCGAAATGATATACGGAGATTGTGATCCGGAAGGATGTTGTGCTCTGCCAAATTCATTATAGGAGGACACTCTGATGAAAGAAAGCTTTGACAACGACTACTATGGCCCTATGGATGGTCTGCCGATGTGGCAGCCGTACCCAGGAGACTTGGGGCAAGAAAATCAGCTGAACGATGAAAATCAGCTGAGCATCATTGAAAAGAATACCTGCGTCCCCGCCATATCATGGGATCAACACTCAGGTCATTCAGAAAATATCCAGCACGACGATGAATTAGCAAAATTTGCAGGACTAGAATTCATTAATTATGCTTTTCCCGAGGTCAACGTCATCGAAAAGGATGACTCCTCCAGTTCCAAACAAGTGTGGGACACCTTAGGACAACCAAGTGGAAAATTCGACTTCATGGTCAAGTACACTGCTCCTGAAAGCTCTCGCATCAGGCTCGAAGACATCCAGCCAGGTGGATGGGGAGATTTTCCTGAGAGCACAAATACTATGCAAAATACAACTGAGGAATCCTCCTACGACAACTCTGCCTGGGAGACAGATTCCAACGATCCTGCTCCACCAGAAATCAGCGTTATTTCTGAAGACAAATCAAGGAAGGTATTAGACTTTGTGATTCACCGAGGAGTTCGCCGCCAATGGGTTGCAGTCGATGTTCCGAAGATTGTGCATAAGTCAAAGTAATTGCCATCTTTATCTTAACCTTTCACCCTGCCCAGGTGAAATAGATGTTTTGATAGGGCTCACTTTCTGTAAATATCCCTCTTCGCTTCGCCCAAAGCGACAGAGTTTTGTTTTATATGGTTGTAGTTTCAAGAATCGACTTGTTCATAAATAAATAAATGTCGTTCTGTAATTTCTGCATTAATTGATGTTTTCTCTTTTCGTTTTTTCAGAAAATGGTAATCCTGAAAAACAACAAATAATAAAAACAAGCAGTAAAAAAAAATATACACTGCACACACTCTTGCATTTTCTCTATCTCTTCTAAACACAAATCATTACGTCATGTAGATTGCTTGTTTTAAACCCCGTTGAAACATACGATCTGATGCCTTCTCCCAACTTTGAATTCCCGGTATTTGAAGCTGAAGAAGAAGATGACGACAAAATTCCAGAAGAGATCTCCCGATTACTCAGACAAGAGGGAAGGTCCATTAAACCTCACAAAGAGCCATTGGAAACCGTCAACTTGGGTTCAGAGGAGGAGAGAAAGGAAGTCAAGATTGGGGTACTACTCAGTCCAACTGTCAAAGAAAGTTTGATGAAGCTTCTCAAAGAATTTCCCGATGTATTTGCTTGGTCCTATCAGGACATGCCAGGGTTGGATACCTGCATCGTGGAACATCATCTACCGTTAAGATCAGAATGTCCACCGGTGAAACAAAGGCTGAGACGGACTCACCCAGATATGGCCATCAAAATCAAAGAGGAGGTACAAAAATAGATTGACGCAGGTTTTCTCACCACATCAGAATATCCTCAATGGTTAGCCAACATCGTACCAGTTCCAAAAAAGGACGGAAAGGTCAGAATGTGTGTGGATTACAGAGTTCTAAACAAGGCCAGTCCAAAGGATGAATTTCCTTTACCACACATTGACATGCTGATTGACAGTACAACAAAGTTCAAAGTTTTCTCCTTCATGGATGGATTCTCGGGTTATAATCAGATCAAAATGGCACCGAAAGACATCGAGAAAACTTCCTTTATCACCCCATGGGGCACCTTTTATTACAAGGTAATGCCGTTCGGTTTGAAGAACGTCGGGGCAACCTATCAAAGGGCCATGACTACTCTATTTCATGACATGATACACAAAGAATCAAAGTATATGTTGATGACATGATTGCCAAATCTAAGACAGAAGAGGAGCATGTGACCCACCTGTCAAAGCTATTCGAGCGGTTGAGAAAGTATAAACTCTGCTTGAATCCTAATAAATGCACATTCGGTGTTCGTTCAGGTAAACTTTTAGGGTTCATCGTCAGCCAGAAAGGAATTGAGGTTGATCCTGACAAGGTCAAGGCCATTCAAGAAATGCTTTCTCCAAAAACTGAAAAATAAGTCAGAGGATTCCTGGGACGTTTGAATTACATTTCCAGATTTATATTTCTCATGACCGCGACATGTGCGCCGATATTCAAATTACTCAAAAAGAATCAGGACTGCGTTTAGACAAAAGGTTACCAAACCGCCTTCGACAGTATCAAGGAATACCTGTCGAACCCACCGATTTTATCACCTCCAGTGGAAGAAATACCATTGATCATCTACTTAACAGTCTTGGAAGACTCGATGGGTTGTGTACTTGGCCAACAAGACGAAACCAAAAGGAAAGAGTCTGCCATCTACTTTTTGAGCAAGAAATTCACCGACTGCGAGACTCAGTACACTATGCTTGAGAAACTTGTTGTGCTCTGGCTTGGGCAGCCAAACGTCTTCGCCAGTACATGATTCGTCACACTACTTGGTTAATCTCCAAAATGGATCCAATCAAGTATGTTTTTGAAAAACCTGCTCTCACGGGGAGGATTTCCCGTTGGCAGATGTTGTTATCAGAATATGATATAGAGTACCATGCTCAGAAAGTCGTTAAGGGAAGTATTTTAGCCGATCATTTGGCTCATCAACCGATTGACGATCAGGAATCAGTCGGATTTGATTTCCCAGACGAAGATGTCATGTATCTAAAAATGAAAGATTGTGATGAACCGCTACCCAGTGAAGGGCCAGAACCAAGTTCCCAATGGAGACTAATCTTTGATGGAGCTGTCAATCATTACTGAAACGGAATTGGGACAATCATTGTTACCCCTCAGGGTACCCACATTCCTTTCACCGCCAGACTTACATTCAAGAGTACAAACAACGAGCCTGAATACGAAGCTTGTATCATGGGTCTCGAAGAAGCGATCGACTTAAGGATCAAAAACTTGAATGTATATGGCGACTTAGCCCTGGTTCTCAATCAGATCAAAGAAGATTGGAACACATACCAATCAGGATTGATTCCTTACAAAGATTACGCGAGAAGGTTGTTACCATTCTTCAACAGAATCGAGTTTCATCATATCCCTCGTGAAGAGAATCACATGGTTGATGCATTAGCCACCCTCTCTTCCATGATTAGTGTAGGTCAATGGAACGACCTACCTAAAATCGACATAATGCGCCTGGAACAACCCACTTACATCTTCCCGATTGAAGCGGTCATAGGCGACAAACCTTGGTACCATGATATCAAGTACTTCCTTCTGAAACAAGAGTACCCACTTGGGGCACTGAGGAAGGACAAAAAGACCCTCAGAAGGCTGGATAGAAACTTCTTCCTGAGCGGTGATACCCTATATAAGAGGAACTTTGACATGGTCTTCCCCGTGGCCTTTTTCCATATGGGGAATCGACATAATTGGCATGATTGAGCCCAAGGCTTCAAACGGACATCGGTTCATCCTAGTAGCCATTGACTACTTCACCAAGTGGGTCGAAGCAGTGTCATATGCCAACGTAACCTGACAAGTGGTGGTCCGATTCATCAAAAACAATCTCATTTGCCGTTATGGTGTTTCGAGCCAGATCATTACCGATAATGGATCTAACTTGAACAACAAGATGATGAAGGAGTTATGCGCTGAGTTCAAAATCGAACACCATAACTCGTCTCCCTACCGACCCAAGATGAACGGATCGGTAGAAGCGGCTAACAAGAACATCAAGAAAATCGTTCAGAAGATGGTTGTAACCTGCAAAGACTAGCACGAGATGCTGCCCTTTGCTCTTCACGGTTATTGCTCATCTGTCCATACTTCAACAGGGGCAATCCCTTTCTCTCTAGTATATGGCATGGAGGTAGTGCTCCCCATAGAAGTAGAAATCCCATCCATTCGGGTATTGATGAAAGCTAAGCTAACAGAGGTTGAATGGTGTCAAAGTCGACACGACGAACTGAATTTGATCGAGGAAAAGAGAATAACGGCTCTGTGCCATGGTCAACTGTATCAACAAAGAATGAAGAAGGCGTTCGACAAAAAGGTTTGACCTCGCGTCTTCAGGAAAGGAGACCTCGTGCTCAAAAAGATACAATCATTCCTCACTGATTCCCGGGGCAAGTGGACTCCGAATTACGACGGCCCCTTTGTGGTCAAGAAAGCTTTCTCAGGCGGCGCCTTGAGACTCGCAACCATGGACGGAGAGGAATTTTCCTACCCCACGAATGTTGATGTAGTCAAGAAATACTTCGCCTAAACTAAAAAAGAAAAAAACGTCTCGGTGGATTGAAAACCCGAAAGGGCGATCCAGGCAAAAATTAGAGACATAAGCAAAAAATCATCCCGATGGATTGGAAACCTCAAAGTACAATCCAGGAAAAAGTTAGGGATTCATGGCAAGTAACTACGTCCAACAAAGGGGCAAGTCCCTCGGCAGCAGTTACATCATCCGTCAGAAATCTCGATCACGGTCATCATCGACAGAAGCTCAGGATGTCCAGAATTCAAAGTTGGTAGAAGGATAGTAGTCGTTATGTTTCAACATAGCCCTTTTCCCTGTAAATTACCATTTTCTAACTTTGTATATACTCTATGGAATCACGCGCTTGGCTGATTTCCATCCTATCAATAAATTTGAGCCCTTGTGCTTTTGTTTGCAATTCTTATTTGCTTTAGCTTTACAGAACGACATTTTAACATGATCAACGATTCTTGAAATAAAACAAAAATGAATTTACTTGCTAAACTTTTTCTGCTTTTAAAATAAAGATGGCAATTCTTTTGGCTGTTGAACATCGAAAGAACATCGATCGCTTCTCCAGAAGTAATCAAACCTCAAAGTGCAGAATCAAAGTATTCCTTCTAAACCAGTGCGCCTGAATAAAGGATCAACTGTGTCAGAGACCATGTTTCATCTGACACCCCCGGCAGAGTTCTTACCTCCTAAGCCCGACCCGCGTAGCTCCCAACAGGGACTATCTCTCCTAAGCAAGGCAGAATTACTACTCTTGGACCAGCGATACCTCTTCGTCCCCTGCGGTGGCCGAGTATCCACTCGTGTTCATCCATCAGTCTGTGTGTCGCGTTAGTTTTGTCAGCATATACACACATACATCATTAATTACTACTTTTCATTCACATTCTTGTTGCATCACTATCACTATAGTCGGTCTCATCCCCTAGTGATAAACGTCCTCTTGTCAATCGAGTTATCAATTCTTTCCTTGTCAGGAAACGTCGTGTCTGAACAACCGCTTCTCCACTTTGCTGCTGAACTAAAGTTGGTTCTTTGACCACTTTGATAACTTGAATCTCTAAAAAGGCAAGAAAACCCTCAGCCGATGTCACTCTTCGCCATTAAAGATGATATCTTCGCTTTCCCGGATTAAGGAAAATCCCTGGAGAAAACCTCTCAACTAAAGACTTTCAGCAGCACATTGGTTCTTCTCTCCAGAAAGTCAATGTTAACAAAGTCATCGGCACCTCAAAATTGGGGTACATCATATGGCATTTCTCTGAGAAGACCTCGAGAAAAGTATGATGTAACATCGCCAAGCAGACAGCAGTCTCTCAAGAGACTCGCTTTCCCCAGTAGAGTCAACAAATGGTGTCTCCAACAGAGAAGTTTGTGCCTCTCTACAATCAAAACTTTTTCCGTCAAATGGCATCTCCCTAGGAAAATTCGGCGAGAAGTTTGGGGAAAACCGCTACAAATAGCATCCCTTGTCAAGAAAGTTTATTGACAAAAGAGACTGAGACCAGTTCCTTGGTAGGAAACCAGGATCGAGAGGAAGTTTATAAAAGAAACTGAGACCAGTTCCTTGGTAGGAAACCAGGATCGAGGGGAAGTTTACAAAAGAAACTGAGACCAGGTCCTTGGCGGAAGACCAGGATCGAGGGGAAGTTTATGTCAACAACTAAGACCAGTTCCTTGGCTGAAGTCCAGGATCGAGGGGAAGTTTTTACCTTTTCTGAGCATCATTGCTTAGCAAAACAAGAAGGATGCGTGAACTACCATTCTTAACCACCATCAAAATTTCGGGTATTCCGATATTTAATCCTCTTGCACCCCGAATGCCCGAATACCTTCGCCATTCACACCCTCGGGTCCAAGAAGATTAAATAGGGGCATCTGTCATACCCCAAATTTTGACCACTAAGATTTCCCATCATTGTGCAAATCATCATCACAATATGAATGTATCATTATGCCTCATTAGTCCCCCCAAAGATGGGTGAGCATCCACTACAATCAAACTTAGGGTTTCAAGCCCTCTCAGAGCTCTTAGACAAAGGATCAATCAAGGAATGACATGATCTTCAACTTGTCTAAACCTCTCAAACATCTAGATCGGATCAAGAGGACTCCCACTTCAAGGATCAAGCACCAGGCTGCAGCAGCCCAGTGGGTCAAGCCTCAAAATCAAAAGTGTCACCAAATTAGGGTTTGGTTGACCAGGGCCTCCAGATGAAAATTTTCCTCAGGGCATAAGCCAATGCTTCAAAGCATAACCTAAGATCCTCCAAGGAACATCATGAACCACATCATCAAGTCAATTTAGCCTCAGGGGATGCATTCACCAAAAATCAGGAATTAGGGTTTCTTGACCTAATTCACCCCTAAGTTGACTTTTGGGACAAAACATGAGCCAAGACCTCAAGAGAGGATTTGAGGGTCTCTAACACACTACATTGATCCATTTGCAACAATGGATTGATCCAATAAGCTTGAGCAACAAGTTTTAAGTTCATCAGAACCACAATTAGGGTTTCACGGGAAAAGTCAACTGTGCCTTTGACTTTTGACCCAGGCATGCTCCCAAACCTTGGGACATGATTCAATACCCCCTATAACACCCATGGAACATGTCCATCAAGTTTGATTTAGGTCAAGGACTTGATTTCATAAAGGATCGCATAGTTTGGAATTCATCAGACAAAAAGTCAACTGTGCACAAAAGTCAAACTTTGACTTTTTGAGATTTTTCACAATTATGGTTCTTTGACCCTAAAATGATGTTAATGTATGATTGGAATCATCATCCATCAAGAAAAATCAAGAAAAGTGGGATAACTTGTAAAAGGGATAACCATAAAAACTTAGAAATTTTTCTAAGTTATGGAATAAAGTGGCTAGGGTACCAACTTTGGAGGATCATAACTCCTAAACCACAAGGCCATATTTCCCCATCCAAAGCTGGATTTGTAGCTCTCATGGCCCTCTACAAAAGCTTCAAACACAACTCATTCCAATTCCTCATGGATTTTCAGTTATGGAATGATCAAAATCACAAAAAGTGAAAATGTCACTTTTTTCCAACACTTAGTGAAATTTTCACTAAGTCAGAATCTGCCTTCACTTTTTTCCAAATGTAGGGGCATTTTTCACTTGGATCCAAAAAGTATCAAAACCAACTATGGTCAAACAGTTGTTGTATCATATGAGGGCTTTCCAAAATGGCCAAGAACTCCATCAAATTCCACTTGAGCCATGAGATATGACAATGCCAATATGCCTTGCTGCAAACTGTCATGGCAAGGCAGATTTGGGAGTTTTGCTCAATTTGCTCAAATTTTGCAAAGGGCAAGCAACTCTATCCATCTGAACACCTCAAGGGGGGGCCAAGGAGGAACCAACTCTGATCACAAGCCTCCAAAGTCTTTGGAACCAAAAGTAGCATGCCAAACCTAGAAATTCCTAAAAGAGGGACAAGACTCCAATTTTGGATTGGAGCATTTAATGGATGCACCAAGGTGGCATGGACTGACACATTTGCAACTGAATTCAGTCAAGACTTATCCAAGACCAAGGGAACCAGTAGCCTGTGCCCTAACCTCTAGTCAATGGCTAGAGGAGACTTGGATTCTCATTGCTCAACATTGGCCAAACCTATGTTGCAGTTGCCATTCACTATTGCAGCCAAAACAAACTTACTCTACTATATATAGAGCTCAATTGTGTTTAGTTTGAGTACACCAAAGCACTACAACACTTGCTTTCCTAAAAATCTCTTTCTCTTGGCAAAAATGCCTTCTTTAGCAAGGTAACTCTGAGTTTTTGAGTTAGGGAGCAATTTCCCCATAGCTTATGATCCAAACACATCCAATATGTCATATCTAAGCTGTCCAAACCCTCACAAGTGACCTGTAACACCAAAATCACAAAGTCACCTCTCAAAACCTCAAAATAGGCCTTTTTGTGCATTTTCAAGCCATGTCTTGAATCAGTCACTTTCCAAACCAGATAAAACCTCAAATACACTCCAAATATCATCCTTGAACTGTCCCAAATAGATCCACACATCTGGAACACCATTTGAGAGAGTTGCTATTTTGGCCACTTTTGCCCCTTTTGCAAGAAAGGGCCAGTTTCCACTTCTGAGGTTTCCAGCTGATTCCAACCATCCTAAAACCTTCCAAGGGATCATTTGAGGTTGTTCAAAGCATCAAAACATTTCTGGAATAAGGCACTTGGCAGATTGCTCAAAAGCTCCAAAAAGAGGTAAGCATCACAACTTGGATTCTTTGAATCATGCTTTCTTTTGATGTCCACTGATTATGCATCTCTTAAACATATTATATGTGTTGTGTTTGAACCAATTTACCATGTAATTCACACCTGTATCAAGAGATGGCACAGAAAATGCAAATCATGGCCTATTTCAAAACCACTAACGGGTTTTTCAATAGGAGCATGATCTGAAAAAAACACCACCACCATTGGATTTCTTGTGAAACTCTAGGCAGGATAGACCTAAATTTTGTCTCAATCCATGGAGAAATGAGAAAGTTATGACCTTTACGTTTTTGACCAAAATCTTGCCTGGGGCAAGGCAAAAAACAAGGCAAGCCTTGTATATTTATGGTTGTGTTTCAATCAACGGATGTATCACCACCCCAGTGGTAAGGCGCATGCCCTATACACAAGAGGTCTGGGGTTCGATTCCCCCTCGCTCCAAATCCTCTTTTTGTTATTTTTCACTTTTTATTTGTTTTTCTTATTATTTTTAATTATTTGAAAAATTAATAACTCTCCCAATTTTAATTATTTTTTATTGGTTCTTTTTGCAAAAAATCACAAAAATATTGAAATATTTTATTCCACAAAAAAATTAAGTTCATATTATTTATTTAATATAATTAGTAGTTTTGTGAATAAATTCATTTTTAATTGTTTTTCAACATTTTAAAAGTGAATGTTCATCTTGAAAATCAAAACCAGATGAGTTTTAATTCATCTTGTGATTAAAACCTCATTTTTTAAACCTTAACCAAAAATCACAAGTTGTTTATTCAAGCTTATTTGGTATTTTATCATTTTTTATTGATTTTCTTTAAGGAATTTTTTTTAAAATGATGAAATTAGGGTTTTGATTGATTCCACCTTCACCAAATCTTTTTCAAACACTTTGGGCCTCTAATAGAGTGTAAGACCCAACCATTTTTTAAACCAAAATGATTTGGGCCTCAGTGTATTGTATAAGTCCCGATACCATCAAAAACCTCGGTGTGATCGTCGTTGCCAAACAAATAAACCTTGGGCTTCTCCTCGAGCTATAAGACCCATCTTGATACTCTGGGCCTCTAATAGAGTGTAAGACCCAATCCCTCTTTGAAACCAAAATAGTTTGGGCCTCAGTCATTGTATAAGACCCACGGTGTTTTCAAAAATCTCGGCGCGATCGCCAGTTCAAAAATAATAAATCATCTGGGCTTCTCCTCGAGCTATAAAACCCATTCGAAACATTTTGGGTCTCTAATAGAGTGTAAGACCCAGTCCCCTTTTAACCAAAACCATTTTGGGCCTCAGACATTGTTTAAGTCCCTCTGCGTTAAAAGAAAAACTTCGGCGCGATCGTCGTTTTCAAAAAAATAACCTTGGGCCTCTCCGTGAGCTGTAAGCCCCACCACTTGTATAAAAATAAACCTTTGGGCCTCTTGAGAGAGTGTAAGACCCATCCCTTTGTACAGAAAACCTTTTTCGGGCCGCTTGTATAAGTCCCGGTACAAATTCAACACAATAGTGCAATCACTGATAAAACCTCGGGCCTCTCCTTGAGCTGTAAGCCCCAACAATTTCCTTTTCAAAGCACTTTCTCCTTTGATTTTGAAATATACTGTTGTTTTCAATTTCTCTTTGTTGAACAACTAACCAAACAGCATGGAAGCTCTACAACCGAGTAAGTGTTTACCTGCTTTCATTTACTGCTTTCATATATATATATATATATATAACTGTATTGTGGGGCTGCTCACTGTAAGTCTTCTTTCACATACTTTATATATTGTGTAATACTAGTATAGTTATTTAGAGTTTTCCCTGACAACTACATCTAGCACTAGGTAAAGCCCTGTTGATCACTCTTAAATGTAGATAAAACTAGATCCCATATAGGATTACCAGATACAGTCTTCCCTTCTCTTGGGGTTAAACAATATGGAGACGTGAAAGGCAGCATTCTCGGTGAACCCTTTCTCAGACTGTCACCCTTAGAAATTGTCAAAGAAACTCTAATTCCCCAGAGATGATCTTTTCTCCATGAATGGCATCTCTTGAGTTTCTTCCAACTTCTCAAACTTTCCTGGCTTGATCTATTCTCAATGAATGGCATGTCTTGAACTTCTCGGGATTTGGGGACCCATAGGCTTCTTAAAAGCATCCCCGCCTCCTCTTGGGCATTGTACAAGGACCCGTCGGCTTCTTAGAAGTTTTCACAGCCTCCTCTTAGGCTTTGTATAATGATTCTTCCTCAGCGAAGAAAGCCTCCTCTTGGGCTTCGTACAAATTGTCCCTTCGGCTTCTTAAAAGTTTCCTGCCTCCTCTTGGGCTTTGTACAAATTATCTCGACGGTCTCTTACAGGTATAGGAACAGAAACTAGTCATCTTAATAGAGCAGTCTTTCAAAAGAGTCTAGACCTTCATCCCTTAACATACCATCCTTCTCTCAGGCATCATACAACGTGCCTTCGCAATCTGAGAATCTATTTCTCGAACACCAGTAGACTTGAACAGTCTCAATACCCTTGGGATTTCCCATTTCCTTAAAGAACAGGAAATGGCCCTGATCCTCCGATCACAACCTTACTCACAATCTTTCTCTTCATAAGAACTGGTTTTCTCTTTTATCCCACACACCAGACTTGTCACTCAACTGAAACAGTCACCAGCACAAGCAGCCTCCTCTTGGGCTTTGTACAAATGATTCTCCCCAGCGGAGCTAATCTTTTAGCCTCCATCTCGGGCTTCGTATGAGATACAAAACACTCTCTTGTTGAGTATAAAAGACTCTCTTGTTAAGTCATCAATCTTTTAGCCTCCGTCTTGGGCTTCGTACAAGACACAAAAATATTCTCTTGTTGAGTATAAAAGACTCTCTTGTTGAGTCACTAATCTTTTAGCCTCCATCTCGAGCTTCGTACGAGATATAAAACACTCTCTTATTGAGTATAAAAGACTCTCTTGTTGAGTCACCAATCTTTTAGCCTCCATCTTGGGCTTCGTACAAGACACAAAAACACTCTCTTGTTGAGTATAAAAGACTCTCTTGTTGAGTCAGTCCCCTTTTAGCCCCCGTCTTGGGCTTTGTACAAGACACATAATCACTCTCTTGTTGAGTATAGAAAATCCCGGTTGAGTCAATCAACCTTTTAGCATCAAAGTTGTGCCTTGCTCACAACATACAAACATCAACAGCTCCTCTTTAGAGATGACAAATTCTCTCTCATCCAGGACCTTTTAGCTTCACATCTTGGGCTTTGAACAAGATAAATATACTCCCTTTAGCTTCACATCTTGGGCTTTGAATAAGACACCAAAACACCTTTTTCCTCCCATAGAATATGAGGAACTACGATCGCTCTGATTTCCCTGTTTCGGGAATACGTAGGCATAAGATTGAAAAATCTTAGCGAGCATACTATTCAAAAACCCAAAATCCCATACCTGCATACATCAATCGAAAAGCATCAGATCCTAACGTCTTACCAAAAACCCCACCAATAGCCCAGACATTCTATTCTTAACAAAATAACCGAAGAGAGGCTCACATCTTAATCGCACCTGTAACCTAACAGACCGCTGTTCAAACTCAGTATGCAAGCAGGGTTAATTGGAGATATCTATTTCCATTCCTTCATCAGCTTCAATAGGATAAAAAATGAATCAAACTGTAGTACCCAAGCGATTGTGACTCAGGACCACAAAAATCGCGCTACCATTCCTACTGTTGGTTTATCAGGGTCCCAACCCCCACGCAGGCGTAGTCGGGAGACTCCAGTTCCATCAGCTGCTCCTATTTCATCCCCTGTTCCTATTCTTGAGGGTGATCACCCAGCACATGAGGGTGGTGACGGCGATGAGGATTTCGATGAGCTGGACGATTACCCTGGGGGACCGTCTGATATATCCCTACTCGTGGGGTACTCTGAGCATATTGCCAGATATGTCTGGCAAGGACAGGTAATCTTTCTCGGTTTATTTATAGAATTGTTTTCGTTGAAAATATTTTCATTTGTAACATTGTTTTATTTGGAAATTTTCAGGAGAAGGATTCCCAGAAGTTCTATAACCATGGGGACAAGGTTATAGACATGATGGCGGAGCTGCCAAGGGATGAGTGGTTCTAGTCTACACTTGCTACCTCTGGTCTCGGAGGCCTTTCTAGGATTGGGTATCCCCTGATCATGTACAGTATGCTGATGGCCTTTGTTGAGAGATGGCACCCTGAGACATCCTCATTCCATCTACCGTACGGCGAGCTCACGATCACACTCGATGACATCTCGTGCCTTTTACATCTACCGATCACTGGTACCCTTCTCCGTCACGGTAAGATGTCGAAGGGGGAGGCGATGGAGATGCTGATTTAGGAGCTTGGGGCTACCCCAGATGAGGCACTTGCGAAGGTGACCCACTTGAGAGGTGCACACGTCCGGTTCTCCTTTCTGACATGCAAATTTCGTGCGGAGCTTGCAAAGGCAGGACGAGCAGCAGGTGATACAGCAGAGGTGGCGATCCACAGGCAGCGTGCCCTGAGATGCTACTATCTATTTTTGCTCGGCACGTAGCTGTTTGTGGACACCAACGCCACTTACGTTGATATCGTTTACCTCATGTACCTTTTGGATCCCACAGAGATCCATGGGTATAACTGGGGGGCGGCTACGCTGGCATTCACCTATTCTAAGCTCTCAGATGGTTGCCGCTGGGCAGCCAAGACATTGGTAGGCAGTTGTACACTATACGTGGTAACAATCTTATATTCTAAGTCTTTTTTTCATTTCTTTTCTTTCAATATTCATTATAATGTTTAACAACGATGTTATGTTTTCCATTTCAGGCGTGGATATTACAGCACTTTCCCAAGATTACTGGTTGGGGGAGTGTCGAGGGGTACACTGAGGATATGTTGCGTGCTGCTGCATTTCTCGTACTCAGAGGGAACCAGGTGCCCGACCCCTACAGAGTTTATCTTGATCGGATGGCTACTGAGGACATTTTTTATCACGTCTATGCCGATCACCGTGAGACACGCCCGTTCGCCGAGATTTCGTTGTTCTCAGGATGGTTGGCATGCAGTTCAACCATTACTGCTCGATACCTGCCGGAGCGCGTCTGGCATCAGTTCGGTTACACGCAGACGATCCCCAGGATGCCTTATGAGTCTGCTCCTCTAGGCTTGACCTGCGTGCAAATAGATGAGATATATGCTGACTTCTAGTCCCACTTGGTACCGGAAGAGGCTCGGGCGACCCGAGCACCGAGAGACTGGAGCGTTGCTGCCGGGTACATCATGTGGTTCTATACCGTCTCACACCCATGCATGGTGCCCACTGCTGAGGGGTCGCCACCCAGACCTACTCATCAGGAGATATTAGAGGAGCGGCAGTCTCAGCTGGGCCATACTCAGGATGTCCTACCTTGCTGTCGTCAGATAGAGGAGATAGCGCGGGTGGCCATTGTGGACGGTCACCTCCCCGAGGGCTCTGGTGGCAGACTTGCCATGGATAGGATTATTGAGATTGCTCGAGGGGCACTTCAGTACCGCAGACATCGAGGCAGGACGGCGGGTACGAGCAGAGGAGCAGGGGAGCCAGGAGAGATCCTTCGCCATACACAGTAGTTTTTTGTTTGATGTATTCTATTTTTATTACATTTATGTACTGTATTTTGGCAGGAGTATTATTATGTATATATATATATATATATATATATATATATCATTTTATTTTATATATGGATGTTTTCGAATGTATATTAAGTTGCGACGATATATTAACATATGCAACCAACCAACAAAACTGATTTTTTTTTAAAATAAAGTTCTGCTATTTTTCCAGATCTGCAGATCAGGAATTTTTCCTGATATGCACATCCAGAACAAATCAAAATTTTAAAAAAAAAATGGTGCGTCTGGATGTGCACATCCGGAATCAGGGGGCAAAAACGAAAATTCGCGTGGTGTCTAAGAAACATGGGTGGTGTAATAAGAAATTCTCATAAAATCCCATTTGTTAAAGGAGGAACACAATTTGTATGTCAAACCTCGTAAATCAGTGTCAATAGAAATATATATATCACTAGTAAAAACACCAAGAACATTTTAACTTAAGAATAAGGTCAAAGATTCTCAAACCACTATTAGTTAAAGATATAAAATAAAGTTCTCAAGTCAAGCAAATAAGTACACGAGTTCATCAGTGAATATGATCTACAGAGATATCATTTTTAAAGTAGAAAAATACTTTTTCACAACTTTCATATTAGTTGATGAACTAGTAAAAATAATATCAATATGAAAGATTAAAATAAAATAGAATGTTTAATGTCAAATTATAGTATGTGCATCCCTAATTTTTGACTTATTACACACACACACACACACGAGAGAGAGAGAGAGAGAGAGAGAGAGAGAGATGAAAATGACTTTATGGAGAGCCAATAACCATCTCAAAACACTTAAATATTCTATTTCAAACCATCGAAGTCACTTCACAAATATCGAACAAATGGAAAACTAACTTTGTATTGTTATATTTGCAAATAACCTAACTTATGGCGATAGTGTGTGACTGCCCAAGGAGAAGGCGACGATCTGAATGGAGGTACCGCCTCACCCTTAAGTTTTCCTTCCTCCTAAAGAGAAAAAAACGTGGGATAAGACGTGTCTTAGATAAATGGGAAGTCAGGTGTTACTGGCCCACGTTTCCCTTAAAAATAGGGATTCAACTGTCCACCCTCTGACTAGGTGGGCGGTGACCTTTTCTTAAGAAAACCCTAGGTATCAGAAACTCATATAAATACATTATCCCTTAAAGGGATAAAGACAGGCTTCAAGTCATACACACACTATTTTAACTAATTAATTAGCTATAACTTTTAATTTTAAAATTCTTGATCATGCATCAAACGATCGAATTTAATTGATTTATTTTAGTGACCATAATATGACGAGTTTTTAATTGGTTGTTCTTAATTATTATAAGATGTTTGAATTATTAATTGCTAAGTTGTTAATCTATTTATTAGATGTAGAGTAATATATAAAACTTAGTACTTAAATTAAGTTTAGGATAATTAAGGAAAATAAATAATTATAACAAAATTTGAGTAGTAACATGAAGAAATGTGATTTGGGTGAACTGTAGATTTGAATGGTAGAATTAGTCACGTGAGTGTGTTATAATGATGATAATAATAATATTAATAAAATAAAACTAAATCAATTAAGTCCCCAACTAGTTTCATATTATTTTCCCATCATCCCCACTTCCTTTAAACGTCCACCTTTAAAATTTCATAGGCACGTATAAACCCATCACAGAAGCAAAATTTCTCATAAAATATTTCTATTCACTGGCAATTGGTGTAATCAGATTGTAGAGTACTTTCGGTTCAAAGAAAAACAAATTAAGGTAAGAGTTTTTCACCATATTATTTCTAAACTGAACTTGTGTTATATATATATATATATATATATATATATATATATATATATATATATATATATATATATATATATATATATATATATATATATATATTTCAATGTTTTAGAGAGGTAATGATTGAAAGGATTCCAGGGATAAAATAAAATTGAAAATCTAAAATTTTGATTCATATGAATAATTTTGGTTACTTCATGTGTATGACGTTATGGTTACAGTTCGATATTAATAATTTTGGTGAATTTTCCTTTTATTTATTTCTCTAGTACATGATATGTATACTTATATTTGTTTGATTTTTAACTCTAGTTTAGTTTATTTTTGACATGGATTGTGGTTGATGAAAACTGACCCTTACAACAACATTTTCGATACAAGTGAGGAGTTTCAAGATTGATTGATGTGTGCTTGTAACGTGATCATGTGGAAGAAGGAGTTTTTTAAAATAAAAAGATTTCAATAGTTTATATATTGATAGCATTATGTTTTAAGTTATTTATTTATTTTCCTTTGAATGAATTGGAAATGCGATGATTTTATGCTTATGATTTTAAATTGTCATCAAGTTTGATTAATGTTGAAAACTTTTATTCTTGTTTAAACAAGTATTAATACTAATTTATGAGTCATTGTAACACCCCAAAATTTGCCCTCTTACTTTTAGCTAACTGGCTTATGTTTCTTTGCATTTCTTGCATTAGCATTTGTGCATAGCATTGGTTCTTAACATGGGATCAAGGTACTTGGTTCATTTCAAAGGAGTCTCAAGCCTCAAGGTGGTTTGAGGAGTTCATCATATCTTCATAAGGTCAAGAATGGCAAAGGATTTCAAGTGAATCTTTCCCTCCTAACCAGAGGGACCAAATTAGGGTTTTTGACCCAAAGGATTTCTTGAAGGGCTTTGTGGATTCAAGCATGCTCTCATGGTATTCCATATGCTCATAAGTGCTCATGGAGGAAGGCTTGGCTAGTGGTTCATTGTGGAAGATGTTCAGTGGATCAGTTACTTGTGAAGTAAGCAAAAGTCAACAGTTCAAAAGGAAAGTCAACCATGGGTTTTCAAGGGTTCAAATCATGTTTCCCAATTCCATGTACCTTTATTTGGTCAAGGAATAGCATGGATGACATCATTCTTCAAGAATCAAGAGTTTGTGCAAAAGTTACTAAATTTGGAAAATGACCTATAATGAGAACTTTCCATTTTTGGCAGTTTTGCCACCACATTCAACTTGACTTTTCATTATCAAGGAAGCTTCAAATGAATTTTCCTCCAACATGAAAGTTGAAGATCTTTTTCTCCTCTTTCCAAAAAGTACTAGTTTGTCTCCATATCATTTGTAGAACTCAAGTTATGGCTAAGGCAAGGCAAGGTGTTCTTAGGGTTCTTCATATGTACCAATTTTTCCACCATTTGCATTTTGGTTCCAATTGACTTGTAATGACCTCTAATGCTTCAAGTCATATTGCAACATCCAAGTACACTCCATGAGGATCATTTTTTACCCTTGAACCAAGTGGATACGTGCCATGTTTCTCACTTATTTCACAAATAAAAAATTTGCAAGATGGGTCAAAACTCACAAACCAAGCATCCACAAAGCCAAAGTACAATTCATTTGTGTTCAGCAGAAGAAATGTGAGTGGATCATGCTTATTTTGTGGCCTTTGCACGTGTGGATTAGTGGTGGTATCACAAAGTGCATTTTGGCATAAACCATCCAATTTCATTAACCAAGGGATTAATCAAATTTTAATCATGATCAGAGGTCTAATGAGGTGTATATAAGCTAACTCACACGCACAAAGCTAGGTCATGCACTCATTCTTGCTCAGAATTCCATTTTCATCTCACACTTTTCTCTCTTCGAATCTCTCATTCCTTGAGGGATTTTGAAAATCTCTTGGCATATTATTGATCAGTGAGTTGAAAGGAGTGTGAATCTACCACTGTTTCAAGCTTTAAGCAAGGTTTTCAGCAAGTGCATCTCAAGTTGGTTCACTTTCAAAATTCTAGATCCAGTCCATTTCAAGCCTCTATTT
Source organism: Lathyrus tuberosus (assembly GCA_022829125.1). Classification (NCBI taxonomy): domain Eukaryota; kingdom Viridiplantae; phylum Streptophyta; class Magnoliopsida; order Fabales; family Fabaceae; genus Lathyrus; species Lathyrus tuberosus. The sequence goes on along the minus strand of JALAZF010000327.1, from coordinate 367,168 downwards.
GCATTTATTTTGCAAATAGAGCTCAAAAGAGGAAGATCTGCAGCTTTTGGAAGGAGCTCTTGGTGTATTTCAAGCTCTACAGATCTCAGGTAAGCTTGCTTTTCATGGTTGTATAACTGGAAGTTTAAGTGTGCATGATGGTCTATGAAGTTCACTGATGATGCTGATCTATTTTGTTTTGAGTTTGGAGGTGTAGATTGTTTGAGTTTTGAGATTTAAGTTTTTAGATCCAAATTTATTCTGTTCGATTTGGCTTGTGTGTTAGTTGTTTGTGAAAACTAATTGCATATTTGAAATCCTTGTTGAATTCTGGTTGGAATGATGTACTCATGAGCCATTTCTGGAGATTTTCATGTTGAGGTTCACCGGAGAAGGTGACCGGAGCTAGGGCGCCGGCACCTGGTTTGTTTTTCGGCCGGTGGGGTTGCAAAGGTTGAAGATAAAATCTCCGCCTTCCATTTTCTTGATCCAACGCTCCTGAGTGTGCCAGATCATTTAATTTTCTTGTTTTAATTTTAATATGTGTGTGTGTCTTTCCATGTTAACTATTGTGCACGCGCAGATCCTGGCCTCTCATCATGATTACTGGTGATTTTGTTGACTTGATGTGGCACGTTGGATCAATCAGATGGCTGGTGTGAGTCCCATTTGTTGACTGAGTTCTATGTGGGGGTGTGTTGACTTTGTTGATGGGTCTTTTGACCTGGGCTTGATATCCACACCTCCCCCTTGAGCCCAGTTTGGTTTTGAACGTGATTTTATTGCTTGTTGCACCCCCTGGGTTTCTTTTATTCTTTTTTTTCATTTCATTTAATTGTTTTGCATTTTAATTTTTAAAATTAGATTAATGCATCCAAAAATTACCAAAAAATTCATGAAGCATATTTAGGGTTTTATAAAATTTTGGCAAATTTTATTTTCCATTTTTATTTTATTTTGTGCATCTGAATTAATGGTTTAATTAATTTCTTTTTTGATTGCTTCACTTGTGCACACCTTGCCTTGTTGATTTTTGTTCTCATCATCTATACATGGTTTGCATCTCATTCTTTTTGCATTTGTTAGAGGACATGTTGAGGTTCCCAAAAATATTTTTCTCATATTTTTAAACTCTTTTAATATTGCATTTTAGTCCCTCTCTTTTGCATATTGATGTCATGTTTATTATGTGATCTTTGCTCATTTGTTTGAGGTGCTTAACTTATGAATTTTTGTGAGATATTTTGACATGTGATTGGCTTTTGACTTAGGTCATTTGAGTTTTAATCTCACAATTTTTGATTGTCATTTGATGTATGTTTGATTATTTGTGCTTAAAGGACTTATGCATGACTATATCTTGACACCTCTTTACACAAGTTGATTTGCCATGCCTAATTGATTGAGTTCCTTTGTGATTCTTTGCATGAGATTTTGGTATGATGTTTACCCCTGGTTGAGGTCCTTTGAGACTTATTTTTGCAATTTATGAATCATGTTTGGCATGTGTTAAGTGTTTGGACTTTGAGTTTCCATTTGTGGATTACTTTGATGCATGTCTTGAAGGTATTGCTTGATAATTAACCTTGCATGACTTAAGTTTGGTTTGGTATGATATTGATGCATATGCTACTGCCTCTTGAGTTCCTTACTTGGTTTTCATTTCACTTGAGCATAGTAAATGCATTTGGTTTGAATTGTATGATAAACATCATTACCATTTGCTTTGTAACTTCTTTGGATCATAATGTTTCATAATATGAATCACTTTTGAATATGTGAATTGTTGATGATAATATGATCTTGATTCTGACTTGTTTTTATCTTTATCTTAACTTTCTCATTTCATTTTGATATGAAGTCCATGTATGCTTAATTTTTCATTTCATACAAGCATGCTTGCCTTTTTCCATGTTTATCTTTGCATGCTTACTTAAATTGTTTTGCATTGATCTTTGAAACATTTTTGATGATTTGAGTTGGAAATTTATGATGTGATGTGCTTGCTGCCATTTATTGTATCTCATCTTCTCCTTCTCTTTCTCATTTCTTCTCTTTCACTCTCTTCCTCCCATGAATCTCAAGACTTGTTTAAGTCTTGGATTCTCTCCCTTTAGAGCTACCTAGTCCAACTTAATTTTTGATTAAGCTTGGAGTAGGATTAACATTAGGTTTTAGGTAGTTGTCTCTCCTAAGCCTCACTAACCATAGGTCATCCGTACATGATAACATTAAGACTCTTAGTTTCCCTTTAGAGTTTCCTTTGGGTCTTCTCTCTTCTCATCTCAAAACTTCTTGAAAACACTTAATAAAATATAACGTAAATTGCGCTCGAGCCTTAAGTGTAGGAAATGAAGAACGAGGGGTCTCCCCTCCTCTTCTAGAGTGTTTAGCATACATCCCATTTGGGGGCGACCATGCGATTCACTCATTCCCGTATGGTAGACTTTGGTTCAATGTAAGTTACGAACTAACTTAAAACACTTCTGTCTTAAAAAACACCAAACAAATTCAAATCTTTTTATCCTTCGGGATTGTTGGGTTTCAAACCTCTTTTTTTCAGAAAAGAGCTCATCGCTCACGTAAAAAACACTTACCCATCCGTGGTCGTACCCACGAACTACATTAGCTCTGATTCCTCTCTCTCGTTCGATTGAGGATATGTAGGCACAAGACAGCGATTGTCTTGGCGAGCAACTTTCCCCCACAGTTCCCGTCCGAACTACGTTGACTCTGACTTTCCCATTGCACTGAGGGAGTACGTAGGCCTAGGACAACGGTAACGTCCTATCGAGTCACTTCTTTTTCTTTTCTTCTTCGTTTCTCCGTTCTTTCCGTTCTCGTTCCTTCTCCGGTCCCGTAGCAGTGGAGCTCCAGACGACGACACCCTTTGATGCAGACAGCAAGCGTGGATCCCATCGAGTACGATGGACGCGTTGGGTGCTAACACCTTCCCTTCGCGTAACCGACTCCCGTACCCGTTTCTCTTGGTCGTGAGACCATGTTCTTTCCCTTTCCTCAGGTTTATGCAGTGTTTCCTTTCCCTCTCTTGGGATAAATACACATTGCTGGCGACTTTGTATTTTTCCGCGCCACTCTCGCGTTTGTACCGTTGGATACGAATCTTTTGGGAGCGACAGTCATGTCTTGGATGAAAATCTGTGCCGTTACAACAACGTATCAGAGCAATAATCCTCGGACAAACATTTTTGTGTGGGATAGCGTTTGTTTGGTGCATGCTTGTGTGGTATGTGAATTAAATTTATGTCGTTTGATCTGTTGTTTACTGTTGTTTTTTTATATTAGAAATTTTTAGATATCCCATGATAGTAAGTTCACTATATTATGCAAACTAAATTCTCTTGAGAACCTACACCAAGTTTTGAATGATTCTAACTCGAGGAGCTTGGAGGAATTAAGGAATGGAACAAGGAAGCCTCAATGCTACTCATACTGAGAATGGAGCGAATATGACAGAGATCATGCATACAATGCATGATATGAAGGCTGCCATCATCCAACAGGCTAGTGCGACAACTTTACAAGCTCAAACTCAGGCCTAAACAGATGAGCAAAGGCAATAAAAAGAAGAAGCATTAGCAGCATCTAGGGGACTATCAGAGTTCCGACACCACAATCTGCTGATGTTTGAGTGTGGCCATGACCCTGACAAGGCTGATCTATAGCTACAAGAGATTGAGAAGATCTTTTAAGTTCTTCATTGTACTAGGGAGACCAAGCTGGAATATGCCACCTTTTTGCTGATTGGGAAAGCAGCGTGTTGGTGGAGAAGAGCTAAAAGCATAATGCAAAACAAATGAGAAAAATTGACATGGGGAGCTTCCAGACATAAGTTCTTAGATAAATACTTTCCAAGAAATTATAGAGCAGAGAAAAAAGCTCAATTCCTAAGTTATATCATATTAACATGAATGTTGATGAGTATGATGCGAAGTTAAATCTTTAGCAAAGCAGTTATGCTTCTTCAACAATGTGGTTGATGAAGAATATAAGTGTGAACGGTTTGAGAGCGGTCTTCGCTATGACATCAAAGAGGTTGTTGCCCCACATGAGATCCGACAATATGAAGCTTTGGTGGAAATTAAGTGTAAGAAGGTGGAGAACCTTAAGTGTAGTCATCCAAACAGGGATTTTACAGGAAGGCCTACGAGGCACCAGGGATATAAGTATATGTATATAAATAATCAATACTTCATTCCATATTCAAGTGTTGGGATATTGCATTACTAAGTTTGTTTTGACAAGGAAATAACTACTAAGCGAACAAGGGCAGACAATAAGGGCCTTATCCCCGACCCCAAAGAAATGGTAAAGATCAACCCTCAGCCAATAACAGAGGAGTTTAGAGTGTGCAAAACAAGAATCAAAATCAGAATCAGTTTATTCGGTGTTTTCGATGTCAAGATGAGGGACACAAATCATTTAATTGCCCGACCAAGAAAAAATATTGCTACATCTGTCAGAAGCCAGACCATCTTGCTAATAATTGCCCCAAGAGGAGCAAGAATAATCCCAGGAACGACCACAACAACAACAACCAGGTTAGAAGCCCTACAGCTCAGGGACATGTGTACCACATTGGTGGAGAAGGAGAGAAAGACCATTCAGAGCTGATCAATGGTGAGTGTGAAATTTCTGGTGAAAGTTTTCCAATATTATTTGATTCTGGAGCTACTATTCTTTTATCTCTTGGGAGTGTGTGAATTCCTTACAACTTCCTGTGACACACTTACCTTTTAATTTGGTGGTCACGATACCGTCCGCCGAACTTATGACTCTTAGTGAAGCCTACTTAGAGTGTCCATTAACTGTCTTGAGCATGAAGTTCAAGGTTGATCTAATTTGTATCCCCCTTAAGCATCTTGGAGTTATTCTCAGAATGAACTGGTTGTCCAATCAGTATATTCTTTTAGATTGTGCTCGCAAGTCGGTAATATTTCCAGACTCACGCATCACCCGGTTCCTTGAAGCTAATCGATTGAAGTTTTCCTTGCATGGAGGTGTTCAGAAGTATGTGTTTTTAAATTCTATCCACATGATCCCAGAAGTCGATACTAGTGTCATTCTAGTGGTGAGAGATTTCTCAGAGGTGTTTCCAGCAAATGTACCAGGTTTACCATCAGTTCGCGATGTTGAATTCTATATTGATATCACTCATATAACAAGACCTATATCTATATCTCCCTATAGAATGTCTCTGTCAGAGTTAGATGAGCTAAGTAAGCAATTAGAGGACATAAAATCCAAAGGGTTTATACGACCAAGTGTCTCACCTTGGGGATCCATAGTCCTTCTTGTGAAGAAGAAGGATGGAAAATCTAGACTTTGCATCGACTATCGACAACTCAACAAGGTCACAATAAAGAATAAATATCCATTGTCGCTTATTAACGACCTCATGGACCAACTCGGAAGTGAATTAGTGTTTTAGAAGATTGATTTGAAGTCAGGGTACCATCAAATACAAGTGAAGGAGGAAGACATTCCCAAGACGGCATTTAGAACTCGTTATGGGCATTATGAGTACCTAGTTATGCCTTTTGGAGTGACTAATGCACCAGCCATCTTCGTGGACTATATGAATTGTATCTTCCATCCTTTCTTAGACAAATTTGTGGTAGTATTTATTGATGACATCCTGATATACTCCAAGAATAATGTGGAGCATGAGGAGAATTTACGCCAGGTATTGCATGTGAAGACAAGCTTCTCCAAATGTTAGTATTGATGAAGACAAGCTAGTAGATTTTGTTCATGTAAAAAAGAATGAAAAAGACCCATTTCAAAGTCTAAAGCACCAAGTTTCAAATACAAGTAGTGAAGAATAGATTTGGATGGTTATGATTGAGCAATATGATTTGAGGTACAAGTAAGCATTTCCATTATGTGCATTATTAAGTGCTCAAGAAAAATTATGGTAATCATGCCATAATTGCATTCATGTTTTGAAATATTGATACCTGGCTAGAACTCAATCCTTTATGCATTTTTCTATTTCATAGCAGGTGTAACCGACTACTTCTTTCTTGGTAACTGGTTACACATTCGTGATTTTATGTTCTTTGGTTGGGTATAGAAGGTGTAATCGGTTACACCATTTTAGTAATTAGTTACTGTAACACCCTACTCTACCCATTCGTATAAAAATCGAAAGTACGAAAAATATTGCGGAAATAAATTAGAGTTCACACGTAGGATGCCACATTCAACAAAACATCAACATGAAGTATCAAATCACTTCATACCTTATTCATTAACTAAAAACAAATACTTTAAGTAAACAGTGAAATTAACTCAACGGTTTAGCGTTAAAACTTCAATTACATCAAAAACTCCACATAACACGTGGTTCAACAACAGTTAAATCAAACCGAATACGTAACAAATACAAAGTTAAATAATATAAAGAAATTGCTAAATCTCCATCCTTCCCGTGTTACGTATCAGAGCGACTCCTAAGACTCGATCAAATAGCAACACACGCTCCAAGCACTACTCAGGTACCTGATCATCTGTACTCCCCAAGGAGCACAGACACAACAAACAGAAAAGGGGTGAGAACCACATTCAATAATATACGGTGAAAAACACATGCTAAGGAGTAGTTAACACACCAATCACACCAAATCATACAATTACAACTCACATACAAGTGCCACATCATCATTCGGCATAATCAACCCACATTCAATCATGTACATATATAATGTGACTCAACTGACATGACACAATGCATGCGGTACCATCACAATCACATACGGTTCATCCTAGAACCCGATTCCCATCGGAATCCGGATAAGCCGTATACGTTCCTCAAAACTATAACTTATCTCCACACGACTCCCACATAGAGTCTGGACAAGACTAGGCATCCATCATGGATTCCCGCCTAGCTCATCTCCACATAACATGACATGAATGGATGATACAAAATTATGTATAATATAATAATTATTCAAGCATAATTCACGATCCTCAATGATCTCACGTGAGCCACATACTCACCGTAATTCCCTCCGGAATTACCACCACAGCACAAGACCGTCCACACACGACAATCTTGGCTCACACACCCAACTTGTCTAAACTAGACATTCTCATAGAAACCCACATTTTATCCTATTTAATGTTAATAATAGTTTCTCATATGTCCAAATATACCATCGTAGTCTTACGGATCAAGAGAAATTACATTGGAATCGGGACAGAAATCGCTAAAATAGGAAATTATCACCACAGCCCTGCCCATACGCGTATGACCATGCCCATATGCATATGAACTCAATTCTCTCGCCCCAGGCATGCGTATCGTACGCGTAGGGCTAATCTTCCAGGCCTTATACGTGTATTGCCCTGGGCGGTACGCGTATCACCAGAGAATGATTTCTCTCTCAAAACCCCTCAAAGTTCCCCTACGCGTATGGCCCTGCCCATACGCGTATGGCCACTCCTCGTACGCGTCCCATACGCTTTTCAGTAGAGGGTCGTGCTGGCTCTGGGGACAGGGCGTGTATGCCCCTGGGAGTGTCCCCTCATACGCGTATGGCCTCCTCCTATACGCGTATGACCAGATGCATACCAAAAATTCCAGTTTTCTATCTACACGAATTCTCACACATTGAAACTCATTCCAGCACCTAAATTGAATCCAAAACAATCTTTAACTCAGTACAATTTCAAGGTCCTAATTCTACCTCATTAATCTACTATTTTCTCAAGTTTTCTACCGTTTAGAACCCACTTTCGTTAACCCTCAAAACCCATAATTTTTCCAGAATTCGTCCCATGACAGAACGCAGCAACAATGCAGAATTTACACTAGATTCATATCAGTTTCATCACAAATTCATACCAGTATCATCATAACAACACGAATTTCACAATATTCACACAGTTATATAATCAAGACATACAGGGGAAGAATACGTACGAAAATCCTAAGAGGGAAAGGCACCCTCACTACCCTCTCATGTTATAATCATCATTATTGACCCCATTCTCCCCCCTTACCTGAAATTTCCAAGCTTTTCTTCCTTCAACAATGGTAGAAATCCTTGCCCTAGCTCTCTTTCTCTTCTTTTCTTTTTCTCTTTTCACTAGCAGAAAACTAATTTCTAGCCTCTCCACTAATTACTCTTAATTGTGTTTTATTTCACTTAATTAATTCCTAATAATAATAATATTACTAATAATAATATTAATATTAATAACAATAATAGGAATAATATTAATAATAATAATAATGGTAATAATAATATCAATAATTTTACTAATATTTCGCACTCATTATTAATTAATTTATCATTATTATATTATCCTAAAGTTTTATTCATATTACTCCCTTAAGACTACCTCCTCACACTCCCCCTTAACCACATACCTTTAATCAAGACAATGCCAAACAATCACACAAAATAAATCATAAAATGACTAAATAATTAAATGGGGTATTACAACTCTCCCCCACTTAAAATATTTTCGTCCTAAAAAATGTACCTGATGAAAACAACTCCCGATACGACTCTCGCATCTTGCTCTCAATTCCCAGGTCACACTTTCTCTAGCAGCTCCTCCCCAAGCTACTCTCACTAAAGGAATGTCTTTTCCCCTTAGCTATTTCATCTTGCAATCTTCGATCCTTTTCGGCATCGCCTCCATGGTAAGATTATCCTGAATCTGTACTTCATCCCTCTGAAGCACATGGGATGGGTCAGCAATATACTTCCGAAGTTGCGACACATGAAACACGCCATGCAAATTCGAAAGTTCGGGTGGCAGCGCCACTCTATAAGCGACTGTCTTAACTCTCTGCAAAATCTGATACAGTCCAATAAACTTAGGATCCAACTTCTTTGATTTCAGCACACGACCGACACCGGTGACAGGATTGACCCTTAGAAACACATGGTCGCCCTCGCTGAATTCCAAGTTTTTCCTCCTATTATGATGATAGCTTTTCTTCATACTTTGGGATGCCTTCATCTTTTCTCTAATCATCTGAATTATCTCAGTAGTCTGTTGCACAATCTCGGGTCCGAGTACAGTACCCTCGTCCGAGTCATACCAACATAGAGGCGTCCAACACCTCATACCATATAATGCTTCAAAATGCGTCATTTCGATACTAGAATGGTAACTGTTATTGTAAGTAAATTCAATCAACAGCAAATGAGTATCCCAAGCACCTCCCTTCTCGAGTATGCAAGCTCTCAACAAGTCTTCCAGCGACTGAATAATCCTCTCAGACTGTCCATCTGTCTGCGGATGATAAGCAGAACTCAACTTCAAACTAGAACCCAAAGCTTCCTGCAAGCTCTTCCAAAATCCGGACGTAAACCTCGGGTCTCTGTCAGACACAATGCTCGACGGAACCCCGTGCAACTTCACTATTATCTTGATATAAATCTCTGCTAACTTTTTCAAAGGAAAATTGTTGTTAATCGGTATAAAATGTGCCGACTTCGTCAGTCTATTCACAATCACCCAAATAGCATCAAAGCCTCTCGCCTTATTCGCCAACCCAGTCACAAAATCCATTGCGATACTATCCCACTTCCACTCTGGTATTTTCATTGATTGCATCAAACCGGAAGGTTTCTGATGTTCCACTTTTGACTTTTGGTAAGTCAAACAAGCATACACAAACTGAGTTATGTCTTTCTTCATAATTAGCCACCAAAACAACTTCTTAAGATCCTGATACATTTTCGTAGCTCCTGGATGAATACTCAGGCTACTCCCGTGGATCTCCGCTAAGATCATTTTCCTCAATTCCGAATTATCCGGCACACAAATTCTGCCTCTAAATCTCAACACACCAAAATCATCTACTTTAAAGTCACTTTCTGCATCCGACCCTCCTGCGATCATCAAATCCACCAATTTCAAATCAAGTTTCTGACTCTCTCTAATCTCAATAAGGAACTCATTATCAACCTTCAGCATACCCAACATCACGCTCTCAGGAATCAATTCACAAACCATACTCAAGTCTCTAAACTGTTCAATTAAATCCAACTCTTTAATCATCAATGTCGACATATGAATTGTCTTCCGACTCAAAGCATCTGCTGGGATGGTAACTCAAGTTAAAATCACAGTCCTTCAAAAATTCCAACCATCTTCTCTATCTCATATTCAGCTCTTTCTGGTCAAATAAATATTTCAAACTTATATGATCACTGAACACTTCAAACCTAGATCCGTACAAGTAATGCCTCCAAATCTTCAACACAAAAACCACTGCAGCCAACTCAAGATCGTGAGTAGGATAATTCCTTTCATGTACTCTCAATTGTCGTAAGGCATAAGCCACGACCTTACCATCCTGCATCAACACCCCGCCTAATCTCACTTTAGACGCATCACAATATACCATAAAAGGTTCATCTGGCTTTGGTGGAATCAACACTGGCACTGTAGTCAACCTCTTCTTCAATTCCCGGAAACTGTCTTCACACAAGATATCCCACACAAAGGCCTGACCTTTTCTAGTCAACTGAGTCAAATGAAGGGCCAAATTAGAAAATACTTCAATAAACCTGCGGTAATAACCTGCCAAACCCAAGAAACTCCTAATCTCCATCACTGATTTTGGAGGTTCCCACTGAAGTACAACACTTACTTTGGATGGATCCACTGCTATGCCATCACCAGAAATAACATGTCCCAGAAAACTCACTTCGTGTAGCCAGAACTCACATTTTGAAAGTTTTGCAAACAACTTATTATCTTTCAACACTTGCAATGCAACCCTCAGATGCTCTGCATGATCTCTTTCCGAATTAGAATAAATTAAACTGTCATCAATAAATACAACCATAAACTGATCCAAATAATCATGGAAAATATGATTCATGTACTCCATGAATACGCCTTGTGCATTGGACACTCCGAACGACATCACGACATATTCGTAATGCCCATACCGAGTCCTGAAAGTCGTTTACTGAATATCATCCTCTTTCACCCGAATCTGATTGTAACCTGACCTCAAATCAATCTTACAAAAAACACGAGCTCCCACGAGTTGATCCATTAGATTATCAATTCTTGGAAGCGGATATTTGTTCTTGATGGTCACTTTATTCAGTTAACGATAATCAATACACAATCTCATATTACCGTCCTTCTTCTTAACCAACAACATTGGAGCTCCCCACAGCAACACACTGGGTCTAATAAATTTCTTATCAAGCAATTATCCAAGTTGATATTTCAACTCCGCCAATTGTGATGCTGACATTTTGTATGGTGCCATAGATATAGGTCTGGTACTAGGAACAAGATCAATTGCAAATTCCACCTCTCGTTGCGGAGGCAACTCTGAAATATCATCCGGAAACACTTCTGGAAACTCTTTTACTATAGGTAATTCATTGATCAACGTTGTGCCTTCAATAGAAAATGAGGCAAACACCGCGAACATTTTGGCTTCATCTTCCAACAAGGTTCTCAATTCCTTGGTAGATATAAAACTAACCAACTCTTCTTCCTCTGGGGTAAGAAATAGAAACCTCTTCCTATAACAATCAATGTAGACATAATATATCTCTAACTAATTCATCCCTAAAATAACATCCAGATCACTGAGTGGTAGGCAAATCAAATCCACTCTGAAATCTTTACCAAAGATCGACACCAGAAAGTTTAAGCATGCTAATGATGTAGTTATCGATCTAATATATGGAGTATCAATCACCATCCATTTACTCAAAGTAGACGGCACAAGTCCTAGTTTCTTCACATAATCAACATAAATAAACGAGTGGGTCACATTCGTATCAATGATAGCAATCAAATGAGTGTTATGAATGTAACAAGTACCTCTGACCAAACGATCATCACTGGTAGGCTGAGTCCCCACCAATGCAAATACTTCCCACCGGTCTACGACTTCTTCAGCTTCTGACAGTGGGTGCTGATGTGACCCTATTCACCACAGTTGTAACAGGTAGGTATATTGGTCCTACAATCTGCCACAACATGACCTGGCTTCCCGCATTTGAAACACTTCTTCATCTTATTCTGATATTCATTAGAACGGTGACCCGCACCACTACATCTGAAACACTTGATAGGGTTGGAAGAATTTCCTCCCCCACTTGGCTTCTTACCAACAACAGCTTTCTGCTTCCCTTTATCGGCCGGAGCACTGTAAGGTGTACTCCCATGTCTCTGCTTACCCCTTTTGTCACTCAAGGATTTGTAGTGAGCAACCCGAGCTCTGTTGTCTTCATCATATATTCGGTATCTGTTCACCAACTCAGGAAAGTATCTGATCTTCTGATAACCGATACCTTGTTTGATCTCGGGACGCAGCCCGTTCTCAAACTTGATACACTTCGATCCCATAGTAGCATCAGTATTGTAATGAGGACAATACTTCACCAGTTCCTCGAACTTGGCCGCATATTCTGCGACTGTCGAGTTTCCCTGCTTCAATTCCAGAAATTAAATTTCTTTCTTGCCACATACATCTTCTGGAAAATACCACTCCACAAACTCATCCTTGAACACCGTCCAAGTAATAGGACCACCTGCAGCTTCTAGCCTTTGACGGGTGTTATCCCACCAGTATTCAGCTTCTCCATTCAGCATATGAGTTCAAAATTCCACCTTATGAGCTTTAGTGCATCCCATGACTCTGAAGATCTTCTCAATATCCTTCAGCCACTTCTGCGCCACATCCGATTCGTGTCCACCCTCAAACTTAGGTGGCTTGTTGTTCCAGAACTTTTCCAAATTGTGGAACTCGACATCCTCAGTGCTCTGATTGGTACTCTGCACCGCTTGCGCAACAACTTGTAGTGCAGCAGCAATTGCGACATCATTCCTACCAGGCATACTACTCAACACCAAAGGAAACACAAGTTAGAAGAAACACATGACTATGTGCACTCTATAGTCAAACTCTACTACTACACTGGTCGGACGGACTGACCTGCTCTGATACCAATTGTAACACTCTACTCCATCCATTCGTATAAAAATCAAAAATACGAAAATATTGCGGAAATAAATCAGAGTTCACACATAGGATGCCACATTCATAGGCATGGCAACGAGGTGGGTCGGGGGCGGGTTTAGCTAGCCCCGCACCCGTACCCGCCTCCCTGTTATAGACCCGCCCCCACCCCCAAACTCAGTCGGGGGTGAAAATTTACCACCCAGACCCGCCCCCGATAGAAACGGGTTTTCCCGCACCCGCACCCACCTTCACCCGCAAAAAAATATATTTTTTTTAAATAGTAATAAAAATTAACAATTTTATTAAAAACTTAACCATTTTAATAATAAACTTGTTTCTAAAGATGTGAGTTTGAGTGAATGGTGAGAAATGACTAATGAGAATTTTTAATTACTTCTTCAAAAGTGAATAAATGTGATATAAAATAATTTAAATATGGGCATTAAAGTAAATATTATAAGACTGGGCGGGGGAGGGGGGCGGGTGAGGGCGGGTAGTAGCATCCCCCCGCCCCCGCACCCGCACCCGCAATTACAAATCGGGTTTTACCCGCACCCAATAAAATCGGGTTTCCCCCGCTAATTTCGGGCCGGGCCCCGGCGGGCCCGGGTTTTCTTGCCATGCTTACACATTCAACAAAACATCAACATGAAGTATCAAATCACTTCATATCTTATTCATTGACTAAAAATAAATGCTTTAATTAAACAGCGGAATTAAATCAACGGTTTAGCGTTAAAGCTTCAATTACATCAAAAACTCCACATAACACGTGGTTCAACAACAGTTAAATCAAACCGGATACGTAACAAATACAAAGTCAAATAATATAAAGAAAATGTGAAATCCCCATCCTGTCTATGTTACATATCAGAGTGACTCCTAAGACTCAATTAAATAGTAACACACACTCCAAGCACTACTCAGGTACCCGATCATCTGTACTCCCCAAGGAGCACAGACACAACAAACAAAAAAGGGGTGAGAACTACATTCAATAATATACGATGAAAAACACATGCTAAGGAATAGTTAACACACTAATCACACCAAATCATACAATTACAACGCACATACAAGTGCCACATCATCATTCGGCATAATCAGCCCACATTCAATCATGTACATATGCAATGTGACTCAACTGACACGACACAGTGCATGCGGTACCATCACAATCACATACGGTTCACCCTAGAACTCGATTCCAGTTGGAATCTGGATAAGTCGTATACGTTCCTCTGAACTACAACTTATCTCCACACAACTCCCATATAGAGTCCAGAAGAGATTAGGCACCATCATGGATTCCCACCTAGCTCATCTCCACATAACATGACATGAATGCATGATACAAAATTATGCACAATATAATAATTATTCAAGCATAATACACGATCCTCAATGATCCCACGTGAGCCACATACTCACCGTAATTCCCTCCAGAATTACCACCACAGCACAAGACCGTCCACACATGATAATCTTGGCTCACACACCCAACACGTCTCAACTAGAAATTCTCATAGAAACCCACATTTTATCCTATTTAATGTTATTACTAGTTTCTCCTATGTCTAATTGTACCATCGTAGTCTTACGGATCAAGAGAAATTGCATTACACGTGAAATCAGGACAGAAATCGCGAAAACGGGAAATTTTCACCACAGCCCTGCCCATACGCGTATGAACTCAATTCTCTCGCCCCAGGCCTACATATCATACGCTGTAAGGCTAATCTTCCAGGCCTCATATGCGTATTGCCCCGGGCGATACGCGTATCACCAGAGAGTGATTTCTCTCTCAAAACCCTTCAAACTTCCCCTACGCGTATGGCCCTGCCCATACGCGTATGGCCACTCCTCGTACGCGTCCCATACGCGTTTCAGCAGAGGTTTGTGGTGGCTCCGGGGACAGGGCACGTATGCCCCTATGAGTGTCCCCTCATACACGTATGGCCTCCCCACATACGTGTATGACCAGATGCATACCAAAAATTCCAGTTTTCCATCTACACGAATTCTCACACATTGAAACCCATTCCAACACCTAAATTGGATCCAAAATAATCTTTAACTCAGTACAATTTCAAGGTCCTAATTCTACATCATTAATCTACTATTTTCTCAAGTTTTCTACAGTTTATAACCCACTTTCGTTAACCCTCAAAACCCATAATTTTTCCAGAATTCGTCTCATGACAGAACACAACAACAATGCAGAATTTACACCAGATTCATATAAGTGTCATCACAAATTCATACTAGTATCATCACAACAACACGAATTTCACAACATTCACACAGTTACAGAATCAAGACATACATGGGAAGAATATGTACGAAAATCCTAAGAGGGAAAGACACCCTCACTACCCTCTCATGTTATAATCACCATTATTGACCCCATTCTCCCCCGTTACATGAAATTTCCAAGCTTTTCTTCCTTCACGATGGTGGAAATCCTTGCCCTATCTCTCTTTCTCTTCTTTTCTCTTTCTCTTTTCACGTAGCAGAAAACTGATTTCTAACCTCTCCACTAATTACTCTTAATTGTGTTTAATTTCACTTAATTAATTCCTAATAATATTAATATTAATAATAATAATAATAATAATAATATCAATAATATTACTAATATTTCCCAGTCATTATTAATTAATTTATCATTATTATATTATCCTAATGTTTTATTCATATTACTCCCTTAAGACTACCTCCTCACACTCCCCCTTAACCACATACCCTTAATCAAGACAATGTCAAACAATCACACAAAATAAATCATAAAACGACTAAATAATTAAATGGGGTGTTACAATTTCAAACATGATTTTTTCAAAAATTTTAACACCACTTCAGGTGTAACCTGCTATGCACTTTTTGGTAACCAGGTACCACTGAAGCACTGGCAGTGGTTCATTCAAAATTTAAATCTAACGAATATTTGATTACATCCCTTAAGCATGGCATATTTTCATGCATTCATACACTTTCAGAAATGTCTTGAGGTTGTAACACCCCCAAACAGATAAAGCAGTAAAAGAAAATTTGAAATTTCGTCAGAGTATGTTTAAATTATCATGGCATAGACGGGGGAAATCACATTATATTGAAACAAACATACAACACCTGCTCATAAAGATATGCAACAGTGGGGTAGCAATCAACAGAGGAACGCAGTTCCTTACACCCACATTTCAGTTTTTAGAATAAAAGCGGAAAATCTAAAACTGAATAACATATATATATATATATATATATATATATATATATATATATCATGAAAAGTTTGTCATACATCAAGTTATACATGTACAAGCCAAAAGATATATATACATAATGCTCTATGAGGCATTGCAGATTAGAGTTGCTGGAGGTATTTTTGTGAAGCTTTGCGTCTTCATTCTTTTGTCGGTCGGCTCTGATATGTGACACCGGGTAGTTAGGGAGGCTGTTTGTGATTATTTGTGCATTATGTATATACATCTTTTGGCTTGTACATGTATAACTTGATGTATGACAAACTTTTCATGATATATATATATATATATATCATGAAAAGTTTGTCATACATCAAGTTATACATGTACAAGCCAAAAGATGTATATACATAATGCACAAATAATCACAAACAGCCTCCCTAACTACCCGGTGTCACATATCAGAGCCGACCGACAAAAGAATGAAGACGCAAAGCTTCACAAAAATACCTCCAGCAACTCTAATCTGCAATGCCTCATAGAGCATTATAAAACAGTAGAAGGGTGAGAAAAACAACCATAATATAATTGCACACAATTATATATAACACAAAAATACACATATATACGGTTCTCACCATAACTCACACTATAATTCAAACACAATACAATTATCACCAACACATATCCATATAATAAATTCATCCACAATTCCACACATAAACAAACCATAATGCTTTATGCAAATGCAAGAGACCGGCACAACGACTCTATGCATATGCATATGCGATACCGACTTCCGTTGTTTCTCATCACTAGTTCACTCAGGAACTCTGCTGGAATCATCGCTCGTTACATCACTGTAACTCCCCGTCGGGCATACGATGTTCCCCGTCGCTCACACCCCACACAGGCACACGACATTAATGGATCGCTCACACCCCACACAGGCATACAACCCGATCGCTCACACCCCACATGGGCACACGATCGTCTATAATCATCACTCACACCCCACATGGGCACACGACGTTATAGCGAATTCCCTCTGGAATCCAAACCGTCACTCAGGACGTCTCAACAATGCATTTCATGATGCTTGGCATACAAGGACTCATGACATTTAATATGCACACATATATGCATTCATCTCAATCAACAAAATCACACTTTGCACTTATGCCCAAAACAATGCATTTACTTGCCATACAGCCACAAATCGTCACAACACCACCTAAACACATACTTTTACGTCATACAATAGCACCCTACATAATACACATCAATTACGCACAATTACCACGACAAAAGTCGACAATCAACACTATTCCCGATTTCTGACATAATTAACTCAGCTAACAATTTCCAAATCATCATAATGAAAAAGTACAGCTCAATAGCTACACAACGATACCAAGAATGTAAAAATCAGTGAAACGGAACACAAGTTACGAAAGAAAACGAAAAACAATATTTTGAAAAGTCCCCTTTTACCATTCTACTGGCCATACGCGTATTGCCCTGAGCCATACGCGTATTGCCCAAATTCCTCGCCATGCCATACGCGTATTGCCCAAGGCCATACGCGTATGGGCAGAGACCATTTTCTTCCCAAAATTCCCATTTAAAAGTCCCTACGCGTAATGCCCACTACCGTACGCGTATTGCCCTAAAATGCTACGCGTATCATACGCAAATGGGCAGATGGCCGGGAAAATTGAAGACCCATACGCGTATTGGCCCAAAACACGCCCACGTTACGCGTAATGACAAGGTCCATACGCGTATGAACATGCCCCATACGCGTATGACGTGAAAAAACCAGAAAAAAATTCTGCAGAACTTTGTTCTGCGTTTTCTTACCCAAATTCATCCAATTTTTCACCTACACTCAGAAAATTACCAATACGATGCATAGCAACATGTATCTATCATGTACCAACAAGAATGAACACTAAAAACATAATTTCCAACACATTTAATCAATTTGACACAATATGGGTTTTACTAAATATTTTCACTTCAATCCAACAAACATCACAAATACACATACATAATCATACACAATCATACAATAATTGAGTTTCGCACCCTTACCCGATTAAATCGATTCTAGGAGTTGATCTCTTTGATTTTCCAAGTTTTCTCACTTTTCTTCTCTTCTCCTCTTTTCTTTCCTTTTTCTTTCTTCTCTTTTTCTTTCTCTTCCCTTTTCTCTCTTCCTATTTTATATTCTTACTATCTTAATTAAAAATATTATGAAAAGACCAAAATACCCCCACACTCAAATATCTCGCAAATGTTCCCAAAACCCGATAAAATATCACAACATCGAAAAATAACATATTTTTAGATAAAAGTCGAAATTAAAATAAAATAATAATAAAATAATAAAAAAGACTCGATTAAATAAAACTCACACAAAACTGGGGCACTACAACTCTCCCCCACCTAGAACTTTTCGTCCTCGAAAATATACCTGAGACGAACAACTCTGGATACGACTCCCGCATCCGACTCTCTAATTCCCAAGTCAAATTGCCCTCAGCAGCGCCTCCCCACGCCACTTTCACAAGTTCAATGTCCTTGCCTCTCAACCGCTTCACCTCGCGATCCAAAACCCTAACTGGTAATGCCTCAACCGTAAGGTTCTCCCTTACCTCAACCTCATCCATCGGAATCACATGCGACGGATCCGGAACATATTTCCGAAGCTGTGAAACATGAAACACATCGTGCAAGTTCGACAGATTTGGTGGCAACACCACCCTATAAGCCACAACACCCACTCTCGCGGATATCTGGTAAGGACCAATAAACCGAGAAGTGAGTTTCTTCGATTTCAATGCACGACCCACACCCGTTACCGGCGTAACCCTTAGAAATACATGATCGCCCTCTTGGAACTCAAGATCTTTCCGTCTTCGATCATGATAACTCTTTTGTCTACTCTGAGAAGCCTTCATTTTCTCACGAATAAACTTCACTTTTTCCGTCGTCTGCTGTACCAACTCCGGTCCAACCACCATTCTCTCACCAGATTCGTGCCAACACAAAGGTGTCCGACATCTTCATCCATACAATGCTTCAAACGGTGCCATTCCAATACTAGAATAAAAACTATTATTATACGTGAACTCAATCAACGCAAGATAACTATCCCACGCACCACCTTGTTCTAAAACACAAGCTCGCAACAAATCTTCCAACGACTGAATCGTCCTCTCCGTCTGACCATCCGTCTGCGGATGATAAGCCGAACTCAATCTCAATTTAGAACCCAAAGCCTTCTGTAAACTTTCCCAAAATCTCGAGGTAAACCTAGGATCTCGATCAGAAACAATACTCAATGGAACCCCATGCAACTTCACAATCACACTGATGTAAATCTCAATTAACCGCTCCAAAGAAAAACTGATGTCGATCGGAATAAAATGAGCCGATTTAGTCAGTCTATCAAAAACCACCCAAATAGCATTATGCCCTCACTGAGTATTCGGAAATCCTGTTACAAAATCCATGGAAATACTATCCCACTTCCACTCAGGAATATCCAATGGTTGCAACAAACCACTAGGCCTCAGATGTTCCACCTTCGATTTCTGACACGTCAAACATGCATAAACAAACTGAGCCACATCTCTTTTCAATCCAGACCACCAGAAAATCTTCTTCAAATCTTGGTACATCTTATTCGCTCCCGGATGTATACTCAAATTACTCCGGTGTCCTTCCTCCAAAATCATCTTTTTCAACTCCGCATCATTTGGAATACAAATTCTACCTCGGAATCTCAAAACACCATTAACATCCACTTGAAAATCACTATTCGCATCTTTTTCTCCATCCAACATCAAATCCACAAATTTCACATCCAGCTTTTGCTTCTCACTAACCATCATCAGAAAATCATTAGTAATCGTTAGCATACCAAGCCTAACGCTATCCGACGTCACTTCACAAACCAAACTCAAATCTCTAAACGATTCCAAAAGTTCCCACTCCTTAACCATTAAAGCGGACATATGTAACGATTTCCGGCTCAATACATCGGCTACCACATTAGCTTTACCAGGATGGTAATTCAAGCCAAAGTCGTAGTCCTTCAAAAATTCCAACCATCTACGCTGCCTCATATTTAGTTCTTTTTTATCAAACAAATATTTCAAACTTTTATGATCACTAAAGACTTCAAACCTTGCACCGTAGAGATAATGCCTCCAGATCTTTAACACAAAAACCACAGCCGCTAATTCAAGATCATGGGTAGGATAATTTTTCTCATGCACTCTTAATTGCCTTGAAGCATAAGCCACCACCTTACCTGCTTGCATCAGAACACCACCTAGACCAATCAAAGAAGCATCACAATAAACCACAAATGGTTCATTAGGATTCGGCAAAATCAAAATCGGAGCTGTCGTCAATCTTCTCTTCAGCTCATTAAAACTTTCCTCACACCGAATATCCCAAATGAACGCTTGACCTTTGCAAGTCAACTGGGTCAAAGGAAGTGCTAGCTTAGAAAAACCTTCAATGAACCTTCGATAATAACCAGCCAAACCCAAAAAGCTTCGAATTTCAGTAACAGATCTCAGAGCCTCCCATTGTAGAACTGCTTCTACTTTAGATGGATCCACGGAAATACCATTACCTGAAATTACGTGCCCAAGAAAACTCACCTCCGACAACCAGAATTCGCACTTGGACAATTTGGCAAAAAGCTTCCTTTCTTTCAAAACCTACAAAACAATACGCAAATGTTATGCGTGCTCCTCCCGAGACTTAGAATAAATCAAAATGTCATCAATAAACACAACGACAAATCGATCCAAATGCTCGTGAAAAATACGATTCATGTATTCCATAAACACACCTGGCGCATTAGAAACCTCGAACGGCATCACAGAATATTCATAATGACCGTATCGTGTCCTAAAAGCTGTCTTCTGAATATCTTCCTTTTTCACCCTTATCTGATATACCCTGATCTCAAATCAATCTTACTGAACACACAAGCACCAACCAACTGATCCATCAGATCATCAATCCTTGGAAGAGGATACTTATTCTTGATCGTCACCTTATTCAACTGGCGATAATCAATACACA
The DNA here is from genome assembly GCA_022829125.1 of Lathyrus tuberosus. Taxonomy (NCBI): domain Eukaryota; kingdom Viridiplantae; phylum Streptophyta; class Magnoliopsida; order Fabales; family Fabaceae; genus Lathyrus; species Lathyrus tuberosus. Next base: position 345,883 of record JALAZF010000327.1, on the reverse strand, counting down.
ACCGCATACTTCCATCCTTCTTTTTCACCAATAAAACTGGAGCACCCCAAGGAGAAACACTTGGTCTCACAAACCTCTTCTCCAACAACTCATTCAACTGCTTCTTTAGCTCAACCAACTCAGATGCCGACATACGATAAGGTGCCATAGAAACAGGTCTAGTACCAGGAACTAGATCTATAGAAAACTCCACCTCTCTCTCTGGCGGCAAGTCTGAAATATCCTCAGGAAACACTTTCGGAAATTCACACACCACAGGAAACACATCAAGTGAAACTTGACTGTCCATAGTCAAAGATGCAAACAACCCAAACAACTGAGCTTCCTCCGCCAAAAGTCTCTTCAACTCTTTGGTAGATAAGAAACTCGAGTCTTCATCTTCCTCAAGAGAAGGAAACCTTACCAACTTATGATAACAATCAATGTGAACTCGATTGAATTGCAACCAATTCATTCCCAAAACCACATCTAAACCCTCAAACGGTAAACACACCAAATCCATCTCAAAGTATTTACCATAAATGGTCAAAGGACATCTTAGACAAACCAAGGAAGTAGTTATTGACCCCATTGCTAGAGTATCAATAAACATCTCACCACCCATCAAAGACAACACAAGATTCAAACGCTTCGCGCACTCAGACGAAATAAATGAATGAGTCGCTCCAGTATCAATAATAGCAACTAAAGGCGTACTATTAATAAAATAAGTACCTCTGATCAGACGATCTGCACTTGAAGTCTGAGTCCCCACCAAAGTAAATACTTTCCCACCAGACTGAGCCTGCTTTGGTTTCGGACACTTAGTACTAATATGACCAGGTTCACCACAGTTATAACATTTCACCACATTCTTCCTGGCACAATCAGCTGCAACATGTCCTACACCTCCACAATTAGAACACTTCCTCAAATCTTTCCTGCACTCAAATTAATGATGCCCCAACTCACCACATTTATAACACCTCATAGGACCAGACATTCCTCCTCCACTTGACCTTTCCTCAAAATTTCCCCTCTGTTTACCCTTATCAGCTGGTGTCACATACGGACCCCCACGGAACTGTTGCTTCCCTTTCCTCTCGCTCACACTCTTGTAATGAGTAGAACGAGCCTTACTGTCCTCTTCATAAATCCTACAACAATCCACCAAATCAGAAAACCTCTGAATCCTCTGATAACCAATTGCCTGCTTTATCTCAGGACGCAAGCCATTCTCATACTTAACACACTTAGAAAATTCAGCAGTCGCTTCGGCATAATGAGGATAAAACTGCACAAGTTCCACAAATTTAGCAGTATAATCAACAACAGACATATTACCTTGTTTCAGTTCCAGAAACTCAATTTCCTTCTTTCCTATTACATCCTCAGGAAAATACCTCCTCAGAAAATCCATACTAAACACAGCCCAAGTAATCTCCTCCTCTGCAGCTTCCAACACACGACGAGTACTAACCCACCAATCATCAGCTTCTTTTAATAACATGTGAGTACCCAGTCTCACCTTCTGATCCTCAGCACAATCCATCACTCGAAATATCCTTTCAATCTCTTTTAGCCAAATTTGTGCACCATCAGGATCATATCTTCCTTTGAAGACAGGCGGTTTGATCTTCCTGAACTCATCATTACCAACAACATTAGGTGCACCCTGCACAGCACGAGCCATAGCTTGCATAGCAGCAGCTAAAGCAGCATCGTTCCTTCCAGCCATATTTTGTTCATTTCCAATAACATAAACTATGGTTAAACAAATAACTCACTCCAACGCCAAAACCGACAAGGACAGACACAAACTGACACGGACTGACACGAACTAGCTCTGATATCACTTAATGTAACACCCCCAATCTATACCCCCAAACAGATAAAGCAGTAAAAGAAAATTTGAAATTTCGTCAGAGTATATTTAAATTATCATGGCATAGACGGGGGAAATCACATTATATTAAAACAAACATACAACACCTGCTCATAAAGATATGCAACAGTGGGGTAGTAATCAACAGAGGAACGCAGTTCCTTACACCCACATTTCAGTTTTTAGAATAAAAGCAGAAAATCTAAAACTGAATAACATATATATATATATATATATATCATGAAAAGTTTGTCATACATCAAGTTATACATGTACAAGCCAAAATATATATATACATAATGCACAAATAATCACAAACGGCCTCCCTAACTACCCGGTGTCACATATCAGAGCCGACCGACAAAAGAATGAAGACGCAAAGCTTCACAAAAATACCTCCAGCAACTCTAATCTGCAATGCCTCATAGAGCATTATAAAACACCAGAAGGGTGAGAAAAACAACCATAATATAATTGCACACAATTATATATAACACAAAAATACACATATATACAGTTCTCACCACAACTCACACTATAATTCAAACACAATACAACTATCACCAACACATATCCATATAATAAATTCATCCATAATTCCACACATAAACAAACCATAATGCTTTATGCAAATGCAAGAGACCGACAAAACGACTCTATGCATATGCACATGCGGTACCGACTTCCGTTGTTTCTCATCACTAGTTTACTCAGGAACTCTGCTGGAATCATCGCTCGTTACATCACTGTAACTCCCCGTCGGGCATACGATGTTCCCCGTCGCTCACACCCCACACGGGCACACGACATTTATGGATCGCTCACACCCCACACGGGCACACGACCCGATCGCTCACACCTCACATGGGCACACGATCATCTATAATCATCGCTCACACCCCACATGGGCACACGACGTTATAGCGAATTCCCTCTGGAATCCAAACCGTCACTCAGGACGTCTCAACAATGCATATCATGATGCTTGGCATACAAGGACTCATGACATTTAATATGCACACATATATGCATTCATCTCAATCAACAAAATCACACTTTGCACTTATGCCCAAAACAATGCATTTACTTGCCATACGCCCACAAATCGTCACAACACCAGCTAAACACATACTTTTACATCATACAATAGCACCCTACATAATACACATCAATTACGCACAATTACCACAACAAAAGTCGACAACCGACACTATTCCCGATTTCCGACATAATTAACTCGGCTAACAATTTCCAAATCATCATAATGAAAAAGTACAGCTCAATAGCTATACAACGATACCAAGAATGTAAAAATCAGAGAAACGGAACACAAGTTACGAAAGAAAATGAAAAACGATATTTTGAAAAGTCCCCTTTTACCATTCTACTGGCCATACGCGTATTGCCCTGAGCCATACGCGTATTGCCCAAATTCCTCGCCATGTCATACGCGTATTGCCCAAGGCCATACGCGTATGGGCAGAGACCATTTTCTTCCCAAAATTCCCATTTAAAAGTCCCTACGCGTAATGCCCACTACCGTACGCGTATTGCCCTAAAATGCTACGCGTATCATATGCAAATGGGCAGATGGCCGGGAAAATTGAAGAGCCATACGCGTATTGGCCCAAAACACGCCCACGTTACGCGTAATGACAAGGTCCATACGCGTATGAACATGCCCCATACGCGTATGACCTGGAAAAACCAGAAAAAATTTTTGCAGAACTTTGTTCTGCGTTTTCTTACCCAAATTCATCCAATTTTTCACCTACACTCAGAAAATTACCAATACGATGCATAGCAACATGTATCTATCATGTACCAACAAGAATGAACACTAAAAACATAATTTCCAACACATTTAATCAATTTCTAATCAATTTGACACAATATGGGTTTTACTAAATATTTTCATTTCAATCCAACAAACATCACAAATACACATACATAATCATACACAATCATACAATAATTGAGTTTCGCACCCTTACCCGATTAAATCGATTCTAGGAGTTGATCTCTTTGATTTTCCAAGTTTTCTCACTTTTCTTCTCTTCTCCTCTTTTCTTTCCTTTTTCTTTCTTCTCTTTTTCTTTCTCTTCCCTTTTCTCTCTTCCTATTTTCTATTCTTACTATCTTAATTAAAAATATTATGAAAAGTCCAAAATACCCCCACACTCAAATATCTCGCAAATGTTCCCAAAACCCGATAAAATATCACAACATCGAAAAATAACATATTTTCAGATAAAAGTCGAAATTAAAATAAAATAATAATAAAATAATCAAAAAGACTCGATTAAATAAAACTCACACAAAACTGGGGCGTTACAGAGGTACTATATATACATTACATATCAAATTTTGAATCTCTACCTCTCTCATTGCAATTCAATTTTTTTACTCTCTCATTTTTAAATCAACTGTCTTGCCATACCAACTTTTGTTGAAACTTCTGTATACATTTCCGTTGCATCTCTAAAAAGTTTCAACTCTACAACTCCTTGAGCACTTGTATAAAATTTTGAGAATTGTCTACTTGATAGAGAAGATAAATTCTAGAAATTGATATATACATTCATCAAATCTCAAAATTCTTATTATTTTCCAGAATTATTTTGTATTCCTTGTTGTCTAAGATTGTTGGAAGCAAGAGAGTTGAATTGGAATGGATTGTTCTCATTTCAAGTTGGTTGATCATATGGTGTTGTTTCCTTAGTGATTGGTTAAAAGCTTGTGTCTAGAAGTCTAGGATAAGACTTGTACAAAGTTCTAATAGATAGTAAAATCTCTTACCGCATAAGGGGACTGGAGCACTCTCGGATTATAAGGGGAACCAGGATACATCATTCTGTTCTTTATTTTTCTGCATTTTATCGCTTTCATCACTTAAAATCAAAATAAAAAAATAACCACACTTGAGTCTAAAAATCAAAAAAATTCTAAAGTACCTAATTCACCACCCCTCGCTTAGGTGCATTCCATACTTACAATTGGCATCGGAGAAGGTTATGGGTAACATGTTCCTAAAGATCCAGAATGGCTTTCGCAAGTGCAAATCCTGTTTTCAAAGATGGTGGCAGCAACAATAAACCTCCACTATTTTCTGGTGAATATTTTGATTTTTGGAAAATTCACATGAAGGTTCATTTGTAAGTGTAAGGAGAAGGAATATGGGAACCTATCCAAAATGGTCCACGTGAACCTACAAGTGTTGTTAATGGTGTTGGTACTCCAAAGGTTAAAAGCTATTGGGATGAAGATGATAAGAAGGAAAAAAATCTTAATGAAAAGAAAGAAATCAACATATTTTAAAGTGCACTTAGCATGGATGAATTCTTTCGTGTCTCTCAATGTACAACGACAAAGCAAATATGGGATACATTGGTTGAAACTCATAAAGGAACCACTGAAGTGAAAAGATCTATATTGAATACTCTAAGTCAAGAGTACGATATGTTCAGAATGCAGCCTATAGAAGCTATTGTTACATTGCAAAAGAGATTTGTACACTTGACAAATCATTTGATTGCTCTCGGTAAGACTTTTACTAATGATGATCTTAATCTTAAAGTGCTTAGGTCTTTAACCAGGGAATGGTAACCAAAAGTGACAGCAATATCGAAAAATAAAAGTCTTTCTACCATGACATCTGCATCTTTGTTCGGAAAACTTCAAAAGCATGAAATTGAACTTGGAAGACTTGAAAAGCATGAGAATCGAGAGAATAAATCCAAAGGCATTCCTTTGAAAGTTGACTCAAAAGAAGAACAAGAAGTTGATACTCCGGAAGAAGATGAAAACTTTACGCTTCTTGTGAAAAGGCTTGGTAAGTTACTTGGTAATAATGATAAATCTTTTAATTATGCAAAAAGAAAGAAATCTTTCAGGAAAATGAGGCTTCCACTTCAACATAAGATGTCACATACTATGAATGTGGTAAGCGAGGACACATAAATACGAATTGTCCAAAACTCACTAAGAAAGGTGGCTTTAAAGGTAGAAAATAGACAAAATCTAAAAGAGCCTACATTGCATGAGAAGATAATGAAAATAAGTTCATCATATGATTCGGAAAGTGACAAATGTACAAATCTTGCTTTGATGGCATCACACCATTTCGGTGACGAAGATGAAGAGCTTAGTAATGATTTTTTCATTTATGATAATGATGCACAAGGTGCTATAAATGAACTTCTCAATGAATGCAGAATTCTGTATAAAATGGTGTCAAAACAAAAGAAACAAATTTTATCTCTTGGAGAAACGATTGACACCATGGAAAAAGATTTTGAAGTTGAAAAATAAAACTTTGTTAATGAAAGAAAACAAAATTTTGTATGCAAAGAGTGTGAGTCACTTTCTTTCCAAATTGTTCAATTAAAAAGAGTTTTTGAAAGATATGAAAAATGACAAATTGGATTGGATGGTGTCCTTAGTCAACAAAGATATTCTAATGATAAAAGTGGTCTTGGTTATTCTAAATTTAATAAACCAAGTTCTAGAAAAACTATATTTGTTAAGGCCAGTGACCAATCCACTAAAGAGAAAGTGAACAAAGCAAAATTTGTTCATCGTTATCCTAAAAGGAAAAGATTTGTTAAGAAGAAATCTTATGTTCCTAGATATAGAAGTAACTTTGTTCCTACTTGCTTTTATTGTGGTATAATTGGTCACACATCTAATGCTTGCTATGTAAGTAACTTTAGTGTAGCAAGTGAGCATCATGTGTGGGTCAAGAAATGAACTAATTATGAAGGACGCAAGGCAATTTGGGTACCTAATGAAATTCTGGCCTGTATATATCAGATGTCCTATCGAGATGTCGTGACACTGATATACAACAACAATGAACAAGTTCAAAATAAAAGTGTGCATAAAATGTAAAGAACACCAGAAATTGTTAACCCAGTTTGGATCTAACTATCCTACATCTGGGGGCTACCAAGCCAGGGATGAAATCAATATTCGATAGTATCAATTCACTGATAACCACACCCGGTTTAATCAGCTCACTTAATCACTACCCTTCCTATGACTTCTACCTAAGACTCCCCTAGGTATGAGGCCCTCCTCAAATCCTCTTCAATCACAACCCGTGATTGGTTCCTTACAAGTCAAGTAACAATGGTCAAAACACAAATTCTCAATACTTCACAGCTTATGAGAGTTAACACTCAGCTACTCAATGCTTAAAAGCTTATGAGCAACCTTACACAACTTACACTACAGTCCTTATACTGTTATCATAAGATACCAGTTAGGCTCACAAAACACCAGCACACAACCCTAAAAATACATGTAAGTTCGACACCTAAAACTAGGTTTACATCAGTCTATTTATAGCTTATAATCTGGACTGAATTGGGCTTCAAAAACGCAGCAATTAGGCTGCTCACAAATCTGCAAAATTAACTCCAATAAAATAGGTCTTCAATCCAAAGTTTCCTATTATGTCTCCATAATTAGAAACAGCAGCAAATCCGAAAACCAACAAGTAACCCTAATCCAAAAATGCTTTGGATGCCACATAGGATAACCAAATATTCATAGAATATTCAGTTACAAATCATTGTAACAGATTCTGCAATAAATCCTGACTTCACAGCGCGATGTCCTATGCGCAGTCATGGAACATCTTCATTCAACATGTTGAACAAAGAGTAGTGAAACATATCTTTAGACATCTTCATTCAACACCTGCCGCTACATGAGTTTTAGCAAAATAATACCAACCATAAAACCAAGGAAATAACAATCTCCCCCTTTGGCTTATTTTTGGCTAAAACTCCACACACACTTAAACACCATCAGAATCAGCAGCGAAAAAAAAACTCAAACACCATCAGTATCAAAAACACAAACCAAACCAGCATAACAGCACTCCCCTTTAGCTGCAAAACAAAACACACACAGTACCACAAGAACACTCATCATAGTAAACTGGCAAAAACTCCCCCTCAACAGCAGCAACTTTTCTCATCATATTCTCCCCCTCAGCAACTGCAGCATCACAAACATAATCTACCTGCAGCACACACACTCCCTCAATAGCACAAGCACTTACTAATGCTGCTCCCCCTCACACTTACTACTCCCCCTTTTTAGCCACAAATATGACAAAGAGAGGTCATAGATAAATGTAAATAAATTACATAGCAGTATATTGTTCCACACCAAACCAGAATTAAGTTGTCCAAAAAGAAAAGTGAAAAATAAAAACAGACAAAAACAGAAAATAAACTTTACAGATAGTCTAGCTAATCAGCACTGTCCTCTTCATCAGCAACCTCATCACCTTCAGATCCAGAGGCACCATTCTCAGAACCGGAATCATCAGACTGCTGGACACTCCCTCTATCAGACTCAGTAGATTCACCTTGTCAATCATCTTCAGTCAGCTCTTGATCTTTAGCAGCATTTCTCTTCTCAACTAAGCCTTTAATCAGCTGCTCTAGCTTTGTCTTCCTAGCTGTATCTCTCCTGATAGATTCTTCCAGCTCTTTGCAGGTTTCCTGCATCTGAGCAATGATTTCATCATCAAGACTAGCATGACTTGAAGTTGAGAAGGATGTTCCAACATCAGACACATGATCTCCACCTAACAGCCTATAATTCAAAGTCATTTGAGGTTTTCTCTTGCTGACTTTGTCACTTCTTACTAAGCATTCAGGAAATTGGTCCAAGATCATTCCACAGATTAAAGATGGAAAACATATGGGTAGCTTAACAGCAGATGAGCTAGCTTGCTTCAAAACTTGTTCAAAGATATATGCTCCAAAGTTGAAAGGGACCTTCTTTCCAATAGCATAGATAAATTTTCCAAGCATGGATGAGATGGCGGAAATATGGTTGGTAGAAACCCAGTTTACCACTGCAATTCTGTGAAGGATAGCATATTTGACACTTAGCTTTCCAGAAGAGAGCTTTCCTTCATTTGGCCAAGCTTTGATGCAGCCACCTGTTATCTCCTCACAGATTTCATCATCTGTTGCTTCTAATTCAGCCTGATGGTCCGTAGGTCTCCCCAGAAAGTTATTAATCACTTTGGGAGAAAATTTCACAGCTTTGCCTCTTACATAGACTTTTCTGAGTTTGCTATTACAGTCTTCAGGGATACTCACAACAAACTCCTTAAGCAACTTCTCATAACACGGTCCTAAGTCAGACACAGTCTTCATCAACCCAGCAGCTTCAATAAGATCAACCACTTCCTTATACTTGTTGAAGTCTTTTCCCAGTTCTCTCTCTAAAGCTACCCTTCTTTGGTTGACAATGTTCAACCTATCAGTTTGCCTCTGAGATATGACAGTTTGATCCTCCCTTCTCCTACCGATGTCCTGGAGATCAGTTCCAGCATTTGACTCATTCAGTTCTGTGACCCTCATTTTCTTTATTGGAACCACAACTTTACTCCATTGCTTAGAGGGACCTGCTCCAGCCTTTCTTTTGTTACTCCCCACATCAGCAGATTTTTTAATCATTCCTGCATCCTCTGAAGTCTCAATGGTATTCTCTTTTCTACTCCTGATTCTTTGAAGTATGTCAGTTATTGGTTCCTCATCAGAGTTTTTCTCAGCAATATTACTGGACATCTCAGCCCTCTTCTTGCTTCTTCTTTCCCTAGCCACCTGAACTGGTATACAACCTTCAGTCCTATCAGTAGGACTATTATTTGTATTTCCAGCCATGGGTATTGGGACATCAGACCCGACATCTTTATCAGCTTCACTAACAGCAATGGTGGCAATTCTTCTAAGACTCTGATCTCTGCTGGAAACATTATCATCAAGAGTCCTACTATCATTCTTAGTTTTATCCACCCTCCTATTTGAACTCTTTTCAGTGACATTTTTTCTAGGGTTTAACTTATCAAAATAAAACCTAGTAATCATTTTATCTTTCTTCCTAGATGAAAGGGGTTTAGACTTCTTACTTGACATACTTTCATTCACAGAGTGGGAAACTGGTTGCTCACCTCTAGTGTCAAAATGAACTACATTCAACGGGGCGATATCAAGAACAAGGTCTGTGAGTTTGATAATTCGGTGAGGATCATAGTCTTCGTCATTGACTTGAGAAGTTCTTGAATCAGCAGGAAAATCATGATGTTGAGACATTTTCTGTTGCTTACAAAATGCAGTATTGAAGAGAGTAAGAGCAAATCCTAGCGAAGAAGAGTTTTGAGAGAGTAGGTCAGATGAAGTTTTCGCACTGTAGGATTGAAGTTGGAATGTGTTAACTGGGCTGTTTATAAGTTTTGGAAATGGGTCCTTATACACGTGCCATTCACAAGTTCTTTGGTTTAACACTTCCACAATTGTGCTTTCGTCTTTCCACAAATAGCAATTTTCTGAGGTTCTTTCCCCTCTCATAACAACAACATTCTTTTCATCCATTATTAAACATTCATGGGTTGTAAAAATAACCTTAAGACCTTGATCACACAGCTGGCTTATGCTTATTAGGTTAGTATCTAACCCCTCAACAAGCAATACTTCTTCCAGAATTGGCTATCCTGGACCATCCACTCTTCCAACACCAAGCACTTTTCCTTTCAATCCATTACCAAAAATCACCTCATTAGGAGCATGATACTTAACATGTGACATATGTTCACTAATGCCTGTCATATGTCAAGAACATCCACTATCAAAGAACCATTTTTCATTTGTAGAGACTCTGAAAGACTTGTAGTCCCTATGTTCTTTTTCACTATCCTTTGAAGTCCATATCCTTTTTGTTTCAACCCAGCTCTTTTTCCTACTATACTGTTGCATGGGTTTGGGATAACCATGTAACTTGTAGCAAAAAGCTTTTATATGACCAGACTTCCCACAATGGTAGCATGTCCACCTTTGATTCTTTTTCTTTATGAACTTCTTCTGATGCCTGGGAGGATGTTGCAGCATGTTATTCAACATCTTCAAACTTCTCTTATCTTGAGCGGGTACTTCCTCAGATTCATTTGTTCCTTTAAATCTAATACCACTGACATTTCCAGTATCTCTTCCTGACTTCAAAATTTCATCAATTACATCCGAACTCCTATTTAACATCCTGACATTTTTGATCATGTTGTCCAGTTTTGAATTCAAATGATTTACTTCACTTTGTAGATCAGCTATAGTAGACATATACTCAGTATTCTCAGCTTCTAAATGAACAATAACACCTGCTTGTTCTTCTTTCTGCTGACATACTTCTTCATGTTCAAAGCACAATTTCTTATAGGAGATAGCCAGCTCTTCAAAAGTAAGCTCTTCAGATTCATCATCTGATTCACATATTCCTGTTAATGCTGTCACCAACTTTGCAGATTTCTCATCAGTTTCAGAATCATCTTCTGACCATGTCACAGATAATCCCTTCTTCTGTCTTTTGAGATAAGTGGGACACTCAATTTTTACGTGCCCAAATTCTTCACATTCATAGCCTTGAACTCTCTTCCTTTGATTAGAGTCCTCTTCAGTTCTGGATCTTCTGCCTCCATCCTGGTTTTTGTTGATGTCGAGAGACTTGTTCTGAACATTTTCTCTTGACTTCCAGTCCATCCTTTTCAACACTTTATTAAATTGTCTTCCAAGCAACACTAGCTCTTTGGACACATCTTCATCTTTGACCAGTTCTCCTTCATCATCTGAGTCATCAGTATTCGACACAAATGCTATACTCTTCTTCTTTTCAGCTTTTTCACTGAATCCTAACTCAAAAGTTTGGAGTGATCCCATAAGTTCATCCACTTTTATCTTGTCAATGTCCCGAGCTTCCTCTATAGCAGTGACCTTCATATCAAATCTCTTAGGTAGAGACCTGAGAATCTTCCTGACCAGCTTGCTGTCAGACATCTTTTCTCCTAAAGCACTAGAGGCATTAGCTATCTCAATAATGTTCATATGAAAATCATGAATGCTCTCATCCTCTTTCATCTTCAAACTCTCAAACTTGCTAGTGAGAAGCTGAAGCTTTGACATTTTCACCTTTGAGGTCCCTTCATGAGCAACTTTCAAGACCTGCCAAGCCTCTTTGGCAATAGTACAATGCTCAATCAGCCTGAAGATATTTCTGTTGACACCATTGATCAATGCATTCATGGCTTTAGAATTTCCAACAGACCCTTTGTAGTCAGCATCATCCCAGTCCTCTTCTTCCTTCAGAACATCAGTAGGGTTACCTTTATCATCTTTAACCTTAGGGGGCTCCCATCCTTTGATGACAGCTTTCCATGCTTGATCGTCCATAAATTTGATGAAAGCTATCATCCTAGGTTTCCAATACTCATAGTTTGAACCATCCAGCAGAGGTGGTTTATTCAGAGCTCCTCCATCCTTGTCCATTGTGCCAGAAAGTACCTTCCCTGAATCTCACCCAGAAACAACAAAGGGTGCCTGCTCTGATGCCAATTGAAATTCTGGCCTGTATATATCAGATGTCCTATCGAGATGTCGTGACACTGATATACAACAACAATGAACAAGTTCAAAATAAAAGTGTGCATAAAATGTAAAGAACACCAGAAATTATTAACCCAGTTCGGATCTAACTATCCTACATCTGGGGGTTACTAAGCCAGGGATGAAATCAAAATTCGATAGTATCAATTCACTGATAACCACACCCGGTTCAATCAGCTCACTTAATCACTACCCTTCCTATGACTTCTACCTAAGACTCCCCTAGGTATGAGGCCCTCCTCAAATCCCTCTTCAATCACAACCCGTGACTGGTTCCTTACAAGTCAAGTAACAATGGTCGAAACACAAATTCTCAATACTTCACAGCTTATGAGAATTAACACTCAGCTACTCAATGCTTAAAAGCTTATGAGCAACCTTACACAACTTACACTACAGTCCTTATACTGTTATCATAAGATACCAGTTAGGCTCACAAAACACCAGCACACAACCCTAAAAATACATGTAAGTTCGACACCTAAAACTAGGTTTACATCAGTCTATTTATAGCTTGTAATCTGGACTGAATTAGGCTTCAAAAACGCAGCAATTAGGCTGCTCACAAATCTGCAAAATTAACTCCAATAAAATAGGTCTTCAATCCAAAGTTTCCTATTATGTCTCCATAATTAGAAACAGCAGCAAATCCGAAAACCAACAAGTAACCCTAATCCAAAACTGCTTTGGATGCCATATAGGATAACCAAATATTCACAGAATATTCAGTTACAAATCATTGTAACAGATTCTGCAATAAATCCTGACTTCACAGCGCGATGTCCTATGCGCAGTCATGGAACATCTTCATTCGACATGTTGAACAAAGAGTAGTGAAACATATCTTTAGACATCTTCATTCAACACTTGCTGCTACATGAGTTTTAGCAAAATAATGCCAACCATAAAACCAAGGAAATAACACCTAACAAAACTTAAATTGTTTTGTAAGTATGCTTGAAAACCACATCAAATCTATGGTATCTCGATAGTGGTTGTTCTAAGCATATGACAAGAGATATCAACAAATTTTCAAATCTAGTGCTTAAGGCAAATGGATATGTCCCTTATGGAGTCAACAACAAAGGAAACATTCTTGGCATAGGAAAAGTTGGAGCACCACCTTTCATATCCATTGAAGATGTTCTTTATGTTGAAGCACTAAAGTACAAATCTTCTAAGCATTAGTAAATTTTGTGACAAAGGCTTTAAGATCAAGTTCACCAAGGATGAATGCTTGATTGAAGATGAAGTCACTTACGAGGTAAAACTCAAAGGTAAAAGAATTAATAATATTTTTATGACTTCCTTAGATGATTTATCCTTGGAAGTAAAATGTCTCATGGTAAACAACAATGACTCATGGCTATGGCATAAAAGAGTTGCTCATATTCATATGGAACATTTAAACAAACTAGTCAAGCATGATCTTGTCGTTGGTTTACCTAAGATAAAGTTTGTCAAGAATAAATTATGTGATGCTTGTCAAAAGGGTAAACAAACCAAATCAACTTTTAAACCTAAGAATGTGGTGTCCACTACAAGGTCATTACAATTGTTGCATATGGACTTATTTGGTCAATCAATAACAAGAAGCTTTAGAGGTAATGTATATGCTTTAGTTATTGTTGATGATTTTTTTAGATATTCCTGGACATTCTTCTTAGTGCAGAAAATTGATGAATTCAAGGCGTTCAAGAAGTAAGCAAAGCAAATTCAAAATGAGAAATCACTAAAAATTGCCTCCATAAGAAGCGATCATGGTGGAGACTTCCAAAATGCTCCTTTTGAAATTTTGTGATGAATATGGAATCCTTCACAATTTTCAGCACCAATGACTCCTCAACAAAATGGAGTGGCAGAGAGAAAGAATCGGTCGCTAGTAGAACTTGCAAGAATGATGATTAGTGATTCAAATCTACCAAATTACTTTTGGGTGGATGTGGTAACGACATGATATGTAAGTAATCAAGTTATTATTTGACATATTTTGAAAATGACTCCATATGAACTCTTCAAGGGAAGAAAGCCAAATATTACTCACTTTCACATATTTGGAAGCAAATGCTTTGTTTTAAGCAATGACAAAGATAATTTAGATAAGTTTGACTAGAAATCAGATGAAAGTGTATTTCCTGGCTATTCTCTCACTAGTAAGGTATATAGGATTTATAATAAAAGAACTTTAACTATACAAGAATCTATGCATGTTTCCTTTGATGAAACTAACCCCTCCAAGGAGGATATTTTTGTTTGTAATGATGATGATGATATTTTAGAAGTTCCTATGGAAGATGCTTCCAAAGTCAATAATGATAATGAATCGGAACATCAAGAAGAGCCAATTCAACAAGAGACAAATCATAGTGATCTACCTAAGGAATGGAGAACCCATCGTGATCATCCAATTGATAAAGTTATTAGTGATATAAGTTATGGTGTAGCAACAAAACTAAATCTCAAAGATGCAGCCTTGAATATGGCATTTATTTCTCAAATATAACCTTCTGAAATTGATGAAGCCTTAGAAGATGGCCAATGGATACTTGCCATGCGAGAAAAATTAAATCAATTTGAAAGGCATCAAGTTTGGGAACTTGTTCCTAGGCCAAGTGGTAAACACATCACAGGTACCAATTGGGTGTTTAAGAAAAAACTTGATGAGAATGGTATAACTGTTCGAAACAAAGGAAGGTTGGCGACTCAAGGTTACAATCAAGAAAAAGGGATTGACTTTGAAGGCTCCAGTTGCAAGGTTAGAAGTTATTCGTCTATTACTTGCTTATGTTTGTTCATTAAATTTTCAGTTATTCCAAATGGACGTCAAGAGTGCCTTCTTGAATGGCTACATCAATGAGGAAGTTTATGTCAAATAACCTCCCGATTTTGAAGACTTCATGAATCCTTTACATGTATTCAAGTTGAAGAAAGCTCTTTATGGCTTAAAGCAAGCACCAAGAGCATGGTATGATAGACTTAGCAAATTTCTATGTGAAAGAGGATTTGAAAAAGATAAAGTTGACAAGACCTTGTTTATTGAGAAAATCAAAGGTTCAACATCATATTCGGTTCAACAAACAAAAATCTTTGTGAAGAATTTTCATTGATGATGCAAGGAGAATTCGAGATGTCTATGATGGGTAAAATGAATTATTTTCTTAGACTACAAATTAAGCAACTAAATAATGGCATCTTCATCAACCACTCCAAGTATTGCAAAGAGTTGTTGAAAATATTCGACATGGACAATTCCAAAGCAGTGGCTACTTCAATGGGATCCAAAACTTATGTTGATCAAGATGAATCCAGTGTTTCAATTAATATCACAAAATACCGAGGTATGATTGGTTCATTATTATATTTAACGGCAAGCCGTTCTGACATAATGTTTAGTGTTTGTCTTTGTGCGCGGTTTCAAGCCAATCCAAAAGAATCACATCTTGCCTTCATGAAGAGAATCATTAAGTATCTCAAAGGAACAACAAATGTCGGCTCGTGGTATGCTAAAGGTAGTATATGTGACTTGATTTGTTATTTTGACTCAGATTATACAGGTTGTAAAACAGATCGAAAAAGCACAAATGGCACATGTCATATTCTAGGAAACACTCTTGTATCATGGTCCTGCAAAAAGTAAGCATGCATGGCTCTTAGTATGGCTGAAGCAGAATACTTTACTGTAGGAAGTTATTGCGCTTAAATACCTTGGTTGAAACAACAACTTACAACTACGGCGTGAACCTTGGATGCATTCCGTTAAAGTGTGATAATACAAGTGCCATAAACATAACCAAATATCCTGTCATGCACTCAAGAACAAAACATATTGACATTCGACATCATTTCCTTCGTGATCATGTGCTTAAGGGCGGTGTTGAAGTTACATTCACAGATACTCATAAGGTACGTGGTATCTTCAAAGACATTCTTCAAATCATCATGAAAATCATTAAGGTATGTTATATATTTCAAATCTCATGTTAATTCACAATTCCATTTTGTGAATTATTATTACTAAATTGATGATTATTCAATTTTTTATGATATGAAAATATGTTTATGTGTTGTTTTTACATGATAGAAATATGTTATAACTATTATGTTAACATGTATGAGTGTCTTTTTTGTGTTCAAATATGTATGCATTGCAAAATTAAGTTGATGTTCAAATTTAGTCATGTAAGCGGTTACCACAATTCCTGTAACCGGTTACCATTTCACGTTTTGCAAATTCTGGGCTATTTTTTCTATGTGCATGGTCGTAACCGGTTATGCATATCCTGGTAACCAGTTACCTTTGTTCAGATTTTTTTTAAATAAGTGCGTTCATTGTATTTTGTCTTGTGGTCAACTATCCTTCAACTACCTTCTCTTGGTAACTTAATCCATTTATTTATTATATTAATATCATCCTTCCACCTACTATCTTTATTACCCACTCAAAATAAACCAAATACCAAAACAATCTCTTAAATCCCAACTCATAAAATCCTACCATAAATAATTTCCTCTTCTCAAAACAAACACATATTCTCACACATAAGATATTCTGAAAATTACTTTTCAAAACCCTAACTTCTTCCAAAACTCCAAGCTCATTTCATGGCTCCTTTAAGAAAAGACAGAGGCAAGGCAAAGATGGGCGAAGGTAGTTCGGAACAAATCTCAGATGCTGAAGTTGAAATTGCTGAACCCACTCTAAGGGCAAGAAGGTTGCTCTTCAACATTAGGAATCGCCCACTGATGCCTCCCAAATATGGTAATCTTGCTTCTTTTTCCTCTCTAAGTTTTGATTTCCCAACCTTACTCTATCATAATAATAGGATAGCCTTATAGCTAACTCAGGACCCATTTATCCTGACCTTGTTAGAGAGTTTTATGCAAATTTATTAATTGTTCCTGGCTGTATTTTTTTCTTCCAAAGTTATGAGCAAGGATTTTGTTTTATCATTGGAAGAATTTGGAAAATGTTTAGATATTCCTTATGAAGGTCAGAGAATCAAGCAAGGTTTTACTCTTGAATGGCCAGATTATAGCAAAGTAAGTTACTATTTTAGCATTTGTCGTTTGTCTGAGCAAGAAATTATGAGCAAGAGACCTCGAAACTTGACTTCGAACCGGTTAGTTGTGTCTGGAAAAAATCTCATTGTTAGTGATAGGATGTTGCATTTTTTCATAGTATACATCCTTTTGCCTAGCAGGGATTTATGTTGGGGAGATTGTCAGACTACATGGAATACCATTTAACATTGTTTCAAATAGAGATTTAAAGTTTACTTCTCATTTTTGGTGAGTGTTGCATGAAGCTTTGGGTACGAAGTTGAAATTGAGTTATGCCTACCATCCTAAAACAGATGGACAGACCGAGAGGACCATTCAGACTTTGGAAGACATGTTGAGAGCTTGTGTCTTAGATGATCGGGGAAGTTAGTACAAGTTGCTACCACTTGTGGAATTTACTTATAACAATAGCTATTATGCAAGTATTGGGATGGCACCATACGAGGCTCTGTATGGACGCAAATGTCATACGCCTTTATGTTGGTACAAGGATGGAGAAAGCTCGATTATGGGACACAACTTGGTACAACAGACAACTAAGAAGGTTAAACTGATCCAGGAAAGAATGAAAATAACTCAGAACAGACGGAAGAGTTATGCGGATCAACGCAAGATAACTTTGGAATTTCAAAAAGGCGATCACGTGTTCTTGAGAGTGACACCTACAACTGGTGTGGGCGGGGCATTAAGATCTAAGAAGCTAACCCCTAAATTTATTGGACCGTATCAAATCCTCCAACGTGTAGGCCCCGTACCGTATCAAATTGCACTGCCTTTGAAGTTGGCTAACCTGCATAGTGTGTTTCTTGTGTCTCACTTGTGGAAGTATATGGTTGATCCTTCGCATGTCATCACACATGACGATGTCTAACTTAAAGAGAACCTCTCATTCGAAGTTCCTCCAATGAGTATTGTAGATATAAGTGTGAGACACCTGAGAGGAAAAGAGATCAAGTTAGTCAAGGGGATTTGGAATCAGACAACAAGTGATGCTACATGGGAATGACAAGATCATATGCAAGAGCTTTACCCCGACATTTTTACGACTCTCTAGTTTCAAGGACGAAGCTGTTTTAAGGGATAAGTATTGTAACACTTCAATTTTAACTAATTAATTAGCTATAACTTTTAATTTTAAAATTCTTGATCGTGCATCAAACGGTCAAATTTAATTAATTTATTTTAATGACCATAATATGATGAGTTTCTAATTGGTTGTTCTTAATTATTATGAGATGTTTGAATTATTAATTGTTAAGTGGTTAATCTATTTATTTGATGTAGAGTTATATATAGGGTTAATGAAGTTTTTGGTCCTCATAAACATCTCAATTTCACTTTTAGTCCCTCCAAAAACTTCCTTCAAATAATAGTCTTCATAAAATTTTTAATCTTAACTTTTGGTCCCTCCTGTCAATTAGCGACGGTTTTTACAACTTAGAGACAGAATTAGCGACGGTTTTAGCCGGTTTTAGCTACGGTATTTTTTTTAGCGACGGAAATAGCGACGGTTTTAGCGACGATTTTGGCAGGAGGGACCAAAAGTTAAAATTAAAAATTTTATAAGGACCATTTTTTGAAGGAAATTTTTGGAGGGACTAAAAATAAAATATGAGATATTTATAAGGACCAAAAATTTCATTACCCTAATATATAATACTTAGTAATTAAATTAAGTTTAGGATAATTAAGGAAAAATTAAAATAGATAATTATAACAAAATGTGAATAGTACCATGAGGAAACGTGACGTGGGTGTACAATAAATTTGAATGGCGGAATCAGTCATGTGAGTGTGTTATAATGATAATAATAATAATATTAATAAAATAAAATTAAGTCAATTACGTCCCCAATTGGTTCCATATTATTTTCTCATTATTCTCACTTCCTCTCAACTTCCACCTCTAAAATTTCATAGGCACGCAGAAACCCATCACAAAAACAAAAGTTCTTGAAAAATATTACCATTCATTGGCAATTGGTGAAATAAGATTGTAGAGTACTTTTGATTCAGAGAAAAACAAATTAAGGCAAGGGTTATTCACATATTATTTCTAAACTGAACTTGTGTTAGGATTTGGTTAAATATTCGTATATATATTTTAAAAAATTTAGAGAGGCGATGATTGAAAAGGATTCCAGAGATAAAAGAAAATTGAAAATCTAGAATTTACGTTCATATTAATAATATGTTATTTTTATCGCTAAATATACTGTTTTGGTAAATTGTATGAGATGATAAATGTATAACTGAATTTATTTAGGTTAGAGACTTGGCTCTATGTGTATAGACTATTATTGTACTATTCATGTTAGTTTCCATATTAGGTTGATTGTTTATTAATTTAATTTAGAGATAACAATGGTGGTTCCTAATTTTAAGCCACTGAATTTAGAATGCTGAGAGTTGACATAGGTGAAGACAATGTAAACAAAATTAAATAACTAGTTACTATTTGTTTACTTTCAAACGTACACGTGGATGTGTATAATACATGGTTTTTTAATCAGAAATGTTATCCTTACACGTTTTGTGAAACTCACACGGTCACACCGTATAAAGCTACGGTTTTGTTTTTTCTATTATGTATAATAATTTTATTTTTCATTTTTCTAACACAAACAAGCCATAAAAATATTGTATTATTTAATACAACTAAGTTCATAATAATATTTATTTTTCTACTAAAATATACATTTTTGACGGATCAAAATTACTTAATTTGTATATATTTTTTAAAATTCACTATATTATATTAATTAACTATTCTAACAATTAAAAAAAACGACATTGCGTGACCCGTGCGAACTCACGAGTCTCTTATTATTACATTCCAACATTTTATATACATTTATTAACAATCATTATATTATATTTATTAATTATATTTCAAATATCAAAAATTCTTTTTTTTTTTCACGGGTCAATATCATCAAAATATCTATTTTATTATAATTACCAATTGTCTCTATTTGAGACACAAAATTATTATTTTCAAATGTTAAAATTTTTTGTTTTTTCTTTCTTCATTTCACAAACTCTTTTTTTATTTTGAATGATTATTTAATACAATTGAGTCTTTTGTAATCTATTTAGGGCCATGCTTTGCCCTTCTCTTTTGATTAGTCTTTTGTATCGGGTTGGAGAATCCATGTTTCTCCCTTTTAATACAATTGCTTATAAAAAAAAACAATCGAGTTCATAATAATATTTATTTTTCTACTAAAATATATATTTTTGACGGATCAAAATTACTTAATTTGTATATATTTCTTAAAATTCACTATATTATATTAATTTAATATTCTAACAATTAAAAAAAAACGATATTGCGTGACTCGTGCGTACCGCGACCCATGCAAACGCACGAGTCTATATTACATTAATATAATTGCCTCATCTTAATTTATATTCCTTTTCATTTTGTTTAACTTATTTTTTTATTTATTTTCAATACTTTTTCCTTAGTTTTTTTTTCTTTACTAATCCATCATTTTAATTAATTTTCATAAACATAATTTTTTTCCTATATATTTATTATTACTATTACATTTTTTTTATTATTTTCCATTAAACATTATTTGTGCAAAATTCTCAAATTTTACCCCAATATATACCTTCCGAAAAAATTATTTTACTTATTATTGCAATAAATTTTTTATTTCACATTTATTTAAACTATTTTAACAAACCTATTTTTATTTTTCATTTACAATTTTGAATCCATTACCTATAAATCTTTACAATTTTGTAATGGGAGTGTTATGCTGCAAGTGCAATCTTTTGTCTTCGTATATCTATATTTATTTTGGACTATATTATAAATATTTAAACTTATCAAATATATTGATTTTATTAGATATTTTTTATTTTTTATTTTTATAAAAAATCACTTTTACGATAAATACGCGTCATCGACGGGTATCCGTGCGAACGCACGTGTATCATATTAGTTTAATCAGAAATGTTATCCTTACACGTTTTGTGAAACTCACACCGTATAAAGCTACGGTTTTGTTTTTTCTATTATGTATAATAATTTTATTTTTCATTTTTCTAACACAAACAAGCCATAAAAATATTGTATTTTGAATGGTGTAACATCCGGCGTTTGATTTTTAAGTGTCAAAATAGCAACCCTCATATTTAACTGTTGCCTTAATTGCAACTTTAATCCTCTTATTTTGTTTTTTTAAGATTTTGATCCCCTCATTTTAAAAACCACGATTTTGGTCCCTTTTTTAAGTTTTGTGATGGATTTTAGTCCCCTCCCCAATTTGAGATTTATTTTTAATGATGTGGCGCTCATTTTGTTGACGTGTCAATGCCATGTCATTTTCATTAATAATAATTATGCCACGTCATATATTTTTATTTTTAATTTTAATAATAATATTATTATTTTAATTTTTTAAAATTGCTTAAATTAAATTACATTACAATGAATAATTTTAATAAAATAAATAAAATTAATTTTGAACATCAGAATTAAAATTGAATTAAATTATTAAGAATTAAGTAGAAACATAATAAGAACCCATAAACAATTCATTCTTTGAAAACCCAATAACAAAAGCATCATCATCCCTCCTTCAAAATAGTTTAAAAACTACAGACCATAACAACAACAACATCACAAATTCAGAATATCAAAAGTCAGTAACAAAAGCAACATCAACAAAATCATAACAATAAACTAGTAACAACAATGAATTTCATCACAAATTCATAAAATACCCAGCAACAACAATATAATTGCTTCAAATTTATATTCTTCCCTAAGATGAAAAAAAACATGTTGTTTTTTTCTCTACTTTAAAATATTTATTTGGATCTATGTTCTTTCTCATAACACAAAACCATTGTTCCTCTCTATCTGCTTTTGGATCTAAGAACAACCATTGCAACAACAACTCGCCACTTCGTTCGATGTTAGACAAGAGATTCACAAGCGAGAGAGATTCACTGTAACGATAACGACAATTGCCGGTTGTTGAACGGCTGAGTCAGACTCTGGAAACGGCGGCGAGCCTTCGGAAATGGATGATTTTTGAAGATAAAGATTGGGTTTTAAAGCTTGAAGGGAGCCGCCGTTGGTAATAGGGGTGATTTTTTTTGTTCATTGTGATAGGGAAAGGGAGAACAGATTCACAATTGGTTAGGTTTTTTTTTGGGAAGAATATGTTTTGGGACACGTACTGGAGAAGAATATAATTTTGGTGATAAATTATTATTATATTAGTAAGTTATTATTATTATTATTATTATTATTATTATTAAAAATGTTAATGATATTAAAGTTACTTTTAATTCATTATAACTTAGATTCATTATAACTTTTATGATAATTATGGTAATTTAATTTACGCTAATGATATTATGGTAAATTAATTCAATTTTATTTAAAAGGTTAATGATATTATGATAATGTAGTTCAATTTTAACTTACGCTAATTCCCTTTTAATTCAAAATGTTAATGATATTATGGTAATACAATTAAATTTTAATTCACTAATTCACTTTTAATTCAAAATGTTAATGATATTATGGTAATTTTCATGTTTCTACTTAATTCTTAGAAATTTAATTAAATTTTATTATAATTCAAAAGAATTTAATTGATATACACTGACAGTGTAAAACTTTTTTACACTGTCAGTTAATCACAACCATTAATTTATTTGAAATATTTGACTTTTATTTGAACCACTTAAAAAGTAATACCAACGGATGGTTGTGATGCATTGTCAGTGTAAAACTTTTTACACTGACAGTGCATAACAATTAATCTCAATTCAAAATTAGCTTTATTTATTTTATTAAAATTATCCATTGTAATGTAATTGAATTTAAGTAATTTTAAAAAAATTTAAAATAATAATATTATTATTAAAATTAAAAATAAATATATATGATGTGGCATAAATATTATTAGTGAGAATGACATGGTATTGACACGTCTGCAAACTGAGCGCCACATCATTAAAAATAAGTCCCAAATTGGAGAGGAGACTAAATTGATCACAAAACTTAAAAAAAGGACAAAAGTAATAATTTTTAAAATGAGAGGATCAAAATTCAAAATATGACAAAATAGAAGGACTAAAGTTGCAATTAAGCCTTAATTGTTTTGAGATGTGAGTATATGATAAATGTGTAAGCGGCTTATAGCTACTAGTGGTAGTAAGTAGGAGTATATGGTGTCCGTCCAAAGCTGAGCAGATGAGAGCGTGAAACCGGAACTGACGAGAAATATTAGATAATGGTATAGTCATGTTGTACATATGATATAGTAAATCAAAATAAGTAGTAAAATAGAATGCTAGAATAAATAGATTAAATATATAAATATATGTTATAAATTCTATTAAAGTAATTTAGTCGACGTTTCTTTTAAATTAATGTAGTGATTATATAATTTCTTAAATTAAGTTTATGAATTGTGCTATTTAATTTGGATTTACTTTTACTTTGTGGTTGTTTCAGTGGCAACGTTATATTTATTTTTGATTATGCATTATATGTCATATGTATATTATGATTGTATAAGTGGCGAGAATTTTCTTAGTAGCAGGAATTACATTTTATCATTATGGCATGACATGACATACGCATTTCTGTGTGGTACTCTAGTGATGTGTTATCTTCTCCATTGATATGAGATGAATCCTCTATGGTTTCTTAGTGACAGACTGAAATAACTGGATAATGCAGTTTAAGAGCATGCACATTTTTGCATATAACACTTTGTGGGTGTTGTTGTTGTTATTAGTCTTAAGTGGATTACTTTATGTGTATGACATTATGGTTACAGTTTGATACTAATAAATTTGGTGAATTTTTCTTTATTTATTTCTCTTGGACATGATATGTATATTTATATTTGTCTGATTTTTAACTCTCATTTAGTTTATTTTTGACATGAATTGTGGTTGATGGAAACTGACCCTTACAACAATATTTTAGGTACAAGTGAGGAGTTTCAAGGTTGACTGATGTGTTCTTGTCACGTGATTGTGAGGAAGAAGGGGTTTTTCAAAATAAAAAGATTTCAATACTTTATAAATTGATAGCATTTTATTTTAAGGTATTTATTTGTTTTCCTTAGAATGAATTGGAAATGCGGTGATTTTCTGCTTATGATTTTGAATTGTCGTCAAGTTTGATTAATGTTCAAAACTTTTATTCTTGTTTAAACAAGTGTTAATAATAATTTTTTAGTCATGTCTTGGATGAAAATCCGGGGCGTTACACCTACAAACCCAACTGCGCTGGCCACCTACAGGATTTCTCACCTCACGTGAGTGGATCCCTTAAATAGCCTTAAAAACCACTATACGGGGCTACTCGACACCGTGAGCTAGTCCTCACCATCCAAACGCGTAATACACATACTAGGGTCTCTGAGTCTCCCTTCCCTCGTAAGGGAACACACATAACTGCACTTTTTGACCAGTATCATGGCGTCCACCATTGGGCCCGGTAAAACTAACTAGGGCCACATCCTCCACTCCAACCCTGGCATTCCCCTTCTTTCTAGAGATGACTAATAGGGTCCTACATCGTATGGCGAACACCATTGACTGAGGTATTTCGAGGAAGGGCTTATCTAGGACCGCTCGACGAAGATACGTGAGGCGGGTGTTCACACCGAACGTCATATCCTTCGGCCTTCCTGAAAGCACCATGGGAACGACTGATGCCAACATCGTTTTCTCTAAAGAGGATGCTTTGAGCATCAATCCTCATGCAATGACCTTTTGTTCATCACCATCGAACATGGAAACTGGGATATCATGCCCAGGCAGCTCAGTTGATATCCTGTTTTGGGATACCTTCTAAAAGCTACAGCTGAATATGGACGATATACAGAGGTTCACCGGCTCTCTGACAGGATTATCGGGTGAAAGGGTACAAATAATGGGCTACGTGACCCTAGAAACCATTTGCGGTGAGGGAGTTGATGCAAAAACCATTAGTGTCAGCTACCACATCGTGGACACCATGTCACCTTACAACGTCATCCTAGGGCGCCCAATGTAACATGTCACACCCCGATTTAGAATTATCAATTATTTTATTTATTTATTTGATTTAATTGATGTGAAATTAATTAAATAATTATTTTGTGTGAATTGTGTGAATTAATTAGTTGGTTGGGTGTGATTAATTAATTAAAATAATAGAAATAAGGAATTAGTAAAAATGAGGTGGAAAGTGTGAATTATGAGAAATAAAGGGGGGGGGGGGGAAGTAAGAGATTTAGTTAGTTGGGTCAAAGATGTAATTAGAGAGAGATAATTATTTATTTATAAAAACAGAAAATTAGATAGATATAACCCTCATTCTAACCATACGTGACAAAAGGGTTTTGGAGAGAAAGCTTAAGAGGAGTGTTAGGCCTTAAGGGAAGAACACTAATTCACCTTCCTTTTACTAGAAAATCCAGAAATCTATCGTAAGGGGGGGAATTATTCATCTATGGATGCTAAATCATGGAAGGGTAGAGAGGTTCCCTTAACCTCTAGGTGATGATTTTGATGATGATTATAGTAGATATTTACAATTTCATGATAAGGAAACCTAATTGTTGCATATGTTTGGATTAGAATGCTATTAAAATGTTACTAGTATTTAGAACACACTGAGATAGTAGACGAGAGTATACGTCATAATTTCATAGAAGTGATTTCAAGTGATTATGTGATATAGGTTCGATTATGTGATATAAGTATTGTTGCGGTGAGAATCGGATATCAAGCTATTAATTAACTTGAATCACAAATCATGAAGTTCACCACCGAGCTTTGATTCATCCAAAGGAAAGGGTAAAGATCGAAGAAAACCCTAAGTGTGCTATGTAACAACAAAGCTAAGAGAATCTAAGGTTCGGGGGTTGGTTATACCTAGGGAAGGTGTTAGCATCCTAAGTATCTGTAGTACTCTATATGAACCTCTTGTTAGTATTTGTATTATATTATTGTTTGCTTGGTAAGGTTAGTGTGCTAAGGGAATGACCTAACGTATTTACTAAGTATGCTCGCCAAGACATCACATCTCGTGCCTACGTATCCTAATAAGGATAGAATCAGGGCATTCGTAATTCACCTCTACGAGTGAGTCTCAATCGCACTGGGGCGAGAGAAAAGGGAAGTTAGTTGTTAGTGAGCTCGCCAAGGATAGGGATCCTTGTGCCTACGTACCCTCATTAGGGAATAAGGAATCAGAGCGTCCGTAGTTCACGTCACTACGGGTGAGGAGCTCTTGATTGTGGTCAAGGTTCCAACGGGAAGTAAGTGTCCAAGGCAAGACACCTACATAGAGTTAGGTAACTCTAAACCTAAGGCTAGGTTAAATGGGTAAGGAAGTGTCCATGGCAAGACACTCACATAGAGTACGGCGACTCTGATCCTAAGGCTAGGATGAAAGGGAAAGTAAATGTTTATAACCATGACACTCACATAGAGTACGTCGACTCTAATTTTAAGGCTATGATAAAAGGGAATGACCTAAACTCTAACAAAGTCTCAAAGGAAAGGTGGACAAGGCTATCCTAAACATGACATGGCAGTCAACAGAAAAATCTCTTCCTTTGGAATTGTAACAAATAGGCAAAACATAACAAGGGAGTATAGAGATATGATTCATACATCAAGATAAGCAAATTTGAAGCAAGGTTCAAGTATTAGGAGAAACTCATGTCTAAGTATCAAACACAAGACATATAACAAGATTAAGCCAATCAGCAAGGCAAGAATTAATCACCAATTGTCTCAAGAATCCAGTCAAAACAAAAGCATCAAGAAATAATCATAACTCGTATCAAAAATCAAACAAGATTAATGACAAGAACGAGTCAAGATCAATATCAACCTAAATGTAATCCCTTCAAGAACTTCATGGCATTAAAAGTTAATCACGAATCTATCTCAACAATTAGTCACAACCAAAGAATCAATCCCTATTCAGTCAAGAGAAGCAATACTCATAATCATGAAGAAAAACTATCAAAACATATCATAAAAACAATCCAAACAATATCATGAGAAATTAACAAATTCATGAGAAAAAATCTAAACAAATCAAAAATCGAATCTAAACAAATTATGAAGGAATATCTAAAAAAATTCATGAGAAAAAAATCTAAACAAATCAAAAATCGAATCTAAAAAAATTATGAAGAAATATCTAAACAAATTCATGAGAAAAAAATCTTTAAAAAATCAAAAATCGAATCTAAACAAATTATGAAGAAATGTCTAAACAAATTCATGAGAAAAAAATCTAAACAAATAAAAAATCGAATCTAAACAAATTATGAAGCAATATCTAAACAAATTAATGAGAAAATAATTCAAAACTAAATAAAATAAAATAAAAACATTTTTTTTTAAAAAAGAAAAGAAAATAGAAAATAGGAAAAGGGTGTACATAATAATTGGAGGTGCGTGAAACAATTTGAATGGGCCAAGAAGCTTGAGCCCATACTGATACATGGTTGAGCAAAACAACACTTTAACCCTACTACTTCCTCTCACATGTTCAAACAATGAAGAAATCTTCAAAGCCAAAACAGCTGCGAGATCTCTGACTCGCCTCTCCCTTCGTCGGACGGCCTTCCTCTCACGGTTTCGTCTTCCTTACTCTTTCTTCCGACGGCGGAGATGCTTTCTCTTCCGCCTCTATGCTTCTCGCGCAATCTTCCCCTTTCCTTTCTGCTGAAATGAACCATTGTGACTCACGTTGAATCCCAAATCGTTGCTGATGTTGTTTTCTTTGTGAGCGAGGGAAGGTTGATGGGGATTCAATGAATTTGTGAGTGATTCTGAATGAATGGTGATCATGATGGATAGTTGGGTTCGTGGCCGGGAAATAGGATGGACGATAGGTGTTGTGGATGAGGTTGTTGGACCGTGCTGTTGTTGATTCAATTGGAGGTGGTCCAAATTTGATCAAGATCAGAGAAAGGTTGTGGAGGGAGAAGGTTTTGCGTTGAAAGTGGATGTTACATTGCAGGTCGGATGGATGTTCCAGGAAGTGCCATCTCTTTCTTTTTTCTGTGAGTTTTTAATCCTCTATATTGTACTTCTCTGGCTCATTTCTTGTTTGCCCCCACCCCACTGTTCTTCTCTTCTTTTCATCTAAATTAAATTTACACTTCTGTTTTTTATCTTTTGTTTCCTGGTGTTGTCATTGTGATGTTGCTGTTTTGACAGGTTGTGTATCATTGATGTAGGTTTTTGCAGGCTTTGGTTAAGGCGTGATGTATATCTGCAGTTAAGGTTGAATAAGGCTATGAGGTTTTTTCTTTTCTCGTTTCTTCTCTCTACTATTCCCCCTCCTCTCCTTTAAAATCAAATTCAAAAAATCTCAATTTCTTATTTTGTCTTGTAATGTCGTGTGATGCAGGTTTTCTTTGTCGTTGTCGCTGTTGCTTGTAGGATGCGCAGGATATACAGCTTGTCTCAGCAGGTTTTGTTAGGTTGTGGACAGGTTGGTGTGGTAGCAGGGGTACATTTTGCCGCATGTTGTCATTGAATTGTTGTTTTTGTATGATAGTAGTGTAGAAGTAAGAATAGTACATGTCTTGTTTTGACTTACAGTTTGGTTTATGGCAAATGGTGCAGGACTTTTGGGGGCAAGTTTTACGTCGTGAGGTACATTTGGAATTTTATGGTGTATGGTCAAAATCTTGGTAGCAGGTGATAACAAGAAAACATATCGTATTTTTACTTTGATTTTTGTTAAAATCTTGTTCCATTTCCGTCTAATCTCCGATTATTCCGAGAATATTTAAGTGTTTTCGCAGGTATTTCAATTTCCAAGTTAAAAGTATGCAAAGTGTAGAAAAGAAGCAGAACAAGCAAGAAAAGAGCAGAAATTGCATAAATCATATTTTGCTGGTGTGACGACCGTCACAGCCCCCTCACGATCGTCATGGACTTCAAATGCATCACGCCCGTCACAACCCCCTCACGATCGTCATGGAATCAAAAATAGAATTAATACGTTAAGCACAGACGTGGTCACGAGGCTTCAAAATTCAGTTATTGCACGTTTACATTTTCTCCGAGGATTTCTAGGTTCCAAACCAAGTAACTGTTAAAGTGGTGTCCCTACATTTTCTCCAACTACTGCCATAGCTGAGGCTATATATATGAGAAGGATTCCAAGAACAAAGGGTGGTCAATTTTCCTTTCCGAAGTGCCGTATTGCTGCAGAATTATCTCCAGAATTTCATTCTTGTTTTGCTTTGTTTCCTTTACCGTTTTCCTTGTCCCCTATTACCACCGAACAAAGTAATAGTTTCTCACATTGAGGAACTATTGCACCTTAGTTTAAGTTTGTTTCCTGCCTTCATCATTTTGTTGTTTCAATTTATTCAAGCAAAAGCCTGCCGATCTGTGGAGGAATTGCTTAGACCGCATTTACCAGGTTTTTATCATTTCAATTTATAGCAACTGGTTTTCTTTTATTATGTCTGAGTTTAGGTTTAATTGTTTATTCGCATTCGTGTCTATTTAATTATGGGTTAATTGTGATTTACCCCCCTAACATATGAGCGAATTTTGATTTACCCCCCTACATGCCTTTAGGCAACGGTTTTTTTGAAAAAATCGTTGCCAAAACCTGCCTATGGCAACGGTGGGGGGGTAAACCAAAACACGCTCATATGTCAGGGGGGTAAATCACAATTAACCCTTTAATTATTATGTCGAGCTAAACCGATTTTATCGGTATGTAATTGAGTAACCGAAATGGATTAAATATTTCTAAGCTAAAATTATAAATCAACTTATTTTCTGGCTTCGATTTCTTAATTTAAAACAAACTTTTATTACGAGAGTAAACAGGTAACAAAGGTTAAGGTCAAGACCACGAGAGTGTGAGATTTTACCCGGATAGCTGAAATCGAGCATTAGGTTTAAAAACAGCGAGAACGCTTTAAAGTTAATTAGGACTTATTAGTTTTCAAAAATTATTTTTAAACTCATATGGGCTAGCGAGAGCAGACGTATTGACTTAAAGGTATAGTCCGAAGCAATAACCACGAGAGTGTGAGGTGAGGGCTTTTAAACTGGTATTTTCTACAGAATTATATTGTGATAAATTTTTATACGCTTAGGTTTAATGAAATCCATGATGGTATACTGAATTATATACCGATATCCTAATCATAACTAGTTTATTCCTAAATTTTAATTTCCCTTTAATTTCCCTTTTTGAACCAAAAAACCATATCAAATTAGCCTTAGATTTACATAGTAACATTAGATAACGGTACGTTCGATTTTTAGTCTCTGTGGGATCGATAATCTTTTAAAACTACGCGATACGACTGTATACTTGCAGTCAGAATCATTTAGGCACACTAAATAGCGATCAAGTTTTTGGCGCCGTTGCTGGAGATTAATTAAGTCGATATCGTAACTCCTTTGTTGCGCCGTATAGACTAAGGCAAAAACCAAATTTTCCTTTTTTCTCGATTGTATGCCAAGTACTCGCTCACAAAGCGAAGACTTGCAACCACCAATCGCCGAATTAGAGCGTTTCTTACATTTAAGATGCATAATACTTGAGTATCAACGCAAGTATAATATTCCCGATCTCCTTGCTCATACTCCTGAATCAGTCAAAGAACGAAACATGGCCGAAGGACCACAGAACCGTCCTCTTAAGTATTATGCTACCCCATCTGAGCAAGAACCACATAACAGCATTGCTGCCCCTGCTATCAACCGAAACGATTTCGAGTTGAAACCCTCATTGCTGTCTGCCGTACAACAACATCAATTCTCTGGAAATCCTACAGAAGATCCTAACGAACATTTGACCAAGTTTGTGCAGTACGCAGACACAGTGAAGGCAAATGGTGTAACTGCAGACGCGATAAGACTACATCTTTTTCCTTTCTCATTAAGAGACAGAGCTTGGGATTGGTTGCAATCCTTGCCATCAAACTCTGTTACTACGTGGGATGAGTTGAAAAAGGTATTCTTAGCACGATATTTCCCCCCAAGCAAAACAGCTATGCTGAGAGCCCAAATTAATAGTTTTCGACAGAAGAACATCGAATCTCTTTACGAAGCATGGGAAAGATACAAAGACATGATGAGGATGTATCCGCATCACGGTCTTGAAGATTGGCTAGTCATCCACACGTTTTACAATGGTCTCTTGTACAATACAAGATTGACAATAGATGCCACCGCTGGTGGTACACTTATGGATAAACCTTATGAAGAAGCCTATCAACTGATCGAAAGCATGGCTCAAAACCACTACCAATGGGGAGGAGAAAGAACTGCAGTGAAAAAATCCCAAACAAAAGGTGGAATGTACGAGGTTAGCAGCCTTGATCGTGTCAATGCTAAGGTAGATCCCCTTGCCCAAAAGATTGATAACTTGACCATAACACCTGCAGCCACCGTGGCTGCCGTAGCTCAAAATTGCGAATTATACGAAACACCTGGACATGCCGCCACTGAATGTCAAATTTTGGCAGGAGTCTCCAATGACCAAGTGAATTATGCTCAGGGTAACCCTTATGCAAATACCTACAATCCGGGCTAGAAGAATCATCCAAATTTCTCCTACAAAAACAACAATGCATTGTATGCACCTGGTCAAACACCTGCTACACCACCAGGCTACCAAAAGGCTGCCGTAACTGCCCCTAATGTCCCTAGGAAGTCCAACCTTGAACTAATGATGGAAAACTTTATAGCTACCCAGGCTCAAACAAACAAAGACTTCCTGAATCAAAACATACACACTAGTGAGCAAATTAAGCAATTAGCAAACAAAGTAGACGCTTTAGCCACCCACAACAAAATGCTTGAAACCCAAATTTCACAAGTGGCACAACAACAAGCACCTATTGCTGCTCCTGCTGGGACATTTCCTGGACATCCACAACCTAATCCGAAAGGACATGCAAATTCCGTTATATTGAGAAGTGGTAAAGAACTAGACGGACCCATTGATCCGAGACTTCAAAATCCAACCATGTACCAAAGGCCTGATAGCACAACAACTGAGAAGAAAAGTGAACCCAAGGAAAATGGAGGTAATGACCAAGAGGCCGCAAACAAAGAAAAACCTTATGCGCCTCCACCACCCTATAAACCACCTATTCCGTATCCTCAAAGATTTGCAAATTCTAAAACTGCAGGGCAATTTAAGAAATTTGTTGAACTTCTGAAACAATTGAACATCACGATACCTTTTATAGAAGCTATCACTCAGATGCCCTCATATGCTAAGTTTCTTAAAGAAATCCTATCCAATAAGAAAAAGATTGAGGATAACGAAACAGTTACACTTACTGCTGAGTGTAGCACGATAATTTAAAATAATATGCCTCATAAGCTGAAAGACCCAGGTAGTTTCTCCATACCTTGTGTAATTGGGAAGTTCGTCATAGACAAAGCTCTATGCGACTTAGGAGCCAGTATTAGTGTAATGCCCTTATCCATATGCAAGAAGCTTGATATGGGAGACTTAAGACCAACTAAGATGTTTGTTCAATTAGCTGACCGCTCTATTAAATACCCAGTTGGTATACTAGAAAATGTTCCAGTTCGCATAGGACAATTCTATATCCCCACTAATTTCATAATCATGGATATTAAAGAAGACTCCACTACTCCTATCATACTAGGAAGACCATTCTTAGCTACCGCTGGAGCCATTATAGACGTAAAGAGGGGTAGGCTAACTTTTGAGGTTGGTGAAGAGAAGGTTGAGTTTATTTTGACACAATTCTTACAAGCTCCAGCTATAGACGACACATGTTATCTACTAGATGTCATAGATGAGTGCGTAAGAGAAATAGAGATGGAACCAACCACATACTCAGATATTCTAAAAATTCCAATACCTCCGATTTTTGAAGATGATAATTGGCGTGAACCTTATCAAGACGATAGCCTAAGCGAATGTTTAGCACTTACACCAGATCATCTGCCTTGCCCGAAGAAACCAGCTCTAGAACTGAAAACACTACCCAATAATTTAAGGTATGAATTCTTGGACGCAGAACTCGAACGACCCGTGATAGTCAATGCAGACTTAGGACAGACCGAAACTAAGAAACTTTTAGATGTCTTAAGAAAATACCCAACTGCGTTAGGCTATAACATCGCTGACCTTAAAGGAATAAGTCCTTCTATTTGTATGCATCGCATTATGCTAGAGGAAGACTGTAAATCCTCTAGAGAACATCAGAGAAGGATTAATCCGATCTTAACCACTGTAGTCAAGGATGAAGTGAAAAAGCTTTTAGAAGCAGGAATTATATACCCGATATCAAACAGTAAATGGGTTAGCCCAGTACATGTCGTACCAAAGAAGGGAGGTGTTACAGTTGTTAAGAACGCAAAAGGTGAGTCTATAACACAAAGAGTTGTAACTGGAAGTAGAATGTGCATCGATTACAGAAAGTTGAACAAATCTACTCGTACAGATCATTTCCCATTACCATTCATTGACCAAATGTTGGAACGATTGGAAAAACATTCTTACTTCTGCTATTTAGACAGTTACTCAGGATTCTTTCAAATCCCGATACATCCTGATGACCAAGAAAAGACAACCTTCACATGTCCCTATGGAACATTTGCTTATCGACAAATGTCGTTTGGACTATGTAACGCTCCTGCCACATTCCAAAGATGCATGATGTTGATCTTTGCTGATTTTATAGATGACATTATGGAAGTGTTTATGGATGACTTTTCTGTTTGTGGGCAGAGTTTTGAAGGATGTCTATCGAACCTAGAAATGGTACTTGAAAGATGCGTAAAAGTCAATCTCGTATTAAACTGGGAGAAATGTCATTTCATGGTAAATCAAGGAATCGTACTTGGACACGTAGTATCTGACAGAGGGATTGAAGTTGATAAAGCCAAGATAGAAATTATAGAAAATCTTCAACCTCCGAAAACCGTACGAGAAATATGAAGTTTCTTAGGACACGCCGGTTTCTACCAACGATTCATAAAAGATTTCTCGAAAATTACCAAACCTCTTACCGGTCTATTAATGAAAGATGCTGAATTTATTTTTGATAAGAAATGTCAAAAAGCATTTGAACAGTTAAAAACGGATCTCATCACCGCACCTATCATGTAACCACCAGATTGAAGACTACCTTTTGAAATCATGTGCGATGCGAGTGATTATGCCGTAGGTGCAGTTCTAGGACAAAGAAGGGATAGAAAACTCCATGCTATTTACTATGCAAGTAGAACCTTAGACCCTGCTCAAATGAACTACGCCACCACAGAAAAAGAACTTCTAGCCGTGGTTTTCACCCTTGACAAATTCCGTTCCTACCTAGTGGGAGCGAAGATCATTATTTATACAGACCACGCGGCTATTAGGTATTTATTAAACAAAAAGGATGCAAAACCTAGACTGCTAAGGTGGATCCTGCTTTTATAAGAATTTGATTTAGAGATCAAAGATAAGAAAGGAACTGAAAATGTAGTGGCAGACCACTTATCCCGATTAGATGACATCAAACCAGAGCCAGTCCCTATTAATGACGATTTCCCTTATGAACGACTCGTAGCCCAACTTGAAGGTGATATGTCTAAACTACATTTAAATGAACCAAAAATAGAAGAAGTCGTGGAAGAAATTAACTCACACACAATACTGCCATGGTATGCTGACATAGTCAACTACTTAGCAGCTGGAGTACTTCCACCAGACTTATCTTATCAACAAAAGAAAAAATTCTTTCATGATCTAAAACATTATTATTGGGATGAACCTCTGCTCTTTAAGAGAGGAGCCGACGGTATTTTTCGTCGTTGCGTCCCTGAAACTGAAACGGAAGATATCATCTCTCAATGTCACTCTGCTCCTTATGGAGGACATGCAAGTACTTCAAAGACATGCGCTAAGATTCTGCAATCCGGCCTATTTTGGCCAAACCTCTGGAAGGATGTCCACATTGCAATACTAAACTGCGACCGGTGCCAATGCACTGGTAACATATCAAGACGCGATGAGATGCCCTAAAAAGGCATATTGGAAGTAGAAGTCTTTGATGTATGGGGGATTGATTTCATGGGACCTTTCCCATCATCCTTTGGAAATAAATATATACTCGTAGCTGTCGACTATGTTTCGAAATGGATTGAGGCTATAGCTTCTCCTACAAATGACGCACGAGTAGTCATAAAGCTTTTCAAAAACACAATTTTTCCCAAATTTGGTGTGCCGAGACTTGTCATAAGTGATGGTGGCTCTCATTTCATATCAAAAATATTTGACAAACTTCTATCAAAGTATGGAGTAAGACACCGCGTAGCAACACCATATTATCCACAAACTAGTGGACAGGTTGAGGTCTCGAATAGAGAAATAAAACAAATCTTAGAAAAGACCGTAGCCACCTCTAGGAAAGATTGGTCATCTAAACTTAATGAAGCTTTATGGGGATATAGGACGGCCTACAAAACACCAATCGGAACTACACCTTTCAAACTAGTCTATGGTAAATCCTGCCACTTACCAGTAGAATTAGAACACAAAGCCTATTGGGCTATTAAAACACTGAACTTAAGGTACGATTCTGCAGGTGAAAAGCGAATCCTAGATCTGCACGAACTAGAAGAGTTAAGACTAGATGCTTATGAGAACGCAAAAATATATAAAGAACGAACTAAGAAATGGCATGATAAGCGTTTATCTAGAAAAGAATTTAGTGTGGGAGATGTTGTGCTCCTATTTAATTCAAGACTAAAACTCTTTCCTGGGAAACTAAGATCTAGATGGTCCGGTCCTTTTGAAATTACCAAGGTATTACAAAGTGGAGCAATAGAAATTAAGGGTAGGAATAGCGAACCATTCATAGTAAATGGGCAACGTTTAAAGCACTACCATAGCATTGAAAATAGGGACTATTTGAATAACCTTAGACTTTTAGAGTTGCCCGCTGATCTCCCTAACTAAAATATCTAATTGATTTCGTCAGGCTTACGACGTTAAAAACAGCGCTTAATGGGAGGCAACCCATGATGATTGTTTTTCCTTCTTTATAATTGTTATTTCTTTACATTTTCTATATTCTATTTTGTTTTCAAATTTCTAGTTTTCATTTATATTTTCCTAAACTTTTTTTTGGAAATTGCTGTGCTAATCATATAATTGCAAAATAAAGGATTACAAAGTCTTTCTACATTTTCTGTTCTCCTCTTCTGATTTCATTCTTGCTTAATCACTAAAAAAATGGAGAACGAAGATAATATGTTGGTAGAATTCAGAGATGCAGCTCAGTGGCATCGCTATGAGGCTCTGTCTCTTCGACCCTTCGCCCTGACAAAATTTGCCCATAGACCCACCATGACCTCTTTAGGCCTAGGTGAGAGCATTGATTTTCTATTTAACCAACTAGGTTGGGAGGGTTTTGCTAATAAGAAACACAAGACTTATCGTAGACTGACTTTAGAATTCCTAAGTTCATTGAGTTACAATCCTTACTGTGGAAAAGGCATTAATAGGGGCCGAATTACTTTTAGGTTGTTTGGATACCACTGCCAGTTTACCATCAAGGAACTGTCGAATCTTTTAGGTTTCCCTGAAGGACCCACCATTTTCTCTGTGGTATAAGAGGATTTGATGTTAGTAGGTGAGCTGAATGCCTTCTGGGGTAGAATTTCAGGGAGACCTGATTTTGACATGAACCCTATGTTGTCAACGGAAATTCATAACCCAGCCATCCGATACTTTCATATGATCCTAGCCTACACCCTGTTTGGAAAGCCTAAGAATGACAATACTGTTTCAAGGGATGAGCTCTTTATTATCTTTTGTGCATTTCAGTCTCGAGAGGTTAACGGACTGACTTTCATGTTTAATAACTATGCAAAATCATTAGAAATGAAAACATCCCAATTCTGATAGGTGGTCTAGTTACCAAAATAGCCGATGCTATGGGATTTAGGACCCGACTTTCTAAAATCAACCCTTTTGGAGACTTTAGGCCTATGAATATCACCTTCTGTTTCAATATGGCCATGATTAGGAACCAAGGTCCACACCATTTCCAGCTCCTGATCAATAATGTAGTTTTGCCACATTTTACTCTACCAAATCATGAACGCACAAGTGTGCACAACGAACACAACTGGCTATATGACCTAGATGAACCACAGCCTGAACCTGAAGTAACCTTTCCTGAGCCTGAAATTAATCCTAAGACACCCCTTCATTACCATGATTTTGACTTTATGGAATTCCAAGATGACACTGACATCCCTAAGGTTGATGCCACAAATTATGCTGCAAATCTGACTACCATCCTTAAAACTATGGATGACTATCATAAAGAGATCACCTCAGTAAAGGGTGAACTGAACACCATGCGACAAGATATTGTCGGCCTCATGGATCTGACAGTTGAGCAATTTGATCATTTGAACCAAGCCATTGCATCTTTGAAGAAACGCCTTGGCTAGATTTTTGAAGCCCTACTTTTTCATGTTTTACTGCTTTTACTTTGGAAACAATTTATTTTCAGTTTTTCCTTTTCCTTTTTTATGTTGGGAACAAATTAATTTACATTCAGTTTTTATTTATGATTGAATACACTGCTAGTCTTTGCTAGCATATTTTCTGGTTTTAATGAATTATTCAATTTATTGCTTAATATTGATCTTGATGGTATTAAATTTGCTTCTGTCATACTCTATTTTATTTTGTCATTTTATTTATGCTTATGTGTGCATTATAG
Source organism: Lathyrus tuberosus (assembly GCA_022829125.1). Lineage (NCBI taxonomy): Eukaryota > Viridiplantae > Streptophyta > Magnoliopsida > Fabales > Fabaceae > Lathyrus > Lathyrus tuberosus. The sequence continues at coordinate 307,748 of JALAZF010000327.1, read as the reverse complement.
TGTTACCATATGTGCTAATAATTGCCTGTTACGAAAAAGAAAAGAATTGAATGTTTGCTGTCAAAACTGCTGTCAACCCCCAGATTTTGCTGGTGTCATGACCGTGACATCCCCATGACGACCGTCATGCGGGTTTGGGACGCGTTCTGTGTTAAAACAGATACGTTCCCCTCTTCTCCTTCTTCTTTCTTTCAATTCAAACACCACCGTCCCACTACCTCCAAAATTCCAAAACCGTCATACCACTACACATTTGACCAAATTTCATAATTTCCATTACCATTCGTCTTCCCACTCATTATTTAACCCCACTCATACACCATATTTCTCACAAACCTTCTTTCTCCAAAAACCTAATTTCTTCCATACCTTGTTTCTTTGTGAACCCACCATGGCAAGACAAAGTCCAGACCTTTCCACCGTGAATTTCAGAGAAGGAGCAGCCGGAGAACGTCAAAGGGCTAATTACATTAACTTCTAGCAACGTTCCGTGCAACCAAATCGTTATGTAGACATTGCATGTCTCGAAGAATTAGGGATGCTTGACGGAGTTAAATGGGTGCTACAAAATACTGGTCTATGGTAGCTCTGTACTCAGAGCCGGCCTACTTACGAAGCCCTGACGCTCGAGTTTCTGAGTTCGTTCACATACGTAACACCTTCTGGAGAAACAAACCAACTCACCGGCGTAGCCACGTTCTGCATGTTTGGTACTGAGAATAAAATTGGCCAAAATCATCTTGCCGAGATGCTTGGTTTCCACCATGGCGAGAATGTTCACTGCCGAGTGCCACAGGAAACATTCGTCCAAGCAGCATTTGATTTATGGAATAGATTGACCGAAACAACGGTCGATAGCTGGGAAAGCCTAAACGCAACATATATCCACAACCCAGCCATCAGATATGTTCACCGCACATTAGGAAGCACTATTTTTGCAAGGGACAGCAACCACAAGGTGAACTCAAAGGAACTTTTCTTCCTCCATTGTATGTTTCACCCCGAGCCTATCAACGCCGCACCCTTTCTGTTAGCACACATCTAAGCTAACTGTGCTAGAGATTCCAAACCCTTCTATTTTGGAGGGATTGTCACTTCTATTGCTCTAAGTTTGGACTTGGGGGACACACTTAATAGATTACCTTCCGTGCCTCCAGTGTTGCTCGACATCGACTACTGCCGCATCTCACACCTCATCAAACTGAGAAGAGATGGTAAATACTATCCAATGGTACGCACAAGAACAGTTCGAAGTATCATTATGCCTTGCAGGAACCGCATTGACCCTCAGAATATGGCCAATTGGCTCTTTGATTTGAATGCTCCCGAGCAAAATGCGGCTGCCCATGATGATCAAAATCAGGACCATGTTGATGAGATGGAGCAAGAGATGGATAACGCCCCAGAAAACCAACCACCGCCTGCCAATGATGCTCCTTCGACCTCTAGACGTCGACGCCGCCTCGACCAAGACCCCGTTACAAATGAAGAAATCTTGAGGGCTATATGGCATCAAAACCAGCTGGCAGCCTAGAGAGAAGTACAGCAACAGGAGCAACACAATTATATGATGACTCTTATGTGTCAAATCCAGCAAGGGCAAGTTGACCAGGGTCAGAGGCTTGACGGCGTCATCGACGAGATGGATGCTTTGACATTGCGAGTGCAGGACTTACATGATTACATCCATCACGTGGGCATTCCAGATCATGTGGCACAACATGGACGAGGGCGCCCTAGAGGCAGAGGACGTGGGGCTCCTTGATTATTTTGTTTGCTTTCTGTAGCACCCCAAAATTTGCCCTACCTTTTTCTAGCTTTTGTTCCGCATCCATCTGCATATCCATTAGGTCATAACTCATTCATTCATTTGCATTGGGCTCCTAAAACATGGGATCAAGGAATTTTCTTACTATTAGGGTTCATTTATTCAGAGGTTCGTCAAGATCCAGGGTTGTTGTATTCAGAGGTTTACCAAGTTTTAGGGTGTACATCAACAAGGGTCATGGTTTCTCCTTCTTGGTTGAGTTTGTAGACAGTCATTAATTGAAGATTGTGAGATTAGGGGTTCGTGTCAAGGATATCAGTGGTTATCAGGACAAAGCAGTGGCGGATTGATTTAAAGGGCATGGGGTCACAGTCTAGTGAGCTTAGTGATTGATATTTTGAGAATTCATTGAGGAGAGAAGTTTGGTGTAATTGGAAATTTGATTGGAATTGGACATGTCAAAATTAGTTGTATGGATTACTTGGAAATTGAAATACAAGCCATTTTAAACCATTATCCTTTCTCGCCAATCCATTTAACCTCTCGTATCCATTTTCAAATCTCTAAATCCATCTTGTGCATATTCTCTTATAGTATTCATTCATTTTTTCTTTAATCCATATCCAAACTCCTTATTTTTTCTAAACCAATTTACCCCCATTATTTTTAATACCCATTTTTACCCATCCAAGTCCATAATCCATTTTTAATATCAATATCCATTTTTAATTATTTTTTATAATGTCCATAGTATAATCCGATCAACCATTTCTTAACCTTTCTTTTATTTTATCCATTCTTAATCTCATCTCATTATCCAATTCTCATTTCAAATCCAATTTCCAATTTATCCATTTTAATCCATTTTTTTATCCATATTTTTCCAATCCAATTATTAATATCCATATCCATACCCATTCAAATTCATTTGTCAATATCCCTATACAAACTCAACTCAAGGCTCATGAAAAAAGGCAAAGCCCACAATTGCCAATGGAAGGAAGGCTTCACAAGCCAATATGGAAAGCTTTCAAAAATAGCTCATATACGCCAAGGCTGCTGACAGAATATTTGGTTTGAGAAGGTTTTGTCACTTGGCTAAGTTCTCCCTAAATCATGCACGATTGGTGATGTTAATTGGAACCACATATTGTTGTGTATTCTGCTCAAGTAAAAGTGTGAGGGTTGGGTGTTATCCTTGCCATGGACCTTGGATTTCTTTCAAATAATAGTTTGAATTGTTTGCCCTGATTATTTAGTAACTCGAGCAACAGAAGGTTATGAGAAATGTATAACAGGAAGACTTCGTGACAGGTGAATACTAATAGCAAAAAAAAAAACACAACAATGTTGGAAACAATTCATAACAGTGAGACAAGTTCGTGGTAGCCTATAACAGAAATTGAAAAGTAATCACATGAAAAATTCAGCAGCAACATTCATAACAAAAATGTACAGAAATTAAAGCAGAGTTCCAACAAACCAATAACAGTTCAGAAACCAATTTCTAACTTTTCTCTTAACAAAATTCACAAATCTTCCCTATTAGAGTTTCAATCATAGTTCACCAAGCTTCTAACAGAAGTTTCTAATAGAAATCCTAACTAACTCTAACTGAATTTTTAATTGAAAAACCTATTTTACCCTCCCTGAATTCTGATATAAAACCGCATCCTCTTCATTCTTCAAGGGGCTTCTTCACCATTTTTGTTTTCACTCTTCTTCATTCTGCACCATTTCCCAATTCTCATTCTTCCACTCTTCATCTTCAATTCTCCAATTCTCTGCAACTTTCCTTCATTTACCACCATCACCATCTTCGATCATCAATCTTCAATCTCCATTCAAACCCTGCAACATCATCTTCACCAATTCTGCAAAATCAAAATTCAGAACCTAGCAACAAATTCACAACACAGTTTCAATCAACGATTTTGCAACAAATTCGATTCATATCATCAGAAATCACCACCTTCAACATCTACAACAACCTGCCACAATCTTCAATATCGACTCCATCGCCACAACAACTTCGAAGCCGGCAGCGAACGACATCACTTCATCAACTATTCTTCAAAATCAGCAAGAGAATCACGAAGAAGAAGAGGAAGAGAAAGAGAATCACGAAAAAGAAGAGGGACGCGGAATGGAATTCAAAATCAGAAGTCGAAGGATACGCATACCTCGCTTGTAAAGATGCATCGGAAGAACTCCGATAGGTAAGCTTCTTCCTCTTTCGCATCTCTTTCTTTGTGTGGATTAGATCGGTTCTGTTTAGGCTTCGATTCGTAGCGGAGAATTAGTTTTCGGTTGAAACCGTGAAAGATGACGTGGTGTTGATGTTGTGAGGTCCTTTTCATCGTTAGTGTGAGGTTGAAAGATGATGAGACTGTTGTAAGGAGTTTTCGGCCGGGTAAAAGGAAAAATGGCGCGACATTGAGTTGATTGAAACGGCTTTTTGCGGCTGAGTGTCGTGGAGAGACGAAGAGTTAACGGAGAAAGGTGATGCAAAATGACGGAATTTGAAAGGAGCAGGGCGATGGTGATGGCGGAAAGAGGAAGGTGTGATACGGAAGGAGTTTTCCGATCGGAGCTTGTGACGGCGCAATTACAGGGAGATGATGATAAGAGTGAGGTTGGTTCTTTAGGGTTTTTAATGAAAGTTGAATCATCAAACCTTTGTTGCCACGAATTGGGCTTGCAATCCCAATCTGTTATCTCCATCATAATGCTATACGGACTCCCAAATCACTGCTACACCCCCACTGTGTTGTCCTTTGTTTTTTGCATAGGGGTTTTGTTAATTATTTAGTTTAGTTTTGGTTAATGATTTAGGATAACTAGATTAGATTAATTTTCTAATTAGAACTTAGTCATGTTTTAGAATTAATTTTAGAACTAGGATTGTTAGCATTAATTCATAATTGTAGATTTTTAGAACTAATGCCCAATTGGAAATGAATCTTGACTCTTAGCATTGATTAGAGGGTAATTAGTTGTAGACTAATTTTAGTTAATCTTGACTAATTGGAGTAGATTTTGGATAATGGTTTTTTAAATAATGATTTTTAGTTTAATTGTACAAATCAAATTTTTAGCTTAATTGTTCATTAATCATTTTTTCAGCGTAATCGCTTTGTTAATCTAGTTGTTGGCTAATTGTTTTTTTAACTAGAATAATTCTAGTTGATTTTAAAATTAGAAGTAGAGATTTTAAAATAGTGACGATTAATTAGACTAATAGGTTTAGGATAATTAGTTTAGATTTTAACTTTAGGTTAGGATTAATATTAGTTTTAACTCTAGATTTAACTTTGGAATTTGACTAGTTTTAGTTAGAAATTAATTAGAATTAATTTTAGGATTAATATTAGTTTTAATTCTAGATTTAATTTTAGGATAAATTTTCTCTAGAATCAACTGACACTAATTCTAGATTCAACTTTAGATTTAATCTCAATTTAACTGTTTTCCTTAGAATTTAATCTTCCGTTTTTTAGTTAGCATTTTAATTCTAACTTTGATTAATTGCCTTATTTCTTTCACTTTTCCTTTCATATACATTTGCTTTGCTAAAATTTTCAGGGGCTATTGGTAAGTCATGTGTGTGGGTGTGTACCCACATACAATCTTTTCCTTTATCTCTTTTAAGCTTTCAAAATTGTGATTATGATAAGCATTTATATGCTTTCCTTGAATAATTTCCTCTTCATCCCTCTTTAAGATCAACTTAACTTCCATCTTGGAAGTAAGTTGCTTCTTATGTTCTTCTCCTTTTTTTTAGGATTAGATTTCTTTGAACCACACTTAACCTTAGGACCATCCAAGTATGATAACATTAGAATTGAGTCTTAGTCTCCCCTTAGTTTCTACCTTTATCGTCTTTTGAGTCACTTCTCTCTCTCAAAATAAAAAGAAAAAATACTTAATAAAGGCATAACAAATATTGTATTTAGGCCTTTCATGTGGGAACAAGGAGGTGAGGAGTCTTCTCTCATTTCTTTAGGAATGTTTAGTGTACGTCCCGTCTTGGGTCGATATGCTAGGCATTCGATCCTATATGAGGGACTTAAATACAACACGTGTTACTAAACACCAAATAAACAAAACACTTCTTAAAAGACAAAAACAAACAAATTCTTGCCTCATCTCCTTCATTCTATTCCTTAAGGATGCGTCATGTCCGTTCTACCGCAAACAGGTAACGCCTAAGTCTCCCTACAGCGAGCTGCAACACCTAACTGCTGGAACGCGAACATTGACGTTTCCACTAAAAAACACAAACAATCCATCCCTAGTGAGGGGAACTACGTCGCTCTGATTCTCATGCACCCGATGAGATACGTAGGCAGTGGGGTAGGGCCCATTCGAGCACTTCTTTTATTTTCCCTACATTTGTTTCTCTTTCTCTTTCCTTTCCTTTTCCAGTTCTCCAGCTAGCCGTTCCTTTTCCAGTATCCATTCCTTACACCCTTTGATTGAAGCAGCAAGCGTGGATCCCATCGGGTACGATGGACGCGTGGGGGTGCTAATACCTTCCCTTCGCGTAACCGACTCCCGAACCCCGTTCTCTTGGTCGCAAGACCACGCTCTTTCCTTTCCCTCAGGTTTACGCAGTGTTTCCTTTCCCTCTCTTGGGATAAATACACATTGCTGGCGACTCTGTTTCGGTGCCACTTTCGCGTTTGTACTTGGATGAAAATCCCGGGAGCGACAGCTGGCGACTCTGCTGGGGATCGAACCCAGAATCTCTGGTTTCCTTAGCGAGTCAATCCTAGCGCTTGTCTGTTTTTCTTTCATTGGGTGTTTTGTGGAGCTTTTTTGCTGTATTTACTATTGTACTGTATTTCCATTTACTGTATTGCTGCTTTACTGTATATTACTATATTTACCGCATTTTAGCATTTTCATTTCATATGCTATATTATGCTATACTGGACTGTGTTGTGCTGGTTTTCTGTTTGGTGGGCAGGGTGTTCTGAGAGATAAGCCCACTACCCAGGCTTGAGTATACACATAGGTATTAGAGTGGATAGTCGTGACGCTTGCGTGGTGGTGACCACGTATTGTTGTTCATGAGACCCACAACCAGACGAGGTTCTATCGGGAGCTTTCTGCTACTGCATGTTATGCAGACCAGTAGTTATTCTCTTGAGGAACTGTCGACTCTGGTGACCATTCCCGAGGACTCAGTTGCGGCACTCCTCCCGAGATATGACAGTGGCAGACCACACTATGTGGCAAACCCATTGCACATTCTCGATCCGAGGACCCAATGCTGGGAACTCGCTATAGGATATCCTTTTTGAAAGAGAATCAGTGGAGGCACTCCTCGATTGGCGATAGTACTGTACCCCGAGGGATGAATGTACTATTGCTTCTCGACCTCAGTGCCTAAAGCTGAGGACCTTTCGTTTTTGTGAATCAGTTGAGGCCTCCTCGATTGATGATGATGCCAAACCAGAAATGGTGAAAGTATCATCATTTCTCGACCTGAGAGCCCGGGATACCGAGGATCCTAGTACCCACATGTGAGAGGGGCGGGTTATTTACAGGTTTGCAAGTAACCTTGACCTTCTACATACCCGATATTCTGGATTTCCTATCAGTGTAGACTTATCGGTCTGGTTATTCTGGTTATTCTGGTATTCTCTTCAGAACAGACTCATGAACTCCTTCAGACATCAGCACAGCACAATGGTTATTCAGACTATATGGAAGCTTTGATCCCATGTCTTATTGCATTCATAACATTGCATTTTCATAATCATTTGCATAGCAGGTGTTCGAGGCTTGGTTATTCTTATTCTGGTATGGGTTTTCTTCGGAATTTCAGACTTAACTGCTTAAGCCATTCGAAAGTTGATCATGGACCTGGTGCAAGCAGAGTTGAGGCAAATGCGAAGCCAAATGGGTCAGTTTATGTGGGACATGCAAGCTCTGATTCAAGACCAGAAAGTGCTAAAGGAAGAGGTCAACCAACTGAAGATTCAGATGAGTCTGGTTATGGAGGTCGTGAGAGGTGTGCTAAACAAGGATAATACTCCCATGCTTGAAGCTGCAGCTGGAATTATCTCTCCTCCAGTGTTTAAGGGATCCCTCCCAAAGAGTGAGCAGATGGCCACTGTGATCGTCCCAGTTGTATCTCCGCAACGGGGTAGTGCTCCTCGTCGGTATCAAGATAGACCAAAAATGAACCGACACCTTGAGACTCCACCAGTACCATATTCTCAGCTATTCCAACATCTCCTTCAGTGGCAACTGGTACAGAAAAGGACTCTGGCTCCTCTTACTGGTACTCCCCCACCGGGTTATGATGCAAGAGCTCACTGTGATTTCCACTCTGGTGCGCCGGGGCATAACGTGGATGATTGTAGGGCATTTCAGCATGCTGTCTAGGATCTGATCGATTTGAAGGAAATTGAATTCACGCCGAGCTGCGTAAGTATACAAGGTGGTCCTACTCTAGCTGCTGAAAATGAAGTGGATATCCCTATTGTCTCTCCTAAAGCTACATCAATTCAGGGGCATTTCTTATAACCTATGGTTTCGGAATCTTCTAGTCCTCATTTGTTGCCTACTCTTAAGCCAAGTTTGTGGAAGAAAGCACCCGAACGAGAAGAAGGCACAAGTCGATATCGACAACAAACTAGCTCCCAGAGGAGACAGCAAAGACCCAGAAGGCAGGAGAGAAAGTTTGATCCCATTACTATTCCTTACAGTTACTTGCTTGATCATTTACTTCAAGACTCTTTGATTCAGCTAGAGAAAGCTGCTCCTGTTCCATTTCCCCTTCCTCCAAGTTATGATAAGAGTGTTAGATGCGAGTACCACTCAGGGACACAGGGGCATATCCTTGAAGAGTGTAAGGTGTTCAGGCATAAGGTGCAAGATCTCATTGACGCTCGGCTTATCATTTTCACTGAAGACGGTCTGTATGTTAACTGAAGCTTCTCAAGTGATCACTTGAGACCGCAAAGACATCTCCTAAAGCAATCAGTCCAGTCGGAGCCAAGCCTCCTCAGCAATGGCGAACATCATTTTTCTTTACTACATTTTCATTTGTAATTTGTATTACTGGTTAATGTTTGCATGTAATAACTTTGTTTGTTCTTGAATGATGATTTTAATGCAATAAATATGTTTCTCTCGAAGAAGTTCATTCGTATTCACTCATTTAATGTTTATATGCACTGCAATATTAACTGTCTTGTTCAAACTCTTGGAGGGAGGATGATGAGACGAAAACGCAAAATCTTTGGTTGTATGCTTTTGGATAAAACCCTGTTGAGGATGTACAGGCATTGTTTCAAATTCCCAAACACCAGAGATATAAGGGGGTGAAACCTTTGTCAAACCCTATTGAGCCTAGAAGTAGGAGTTTATTTCTGAAAATGGAAAAACCCTCAATCTTAACCTGGGGCAGGGTAGGTTTCAGTTAATTTGACTGAGCGTTCAAATGTCAAAAGGAATGTGCATTTAAGATCCATTACATACGGATTATACCTCACCAACTAAAGAGTGAGGCAGTCACAACCCTGTCAAACAAGTCAGGCAAGCCAGTGTCACACGATTGTTAAAAAAAAACAAAAGAAATAGATCAAATTAAAAAGAAAAAAAGAAAGCCCGCTAAGTCAAAGCTTGAAAACAAGTGACTTAGGCAAAAGTTAGGGCATCCCGCTGGACTTCAAAATTGAAAAAATTCAGAAAAAAAAGAGAATGAGTCCAGGCAAAATCAGGGAAAAACAAAATAACAAAAAATGAAAGGATACAAAAAAGAAAAATCCTCGAGGAAAGAACAAGTCGTGTGACCACAGACGCCAAAGGCAAAAAAGGGTGAATGTCACTCTGTAAACCGTGTGGGTTCCTTAACCATTCTCATACCGTTCATAACCTTTTGAAAGGTGAGCGCTTATGTCGAGTTAGTTGAACGTAGGACTGGAGAACATCAAGGAGAATGGGTGGGTACAAACAGAATTTTGAGCCATAAATCCTTTTTTCTTAAACCGCGAACCAGACCACGTTACAACCCTCAAAAGTCCTAATTGAAACAGGATTTATTCTAAAGGCGTATTTCAATAAGATATCGTTCCTGACTCCCATGAGTTGTGCTAAAAGACCTTGGTTGGTATTGCATGTGCATTTTTCCATTTAAAAAATTTGTGTCACACCTTAACCAGTGACTCGTTCACAGGTATTGGCGATATCTTTTCGAAAAAACTTCGAGATTAATATACGTGTTGCATTATAATTCTAATTCTTAGAATAGATCTTTTCTGCTTGCTCACATGTATTTGACACCAGTAAGGCTTACATAGTGAACATCAGTCGAGAATTTTGATCACGCCAAAGTGAGATGCTTGAAAACTCCGAGGGATGAGAGTGACAAGGGGATGTGTTATCAAGTGATTATGTTGGGTGTGTGCTTTCACGACAACTCGTGCTGAGAAGTTGTCAATCTGGGGCAGTTACATTGTGAAATATCTCTGCCGTTCAGTCAATCTGGGGCAATCAAGTCGAGATTTAGAATATCTCTAGCAGATTAGTCATCTAGGAGCAAGAATCATTTCAAGGCTGGGGCATGCCACCCCAAAAGCACAAAAAGTTATTCTCTCCGGAGAACGGTAAATCACAGTCTGGGGCAATATATGTTGGATCTTCACGAGACATCCTGAAGACATGTTCATTTACAGGTTATACTGCATCGGGGCATTTCTTTTGGGTCATATCACATCTGCAGGGTTCATGGTGATAGTTAACACGTGACGTCCCTAGTAGAGTTTCTCTCCTCGGCAGAGATGGCTGAAGTTTTATCATTCAGCAAAGCATTATGAAGACTATGATTGTTCTCCCCAACAAGAGTTCAGGAGTTTGCTCTCCCCTAGCCAGTGCGACGTTTTCAGCAAGAGTTCATATCCCCGTACAGGATAAGAGTGTTGGGTTTGTGCTTCACTAGTTTGCGGTAAAAGTTGTTTTCGTCCCCCAACGGAGTAAAGGTAGAAGGTAAATTTCCAACAGAGGAGTAAGTCTGATCCTGTTCCCTAGTAGAGCTGATATCATCAACCATTGTCCCCAAGCATATTTTTGGGTGGTGGTTAGCTTTCCCCAGCAATTCAAAGGTCGATTGTCATTGGCACTTTTCTTCAGCAAGATTCCTGGGATGTTTCCTCCAGCAGAAGGTTGTTATTCATGTTTTCCTGCCGAATGGAGGCTTGGTCGGGATCTCGAGCAGTTATGACACTGAACGCGATTCAGTTTGTTATCCCCCAGCGGAGTTGGCCTCGTCTCTTCAGCATTTATTTTGCTGGAGTGGTCCTGTTGTATATCATAAATATCATTGCATAATCATCATTGCATAATCATCAGCATAGCATTGCATGAAGCCTTGTAAAACCAAACAGCAAATCCGTAGCCCAACCTTGCTCGGCATCCTTCAACAGCCCACTTTGCTGGCATTGCAAAAACCTGAAATCCTATCCCAATTGGCATTTCCTTCAAACCAAAAGTCCAATCCCTATTGGCACTTCATTTAAAATCCAATCCCCATTGGTACCCAGAAAGATTTCGCCTTTGAAAAATAATCACCATCAGGTTTCACCTGTCCTTACCAGCGAAGTCCAATTACACTTGGCACATCCTTCTTTTCCCGGTGGCCCGAGCATGCGTCGGCATTTTGCATATAGTGATCATAGCATCCTCAAATCGCGTAGCATTTCCATGTGATATGGAGCATTACGCCATAGAAAGAAAATTCCAACATATGCATGTAAAGCATAAGCCAGATTGGGTACCTTGCGCGAGAGCCCAAATCAATTTTCAGTCAAGACGATGACATATCCCCAGCGGACATTACAATCAACCCCTCTGCTTACCTTTCTTTTGGGTCGTAGATCATACGTCGATCTTACCCTCGACCAGTTATTGTCCATCAACCCCTTGATGACGACATTTTGGTCAGGTTTTCTTTCCGTCAAACCCCTTTGACGATGTGCTCCCTAAGTCAGGTTTTCCTGCCGTCAAATTGCTTTGACGATGCGTCTCCTTCAGTCAAGTCCTCTTTCTGTCATCCCTATGACAATGTGTCCTCTCGATCAGGTCTCCTTTCTGTCATCCCTATGACAATGTGTTATCTTTGGTCGAGTCTTCTGTCCGTCATCCCCATGATAATGTGCTTCGTTTAGTGGGGTTAATCTTCTTTCTGTTATCCCTATGACAACGTGTTTCCTTTGGTTGAGTCTTCATGTCGTCAAATTGCTTTGACGATGTGTCCCTTCGGTCGGGTGTTGAGTCTTCTTTCTATCATCCCTATGACAATGTGCTTCATTTGGTCGAGTCCTCTTTCCATCAACCCTTTGACGAGGTGTTTCTTGGGGTTCATCTTCTTTCTGTCATCCCTATGACGATGTGTTCCTTTGGTCGAGTTTTCTTTCTGTCATCCCTATGACAATGTGTTTCCTTTGGGGTTCATTTTCTTTCTGTCATCCCTATGACAATGTGTTTCCTTTGGGGTTCATTTTCTTTCTGTCATCCCTATGACAATGTGTTTCCTTTGGGGTTCATCTTCTTTCTGTCATCTCTATGACAATGTGTTTCCTTTGGTTGAGTCTTCTTTCTGTCATCCCTATGACAATGTGTTTCTTCCGTTGAGTCTTCCTGCCGTCAAATTACTTTGACGATGTGTCCTTTCAGTCAGGTTTCATTTTTTTTCTTCCCGTCAAACCCCTTTGACGATGTGGTTCTCTGGGTATGTTGTCTTTCCGTCAAATTCCTTTGATGAAGTGTGACTTGGCTCCATTTACATTTTCTCCACAGAGTGCAAATTTTGCGGTTCTTTTTGTATTCAATCATCTTCTACCTTGAATGTCTGAAAGTTGTTGCTATCATCCCTTCAGGTCCAAGCTGATTGAAGCTGGGAAAGCCTAAATGCAACATATATCCACAACCCAGCCATCAGATATGTTCACCGCACATTAGGAAGCACTATTTTTGCAAGGGACAGCAACCACAAGGTGAACTCAAAGGAACTCTTCTTCCTCCATTGTATGTTTCACCCCGAGCCTATCAACGCCGCACCCTTTCTGTTAGCACACATCCAAGCTAACTGTGCTAGAGGTTCCAAACCCTTCTATTTTGGAGGGATTGTGACTTCTATTGCTCTAAGTTTGGACTTGGGGGGCGCACTTAATAGATTACCTTCCGTGCCTCCAGTGTTGCTCGACATCGACTACTGCCGCATCTCACACCTCATCAAACTGAGAAGAGATGGTAAATACTATCCAATGGTCCGCACAAGAACAGTTTGAAGTATCATTATGCCTTGCAGGAACCGCATTGACCCTCAGAATATGGCCAATTGGCTCTTTGATTTGAATGCTCCCGAGCAAAATGCGGCTGCCCATGATGATCAAAATCAGGACCCTGTTGATGAGATGGAGCAAGAGATGGATAACGCCCCAGAAAACCAACCACCGCCTGCCAATGATGCTCCTTCGACCTCCAGACGTCGACTCCGCCACGACCAAGACCCCGTTACAAATGAAGAAATCTTGAAGGTTATATGGCATCAAAACCAGCTGGCAGCCTAGAGAGAAGCACAGCAACAGGAGCAACACAATTATATGATGACTCTTATGCGTCAAATCCAGCAAGGGCAAGTTGACCAGGGTCAGAGGCTTGACGGCGTCATCGACGAGATGGGTGCTTTGACATTGCGAGTGCAGGACTTACATGATTACATCCATCACGTGGTCATTCCAGATCATGTAGCACAACATGGACGAGGGCGCCCTAGAGGCAGAGGACGTGGGGCTCCTTGATTATTTTGTTTGCTTTCTTTCTAGTTTTTCTTGTTGATGCCCTATATATATCAACATTGAGGACAATGTCCGATATAGTGTGGGAGAGTTAGTTTATTTTCATTTTATTTCCCTTTTTGTATTTTCCTTTTTCCCTTATCAAAGTCAATATATGAGAATTTTAGTTCAGTATCCGATTTCCCCATTTTATTCTGCCATAACGGAAAAAAAAATTTACGATTAATGCACATTGTGACATACCAAGCTTTAAACTATGTTAGGAAGTTGGGAAAGTGCTAACAAGATCGATACCGTCTTGACATCTTAGACCTCTTGCGTATGCGATATCAGTTTCAATACTTATTATACCGATACCTTGAGTTCAGTCCTAAAGTAACCCCTAATAGTTTATATTAGCATTCAGCACCGTCTAAATCACAAAACCACGCGGGGAGCCGATGAATATAAGTGTTTGATGCCCAATCATGAAAAGAAGATCCTTTCTTATTTGTCTGCCGAGAAATATAGAATATGCAACAATTCTTACAGTTGTGAAAACTTACAAGAAAAGAAAGAAATCCGTTGTCGATTGGTTTAGAGGTACCTAATTCTGGACTCGGTAGGGCGAACTAAGGTTCGATCCCCCGTAATCTACGAATGGGATGCATAAAGGGTTACCACACTTGTGTATCAGGCCCCGTAAGAAAAAGGGATCAAAGTCACTAACCGGCTACTCCACTACGTGCGTGAATAAGGCAAAGGGCTTAATGTGATTGCGTTAGAATGAAACCGGGTGAAACAGACACGAAAACTTCAGGTTGAACTATAATAGAATGATTAGAACTGGATTGCACAAAAGAGAGGTCTATGACAAAGCTTGTCGCTTTGTGTCATTAATGTATTTTTAGTGTTCATGCAAGTACCTGACTTACTAACGTAAATTCCTCCAAAATTTTCAAACCATTGGTGTACCATGTATGTGCATTTGATGAAGTTTGTCCGATTTTAACTTATTGATTGCTTGAGGACAAGCAAAGATTCAAGTGTGGGAGAGTTTGATAACACGAAAACATATCGTATTTTTACTTTGATTTTTGTTAAAAACTTATTCCATTTCCGTCTAATCTCCGATTATTCCGAGAATATTTAAGTGTTTTCGCAGGTATTTTAATTTCCAAGTTAAAAGTATGCAAAGTGTAGAAAAGAAGCAGAACAAGCAAGAAAAGAGCAGAAAAGAGCAGAAATTGCAGAAATCATATTTTGCTGGTGTGACGACCGTCACAGCCCCCTCACGATCGTCATGGACTTCAAATGCATCACGCCCGACACAGCCCCCTCACGATCGTCATGGAATCAAAAACAAAATTAATACGTTAAGCACAGACGTGGTCACGAGGCTTCAAAATTCAGTTATTACACGTTTACATTTTCTCCGAGGATTTCTAGGTTCCAAACCAAGTAACTATTAAAGTGGTGTCCCTACATTTTCTCCAACTACTGCCATAGCTAAGGCTATATATGAGAAGGATTCCAAGAACAAAGGGTGGTCAATTTTCCTTTCCGAAGTGTCGTATTGCTGCAGAATTATCTCCAGAATTTCATTCTTGTTTTGCTTTGTTTCCTTTACCGTTTTCCTTGTCCCCTATTACCACCGAACAAAGTATTAGTTTCTCACATTGAGGGACTATTGCACCTTAGTTTAATTTTGTTTCCTGCCTTCATCATTTTGTTGTTTCAATTTATTCAAGCAAAAGCCTGCCGATCTGTGGAGGAATTGCTTAGACCGCATTTACCAGGTTTTTATCATTTCAATTTATAGCAACTGGTTTTCTTTTATTATGTCTGAGTTTAGGTTTAATTGTTTATTCGCATTCGTGTCTATTTTAATTATTATGTCGAGCTAAACCGATTTTATCGGTATGTAATTGAGTAACCGAAATGGATTAAATATTTCTAAGCTAAAATTATAAATCAACTTATTTTCTGGCTTCGATTTCTTAATTTAAAACAAACTTTTATTACGAGAGTAAACAGGTAACAAAGGTTAAGGTCAAGACCACGAGAGTGTGAGATTTTACCCCGGATAGCTGAAATCGAGCATTAGTTTTAAAAACAGCGAGAGCGCTTTAAAGTTAATTAGGACTTATTATTTTTCAAAAATTATTTTTAAACTCATATGGGCTAGCGAGAGCAGACGTATTGACTTAAAGGTATAGTCCGAAGCAATAACCACGAGAGTGTGAGGTGAGGGCTTTTAAACTGGTATTTTCTACAGAATTATATTGTGATAAATTTTTATACGCTTAGGTTTAATGAAATCCATGATGGTATACTGAATTATATACCGATATCCTAATCATAACTAGTTTATTCCTAAATTTTAATTTCCCTTTAATTTCCATTTTTGAACCAAAAAACCATATCAGATTAGCCTTAGATTTACATAGTAATAATTTTTTTTTTTTTAGCAGATTTTGGCAGGATGCTTTAGAGCAGATTTTGGATTGTAATAATATATTTTTTTTTGAATTTTTGTTATAACAAGATGGATTGTAGTGGGCTTTTTATTTGTATCATGGGCTTTTGTAATAATAATAATAATAATAATAATAATAATAATAGTAGAATAAATAAAAAAGGAAAAAGACTTGGGCTTTTAGTGAGTGATTTTTGGAAAAGAATTTGGAATGAAAAGAAATGGTTAATTGACAATGAATGGATATAAAAGAGAAGTGGATTTAAATGGTTATTGGATAATGTAATTGGATTTTGAATAAATATGGATTAACATGGAAAATTGTTTGAAAATGATAAAATGGTTTGGTGGATTTAAATTGAATAAAATGGATTAAGGAAATGGTTTTCTAAAAAGGTTTTAAACGGATAATAATGGATATTGTGAATTGAAAATGGATATTTGAAATGGAAAATAAAAAATGGATTTAGAATGGATAAATGGATAAATGAAATGGGTAATTGATTTAAAAGAACAAAAATGGTTTAGAAAGGGGTTAGGAAAGTGAACACGTGCTTTGTAATATGCCTCCACCTTTGAACCACACTTAAAACTTTGATCATTAAACTTGAATGCCACTAATCCTGAATGACATCATAATCTTGAATTCACCTTAACATGATATTGATTTGAATGACAAACTGATGAATCCTTAGATCAATGATGAGAACCAGAACCGCATAATCAGGACTTTGCAAACAACTTGAAATGTACCAACTGCCCTGACTTTCAATGGATCTGCAACCCAACTTCAACAGACAACTTGAATTAACACGAAACCCTAACTTGATAAAGTATTGATCCATGATAAATCCATCTTTAGAAAACCCCTCTTTCTTGACTAAGATCAAATTGCACCTACTTGAACTGAAACAGTACTGCACATACATTGAACCCGCTAGCCTCAAGCGAAACTCAACTGAACGACACTTACTCATCTTAAACACAAAGGGCGAGAAACCCTAATCTTCGCCTTGAGTGTACACTGATGAAACAAAGACTTGATCAAAACCAAAACCCTAATTCAGAATCTTTGCCATGGCCTGATAACCTGATACTGAAACAAACACATATTCGACCAAGATTAGGTCAAACTTCCACAGAATTTCAAACCACACCGCACACACCCAATCTGATAACCTTGTCTAATCTTTGATTTAGTCTTGTAAGACCCTAGCCTCGAAGAATTTGTACAAAACCTTGATTGATCAACCCTTGAACTTCTTGAAGCAAACCCTGATTCCACAGGTGAAACAAAACAACACAAAGTCTGATAGCCTGGTTAGTTATGCATGGATGATTGACCTAGAATGTTATGCAAAAGATCAAAGAATCTAAGGGTAAAATTTGGGGTATGACAGTTGCCCCTATTTAAATATCTTTACCGAATGACATGAGTGAGGATAATCCTCATGAAATCATGGTGAAAGGTATTTAAATATAGATAACTGAAAATTTTGCCCTTAGATGCAATGACATGTTATGCTATGGACAAAAGGAAACTATGCAATGCTGACATGCAATTAACTCTGGTATGATGATAATGATGGAATGATAAATGCAAAATGCAAACGAAAATGAAAGAAAACAGGGATAAAGTCAACACAATGAGTAACCACTCACTGGGGATGACAACAACACTGGGGAAGCTGAAGTGGTTGATCCACAGGTTCAGGCGTGACCAGCTAACACTTTAGAATGAAAAGATCCTCACTGGAGGTAGAACCAAGAGATGGTCTCCACTGGGGAATATTCAGAGTAGTTGATTAACAAGTTCAAACAATGACTGGCTGACACTTTGAAAAGAATAGACAGGACACAACCCTCAAAGCCTTAACATTGGACCAAATAAAAGGTAAAAGTAACATCCTCATTGGAAGTAGAACCAAAAGATGGGCTCCAATGGAGGTATCTAGAATGATTGATCATCAAGTTCAAGTATGACCGGATGACATTCTAGAAAGAAAAGATCCTCGATGAAGGTAGAACCAGAAAGACGTTCTCCACTGGGGAAATAAAATAAACAAGACATCTAAAGTGATGGATCAACAGGTTCAAGCCATGACCGATAGACACTTTAGAAGAAAAGATCCTCATTGGAGGTAGAACCGGAAAGACGGTCTCCACTGGGGAAAGAAAAATAAAACAAGTCATCTAAAGTGATGGATCAATAGGTTCAAGTATGATCGGTTGACACTTTAGAAGAAAAAAAGATCCTCAATAGAGGTTGAACCAAGAGATGGTCTCCACTGGGGAATATACAAAGTAGTTGATCAAGAAGTTCAAGCAATGACTGACTGACACTCTGAAAAGAATAGACAGGACACAACCCTCAAAGCCTTAGAATTGGACCAAAACAAAACATCCTCATTGGAAGTAGAACCAAAAGATTGGCTCCAATGGAGGTATCTAGAATGATTGATCACCAAGTTCAAGTATGACCGGATGACATTCTAGAAAGGAAAGATCCTCACTGGAGGTAGAAGCAGAAAAACGGTCTCCATTAGGGAAAGCAAAGTTTCACAAAAGAGTGACATCGTCAAAGGGTTGACGGGAGAACTAACATAAATAATCACATCATCAAAGAGTTGATGGAGAGAAGAGTTTCACGAAAGAGTGGCATCGTTAAAGGGTTGACGGAAAGAACTGACATCGTCAAAGGGTTAATGGAAAGAACCAATTCACTAAAGAGTGACATCGTCAAAAGGTTGGCGGAAAGAAAACTGGCATCATCAAAGGGTTGACGGAAAGAAAAAACATTATCATCATCAAAGGGTCAATGGAAAAGAAAATATTCACTAACGAGTGACATCATCAAAGGGTTAATGGAAATGAACAACTCAAGAAAGAATCTCATCAAGGGGTTGATGTAACAGGATTTGTCTTTGTCAAAGGGTTAACGACAAAGGAATATATTTGAAAGTTGTCATCAAAGGGTTGATGGCAAATGACTGATCGAGGGTAACACCAATTGTAACTACAAATGGTTGAATAACAGCAAGGACGGATAAGCTTCTCAGGAGAGACTGCCACTTATCGCAATAGAAAACAAGCTTCTCAAAGAGATTGCCACTTGTTGTTGAAAATAGTTAAAGGAAACACCAAGGACATATAAGCTTCTCAGGAGAAACTTCCACTTATCGCCATAAAGGTAGCACTGACAAAACAAGCTTCTCAAGGAGACTGCCACTTGATGTCTGGGTGTAAATTCCAAGGAGATGTTGTTACGAAAACACAATGCAAAATAAATGCACGTTCAAACTAGATTCGGTGACCTAATCAAGTTTAAAAGCAACACCTTCCAGGGACCAAAGTTCAATCTAGGAACAAGCTAGAAAGAAACAGTCAAACAAGACTCTACCCATTGAGGAATAAACTCGAATGGGGATTTATCTTATCCAAACATGGAAAGATAATTGAAGCAACCATCATCCACGAGAATCAAACTCTGTGGGGAACTTAGAAAGAGTGGACACTTTATTCTTAGGCCTGACGACTCTATTGGAGAGAGAAGACAAACCCATTCACTTGGGGAATAAACATCAAAGTGGACAAAACAGGTAAACGCCATACATGGTAGTAAAAATGCTCGGATGCCATGCATATGTATGAATGTATGTATGTCATGTTTATGCTTATGCTGACAACAGACAATGGGAAATAAAACTGGAGATGAAATAAACATCTCGACAAGGATACCCAACCAACTTCACCAGATTGGAACATCACTAGGGATGAACATGCAGAACAAGCAGTTCTACTTCAAGGTTACAACCTTCTCTGGGGGAAAAAAGTATTTCACTCGGGGTATAACATCATGACTTCACCTGAGGGATTGCCATCATGAGCCTGATTTCTTTGTTGGAAGAGAAAAATCCATGGGGAATTTCCAAGATCAACTGAAGTAACAAATTACTGGGGAGCTGGCAAAAGATATTACGAGAACAATGTAGTTTTGCACTTTAGTTGCATAATGAAATACGAACGGACAACGACTCTTACAATAAATGATCTTCCAATCTTCTCTGCCCCAAATTTCATGGTCTATGGGAAGAAAAATTACCAAGAGGATTTTACAGAAGAAATGGCATACAAGATGCTTCAATGTCTTCAAACTCTTGGAGAGATTCAACAAATCTCGACGTAATTGCCCCAGATTAACTGTATTTGCAAAACAAAGTCCTCGAACTTGTCTTTCAGACTGTGGAAGTAACAACTGGGAAACAAACTTGCCCCTACTAGCTAGTTGATCTGTGAAAGAGTTGCCCCAGACTAACTGACCTTCGAGAGATTTGTCTAATCTTGACCTGATTGCTTCTGATCAACTGGTCTTCGAGAGACTTATCAAATCTCAATCTGATTGCCTCGGATTAGCTAAATCTTGTAGCGGCTTGCCTTCCTACTCAACAAAGTCTTCAGGAGTTTTGCATCTTAGCTTGATCAATTCTTTCATTGTAGAAACCTTCTTGAGGCCAAGTGCTTACTCGCAAGTAAAACTGATTGTTTTGAAAATGATAATTTTAATGAAATGCATATGACAGTTTTGAATCCAAGTCTGTTCACTGGAGACATATGATGAATAAATCATTGATCAAAATGTCACATGAATGATAAGCAAATCCTTTTAGGAGTCAGCTTTGATGTGATCTTACCGAAGTATCCTTCAATTAGGTCTTTCGAGGGTTGTAATGTGGCCTGGTTCATGGTTTGAGAAAGAAAGGATATAAGGCTCAAAGTTTCGTTTTAACCCACCCATTCTCCTTGATATTCTCCAGTCATACGTTCAGCTAACTTGACACACGCATCTAAATTTTGGCGGTGTAAGAGTGAAGACGACGCTTCAGAATTTTTTTGAAATGACAGTCACCTTATTTTGTCTTTGGCTATGGACGTCAGTAACCTTTTGATTTTTGACTTGGTGGTCACTGAATCTTATTTTTGCCTGAGGATTTGAGGACCTCTTTCAATTCTCTTATTTTTTTATCCCTAATTTTGCATGGATTTCTTTTGAAGCTCTTAATCCATCGGGATTGCCTTGATTTTGCCTAAGTCTCCTCTTTGGGTGTTCGACTTAGTAGGCTTTTTTTTTCCTTTTTGGAAAGGTTTGTGACTGCCAAGTCATTGGTCATTGAGGAACAACCGACACATCTGCATGATCGGATTAACTGAACACTACCCCGCCTCAGGTTAACTTAAGGGTTTAGAAATCTGAAGGAAACTCCTAATTTTAGGCTCGAAGTGGTTAACTAGGGACTAACTCCTTATCTCTCCAGTGTTTGGGGGATTTGAAACAATGCATGTACATCATCAACAAAGGTTTTATTCAAAAGCACACTATCAGAGGTTTTGCGTCTTTCAATTTCATCCTCCTCCCTAAATTTTGCTTAAACAAGCATTTGATATTAAAAAGTATGAGTGAACATGAGTGGATTTAATCAAAACACGCATATTTAATTCATTAATAAAACCATTTAAACAACAATTTCTCAAAGCAAGTAGCACTTAACAGAAAAGAAACTACAAAATGCAAAAGTAAAGATATGATCTAAAAGATTACCAGCATCGGGGACTGGGCTTTCCTTTCTTGATTTTCCACTGAGCTAGCCATCTTCAAAGTTAATTGTCGAGATCAGTCTGATAATCATCTTCACATCTATTCTCGACAATTTCTTCCATAACCAGGATTGATGGACCCACCTGATTGGGTAAAGGATTATTGATTTGAATGCCTTGAGGCGTGAATGAGAACATCTCGAAGTCAAGCAGAGTCTGAACCGTACTCTTGAGCACCTTATAATCTTCAGTTGAATGCCCCTGTGCCCCAACATGGTAGTCACATCAGGCATTGGCGTCAAAGCCTGGTGGGTATTGAGGGATCATTGGATCTATTTTCCTCGGCACTATCAATCCACCTTTGATTAAATCTGGCAATATTTGACTGTACAACATTGGCAACAGAGTAAAATGCCTCTCTGGCTTCCTTGGCCTTTGTCGGGTGTGCTGACGCGACTGACAGCGGTATAACCATTGATACTAAGGAGGTCTTTGATTTGGAGAAGAATATTGTCCCTGTGGAGATAATGGTATCTGACGTGGAGACCCAAAAGATTGTTGACTCTGATCAGTTGAGATGCATGAGTGCTGAGGCTGAGGTATCGGAGATTCCCAGATGGAATTACTTTCTTCCTCCCATTCCTCTTGAGAACTGACAACTGATTCACTCTCACTAGATGGGATGTCTCAGGTGCCTTGGATTTTTGCATTCTTGAGACCGCTCTCGATGCGCTCTCCAGCTATTACCAAATCAGAGAAGTTTGATATCAAACTGCTAAACAGCTTTTCTAGGTACGGGCCGTCCAAAGTATCCACGAACAGGTTAACCAATTCTTTATCCAAGAGTGGTGGTTGAACGTGAGCAGCTACTTCTCTCCACCTCTGAGCATACCCTCTGAAAGATTCATTGTTCTTTTGAGATAAGCCTAGAAATTGCAGGCGGCTGGGTGCCATGTCAAGATTGTAGTTGTATTGCTTCACAAAGACATTAGCTAGGTCTGACCATAATTGGATGTGGCCACTCTCTAGTTGCATGTACCAATTCAGTGATGCCCTACTTAGACTGTCTTGGAAACAGTGAATCATAAGTTTGTCGTTGCAGACATGAGAAGTCATTCTTCTGCAATACATAACCAAATGCTGCTTTGGACAACTATCTCCTTTGTACTTCTCAAACTTCGTTGTCTTGAACTTAGGTGGCATCACAAGGCCGGGTACCAAACACATGTTCCAAGCATTCAGATTAAGAGCGTCACGACCCTCTAAGGCATCAAGCTTCTCTTCCAACGCACGATATCTTTCCATAATCTCAACGTCTCGTGGGTCCTTGATTTTCATCACAGGGACTGCTGTAATACTCTAAATTTTGACCACAAGATTTCACATCATTTGTGCAAATCATTACCACAATATGGATGCACCTTCATGCCTCATCAATCCTCTCAAAGATTGTTGAGCATTCACCTCAACTAAGGATTAGGGTTTTGAGCCCTCTCAGAGCATCCAGGCAAATAATCAATCAAGAATTGACATGATCTTCAACTTGTCAAACCTCTCTAACATCCATGAAGGATCAAGTGGTCTCCCACATCAAGAATCTAACACAAAAGTGCAACATGTCAAGTTGATCAAGCCTCAAGATCATCAGTGTCACCAAATTAGGGTTTTGATCGACCAAGGCCTCCAGAGAGAAATATTCATCTGGGCATGAGCCAATACTTAAAAACATGATTCAAGAAGCTCAAAATAACCTTATGAGTCCATTCATAAGTTCAAAATAGCCTCAGAGGATGCATTCACCAAAAATCAGGAATTAGGGTTTTCTTGACCTAATCACCCCTAAGTTGACTTTTGGAGCAAGGCATGAGCCAAGACCTCAAGAGATGCTTTAAAGACCTCAAATACCTCATATTGATCCACTTACAATATTAAATTAATTCAAAGAACTTGGTTCATGAGCAATATAAGGATTCAAATTCATCTGGACCACAAACTAAGGTTTCTGAGAAAAAGTCAACCATGCCTTTGACTTTTGACGAAAACATGATCTCAAACCTTGGAACATGATTCAAGACACTCTAAAACACCTATGGAAACCATCCATTAGGTTCGATTTAGCCCAAGGACTTGATTTCATAAAGAATCACGAAGTTCAAAATTCATCTGATATAAAAAGTCAACTGTGACCAAAATCAAGTTTGACTTTTAGGATTTTTTGACAAACATGGCCTCTTCAAGTCAAAAACAATGTAACTTATGATTTGGACCATGGTCAATCAAGAAAAATCAAGAAAAAATGAGGTTACTTGCAAAAAGGGCAATCTTGAGAAACTTGAAATTTCACTAAGTTATGAAAAAAATGATTTTTACCCAACTTTGCAAGGTCATAACTTGTGATCCAAGCAACCATTTTCTTCCATACAAAGCTCAATTGAAAGCTCTCATTACATACTACAAAAGTGTCCTACTGATCCATGGTAAAAAAATGCTTCGATTTTGAGTTATGAAGTGATCAAAATCAAGAAAAATGTGAAATGAATTCCAACACTTCGTGAAAATCTGCCTAAGTTGAAATCAGCAAAACACCAAAATATGGATGGGTTTTTCACCATGATCCAAGATGAATCAAGTCCAATGGTGAACATCAAAGTTGAAGTACATAATCCCAGCTTTCTAAAGAGCCCAAGAGCATGAGATAACTCCACTTGAGCAAAGGGTTATGGAGCTTGCAATACACCTTGCTACAAACTGTTTTGCAAAACAATTTTGGTAATTTCTTACTAGCCACGTGTTGCGGTGAGAATCGAATATCAAGCTATTTAATTAACTTGAATCACAAATCATGAAATTCACCACCGAGCTTTTATTTATCCAAAGGAAAGGGTAAAGAACGAAAACCCTAATAAGAGAATCTAGGTTCGGGGGTTGGTTATACTAAGGGAAGGTATTAGCACCCTAAGTATCTGTAGTACTCTACAGGAACCTCTTGTTTAGTTTGTGTTATGTTATGCTCTCTTGCTAAGGGAACTGTGCTAAGGTAAAGACCTAGGGGTATATACACTAAGTATGCTCGCCAAGACGTCGCATCTTGTGCCTACGTATCTGACTAAAGAATCAGAGCAACCGTAGTTCACCTCACTACGGGGTAAAAGGGTGTAGAAAGAAATAGTAAAATCCAAGAAGGCGTTGGATGTAAAGGAAAAAAGGTGGAAAAAGAAAAAGGTAGCTCGCTAGGATCACGCAATCCTATGCCTACGTATTCTCAAGATGAACTTGAGAAATCAGAGCGTCCGTAGTTCCCCTCACTATGGGGTAAAAGGGTGTAAAAAGAAAATGTGGAATCCGAGAAGGCATCGGATGTAAAGGTAAAAAGGGTGGAATTCGAGAAGGCATCAGATGTAAAGGAAAAATGTGGAATCCAAGAAGGAATTGGATGTAAAGGAAAAAGGTAAAGGTAGAAAAACAAAAAGGTAGCTCGCTAGGATCTCGCAATCCTATGCCTACGTATTCTCAAGATAAACTTGAGAAATCAGAGCATCCGTAGTTCCCCTCAACGGGGGTGAAGAACTCTTGACAGTGGTCAAGGTTCCAAGGGAAGTAGGGTCTGACAGCAAGACACCTACGCAGAGTGCAGCGACTCCAAACCTAAGGCTAGGTAAAACGGGGAAGAAGTGTCCACGGGAAAGTAGGGTCTGACAGCAAGACACCTACGTGGAGTGCGGCGACTCCAAACCTAAGGCTAGGTTAAAAGGGAAGGTAAGTCTCAATCGCGCGGTGGCGTGAGATAAGGGAATGATGGACAAGGCTATCCTAAATAACATGGCAGTCAACTGGGAAGGATCCATTTCTTTGGAACGAGGCAAACAGATAAGCACAGAAATAGTACATGGAAAAGCATCATGTAGTGAATAAACAGAGACACGCGGATAACGAATAGAAAGTACAATCACGACAAAGCATCGTGATAAAATAACGGACATTCACGGCAAAGCATCATGAATCCAACAATCCGACTAATCATGGAAAAGCATCAAGATTAAATCACGAAAAATAAGCTCAAGACAATGAAAGCAAAACAGTTTCAAATAAAATCGGGTGACAAAGAATTATTAATTAATTTAAATGTAAATATTTAATAAGATTAATTAATAATTTAATTAATCAATATTAAATAAAATTTTTTAAATCAATTAATAATCATAACATATTTTTTTTTTTTGGTATTTTTCTAATATTTGAAGAAAGAGTAACTAAAACCAAATTTTTACATTTTTTAATCACTATGCCAAACAAGGGCTACGACAACGCTTTTTTTGGCCTTTAACAGCACTTAAAAGCGCTGCCTAAGATGGCGCTGTCGTAGGTAAAGACAGCGCTTTTTTTTAATATGAAAAAGCGCTGCTAAAGGCCTACTTTAGGCAGCGCTTTACCTTTAAAAGCGCTTTCTAAAGTAGGCCTTTAGCAACACTTTTTCCTTTAAAAGCACTCTCTAAAGTTGGCCTTTAGACAGCGCTTTTTAAAGCGCTCTCTAATGTATACCTATAATTTTAATGAATTTTTTTATATACCTTTAGAAAGCGCTTTCACAGGAAAAAGCGCTTTCTTTTATCCGCTTTAGGCAGCGCTTTTTAAAGCGCTCTCTAATGTATACCTATAATTTTAATGAATTTTTTTCTATACCTTTAGAGAGCGCATTTTAGAAAAAGCGCTTTCTTTTGTGAACTATAGGCAGCGCTTTTTCTAGAAAGCGCTGTCTTTTCTAGACGTATAATTTTAATGATTTTTTTAAAAATCCCATTTTAACCGTTTTTTATGCAGAAACCTGTATAATTCAAGCCATTTCAATAAACCTGTATAATTCACATTTCCATTAACAATTTCTAGTATGATTCATTAACCATTTCCACTAATCCCATAAATCACATAAACTACATAAACCATTTCCATTATAATTCAAGTCATTTACATTAACCATTCACAAAACTATACAATTACAATCCAAAATCACATAAATAACATAAACCATTCACAAAACTATATACAATCCCATAAAATAAACCATTCACAAAACTATACATTCACATAATCCCATAATCCTATACCTTATATGATTCTTTTTCCAATAAGGTATTCGCACAATTCCTCCTTAATTTCTTGCAGTTTATCCTTCGTGTAATGAGAACACGCGTATTCATCAAAGTACTACATAACAAAACAAAATATGCATTATTTAGTTTAAAATAATAAATTATATGACATATCCGATAAATATTAAAATAAATCCTAAGTTATAAATCCATGCATACCATGATAGGAATCTCTAATCGATCCATTTGAAGGATTTCTCTCATAAACCTCAAAACGAAATACCCGCAGTCTATGTCATTACGCTGACGAGGACACTACACATAGACAAACAAATAAGAATTAATATATAGTTGTTTTGTGTTATCAAGTAGCATCACTAATAAGCAACATTGTGAAAATTAATATACCTCCACTTTGACCCATGTAACGCTGGTTGCTTTAGCCCGTGCTACTCGAGCTTTTCTTTGTGCTCGGTATATTAGTATTGCTTTATAAAAGAAAAACGTAAATTTAGAACAATCTCACAGAAATAATTAAATATACAAATACACACGAATATTTCGAATAATCTCACTTACGTATCAACCACATCCTTCATACTCTCATATGTTGACCAACCATGATCCAATGAACTCAGATAATAGACCACTTCTCTTGTAGGATTAATGGCAACCAACAACCAGTGTCCACTGTAAAATATAACAAAAGTTTAGATGGATAATTTCTACGCAAAAGATACAAAGATTAGAATGAAATTAGAATGAAAATCTTACCCGTTTCCAGTATTATACGGTAAAAGAAACAAACTTTTTGTCTGCCTGGCCATAAATCTCTCAATTAAGTGGTCTCTTACTGAAAGTGGATTCATACCAATTGTCAGTGCATTGACACAGGTGCAAGACAAGAAACGGAATCTGTTTGACAATTGCGTCCCGCACATCAATTTTTCATACAAGCACCTTAAATAAAAACATAATAAATATTAGACTATTTTCATTGAAATGTGTAAATAAAATGTTCAACTAAATAAATAATAGATTGATTGGAGTACCAGATGTATGAATGCATAACACCGATGCCTAATTCAAGATGCTTGAAAATATGCTCCATGTCCTCTCTTCCGATTATCTTGGAATGAGGAAAACCAAAAACACCTTCGTCCATGTCTATTTGACGAATAACACCATCCATCATATCTGATGTTGCCACAAGTGTTTCAAGACACGACTGAAAGCGAGAAAGAGCTCTTTTTGCCTGCACGGTCCTATTAGGAGCTTTTTTCTTGCTGGCCTGTTGTGAAGCTTGAGCAGGAACCTAACAATCATATTAGTTAGGTAAAGTAGAAAATCATGAAACTTTTGAATTCGGATAATAGAATAACACTTAAAATGTACCTCTCTTTGTGATGAAACAGACTCGTTTTGCGACAAAACCCCTTTATCCTTAGCTGCGGGTTTTGTAGGAGTCTAACATTACCATGTAAAAAAAATGTACGTAATAGTTCAGAATGATTTTCATAATGGTTCAGAATTGACATTTGAATACTAAGAGATTCGTAATGGTTTTCAACATACCTCATCATCTATGGAAATGAGGTCTAACGACCATGCAACAAACGAACCTATTGCATCCCACAACAATGTAACCTCTGAAACCGAGTCAGGCATAGGTAGTACCACATCCGTATCTAAAGCGATATCAACCGACACTTTCAGATATCCATGAGGGAGCGGTTTATGGTGAAGTAACTCTCCCACTTTGTTATGCACTTTTCCCTTGCCAACCATGCGATAAGTCGGTAATGACAAATACAGCTGACAAGATGAAATGCCCTGAAGCAATAATAAATATGTAACTGTTAATGCGTATAAAGGTCAATTAAAATAAATGTGTTAATTTAATTAAAATAAATATGTGCTAATTACCTCGGGAATTTTATTTTGACAATTGATACTAGCTTTGTCACTAGTATCTTTAAACCCGGAACCGCGCTTTTCCGCCTCATATCTCTCTTTATCCTTTTGCAATTCACGGACTTGCGCTTTTAGTTCCTCCAATGATTGCATGACTTCTTGGTTGCTGGGATTTTTTCTCTTTGGTTGCTTATACAAGGAAGATGGAGTCACACCAAATCCTTTACCTCTCACCCGACCGGAATACTCAGGAACATTTAGTACTCGACTAAGAATGCTCCTGCAATCCTCCTCATCCGTGGTTAAGGATTTAGATAGAATCTCCTGAAATTCATTGACATATAAAAAATTATTAGTGGGGATTAAAAATTAATTATATTTTAATAAAATTTCGATTAACTTAAAGACATAATGTTATACTTACACATTCGTCATAAACATGCTGAACATCTTCCCTAACAACTCCATCCTTACCCACACGAGCTTCCTTCCACAATACATGGTCCGGAAGTGATGATTCTTAACTTTTCGTCTCTTCTAACTACACATTTAGTTAAATAATAAGTTCATCAATTATAACACAATAATACAATTAATAAAATCATAGCATTAATATATACTTACCAATTTTTGTTGTAACCGTGCATATCCCAAACGCCCTTTTCTGTATGGATACGCGGGTTTTGATGCTCTTTGGTGATTAATGGCACTCAAATCCTGGATAAACAAGTTTAAGTCATATCAGAACAAACTAATGCAATAAGTATATAATACAATTAATAGACATGACAAGAAAACATTACATTGAATTTTTCAGTTTTCCGTTTGGCTACAAAAGTTCCCCATTCTTCCGGTGTAATCAAGTCCGCATACAACTGTGGAAGTTCTGCTTCTACAAATTTTTTTCCTCACCCTTAAGATATTTGTTTGATAATAAGGCTCGAAACCCTCTGTGTCTCTTTCTGGCCAATTGAATACAATACTTTTTCCGGCTTTCATCAATATTATAGGACCTCTACAAAAAAACATACACATATAAACATAAAGTGTGTTAGTATAAGTAAATTAAAGACTTAATCGTCAACAAAAATCTAATAATATCAATCATATTTGGTAAGTACCTGTATCTCAGTCCATATCTTATCTTTACCAGCTTGCAACAATGGATTCCTCCAATTATCACTGGTAATTGGAATGTGCTGACGGACAAGTGAACCAATGTATGAAGACAACATTGAACCGTTAGGCTTAATTAGTTGGTTCTCATCACTCCAATGTACATCAAATTTGATCCCTTTATCTCTAGCACAGATGATTGACTTTATAATAGTTATTCCTCGTTTTATTTCACTTTCTACATTCGAAGCTTCATTCTGAGCTTCATTTGTATCATGTGTCTCGTGTGTGTCTTCCTGGTTACTAGCCATTTGACCTGTAAGAAAGAAAAAAACAAAAATTAAATGACAAATATAAAAATCCATAATCCATAATCCATTGAATGATATAAGCTATATATAACATGACAACTAATTAATATTATTGAATGATATAAGCTATAATTTTATAACTAGTACCTTTTTCACTAACGTCTCTTTCTTTTCTTGGTTGGAATATGTTCTACCCGTCTCTTAACAACACGGACGGTTGGATTGATCCAAATACCCTCATTATGATCATTTCTAGTATATGATTCATTCGCTATAATATTTTCATCTTGATCATTTCTAGTAAATGATTCAATATCAACACCAATATCACCTTGATCTCCAATGTTTTCATCAATTACTTTGTTAGATAAAAGCACTATAGACCATTTTGTACTTGTCGGATCAGTGACATAGAACACTTGTTTAGCTTGAGAGGCTAGAATAAAAGGCTCATCTTTGTACCCCACCCTATTAAGATCCACTTGCAAAAATCCTGACTTATCCATTCATACGCCATTATTATTTTCAACCCACTTGCAACGAAATATAGGAATCTGAAACTTCTCATAATCAAACACCCAAATGCGCTCGATAACCCTAAAATATGACAGATTTGCAAATTTGGGGTTTAAGTCTTTCACACTTGAAATGTGCATTGCTTCAGCTACCACGGTGACACCACTATTTTGCATAGTACTTTTATCATCTTGTTCTTTGGTATAAAATGTGTATCCATTAATTGCGTATGCGCTATAAGAAAACACAACCAAACTTAGACCATATGCTAAACATCTCAACCTTTCTGTTATTGAAGCGGGATCTGAATAATACTTTGAATAAATATGATCCTTAAACCAAGGTATGAAACTTCGATTGTGCTCTCGTACTATCCAATTCTCATTTCTATTCGGATTTAAACCTCGGAGAACATCCTTGTGCATTTTAACATACGGCTCAACCTCATCCTCATTGTACAGAACATACAAATGCACTTGATCCCGTTCAACCCTTGATACTGTCACAACTTCATTTCCAATTAACTTTTTTCCTTCTTTTTTTTCGACAATATAAGATTTGGGGAGTCCAATTGATTGTACATTGGACAGATATTCAGTACAAAACTCAATCGCTTCTTCAACAATGTATCGTTCGGCAATACAATCCTTTGGTCGACTTCGGTTTTTCACATACCCTTTTAATATTTTCATATAACATTCAGCAGGGTACATCCATCTCATATAAGTCGGTCCACACAATTGTGTCTCTTTCACCAGATGAACAACTAGATGAACCATTATGTCAAAAAACGAGGGAGGAAAATACATTTCAAGATCACACAAAGTAATAACTATTTCTTTTTGCAATGTTGGTAAGATCGCAGGATCGATCACCTTACTGCAAATTGACTTGAAGAAAAAACACAATTTAGTTATTGCGCTTCTTACTTTTTCTGGCAGAATAGAACGTATACCTATTGGTAGAAAATGTTCCATTATAACATGGCAGTCATGCGTCTTTAAACTCTTTAACTTGAGGTCTTTCATAGACACAAGTCTTCTAATATCTGAAGAGTATCCTTCTGGAACTTTAACTTCACTTAGAAAATTACACAATACTTATTTCTCCTTTCTAGATAGAGTATACACAACAGGTGGTAGATATGTTCGTTTTCCTTTCTTCAATGGTCCTAATTCAGTTCTTATCCTCATCACTATCAAGTCCTTTCTTGCTTTAAGGCCATCCTTAGACTTTCCTTGTATATTGAGTAACGTACCAGTAACACTGTCAAATACATTTTTTTCAATATGTATAACATCGAGAAAATGTCTTACATACAACGATTTCCAATATGGCAGTTCAAAAAAAATTGACCTCTTCTTCCACCCACTCTTGACAAGTGTATATGCAAAAGGCTTTCCAAACTGAGTACTCACATCTTTCACCTTTTCAAAAATTTGATCACCTGTCAATATAGTTGGAGCTCTACCTTGTTCTGGCTCTCCATTGAATGCTTTTCTCCACCCACGATAGTGATGATTAGAATTTAAGAATCTATGATGACCGAGAAAGACATTCTTCTGACCAAACTCCAATCACGTCCAATCTGTTTTATC
Source organism: Lathyrus tuberosus (assembly GCA_022829125.1). NCBI lineage: Eukaryota > Viridiplantae > Streptophyta > Magnoliopsida > Fabales > Fabaceae > Lathyrus > Lathyrus tuberosus. Next base: position 275,575 of record JALAZF010000327.1, on the reverse strand, counting down.
TTCACAAATAGGACACACACATTGACCTTTTATGCTGTACCCTGATAGATTTCCGTATGCTGGAAAATCATTAATTGTGCCAAACAACATCTCCCTCAAGTTGAAACTTTCTCTCATATACCCATCATAAACCTCCACACCGTTCTCCCACAAAAACTTTAAATCTTCGATTAAGGGTGCCAAGTATAGGTCTATGTCATTCCCTGGTTGTCTAGGCCCAGAAATTAACATAGATAACATCATGTACTTACGCTTCATACATAGCCATGGAGGTAGGTTATAAATCATTATGATCATAGGCCAAGTGCTATGTGAGATACTTTGAAGATCGTGTGGGTTCATTCCATCAGTAGATAATGCCAAGCGAAGGTTTCTTGCTTCTTTTCCAAATTCAGGATAATCATCATCAATTTTCATCCACTGTGGTGAATCTGTCGGATGTCGAAACTTTCCATCAATAATTCTTTCATCTGCATGCCAAGTCAAGTGTCTTGAATCGGTCTCACTACGAAACACGCGTCTAATCTCGGAATTATAGGAAAATACCATAAGACTTTTGCTGGAGACAACTTTTTCTTATATCGAGAGACACCGTATTTAGGACACTCATTTAACGATGCATACTCATTTCGAAACAAAACGCAATCGTTTGGACAGGCATGTATCTTATCATAGCTCATGCCAATAGAGCACAACATCTTTTTGGCCTCATATGTTCGATTGGGAAGAACATTATCCTCTGGAAGCATATCTTTCATAAGGGCCAATAACTCTGTGAAACTTTTATCCGACCATCCATTGCCCGCCTTTAAGTTGTACAACTTTAATACCGCAAACAATCTTGTGAATTTAGTGCAACCATTATACAACGGTTTCTCTGCATCGCTTACCAACCTCTCAAACATCTTGGGACAATCCTTAAGATCTTCTGCAATCTCTTCGAATCGATCAGAATTGTATGTATCTGTGCCATTGTCGTTTGAAGCATAGGTCGTATTATCCCCCGGTTCAACATTCCCGTTAATCTTCTCACCATGCAAATTCCAACATGTATAACTTCTATCAATTCCACGCCTCATTAAATGTGATGCCAACTGAACCGTGTCAACCCGACTCCCAAAACAGCAACCCAAGCAAGGACATATCATTTGACTGGGGTCTTTGGCGTGCGAAACAGCAAACTTAACGAGTTCCGATACCCCATTCTCGTACTCTTTCGACAATCGACTTGAAGACATCCATTTCTTATCCATAGTTATACTAATTAAACTAAACAAAAAAGAAAAATAAAAAATATTTACCTGTAGGGAAACGATCCGACTTTCACACTTTGATCACAAGTAACCCCTATATATAGCAAATTTAATAAGTTAGTAACCCCAGCTTATCAGTTCATTCAAAGCACTACTAATTACAGTGGCGAGAGAGAACAACTAATTACCTATAGAGATGTAAACAACTTCTAGACCCACACAGTGTCCAGATAGGTTAGAATTACCAAGATCCCCCTGTACACGTATCATAAAATGAAATATCATTAATTGACCAATTATGAGTCATAACTTGATAAGTGGCAACATGTAATCACAAACAAGCAACAATTAGAGGTAAACACCTACATATCCCAAGTACTTGACCAAATACTCAAGAGCAAGCATACTTAAACAAGTAACCAAGCATACTTAAACAAGTAACCAAGCATTAGAGCAATTCGTCCTAAACCTAACAAGATTCAAATCTAATCAATACCTAAACAAGTAAACATGCACCTAAGCAATACTTAAACGTGCTTTATGAATAATTCAATCCTATATTAAAAACTAAGTCAATCCCTGCTAGTTTACCTAACATCATTGCTAAGTTGCTAATAAAAACAACTTCTATCCTTTTTAACCTGTTAACAGAACCGAGCCATTCATATTAACCAAACTGCATAAATCATGTGACAAGGTTAAGTTCAAATATCTTTACCATTTAAGTTGCTTTTGAAAAAATCAGTAGAAACGGAACAATAACTAACTGAGCTAACTCTTCAAACACTCTTACTAGTTTCTACTAATTCATAACCAAGTTAACATTTTTATTAAGGCCAATCTCATGCTAAGACTAACAAGTTCACGCAAGTTCAATACAGTTAACAGAGTTACAACTTTAACAGTTTTGTCCAAGCTAATAACTAACTTCAAAGTTAACTAACTAACAGTGGTAAATTTAACCTCATTTTCGCAACTCAGAAGAGAAGAAGAATTGAAAAATTGAGAAGCATAACAGCAAGAACGAAACAGAACGACGACAACAACAACAACAACAACAACAACAGAACGACGACAAGAATGTAAGAAACAAGAACAATGTAAGAAACAAGAACAATGTAAGAAGCAAGAACAACAACAACAACGTACCTCTTCTTCGTTTTCGTCTTCTTCTTCACGACGGCAATGGACAACGGCAATGGAAATGGCAAGGGTTTCAGAACGACGGCAATGGCAATGACAAGGGTTTCAGAACGACGGCAATGGCAATGGCAAGGGTTTCAGAATGAAAGCAAGAATGGACGAAAGCAAGGGTTTCAGAAAGAAACGGTCGAGAGAAGAAAATGAAAAGAAGTTTCTGAAAATGATTAGAAATGTGTTTTATATTTTAATTCATAATTGACCTTAGAGAGCGCTTTTCAGAAAGCGCTTTCTTAAGTGCTACCTCTAAGAGCGCTTTCCTTAGAAAGCGCTTTCTTAAATGGGGAGAATTTAAGACCTATAGCAGCGCTTTATGAAAGCGCTTTCTAAGGTTAACCTATAGCAGCGCTTTCTAAGATAATACCTATAGCAGCGCTTTTCAAAAATTGCTTTCTAAGGTGGCTTCAGTTTAGGGCTTTTAGTAGCGCTTTTAAGAAGCGCTTTATAAAGGCTGTCTTTTGCAGCGCTTTTTTTTAGCGAAATTTTTTAAAGACCTATAGCAGCGCTTTTTGCAAAAAGCGTTGTCTTTGTGGCGATGCGAAAAGCCAATTTTGGCGTAGTGAATATTCAATAAAAACAACTAATGAAAATGAAATGCTAGAATAAATAAGATATTTTCTTTGGGGTATTTTTCTAAATATTAAAATCAAAAGAGAAAATAAAAAATACAAATTAAAATTACTAAAAAAATAAAATAAACAAAAAAAGTTGAAAAAGAAGAAAAACCACAAATTCAAGATGCCACACACAATTACATATACTATCATATAAATAAGCTACTTTTAACAAAGCCATTTAATATTCCTAAACAATAACAGAACACAAAATTGCATATCACGTACATGCATAACTACAAACATTAACATTTAATATGTTTCTTTCTCATATTTTGTTTTGACTACATACTAAACATTAAGTGTAAAGACAAATAAATGTGGTACTTACAGTGAAACCAGTTTTCCTCTCTTTTTCTTACCCACGTGAGACTTCCTCAATCTCAGCTTTCTCTCAGCTCGTGATGCGTAACTCTCTCTGTTTCGTCTCTGTTCTCGTTCTCGACCCCCTCCGGTCTTCACTCGGTTCACTTCGTCGCAACCTTCTTCGTCCGCGGCTCTGTTCTGCTTCTTGTGGATGTTGCGGTTTATGTTGTTGTTGTCCGGTGGGGCAAAAGGATGAATACGATGCAATGGTGAGGAGGGTGATGCAGACGGGTTGTTGTTGTCCGGTGGTCATTGCGTGATGGTTGTGGGAGGAGTAAGTAGCGGAAATGGGCGCGGTATGCGGTGAGTCGAAGTAAAAACTATTCTTCCAGACCATAAGGGTGTCTTGGAGGTTGTAGTTGTACTCAAAGATGGTGGTTAGGAGATGTTTGGATTGAGTTATTTTACTATGATGATGGTTCAGAATAGCATGGCAGAGGTTGTTTTTATGAAAGGTTTTGTTGGAGATGGTAATTGCTCTTGATTTACATGGTGCAAAGTTTCTTTGTGGGTGTTGTTTTGTGATAAGAAAATAAGGGGAGTTTGAAGTTTTTATGAGTGGAATGGATGGTTTGTTCTACATGTAAAAGTGATGTTTTCGCAGGAGGGAATGATGTTATCTTGTTTTCAATATAGAGAGAGACGGGAGGTTTATGAGTTGAGAGACAAGGCAGTATGTGTGTACTGAGAAGAGTTGTCTGATATCAAAACAAAATATTGCTTTTTATAAAAAAGATATGGTATGTGTCTTGTAGCTGGCAGTTTTTTATTATATATATATTTTTTACAAATTTTAAAAGGTAAAAGGTGAGAGAAATAACGTGAAGGGAGAGTGTTTTTCCGCTGCCATTGTGGTGCATGGGAAACTGGTATATAGATGACATGAAGTAGGGTGGCGAATAGTGACAGCAAGTGGTAACTGTGGTTTATGCGTGTTGCAGGGTGGTGATATTGAGAAGTGGTGAAACTTCACAGGCTTTTGTGGGAGTGTCGCAGGCTGTAGCTTGGTTTTTGACAGACTGAAATATGTTCACTATGGACCTTGTAATGATGATAATAACAATAATACAACTAGTAATAAATAAAAAAGAAAAATAATAATAATAATAATAATACTTAATAATAATAATACTGATAATAATAATAATTACAATAAATAAAAAGATGATATTAATAATAAATAATGGTAATAATAAAAAAAGATAATAATAATAAAATTGATAATAATAATGCTAATGAAAAAAAAGTAAAAATAATAATAATAAAAATGACAAAAAAGATGAAAATAAAATAAAATAAGTAAATGAAAATAATAGTAATAAAAATAAAAATAGAAACAAATAACTAAAGATAAAATGTGTTAGGAAAAAAAGAAGAAATTAATTGTAAATTAAATTAGTGATTTAAAATCAAAATTCTAAAATAAAAGTAAATATTCTAAAAACTCCTAAAAATAATGGAATAAATAATAAAAGGAAACAGTGACAACAATTAGATAAAAAAACGCGACTATGATTAATAGACCAACTGACTGCGAAAACGCGAAAAATGGTTGACTTAAGATGATATGCGAAAGTTCAAAAAAAAAATCTAAGGGTAAAATTTAGGGTACGACAGTTGCCCCTATTTAAATAGCTTTACCGGATGGCATGAGGAATGGAAATCCTCGGGGCATCAAGGTGAAAGGTGTTTAAATATAGCAAATCGAAAATTTTGCCCTTAGATGGAATGCAGATGCTAAGGACAAGCTGCAGACATGCAAATGCTGACATGCCATGAACTTCTAGTATGATGATATGATGTCATGATAGATGCAAAGGTGCAGACAAACAAAACACCAACAGATAAGGAGCAAACCACCGCAGATGAGCTTACTGGGGAAGGATAAAGGTTAATATCCACGAGGAAGACTCACTGGGGATACAGACTGACCAACAAAAGAGACTCACTGGGGAGACTCTGACGAAACACTGGGGGAAATAAAAGCACACTCTTTACTGGGCATGAAACCAGAAAGAAGGCATGAACTCTACTAGGGACCAGTTTGAAATAAAAGGATAGACATCAACAAAATATTTTCTGGGATTTTCTTATACTGAAGAGTTCAAACGGGATCTTCAAGAAAAGCCAGAAAAGATAGAGAAAGGCACATCCGGAAAAAAATCAGATGACAAAAGAAACCAGACATCCAATAATGGCTTTGAATGAAAGGTACAAATCAAAATATCTAATAATGGCTTTAGATAAAAGTGAACAAAGCAGGGATCTAAGAAAGCATTGGATGCAAAGAAACCAGTCATCCAATAATGGCTTTGAATGAAGGGTACAAATCACCATATCTGATAACGGCTTTAGATAAAAGTGAACAAACCGGGGTCCAAGACAATATTGGATGCAAAGAAACTGATCATCCAATAATGGCTTTGAATGAAAGGTAAACTCATAATATCTGAGAAGGTATCAAATGCAAATGAGACAAAAGGTGAGATCCATGAAGGCATTGGATAAAAGGACGCCAGTCATCTAATAATGGATTTGAATGAAAGGTACAAATCACAGTATCTGAGAAAGCATCAGATAAACGTGAGAAAGGTAGAGATCCAAGAAAGCATTGGATAAAAGGACACCAGACATTCAATAATGGCTTTGAATGAAAGGTATGACTCATAATATCTGAGAAGGCATCAGATGAGAATGAGATAAAAGGGTGACCCAAGAAGGCATTGGACACAAAGGAACCAGTCATCCAATAATGGCTTTGAATGAAAGGTATGACGCATAATATCTGAGAAGGCATCAGATAAAGGTGAACAAAGACTCGATCTGGAAGAACATCAGAAAGAGGGACACATTTGGAAAAGCATCGGATGGTAAAGAAACCAGACATCTAATAATGGCTTTAGATGAAAGGAAAATTCATAATATCTGAGAAGGCATCAGATGAGAATGAGATAAAAAGGGTAATCCAAGAACGCATTGGACACAAAGGAACCAGTCATCCAATAATGACTTTGAATGAAAGATATAATCACAATATCTAATAATGGCTTTAGATGAAAGTGAACCAAGTAAGAATCCAAGAAAGCATTGGACAAAAGGAAACCAGTCACGACATTCAGAAGATCACTGAATGAGGCGGGGAAAAAACTGGGAGATACATGAGACAAGCAAACATCAGAGGAATTCAGAAAAGTATTGAATAAACTCTGGGAAACAAACTGACAATAGAGACATTCAGAAGAGCATTGAATGAACTCCGGGAAGCATATCAGAGATATTCAGAAAAGCATCGAATAAACTCCAACACACATCCAGAAAAGCATTGGATGGAGAATGGAAACAGACTTGAAAACATTCAGCAGTCGTTAACCAAAGTCAGAAACGAATTGAATACATCTAGAAGAGCATTAAATGAAGACAAGAATTCTGAAGATACATCTGAAACATTTAGAAGATCATTAAATATACGGGAAAATGGTTTTGAAGACATATCCGGAAGAGCATCAGATAAGCAACATTATATCTGGAAAAACATCAAATAAACAAGGTCATATCCGGAAGAGCATCAGATAGACACAAAAAGTGCTCTGGAAAAACATCAGGAGCAAAAGACTCAATCTAGAAGAACATCAGAAAGAGAAAGGCACATCCGGAAAAGCATCAGATGGTAAAAGCAATGTTGTTCCGGAAAAGCATCAGAATAACGAAGCGAAATATCTGGGAAAACATCAGATAAGTTCTAGAAGAACATCAGAACAAAGACTCAATCTGGAGGAACATCAAGTAGAGAGACACATCCGGAAAAACATCAGATGGTGAAAGCAATGAAATTCTGGAAAAGCATCAGAATAACGAAGCGAAATATCTGGGAAAACATCAGATAAGTTCTGGAAAAACATCAGAACAAAAGACTCAATCTGGAAAAACATCAGGTAGAGAGACACATCCGGAAAAGCATCAGATGGTGAAAGCAATGTCGTTTCGGAAAAGCATCAGAATAACAAAGCAAAATATCTGGAAAACATCAGATAAGTTCTGGAAGAACATCAGAACAAAAGACTCAATCTGGAAAAACATCAGAAAGAGAGACACATCTGGAAGAGCATCAGATGGTAAAAGCAATGTCGTTCCGGAAAAACATCATAATAACAAAGCGAAATATCTGGAAAAACATCAGATAAGTTCTGGAAGAGCATCAGAACAAAAGACTCAATATGGAAAAACATCAGAAAGAGAGACACATCCGGAAGAGCATTAGATGGTAAAAGCAATGTCGTTCTGGAAAAGCATCAAAATAACAAAGCGAAATATCTGGGAAAACATCAGATAAGTTCTGGAAGAACATCAGAACAAAAGACTCAATCTGGAAAAACATCAGAAAGAAAGACACATCCGGAAAAGCATCAGATGGTAAAAGCAATGTAATTCCGGAAAAGCATCAGAATAACAAAGCGAAATATCTGGAAAAACATCAGATAAGTTCTGGAAGAACATCAGAACAAAAGACTCAATCTGGAAAAACATCAGAAAGAAAGATACATCCGGAAAAGCATCAGATGGTAAAAGAAATGTCGTTCCAGAAAAGCATCAGAATGACAAAGGACTATCTGAAAAACATCAGAAAGGTTCTGGAAGAACATCAGAACAAAGACTCAATCTGGAAAAACATCAGAGAGAGGCAAATAAACGACATCCAAGAATGGCATTGGATGAAAAGAGGAACAAACATATCCGGAAAAACGATCGGATAAGAAAGGTCATATCTGGAAGAACGTCAGATAGACACTACAATATCTGTTTGGTAGGTGCCACGTGAGTCGGACTTTGACCACAAGGTAAGACGTGGATAACGACACGACCTCGGGAGAAATGCAAATGAGGATGAAACACTCATGCTATGCATATGGTATAAATTATGCAGATGATATGATCAAATGCAAATGCAAATGCAAATGTAGATGTCGACGACACGAGTCAACTCTTTTGGTGAGAAGACAAGACTGAGAGACTAATTCCTCAACACGGAGATCACTGTCATTCTGCTTGGGACTAGAGATGCTACTGCTGAACACATCATTGCCACACTCGTAAACTGTATCCAAATTAATGATCCTTGTAGGAAGGATAAAGAGTTGCTTGGGGATTCTTCAGGTAAACTGCCCTAGACTAGCTGATTATTGTAGATGGGTTGATCATTGCTTCAGCTTGATTGATTCTGGAAATGACCGTTTCATGGTGCTCTTAGAAAGCTTGCCCCAGTCTGAGTCTTGAAAAAAAAATCTTCTGTATAAACCAATTTTGAGAAGTCGCCATTAAACCATAAATCTTGAACTGATTCTCAACAGGATATGGAAGGAACTTGCCCCTGATTGGATCACCAACAAAGTTTCTTAATTGTTTGAAAATTCCTTGAGAGGAAAGCCAGTTTGCAAACAAAAATGTTCATACAAACATAGTAAATGTAGAGTTCATGCAACTTTTGAAATCAATCATTTTTTAAAGAGGCAAAGTATATGAGTCATTAGTCAGAACACGGTAGTTCAAGACATTAAAGTGAAAAGTTTAAGCAAAAGGTGTGATGCCAAAACAGATGATCCGCAAAGATCTTTTGGAGTCAGTTTACGCAACCTTGCTGTAGTATGCTTTCAAAATAACCTTGCTTCAGTTAGGTCTTTTGAGGGTTATAACGTGGCCTGGTTCACGGTTTAAGAAATAAAAGATAAAGGCTCAAAGTTTATTTGTGCCCACCCAATCTACGTGATGAACTCCAGTCCTGTGCTCAGTTAAAACATGATATTCATTCAGATTCCCATAGGTTAGGAATTGCACCGATGATGATAATGATGATGGTCCAAAATTCAATGGACTTGAGATGGCAGTCACTGCTTCCTTACAACTTTTGTACGTCATACAAGCTTGTTCTTACTTCTCTTTGTATAAGGTAAGGTCATGAGCTTCACACTTTTCTTAGCTTTTGCCTCGAAAGGGACTCGGCTCATTCTTTGAGTAAGTATTTCTTGATGAACCTTCTTCATTTATCACTTTGGGAATAACTTGTACTACATTTATTCATTTAATTTGGAGGAGTTGAAAGGTTGTGAACGTCTGGCTTAATAATTACAGCGAACCATCATTGGCGTTTGACTTGAAAGACATCTTTGACACTTGCTTGTTGTGTGCGAAGGAAAGTTTGTGAACTTTTGTTGAAAGGCGTCTTGCATGAAACTCTTGTATTTGAATGCACAATCCAGTTAACTAAGAACTACCCTGCCCCAGGTTAAAATTGCGAGTTTTTATTTGTAAAGAAAAGAAACTCCTACTTCAAGGCTCGAAGGGGTTAAAGAGGGGTTAACTTCCTTATTTCTCTAGTGTTTGGGGGAATGAAACAATGCCTTACATCGTCCGCAAAGTTTTGATTTGAAAGCATACCAACAGCAATTATGAGTATTTTGTTTTCATCATCCTCCCTCCAATCTTGCATAATCAAAAAGAAAGTGGACAAGTGAATTTTTTTTTCTTGAAAGAGAAAGCATTAAGAAGTAAATAGCAAACACAAATGAACTGAGTCAAAAGTTACAATGCGCATTTCATTAATTACGAAAGTACAAACATAGTTGAAAGTAAACAACTATTACAAAATAAAGAAAATGCAAACAACAAGAAACAAGGCCTAGTGACCAATCAACACAAGGATGAGCTGTCCTGTCTTTAAGAAGTAGCTGAGCTGAAGTCGACTGAAGCTTCAATTGCCCTGGTAGAGGGTTGTTCTTGACATTCTGCATCTGATGTTAGCTCTAATCTTGTATCAGTGACGAGGAATCAGCCTGACGACTCACAGACAAATGCTAGAAGACAAAGACAACTGGAAATAAGCAACTGGACAAACAAATGCATGCAATGAATCATGCAAAGATGCAAATGATATGCAATGCAATGCAAACAGGATTCAAAACGGATGAAACATGATCAAAGGTTCAAGATCACATCATGAAGTCTGGGTAACGAACCAACCACAAGGTGTGTACTAGGGTTAATGTATCCATAGAATAGGGTTATAAAGAGTTCCCAGAGTCAACAACCCATCTTTCAGATATTATTGATTTCCCGAATAACTCGGTAGTCAATAATATTCTCAAGAGAATCTCATCCGAGTGTAGTATCGCGTGACAACCATTTCAGAAATAGACTCCTTCATGGTCACCACACTACGTCCTAAAAGGCCAAGTGGGGTTAAAGGTAACTATGGTTCTCAGTATCGACGACACCTATGTCGAGAGTAGCACGTTTTCACGAATAAACTCGTTCAACATGACTGGACTCTCAAGAGGGCCTCACTGAGTGATGGTGTCTCAAGTCAACTTTTTCGGGAATCGACTCCCTCAAAGCCTCCTTGAATATACCACCGTCCTATCATAAATGTACGTTCAAGTCTGGGTATAGGACATATCCTCACCACTCAAAGTAACCATCTTACATATAGAAAACCCAAACACAGACATGTATATATACAGATATGTATATACAAGTATACAAGCAAGCAAACATATAAATAACACAAAGACAAACAAGGTGGGCTTAACCCTCTTAGGGGGGTCCCCAGTGAAGTCGCCATTTTCTGCTGTGGTGAGAATCGGATATCAACCTATTTAATTAACTTAAATCACAAATCATGAAATTCACCACCGAGCTTTTATTTATCCAAAGGAAAGGGTAAAGAACAAAAACCCTAATAAGAGAATCTAGGTTCGGGACTTGGTTATACTAAGGGAAGGTATTAGCACCCTAAGTATCTGTAGTACTCTACAGGAACCTCTTGTTTAGTTTGTGTTATGTTATGTTCGCTTGCTAAGGGAACTGTGCTAAGGTAAAGACCTAGGGGTATATACACTAAGTATGCTCGCCAAGACGTCACATCTTGTGCCTACGTATCTGACTAAAGAATCAGAACAACCGTAGTTCACCTCACTATGGGGTAAAAGGGTGTAGAAAGAAATGGTGAAATCCAAGAAGGCATTGGATGTAAAGGAAAAAAGGTGGAAAAAGAAAAAGGTAGCTTGCTAGGATCTCGCAATCCTATGCCTACGTATTCTCCAGATGAACTTGAGAAATCAGAGCGTCCGTAGTTCCCCTCACTATGGGGTAAAAGGGTGTAAAAAGAAAAATGTGGAATCCGAGAAGGCATCGGATGTAAAGGTAAAAAGGGTGGAATCCGAGAAGGCATCGGATGTAAAGGAAAAATGTGGAATCCAAGAAGGCATTTGATGTAAAGGAAAAAGGTAAAGGTAGAAAAACAAAAAGGTAGCTCGCTAGGATCTCGCAATCCTATGCCTACGTATTCTCAAGATAAACTTGAGAAATCAGAGCATCCGTAGTTCTCCTCAACGGGGGTGAAGAACTCTTGACAGTGGTCAAGGTTCCAAGGGAAGTAGGGTCTGACAGCAAGACACCTACGCGGAGTGCGGCGACTCCAAACCTAAGGCTAGGTAAAAAGGGGAAGAAGTGTCCACGGGAAAGTAGGGTCTGACAGCAAGACACCTACGTGGAGTGCGGCGACTCCAAACCTAAGGCTAGGTTAAAAGGGAAGGTAAGTCTCTATCGTACGGTAGCGTGAGATAAGGGAATGATGGACAAGGCTATCCTAAATGACATGGCAGTCAACTGGGAAAGATCCCTTCCTTTGGAACGAGGCAAGCAGATAAGCACAGAAACAGTACATGGAAAAGCATCATGTAGTGAATAAACAGAGACACACGGAAAAGCATCGCGGATAACGAATAGAAAGTACAATCACGACAAAGCATCGTGATAAAATAACGGACATTCACGACAAAGCATCGTGAATACAACAATCCGACTAATCATGGAAAAACATCAAGATTAAATCACGGAAAATAAGCTCAAGACAATGAAAGCAAAACAGTCTCAAATAAAATCGGGTGACAAAGAATTATTAATTAATTTAAATATAAATATTTAATAAGATTAATTAATAATTTAATTAATCAATATTAAATAAAAAATTTTAAATTAATTAATAATCATAACATATTATTTTTTTTGGTATTTTTCTAATATTTGAAGAAAGAGTAACTAAAACCAAATTTTTACATTTTTTAATATTCAATAAAAACAACTAATGAAAATGAAATGCTAGAATAAATAAGTAAGATATTTTCTTTGGGGTATTTTTCTATATATTAAAATCAAAAGGGAAAATAAAAAAATACAAATTAAAATTACTAAAAAAATAAAATAAACAAAAAAAGTTGAAAAAGAAGAAAAACCACAAATTCAAGATGCCACACACAATTACATATACTATCATATAAATAAGCTACTTTTAACAAAGCCATTTAATATTCCTAAACAATAACAGAACACAAAATTGCATATCACGTACATGCATAACTACAAACATTAACATTTAATATGTTTCTTTTTCATATTTTGTTTTGACTACATACTAAACATTAAGTGTAAAGACAAATAAATGTGGTACTTACAGTGAAACAAGTTTTCTTCTCTTTTTCTTACCCGCGTGAGACTTCCTCAATCTCAGCTTTCTCTCTGCTCGCGATGCGTAACTCTCTTCGTTTTGTCTCTGTTCTCGTTCTCAACCCCTCCGGTCTTCACTCGGTTCACTCCGTCGCAACCTTCTTCGTCTGCGGCTCTGTTCTGCTTCTTGTGGATGTTGCGGTTTATGTTGTTGTTGTCCGATGGGGCAAAAGGATGAAGACGATGCGATGGTGAGAAGGGTGATGCGGACAGGTTGTTGTTGTCTGGTGGTAGTTGCGTGATGGTTGTGTGAGGAGTAAGTAGCGAAAATGGGCGTGGTATGCGGTGAGTCGAAATAAAAACTATTCTTGCAGACCATAAGGGTGTCTTGGAGGTTGTAGTTGTACTCAAAGATGGTGGTTAGGAGATGTTTCGATTGAGTTATTTTACTATGATGATGGTTCAGAATAGCATGGCAGAGGTTGTTTTTATGAAAGGTTTTGTTGGAGATGGTAATTGCTCTTGATTTACATGGTGCAAAGTTTCTTTGTGGGTGTTGTTTTGTGATAAGAAAATAAGGGGAGTTTGGAGTTTTTATGAGTGGAATGGATGGTTTGTTCTACATGTAACAATGATGTTTTCGCAGTAGGGAGTGATGCTATCTTGTTTTCAATATAGAGAGAGACGAGAGGTTTATGAGTTGAGAGACAAGGCAGTATGTGTGTACTGAGAAGAGTTGTCTAATATCAAAACAAGATATTGCTTTTTATAAAAAAGATACGGTATGTGTCTTGTAGCTGGCAGGTTTTTTATTATATATATATTTTTTACAAATTTTAAAAGGTAAAAGGTGAGAGAAATAACTTGAAGGGAGAGTGTTTTTCCGCTGCCAGTGTGGTGCATGGGAAAGTGGTATATAGATGACATGAAGTAGGGTGGCGAATAGTGACAGCAAGTGGTAACTGTGGTTTATGCGTGTTGCAGGGTGGTGATATTGAGAAGTGGTGAAGCTTCACAGGCTTTTGTGGGAGTGTGGCAGGCTGTAGCTTGGTTTTTGACAGACTGAAATATGTTCACTATGGACCTTGTAGTGATAATAATAACAATAATACAACTAATAATAAATAAAAAAGAAAAATAATAATAATAATACTTAATAATAATAATACTGATAATAATAATAATTACAATAAATAAAAAGATGATATTAATAATAAATAATGGTAATACTAAAAAAAAGATAATAATAATAATAATAATAATAATAATAATAATAATAATAATAATAAAATTGATAATAATAATGCTAATGAAAAAAATTAAAAATAATAATAATAAAAATGACAAAAAGGATGAAAATAAAGTAAAATAAGTAAATGAAAATAATAGTAATAAAAATAAAAATAGAAACAAATAACTAAAGATAAAATGTATTAGGAAAAAAAGAAGAAATTAATTGTAAATTAAATTAGTGATTTAAAATCAAAATTCTAAAATAAAAGTAAATATTCTAAAAACTCCTGAAAATAATGGAATAAATAATAAAAGGAAACAGTGACAATAATTAGATAAAAAAACGAGACTATGATTAATAGACCAACTGACTGCGAAAATGCGAAAAATGGTTGACTTAAGATGATATGCGAAAGTTCAAAAAAATCTAAGGGTAAAATTTAGGGTACGACACCACGATTTTGGAGTCAAGTGTAATGATCACTATGCCAAGCCAATTCAATGTGATCAGAGTGACTCATCACAAATCTGCAAGATAGTGCCAAAGAACCAAGAAAAAATCTGATGAGAATGATGAAGTTTTGTCATGAAAGCCTTGAAATTCAAAGTGCATTTATGTGCAATAGTGAACATTCAACAAAAATACACTCCTCAGTCAAGATGCTCACATAAACAACAATAAAAACATCTGAGGAATGTGGAATTGGTCAACAGTTGGCTATGCTACTTGGGAGAGCTATTGTCCCTTGCATAAGAAGTAATGACACCTTGCCAAAAGACATTTAATAAGCTCTTATCCTCCAAGCCAACATTATTCCTTCAAGACAAACTTATTCACCTATAAATAGAGCTCACTTTTGATGTTTAAAAACACACCAAAACAACTACAATGCTTGTTTTCTCACAAATCCTCCATCTTGTAAAATTCAAAGTTCTCAAAGAGTGAAAACTTGGAATTCTCAAACTAGTCCATTTTCACTCAAACCAAGCATCCAAACACTTCACATAAGCATTATAGAAGTGATCCATAACCTCAAAACACTTGTGTAACATCAGACTCACCAAGTCATACCCCATTTGCTCAAAATACATCATAAGCTGCAGTTAGATTCGAGTTACTCAATTCAGAAGGATTCAAACCATTCCAAGCAGTTCAACACCTTCCTTGAGACCTAGGGTGTAGCATGCAATTTTTGTCGGTGACACGACCACCCTACCGCAATGTTGGAATTGGGTGCTACTTTCTGATTTCTTATTTATCCTATGAAGCTGGAAAGGAAAGGGAAGATATCTAAAACTAACCTTGCACGCAAATGTTTTCTTTAACAAATGCTAAGAGATCGGGGATCGGGGTCTGGTTATACAAAGGGAAGCTATTAACACCCATTGTATCTATGGTAATCCATAGGAACTCTTTATTGCATGTTTCTCTGTTAACTTTAAATGCTTTCTTATGTTTATCTACTAAGGCTTGGGAAAGTTTCTCCTTTGGGAGTGTTGAGAGAATGCTTTTGTTGTTTTTGGGTTTTCCGTTATTTTTGGAAAGGTACTGAACCTAAAGTTTTTGATTTGTGTGCTCGCTAAGATTTCGCAATCTTATGCCTACGTATTCCCGTAAAGAGATTTGGGAAATCAGAGCAATCATAGTTCCTCCTATTTCTAGGGAGGAAAGATGTTGGGTGTCTTGTTCAAAGCCCAAGATTGAAGCTATCAGAGTATTTGTGTCTTGTTTAAAGCCCAAGATTGAAGCTAAATTTTGATTTGAGAGAGAATTAGTCCTCTCTAAAGGGAGAATATCTCACCTATTCATCACAAAATGTTGAGAAATTGATTATAAGGGAAAATTACTTTAACTGGGATATGTGGATCCAGCAATGCCATAATTTCCTTTATAAAGGTGATGTCATGAAGGAAGAAAGCTTTAACTCAGTGTAGAGAAATGCCACTTTTCTCTTATGAATCTTTCATGCTAAGAGAGAGACATTGGCTTGGATGTTAGGAATCCAGAGGCTTGCCACTTATAGATGTTAGATGAAAGATGAATTTTAACCAGGATAAAGGAAGGACTCCAGCTTGGATTTTGAATTAACAAGTGTGCCACTTACAACAATTATCTGAAAAAAAGGTATTCACTGTTTGTTTTGATATGTAATGGTCTCATCTGAGGATTACTCAATGGTTTTGACTTTTGTAAACACGAAAGTTGTGTATTTTTGAACAAGGATTCCAATGATATAAATTAATTGCATTTATATTAAGTGTGGAGTCAGAAATCAAAAGATGAACTCAAGAACTCTAGATTCTGCAAGAACACTATGAAATCCTATACATGATCGCTACAAAGCAATTGATTGAGGGGAAACACTCTACATAAGTGCATAAACATATTTGTAACTTGAAAACACATTTATGATGCATGGATCATAGAGTTTGAGAGTGTCAGGCTTACCTCTGCAATAGGAAATTGAATCCTTAGTTATAGGTGTTACAGATGTTGTGTGATGATTTGGACAGCTTCCTTGGTCCTCAAGTAGTGTGTTTGAAAGCTTGGAATGGATTGAAACAGCCTGGAACTTGTTGTGGTACCCCAACTGTAACTATGCCAAAAAGCTTGAGAAAATGGATGGTGACTTTGTGATTCTGGTGTTCCAGATGTGTTTTGAGGTTATGGATCACTTGTATATGACATATGTGAGGTGTTAGGATGGTTGGTTTCGATGGAATTGATCCCTATTTGAAAATTCGATAGTGACTTGCTAAAGAAGCATTTTCTGGATTTTGAAGAAGGATTTGGAGGAAAACATGTATTTCTATGCTTTGGTGTACTTGAATTGATCAGAAAGAACCTCTATTTATAGTAGAGCAACTTTGTTTTGGGAGCAATAGTGATTGGAGGCTGGATCACTCCAATATCCATTGAACTGTGTCATGTAGCCAAAGTCTCCTCTAGCCATTGACTTGAGTCAATCTTGCAGGCTATGAGTCTTCTGTTGCAGGGATAAGGCTTGACTCCTTTAGTGATCAATGACTCAGTCCATGCCACCTCAATGTATCCCTTGAATGCCTTGAAACAAAATTGAAGTTTTTGGATTTGTAACATTGAATTTCACATGCTAAGGAATAAGATTTTTGACTTGGTGGCTTTGTGATCAGATCCCTCATCATTCAAGTGTCCAAAATTGGCTCAAGAAATCGTGGGAACCATGTTATGTTTTCATGCCTTTGTGTGGGCAGGTGAAAAATGTCATTTTTGGAGGCTTATAACTCCTTGCTCAAGTTGAACCATGGGAGGCTCTTGTACTTTTTGGAAAGCCCCAATAACATACTTCAACTTTGATGTCCAACTTTGGTCTTGAATATATCATCTTGGATCATAATGAAAAATGGCCTCAAAGTTGGTGAAAATGCAAAACAGATCCTGTCCAAAATTTCACTAAGTGTTGGAAAAATGTCCATTTTCATATTTCTGTGATTTTGATCAATCCATAACTCAAAATCCACGAGGATTTGGAATCTGTTGTAGTTGACAATCTTGACGTATGTAATTAGAGCTTTCATTTGAGCTTTGGATGGAAGAAAAAGGTTACTTGGGTCACAAGTTATGGTCTTGCAAAGTTTGGTATAAATCACTTTTTTTAATGACTTAGTGAAAATTCAAGTTTCTTATGGTTGCCCCTTTTGCAAGTAACCCTACTTTTCTTGATTTTTATTAATGGATGATGATCCAAACCATAAGTTAACATTGTTTTTTACTTAGGGAAGCCATGTTTGTCAAGAAATTCAAAAAGTCAAACTTGGTTTTTGGCACAGTTGACTTTTTATCAGATGAATTTCAAACTTTGTGATCCTCTATGAAATCAAGTCCTTGACCTAATTAAATGGATGGATTCCATAGGTGTTTTAGAGTGTCTTGAATCATGTCCCAAGGTTTGGGACCATGTTTTGGTCAAAGTTCAAAGGTACAGTTGACTTTTCATCAGAAAACCCTAATTGGTCCAGATGAATTTGAATCCTTGTACTGCTTATGAACCAAGTTCTTTGAATCAATCCAATCTTGAAAATGGATCAATATGATGTATTGGAGGTCTTCAAAACACTTCTTGAGGTCTTGGCTCATGCCTTACTTCAAAAGTCAACTTAGGGGTGAATTAGGTCAAGAAACCCTAATTCCTGATTTTTGATGAATGCATCCCCTGAGGCTATTTTGAACTTGTGATTGGGTCCATGAGGCCCCTTTGAGCTTCTTGGGTCATGTTTTGAAGCATGGGCTCATGTCCAGATGAAAGTTTCTCTCTGGAGGCCTTCGTCGACCAAACCCCTAATTTGGTGACACTGATGATCTTGTGGCTTGATCCACTTGAAATGTTGCATTCTTGTGCTTGATTCTTGATGTGGGAGACCTTGTAACGCCCCAGTTTTGGTCTTTTATTTTAATTGAGTCGTTTTTGATTATTTTATTATTATATTATTTTATTTCTGACTTTTATGTGAAAATATGTTATTTTTCGTCGTGAATATATTTTATCGAGTTTTGGGAACGTTTGCGAGATATTTGAGTGTAGGGGTATTTTGGGCATTTGGACGTATTTTGTTAAGTTAATAAAGAAAAGAAAAATAGAAATAGAGAGAAAAATAGTAGAAGAGAAAAAGAAAGAAAGAAGACAAGAAAAGAGGAGAAGAGAGAAAAGAGAGAAATTGGAGAAAAGCTTGGGAAATCAAGAGAACAAGTTCTAGGAATCGATTAATCGGGTAAGGGTGTGAAACTCGATTATCTTATTGTTGTGTATGATTATGTATGTGTGGTTGCATGTTGTTTTGTCTCGTTCGGTAGTTTTTCGGATATAGGTCGAAATCGCGTAATCGGGTAGAAATCGATGTTTTCACGGACGGAATTCGATATAATTTGTGTTGTATGATCTATGTATGTGTATGAACCATTGCTAGTAATTGTTTTGCTGTTGGAAATGATTTGGGGAAGAAATGGGGAAAAATTGGAGGTATGGAACAGTGTTCACGCAGCAGAATTTTTCTGCTTCTGGTGCAAAGCGCCGGGCGAAAGGCCCTGAGCGCCGGGCGATGCGTCCTTTTCGCCGGGCGGTTTAGAGAGGCGCAGAGGTGCCAAGCTTCTGTCTCTTTGAATTATTTTGGAGGATTGGTATCGCCTGTGTTTCGCTGGGCGAAGCGGAGGCGAAGCGTGTTTCGCCGGGCGGTGAGCATGCCTCGCCGGGCGGTGGGTGGTTTTTGAAAACAATTTTCTTTTTTTTTTAAAATTCATATCTCTTGAACCGTAAGTCGGTTTTGATTCCCGTTCGAAGCGTTGGGAAGCTAACGAGATGTTCTTTCTAGGAAAAATAGTTTTGGGGTCTGAACTTGGTCCAATCGGTACAGTATTTTCGAACCGTTTCGTAGTGTCGGGCGTCCGGTTTATGTTTTTGCGTTATTTTGAAATATTCATATCTTATTAACCGTTTATCGTATTTAAGAGTTCTTTATACCGAATCGAAGCTGTCGATGAGTACTTTTTGATGATGATAGAAAATATTATTTTTGGCCGACTTTAAGCCGACTTTTTCGGAAAACCGAATAATGGAATTTTGAGTTATTTTTCAATATTGTAAGACATATTATGATATGTTATGAGATGGCTTGTGTGATGAATCTTTGATGGGAATTTGACGTTGTGGAATGGTATATTGGTGTTTGTGGCCATTTTGGGCAATTGTGTGCATTACTTTATATGTACTTGAATTACATGATTATTGTTAATGCATGAGCATTTGATGTTGGCATGAGTCATTAATGTGTCAAGTATCATGATATGCATTCTTGCATTGGAAGATTCATAAATGAATCAGTTTTATCGTCTTACGCCCTGAAATAATGGTAGAAGCGATTAATCACAAATGATTGTGCGCCCTGAAATAGTGGACTATGGCAATCGGATTGTGCGCCTTGAAATAGTGGACTAAAGCAATCCATAAACGTCGTACGCCCTGAAATAATGGTTTATAGCGACGGGGAACATCGTAGGCCCGACGGGGAGTTACTCTATGTAACGAGCGATGATTCCAAGAGTTCCTGGGGGACTAATGAATTACAAGGTTGGATTGGTACCGCATGCGTAGAGTCGTTGTGTCGGTCTCTGTGCATTTGCATAATTCATTACATGAATGTTTATGTGTTGAATTTTGAGAAGGATTTGTTATGCATTGTGTTAACGTATATGCTTATGTGATTGATGTGTGAAATGGGTTTAATATGTCTCGTGTTGTTTACAAGTATCGTATTTGTGTGGTGAGAATAATTGTGCATATTTTGCTAAGTGTTATATAATGATATGCAATTATATTATAATCCTGTTTCTCACCCTTCTGCTGTGGTTTAATGCTGTAATGGCATTGCAGATTAGACGCTGGAGGTCTTTTGCGAAGATTAGTGTCTTCGTCTTTTTGTCGTTCCGTCGGCTCTGATATGTAACACGGGTAGTCGGGGTTCGAGTGTAGATGTTTATTTGAGCTTGTATATAGTGGCCTTGTATGAATATGTATATGACATCAGTTATGGATGTTCCGCTTTAATTCTGTAACTGAATGCTGATGTTTTGGAACGGAGTTCCTTTGTTTATAAAAACTATCCAGGTGTTATATATCTTTATGAGCAGGTTGTTTTTAGTTCACGGTTGATGTGACATATCTGTTTATATCTAAATGACTTAATCTTTGCTCTGATGTTTTATTATAAGATTAGTTATTTTATTCCGTTTTTGTGCGGGGTATAGAAGGGGTGTTACATTAAGTGGTATCAGAGCCAGTGTCTGTTTGGTCTGTCCGACCGTGCCTTTGTGTCGTTGTTGGACTGTTGCACTCTGTTGAGTGGTTGTTTAACCATAATTTGCTATCATTGGGAATGTTCAGATTATGGCGGGAAGACGCGATGCTGCTATGACTGCGGCCATGCAAGCTATGGCGCAAGGGATGCAGAATTTGCCGAATGCTGCGGCGGACGAGGAATCGCGTAGTATGGATAAGTTTCAGAAGAATAATCCACCGAGCTTCAAGGGTACTCATGATCCTGAGGGAGCACAGATTTGGCTGAAGAAGATTGAGAAGATCTTCCGTTTCATTAGGTGTTCCGAGGATCAGAAGGTGCAGTTTGGTACTCATGTGTTGGAAAAGGAAGCTGAAGACTGGTGGGCGAATGCTTCTCAGAGGTTTGAGGAGGATGAGATAGTGGTTACATGGGCTGTGTTCAAAGATACTTTTCTTGAAAAGTATTTTCCGGAAGATGAGAGAGGTAAAAAGGAAATTGAATTTCTTGAGCTGAAGCAGGATAATTCCTCTGTTGTGGATTATGCTGCTAAGTTTGAGGAACTGGTGAAGTTTTGTCCCAATTATAATACGGCTGGTTCGGAGAGGTCTAAGTGTCTGAAATTTGTGAATGGCTTGAGGCCAGAAATCAAGCAAGGTATCGGTTATCAGGAGATAAGACAATTTTCAGTGTTGGTGAACAAGAGTCGGGTTTTTGATGAGGATAGCAAAGCGCGTGCTACTCATTACAAGAATCTGAATGATAAGAAAGGAAAGGGGCAGTTCAGAGGTAGGCCTTATGCTACCCCTGTCGATAAAGGGAAACAGAAGTTTACTTTTGATAGGAAGCCTAGTGGTGGAGGAATGAATTCTGCTATAAAATGTTACAATTGTGGTGGTTTAGGTCATCGTATATCGGAATGTAAGAGGAATATGAATAATGTAGATAAGTGTGCTAATTGTGGTTTGAAGGGTCATGTGGCTGCTGATTGTAGGAGGAAGAATGGGGTTACATGTTATAATTGTGGGGAAGTTGGTCATGTTAGTACGAGGTGCACGAAACCGAAGCAAGCTCAACCTAGAAGGAAAGTATTTGCATTGGCGGGAGCTCAGCCTACTAATGCAGATCGTTTGATCAGAGGTACTTGTTTTATTAATAGTAATCTTTTAATTGCTATTATTGATACTGGAGCGACTCATTCGTTTATTTCGATTGATTGTGCGAAACGTTTGAATTTGGTGTTGTCTAAGATGAGTGGAGAGATGGTTATCGATACTCCAGCTTCGGGGTCGGTAACTACTTCTTTCGTTTGTTTAAGTTGTCCTTTGACAATTTTTGGTAGAGATTTTGTGATGGACTTGGTATGTTTGCCATTGAAGGGTTTGGATGTGATTCTGGGAATGAACTGGTTAGAGTTCAATCGTGTTCATCTTGATTATTATCTTAAGCGGGTGAGATTTCCTTCTCTTGAAGAAGAAAGGGAATCTAGTTTCTTATCTACCAAAGAGTTGAAGAAACTTTTGGCGGAGGAAGCTCAGTTGTTTGGATTGTTTGCATCGTTGTCTATGGAGAGTCAAGTTACAATTGGAAGTTTTCCTGTTGTGTGTGATTTTCAGGAGGTGTTTTCGGATGATTTTTCAGATGTGCCGCCAGAAAGAGAGGTGGAGTTTTCTATAGATCTAGTTCCTGGTACTAGACCTATTTCTATGGCACCATATCGGATGTCAGCATCTGAGTTGGTGGAGTTGAAAAGACAATTGAATGAGTTGTTGGAAAAGAGGTTTGTAAGGCCTAGTGTATCACCTTGGGGTGCTCCTGTTTTGTTGGTCAAAAAGAAAGATGGAAGTATGCGTTTGTGTATCGATTATCGGCAGTTGAATAAAGTGACGATTAAGAACAAGTATCCACTTCCAAGGATCGATGACTTGATGGATCAACTGGTAGGTGCAAGTGTGTTTAGTAAGATTGATTTGAGGTCAGGATACCATCAGATTCGGGTTAAAGAGGAGGATATTCAGAAGACGGCCTTTAGGACACGATACGGACATTACGAGTTTTCTGTGATGCCGTTCGGGGTTTCTAATGCGCCGGGTGTGTTTATGGAGTATATGAATGGTATATTCCATGAGCATTTAGATCATTTTGTTGTTGTTTTTATTGATGACATTTTGGTTTATTCTAAGTCACAGGAGGAACATACGGAGCATTTGCGTATTGTGTTGCAGATTCTAAAGGAGAAGAAACTTTATGCCAAACTTTCCAAGTGTGAGTTCTGGTTGTCAGAAGTGAGTTTTCTTGGGCATGTGATTTCAGGTAATGGTATTGCCGTGGATCCATCCAAAGTAGAGGCAGTTCTACAATGGGAGGCTCCTAGATCTGTTACTGAAATTCGAAGTTTTCTGGGTTTAGCTGGATATTACCGGAGGTTTATCGAAGGTTTTTCCAAGTTGGCACTTCCGTTGACTCAACTGACTTGTAAGGGTAAGGCATTTATTTGGGATATTTAATGTGAAGAAAGTTTCAACGAGCTGAAGAAGAGATTGACTACAGCTCCGATTTTGATCTTACCGAATCCTAATGAATCGTTCGTTGTGTATTGTGATGCATCTCTAATTGGTTTAGGTGGTGTTTTGATGCAAGATGGTAAGGTGGTTGCTTATGCTTCGAGGCAGTTATGAGTTCATGAGAAGAATTATCCTACTCATGATTTGGAATTAGCTGCGATGGTTTTTGTATTAAAGATTTGGAGGCATTATCTCTACGGTGCAAGATTCGAAGTCTTTAGTGATCATAAAAGTTTAAAATACTTGTTTGATCAGAAAGAGTTAAATATGAGGCAACGGAGATGGTTGGAACTTCTGAAGGACTATGACTTTAGCTTGAATTACCATCCTGGTAAGGCTAATGTGGTAGCTGATGCTTTGAGTCGGAAATCTTTGCGTGTATCTGCTTTGATGGTGAAAGAGTGGGAACTTCTGGAACAATTTCGAGACTTGAGTTTGGTTTGTGAGCTTTCACATGAGAGTGTGAAGCTTGGTATGTTAAAGATCACTAATGATTTTCTGTTGTCTGTTATAGAGAAACAGAAGTTGGACTTGGAACTTGTTGATTTGTTGCTAGTTGGAAATCAAGAAGTGAACGGTGACTTTAAAGTGGATGATCAGGGTATTTTGAGATTCCGTGGTAGAATTTGTATACCGGATGATGCAGAGTTGAAAAAGATGATTCTTGAGGAAGGACACCGGAGTAGTATGAGTATACATCCTGGTGCTAATAAGATGTACCAAGATTTGAAGAAAATATTTTGGTGGTCTGGTTTGAAACGAGATGTGGCTCAGTTTGTTTATGCGTGTTTGACTTGTCAGAAGTCGAAAGTGGAACATCAGAGGCCTGTAGGATTAATGCAACCGTTGGATATTCCAGAGTGGAAATGGGATAGCATATCGATGGATTTTGTGACGGGTTTGCCTAATTCTCCGAGTGGGCATAATGCTATTTGGGTGATCGTTGATAGGCTGACTAAATCGGCCATTTCATTCGGATTGATATCAGTTTTTCTATGGAGCGTTTGGCTGAGATTTATATCCGTGGGATTGTGAAGTTGCATGGCGTCCCGTTGAGTATTGTTTCTGATCGTGATCCGAGGTTTACTTCCAGATTTTGGGAAAGTTTGCAAAAGGCGTTAGGTTCTAAGCTGAGATTGAGTTCTGCTTATCATCCGCAGACTGATGGTCAGACGGAGAGGACAATTCAGTCATTGGAAGATTTACTGAGATCTTGTGTTCTTGAGCAAGGTAGAGTTTGGGACAGTTTTCTTTCATTGATCAAGTTTACGTATAATAACAGTTTCCATTCTAGTATCGGAATGGCACCTTTTGAGGCACTTTATGGAAGAAGATGTCGAACACCTTTGTGTTGGCATGAATCTGGTGAAAGTGCAGTAGTTGGACCTGAGTTAGTTCAACAAACGACGGAAAAGGTGAAACTTATTCGGGAGAAGATGAAAGCTTCTCAGAGTAGGCAAAAGAGTTATCATGATAAAAGGAAAAGAGATCTTGAGTTTCAAGCGGGTAATCATGTGTTTTTGAGGGTTTCGCCGGTGACTGGTGTTGGACGTGCTTTGAAGTCGAGGAAGCTTACTTCAAGTTTTATTGGTCCATATCAGATATCCGAAAGAGTTGGTGCAGTGGCTTACAGGATAGCATTGCCACCGAATCTTTCGAATCTACATGATGTTTTCCATGTTTCACAGCTACGGAAGTATGTTCCAGATCCGTCGCATGTGATTCCGATGGATGAAGTTGAGGTAAGAGAGAACCTTACAGTTGAGGCTTTACCTGTTAGGGTTTTGGATCGCGAGGTGAAGCAGTTGCGAGGCAAGGATATTGCTTTGGTGAAGGTAGCGTGGGGAGGCGCTGCTGAGGGCAATTTGACTTGGGAGTTGGAGAGTCTTTCAGGTGAGATTTTCGAGGACGAAAATTTCTAAGTGGGGGAGAGTTGTAACGCCCCAGTTTTGGTCTTTTATTTTAATTGAGTCGTTTTTGATTATTTTATTATTATATTATTTTATTTCTGACTTTTATGTGAAAATATGTTATTTTTCGTCGTGAATATATTTTATCGGGTTTTGGGAACGTTTGCGAGATATTTGAGTGTAGGGGTATTTTGGGCATTTGGACGTATTTTGTTAAGTTAATAAAGAAAAGAAAAATAGAAATAGAGAGAAAAATAGTAGAAGAGAAAAAGAAAGAAAGAAGACAAGAAAAGAGGAGAAGAGAGAAAAGAGAGAAATTGGAGAAAAGCTTGGGAAATCAAGAGAACAAGTTCTAGGAATCGATTAATCGGGTAAGGGTGTGAAACTCGATTATCTTATTGTTGTGTATGATTATGTATGTGTGGTTGCATGTTGTTTTGTCTCGTTCGGTAGTTTTTCGGATATAGGTCGAAATCGCGTAATCGGGTAGAAATCGATGTTTTCACGGACGGAATTCGATATAATTTGTGTTGTATGATCTATGTATGTGTATGAACCATTGCTAGTAATTGTTTTGCTGTTGGAAATGATTTGGGGAAGAAATGGGGAAAAATTGGAGGTATGGAACAGTGTTCACGCAGCAGAATTTTTCTGCTTCTGGTGCAAAGCGCCGGGCGAAAGGCCCTGAGCGCCGGGCGATGCGTCCTTTTCGCCGGGCGGTTTAGAGAGGCGCAGAGGTGCCAAGCTTCTGTCTCTTTGAATTATTTTGGAGGATTGGTATCGCCTGTGTTTCACCGGGCGAAGCGGAGGCGAAGCGTGTTTCGCCGGGCGGTGAGCATGCCTCGCCGGGCGGTGGGTGGTTTTTGAAAACAATTTTCTTTTTTTTTTAAATTCATATCTCTTGAACCGTAAGTCAGTTTTGATTCCCGTTCGAAGCGTTGGGAAGCTAACGAGATGTTCTTTCTAGGAAAAATAGTTTTGGGGTCTGAACTTGGTCCAATCGGTACAGTATTTTCGAACCGTTTCGTAGTGTCGGGCGTCCGGTTTATGTTTTTGCGTTATTTTGAAATATTCATATCTTATTAACCGTTTATCGTATTTAAGAGTTCTTTATACAGAATCGAAGCTGTCGATGAGTACTTTTTGATGATGATAGAAAATATTATTTTTGGCCGACTTTAAGCCGACTTTTTCGGAAAACCGAATAATGGAATTTTGAGTTATTTTTCAATATTGTAAGACATATTATGATATGTTATGAGATGGCTTGTGTGATGAATCTTTGATGGGAATTTGACGTTGTGGAATGGTATATTGGTGTTTGTGGCCATTTTGAGCAATTGTGTGCATTACTTTATATGTACTTGAATTACATGATTATTGTTAATGCATGAGCATTTGATGTTGGCATGAGTCATTAATGTGTCAAGTATCATGATATGCATTCTTGCATTGGAAGATTCATAAATGAATCAGTTTTATCGTCTTACGCCCTGAAATAATGGTAGAAGCGATTAATCACAAATGATTGTGCGCCCTGAAATAGTGGACTATGGCAATCGGATTGTGCGCCTTGAAATAGTGGACTAAAGCAATCCATAAACGTCGTACGCCCTGAAATAATGGTTTATAGCGACGGGGAACATCGTAGGCCCGACGGGGAGTTACTCTATGTAACGAGCGATGATTCCAAGAGTTCCTGGGGGACTAATGAATTACAAGGTTGGATTGGTACCGCATGCGTAGAGTCGTTGTGTCGGTCTCTGTGCATTTGCATAATTCATTACATGAATGTTTATGTGTTGAATTTTGAGAAGGATTTGTTATGCATTGTGTTAACGTATATGCTTATGTGATTGATGTGTGAAATGGGTTTAATATGTCTCGTGTTGTTTACAAGTATCGTATTTGTGTGGTGAGAATAATTGTGCATATTTTGCTAAGTGTTATATAATGATATGCAATTATATTATAATCCTGTTTCTCACCCTTCTGCTGTGGTTTAATGCTGTAATGGCATTGCAGATTAGACGCTGGAGGTCTTTTGCGAAGATTAGTGTCTTCGTCTTTTTGTCGTTCCGTCGGCTCTGATATGTAACACGGGTAGTCGGGGTTCGAGTGTAGATGTTTATTTGAGCTTGTATATAGTGGCCTTGTATGAATATGTATATGACATCAGTTATGGATGTTCCGCTTTAATTCTGTAACTGAATGCTGATGTTTTGGAACGGAGTTCCTTTGTTTATAAAAACTATCCAGGTGTTATATATCTTTATGAGCAGGTTGTTTTTAGTTCACGGTTGATGTGACATCTCTGTTTATATCTAAATGACTTAATCTTTGCTCTGATGTTTTATTATAAGATTAGTTATTTTATTCCGTTTTTGTGCGGGGTATAGAAGGGGTGTTACAGACCTCTTGATCCTTTATGGATGTTTGAGAGACTTGACAATTTTAGGATCATGTCCATTCTTGATTGACCCTTTGTCTGAGTATTCTGAGAGGGCTCAAAACCCTAACTCTTGATTGCAGTGAAGGCTCAACAATCTTTGAGAGGATTGATGAGGCATGAAGGTACATCCATATTGTGATGATGATTTGCACAATGATGGGAAATCTTGTGGTCAAAATTTGGGGTATGACAGATGCCCCTATTTAATCTTCTTGAACCTGAAGGTGTGAATGGCGAAGACGTTCGGACATTCAAGGTAAAAGAGGGTTAAATATAGGAATACCTGAAATTTTGATTGTGGTTATAAATGGTAGCGGTTTGCTCATCCATCTTCTTTTGCTAAGCAATGTAACTTAGAAATGGGTAAAACTTCTCCTCAATTCTGGTCTTCAGCCATGGAACCGGTCTTAGTTTCTTGAAGAAATAAACTTATGCTCGATCCTGGTCTTCAGCCATGGAACTGGTCTCAGTTTCTTCTAAAATAAACTTCCCCTCGATCCTAGTTCTCAGCCATGGAATTGGTCTCAGTTTTCTTTTGAAAATAAACTTCCCCTCGATCCTGGTTTTTAGCCAGGGAACTAGTCTCTGTTTCTTCTTGTCGAGTTCCTTCCTCGACAAGGAACGCTATTTGTAGCGGTCTTCATTAAACTTCTCGCCAAGTTTTATTGGGGAGACACCATTTGATGGGAAAAGATTTGATGTCAGACTTACTGGGGAAACCCATTTGTCTGAAATGCAGGGGTGTGCAAACTTCTCTTGTGGGAGATGCCATTTGTTGACCTTATTGGGGAAAGCAAGTCTTTTGAGATATTGCTATTTGCTTGGTGGTGTTACATCATACTTTCCTTCGAGACCTTTTCGGAGAAATGCCATGTGATGTAATCCAATTTTGAGGCGCTGATGACTTTATTGAAACCAAAATTTTCGGGGAGAAACCGCCGTATTGCCGAGAGTCTTTTGGTGGAGAGGCTTTCTCTGGGGATTTTCTTTAATCTGGGAAAGAAAAATAGCATCTTCAATGGGGAAGAGTAATGTTCTAAAGGTGTCTAACCAAATGGTTTCTTGTCTTTCAGAGGTTTAAGTTATCAAAGTGGTTGAGGACCGATTTCAATCCATGAATGCACTGGAGAGAGATCGTTTAGACGGTACATTTTCCTGACGAGGAAAGAACTTAGACTGGAATTTTGTCCTATCTGACGCAGAAAGGAAGACTGACAACTCTATCGGAGAGAAGACATTTATCACTTGGGGATGAATATGACCAGAGTGATATTGATGCAACATGGGTATGAATATGTATGTTTATGCTGACAAAATAGACACGACATACAGACTGGTGAGGAACACAACTGGATACTCGGCCACTCTGGGAGATGGGGGTATCACTGGAGATTCTAAAAGTTGTACGTTCACTTGGGAATAGGGATTCCTGTATCCGTTCCGATTTCTGGAGGTACAAACCTGTTAGGCATAGAAATTTGTTCTTGTTTTTCAGAGGTGGACCCTACTGGGGTGAAAAACCAACAATTGGTTTTCAGAGGTGAGAACTCTGTCGGGGATGTCAGATGGATCATTCCGTCTGAAGTAGTTGATCCTTTATTCAGGGTGTACTGGTCAAAAGGAGTATTTTGATTCAGCATTTTGAAGTTAAACCACTAACGGAGAAACAATTGATATTCCTCTCTGTGCTCATTAATCAAAAGGAAATTACCATCTTTGTTTTAAAATCAGAAGCAAATTTGACAAGTAAATTCATTTTTTTTGTTTCAAGAATTGTTGATCATATTAAAATGTCATTCTGCAAAGTAAAATAAATGAGAATTGCAAATAAAAGGCATTCAGGCTCAAATTTTATTGATAGAATGATAATCAGCCAAACGCGTGATCCCATGGAGCATTACAAAGTTTAGAAAATGGTAATTTAAAGGGAAAGGGGCTACATTGAAACATAACGACCGCTATCCTTCCACCAACTTTGAATTTTGGACATTTTGAGCTTCTGTCTAAGATGGCCTTGACTGAAGTTTTCTCGACGGATGATGCTGCCTCTGAGGAGTCAATCTTGTCGGATATAGTTACTTGCCATGAATCCCTAATTTTTTCCTAGATTTCCCTTTCGGGTTCTCAATACATTGGGATGATCATTGGTTATGTCTCTAATTTTTGCCTGGACCACCCTTTCGGGTTTTCAATCCATCGAGACGTTTTTTTTATTAATTTATTTAGCCGAAGTATTTCTTGACTACATCAACATTCGTGGGGTAGGTAAACTCCTCTCCATCCATGGTTGCGAGTCTCAAGGCACCTCCTGAGAAGGCTTTCTTAACAGCATAAGGGCCATCATAATTCGGAGTCCATTTGCCTCTAGAATCAGTGAGGAATGATTGTATCTTTTTTAGCACAAGGTCTCTTTCTCTGAAGACACGAGGTCGGACTTTTTTGTCAAATGCTTTCTTCATTCTTCGTTGATATAACTGACCATGGCATAAAGCCATCATTCTCTTTTCTTCAATTAAGTTCAGTTCATCGTATCGGCTTTGACACCATTCAACTTCTCTTAGCTTGGCTTCCATCAATACTTTCATTGATTGGATCTCTACTTCTATGGGGAGCACTGTTTCCATGCCATATACTAGAGAGAAAGGGGTTGCCCCTGTTGAAGTGCGGACAAATGTGCAATAGCCGTGAAGAGCAAAGGGTAGCATCTCATGCCAATCTTTGTAGGTTACAACCATATTTCGAACGATCTTCTTGATATTCTTGTTAGCCACTTCTACCGCTCCATTCATTTTAGGTTGGTAGGGAGATGAGTTATGGTGTTCGATCTTGAACTCAGCACACAACTCTTTCATCATCTTGTTGTTCAAGTTAGATCCATTATCCGTAATGATCTAGCTTGAAATGCTATAACGGCATATGAGATTGTTCTTGATAAATTGGACCACCACTTGTCGGGTTACATTCACTACTACAAAACGGCCAAACAACAACGCCAGGTTTACAACGGCATCCTATACACAGTTCTTATAGTGCGTACTGGATGCGCGCGTATTATTTTAATTAGAAATCTCAAGGGTATAATAACGGTTTTTATGAAAATCGTGGTGATACAATCTAGCTATCATGGGTTCGAACCTCATCGCCCTCAAATAGTTTATCCCTTTGATGTAAATGCTCCCTTTTTAAGTTTTATTAATATTTAACTAAATAATAATAAGGATATCACGAAGGATTTTTCTCAAAACCGTTGTTACAAATTGAAGCTTCTTTTTATGTATTTTAAACACCAAGTATATATATCAATTTATCCATTGAAACAACCCTAACACCAACGCCATCACCATTGTCGGGAAAAAGATAACAACAACAACAAAGTGTTCTACTTTAAGGTGTCGCAATGTCACATTTGAAGACAAAATCATCCAAAGGTGTTTCTACGTCTTGTTCCAGTGTAAAATCTCGATCTGGAAATTTTTGTGGTTGTGATGGTCGTATGTTTTTTTGTCTCCTTTATGTTTAATATTTACTTTGTTATGAAATGTAATAGTCGAATTAGGGTTCGAATTACATTGTTGATGTTTAAACTGCAGATGCATTGTGAATTACATTGTTGATGTTTAAACTGCAGATGCATTAAGTTAGAAGTTAAGGCGCACCTTTTCTTTTTTATTTATTTTAAAATTCATAAATAAAAGGGTTATCACTACGGTTCTTCTGGTTAACCGTAGTGATATATTTATAATAAATGAATACCTATGTATACGGTTTTTATTTATTTTAAAATTCATAGATAAAAGGATTATCACTACGGTTATTCTGGTAAACCGTAGTGATATATTTATAATAAATAAATACATATCTATACGGTTGTTATTGTTAACCGTTGTGAAATAGTATACCCATATTTAAGCGAAATAGCTTTCACTTAATTGACAGTAACGCCGTTGCCTTCAAAGTGAAACCCTAGGACCCATTTTTTCTCTTCGTTTTCACCATTAGCCGTGAATCTTGTGCTTCATACATTAAGGTATTCTTCTTCTTCCATCTATTGTTAGATATTTCCCATTATCTCGTTTGTTGCATGTTGTTTTTGTTGATTGTTCTCATTTTTTCAGATTCGTTTTCACTACCTTAACAAAGACCATACTTTGGAAACTTCATAATGTTTGTGTTTCTATGAAAAAATGTATAAGAAGCATGAAGCTATGATGGAAACTTCATCCACCTTGTACTTTTTTTTCATAGCATCACGAGCAAGATGTTAGTAAATGAAGAAAAAACAGTGTAAGCAAACTTTATCTAGTTTTAGAAGCAATGAAAAGAAGTATAAGAAGTATGAAGCTTTTGTGTAAGCTTCTTCCTCCTTATATTTCTTTTTCATGCCTTCCCAAACTAGTTCAACATCATAATTGATTCCTGTTCCGCGATTAGTTTCATTAAAAGGTGCGTTATTCCTGTTCCTCTCTTTACTCATCACTAGATTATGGTTTTACGGTTTGTTTTCAACTGAGGATGCTCATTTTTGAAGTTTGCTTTGTTTCCTTTCAGGTTAAGGGGATGATACAGGGTGATGATACTGGTGGAAGCTAGCGTATTATATCAGTTTATAATTTCTGGATCTGGTATAGAATGTTGTTTGAGTTTATCATATTCTATTTACATTATTTGTTTAACTAACCCTCACTTAAAGTTTGCTGGTGGTAGCAAGCGTATTATATGAGTTTATAATATCTGGATCTGGTATAGAATTTTGTTTGAGTTTATTATATTCTATGTAAATTGTTTGTTTCACTAACCCTCACTTAAAATACATTCAGTTAATTTGACATAGATACTTGTAATCTGCAAATTAAGTTGTATTTGAAAACCAACTTAAACAAACCAATGTTGTTTTCTGATTGCATGCCTCTCATCATTTATCTCACGTTCTTTTATATATAGATTATGGTATAATGATCTAGCTCCTTAGATGCATCTCCATCTTCCATTATAGTTAAATCAAAGATGAGGCAAATTATCCAATGTCTTGTTGATCTTATGGAAATTTAACTATAATCGAAGATAGCGATATATCGAAGGAGTCAGATCAATAAACCACAATATATGTAAAAGAGCATGAAATGCACGATGAGACGAATGCAATCAGAAAACAACATTGGTTTGTTTAAGTTGGTTTCCAAGAACAATTTAATTTGCAGATTATAGACATCTTCATCAAATTTAATCCATGTATATTTATTTAGTGAGGTGTTTGGAAAACAAGCAATCTACATTTAATATAATAAACTTAGGGTACTTACAACAACGGTTATATATTGTAACCGATATCATAAGTAATTTATGTTTTATATAAATTCGCTACTGATGGGTTTCGAACCCAGAACCTAAGTGTATGTATCGCAACGGTTTATTATCATAACCGTTGTGATATATGGTGCGTGTCCTGCCTTTCAACAACGGTTTCCAAACCGTTGTAGAAACAGCGAACTTACAACGACAATCTACATAACAACACCTTCGCCCGCGTAATTATATGTCATTCCCAACCGTTGTTAAATGGGTTTTTCATAGTAGTGATTGGTGTATGATACTGCTTCGACCCACTTGGTGAAGTAGTCAATGGCTACCAGGATGAACCGATATCTTTTTGAAGCTTTGAGTTCAATCATGCCAATCGTGTCAATTCCCCATATAAAAAAAGGCCATGGAGAAGAAAGGACTTTGAGATACGTTGGCGGTACATGGATTTTGTCAGTGTATATCTGACACTTGTGACACCTCCTCATGTACTTGTAGCAATCGGATTCCATTTTCAGCAAAAAATATCATGCTCTCAGAATTTTTCTTGCCATTGTATGTCCATTGGCACGAGTGCCAAAGGATCATTCGTGAATCTCTTTCATCAACATGTTTGCTTCTTATCTGTTTACGCATCTGAGCGTCAAAGTTTCACTTATAGAGTGTATCACCGTTCAGGAAGAAGTTGCCAGCCAATCTCCTGAGAGTCTTTCTATCTTTTCTTGATTCCCCAGGTGGGTACTCTTGTCTTTGAAGGAAGCACTTGATATTATGATACCAGGGTTTGTCATATATGATTGCTTCAATTGTGAAGATGTAATCGGGCCTCTCAAGGCACATTATGTCAATCTTAGGTACGTCGTTCCATTGACTTACACTAATCATGGAGGATAAGGTGGCTAATGCATTAGCCATGTGATTTTCTTCAAGAGGGATATGATGAAACTCGATTTTGTTGAAGAATGGTAACAACCTTCTCGCGTAGTCTTTGTAAGGAATCAATCCTGATTGGTATGTATTCTTCTCTCCTTTAATCTGATTGACAATCAGGGCTAAGTCTCCATACACATCCAAATTCTTTATCCTTAGGTCGATAGCTTCTTCGAGACCCATGATACAAGCTTTGTATTCAGCCTCATTGTTTGTGCATTTGAATGTTAATCTGAGAGTGAAAGAAATATGGGTACCCTAAGGTGTTACGATGATTGCCCCAATTCCGTTTCCATAAGTATTGGCAGCTCCGTCGAAAATTAGTCCCCATTGGGAACCTGGTTCTGGCCCTTCGCTGGGTAGTGGTTCATCGCAATCTTTCATTTTTAGGTACATAACATCTTCGTCTGGGAAGTCAAATTTGACTGATTCCTGATCGTCAATCGGTTGTTGAGCCAAATGGTCAGCTAAAATGCTTCCTTTGACAGCTTTTTGAGCATGGTACTCGATGTCGTATTCTGATAACATCTGCCAATGGGCAATCCTTCCCGTGAGAGCAGGTTTTTCAAAGACGTACTTGATCGGATCCATTTCGGAGATTAACCAAGTAGTGTGACAAATCATGTACTGGCGAAGACGTTTGGATGCCCAAGCCAAAGCCCAACAAGTTTTCTCGTGCATAGTGTATCGAGTTTCACATTCCGTGAACTTCTTACTTAAGTAGTAAATGGCAGATTCTTTTCTCTTTGTCTCATCTTGTTGGCCAAGCACACAACCCATGGAGTCTTCCAAGATAGTTAAGTAGATGATCAGTGGTCTTCCCTCTACTGGAGGAGATAGAATGGGTGGATTCAACAGATATTCTTTGATGCTGTCAAATGATTTTTGGTAATCTTCTGTCCATACACAACTTTGGTTCTTTCTGAGTAGTTTGAAGATCGGAGCGCATGTCGCGGTCATGAGGGATATGAATCTTGAGATATAATTCAGACGTCCCAAAAATCCTCTGACCTATTTTTCAGTCTTTGGTGAAGGCATTTCTTGAATGGCCTTGACTTTGTCAGGATCAACCTCAATTCCTTTTTGGCTGACGATGAATCCCAAGAGTTTACCTGAGCGAACACCGAATGTCCACTTATTGGGATTCAAGCAGAGTTTGTATTTTCTCAGACGCTCGAATAACTTTGACAGGTGTTCCACGTGCTCTTCTTCTATTTTAGATTTAACAATTATGTCATCGACATACATTTCAATCTCTTTGTGCATCATGTCGTGAAACAGAGTTGTCATGGCCCTTTGATAGGTTGCCCCTGCGTTCTTCAGACCGAACGACATTACCTTGTAACAAAAGGTGCCCCATGGGGTGATGAATAAAGTTTTCTCCATATCTTCCGCCGCCATTTTGATTTGATTATAGCCCGAGAATTCATCCATGAAGGAGAAGACTTTTATTTTTGCTGTGCTGTCTACTAGCATGTCTATGTGTGGTAGGGGAAGTCATCCTTTGGACTTACTTTGTTCAGATCCCTGTAGTCTACACACATTATGACTTTTCCGTCATTTTTCGGAACTGGCACTATGTTAGCTTACCATTGAGGATATTCTGAGGTGGCGAGGAAACCTGTGTCGATCTGCTTCTGCACTTCCTCCTTAATTTTGATGGCCATATCTGGATGAGTCCTTCTCAGTCTTTGTTTTACCGGATGTCATTCCATTTTCAGTGGTAAATGATGTTCCACGATGCTGGTATCCAACCCTGGCATGTCCTAATAGGACCAAGCAAATACATATGGAAACTCTTTGAGAAGTTTTATCAATCCTTCTCTGACAGTTGGATTGAGCAGTGATCCAATTTTAACTTCTTTCTTTTCTTCTTCTGAACCTAAATTGACTGTTTCCAACGACTCTTTGTGAGGCTCAATAGACCTTTCCTCTTGTCTGAGTAGTCGGGAGATCTCTTCTGGAATTTCTTCGTCTCCTTCTTCTTCGGCTTCAAATACCGGGAATTCAAAGTTGGGAGAAGGCATTGGATCGTATGTTTGAATGGGGTTTAAAATAAGCAATCTGCATGACGTGATGATTCGTTTTTTTAGAAAAGACAGAGAGAATGCAAGAGTGTGTGTAGTGTATTTTCTGAAAATGCTTGTTTTTATTTTGGGTTGTTTTTTTAGGACTACCATTTTCTGAAAAGCGAAAAGTGAAAACAGCACTAAATGCGGGAATTCATAATGACATTATTTATTTATGATTTTTTTATTCTT
This sequence comes from Lathyrus tuberosus, assembly GCA_022829125.1. NCBI lineage: Eukaryota > Viridiplantae > Streptophyta > Magnoliopsida > Fabales > Fabaceae > Lathyrus > Lathyrus tuberosus. Next base: position 239,192 of record JALAZF010000327.1, on the reverse strand, counting down.
GAAACACACCCTATAAAACAAAACTCTGTCGCTTTGGGCGAAGCAGAGAGGGACATTTACAGAAAAGTGAGCCCTATAAAACATCCATTTCACCAGCAAAGTGAAAGGTTTAAAACAAATATGGTAATTAATTCAACTTATGGACGACTTTCGGGACATTGACTGCAACCCAATGGCGACAAACTCCTCTGTGAATAACAAAGTCTGGTACTTCCCTTCTTGGTTTTTCTTCAGAAATGACACTGATTTCTGGCGGAGTAGGATCATTGGAGTCTTCTTCCCATGCAGAGTTATCATAATAGGACTCTTCTGTCGCATCTTCCATAATGTTTTCACTCTCAAGAGGATCTCCCCATCTAGTTGGTTGGATGTTCTCGTATGTGATACGAGAGCTTTCGGGAGCAGTGTATTTGACTAGAAAGTCGTACTTGTCGCTTGGTTGTCCCAAGGTATCCCAAGTTTCTGTGGGAATAGACGAGTCATCTTCCTCAATGACATTGACCTCAGAAAATGCATAGTTATTGAATTCTTGTCCTGCAATCTTTGAAAATTCATCACCATGGTGTTGGACATTTTCGGAATGTCCTGAGTAAGGATTCTATGACTCTGTGGGAACATAGGTATTCTTTTCAAGATTACTCAGCTGATAGGCATTGTCCGGCTGACTCTTTTGCCCCGAGTCTTCCATGTATGGCTTCTAGATAGGCAAGTCATCCAGGGGATCATAATAATCATAGTCAAAGTTGTCTTTTATTAGATTGTCATCCTCTAATGAATTGGGTGGAGCGCGACATCCTTCGGGATCACAATCTCCATAGATCATTCTGATGTCTGATCTTGGTATATATCTCGGGATTTGCTTTGGAAAGTAGAATGGCATGTGAGTTTCTCCCTGAGACATATAATCGTCATCGTTGAGATAGGACTTCCATTCCTTATCTGTATCAGAGGAGTCGTTCCCATCGATGGTGTGTACTTCTTGAGATACTGGGTGGAGGAAACCTCCACTGTGGAAGAAATCCTGAATGGGACAAAAACTTTCATCCTTCTTTGTAGTCCGTGTACAGGTTGGAGAGAAACCAAGACCTTTTCTTGTCTTGTTATCAGTAGGAATTTCAATCCGTCCCCATCCTTTTACGTCACCACTCTCCATTAATTTGAGAGCATCATTGTATGAGGAAATCGATGTTCCTTTTTCTTGGTGATTCTCATTGCTCACCGAGAGCGCTTGAAATTGAGTTCCAACTACATCTTCTAGTTCTACATAGGAGAATGATGATAAGTTGATCACGATCAAAGCTTGCTCTCCGCATACCATGACTAATTTGTCATTCTTGACAAACTTCAACTTCTGGTGAAGTGTCGAAGTGACTGCCCCAGCTTCATGTATCCAAGGTCTTCCTAATAAACAGTTGTATGCTGCTCGGATGTACATGACCTAGAAAGTGACTTGGAAAGTGTGAGGACCAATGGTTATGGGAAGATCGTGCCGATAACTATTTTTCTGGATCCGTCAAAGGCTTTGGCGATGATCTCACTGCCTCTCATCGGAGTTCCTTGAAAAGAAAGTCGAATCAAAGTTGACCTTGGCATGACATTTAAGGATGAACCTATGTCTACCAGTATGCTGGCTAAAGCATCGTCCTGGCAATTGACTGTGATATTGAGTGCCATATTATGGTTCTTGCCTTCCTCTGGTAGTTCCTCATCACTGAATCCCAAGTTGTTGCAGGAAGTGATGTTGAAGATGATGTTGTCAAATTGTCCTACTGTCACATCTTGTTCTACAAAGGCTTGTTCTAAGACTCTCTGTAGAGCTTCCCTGTGAGCTTCTGAACTAAGCAGGAGAGATAACACAGAAATTCGATACGGAGTTTGCAACAATTGATCCACAATGTTGTACTCGCTTTTCTGGATGAGCTTTAGCATCTCATCGTTGTTCTTTGTAGGTTCTAGATTACTGGATTGACCGGCCTGTTGGTTAGGAACTTCCATTTGACGTTCCTTTTCTTTGGTAGGTTCTCCAACTCCTCTGTTGAAGATCTGACCGCTCCGAGTAACTCGACTGATGTCGACAATGTTTACAATGGAGGGTAATGGAGTTTCTTTTCCATTTTCTATTGTCGTTGAACCGTACTTGTACGGGATAGCTTTTTCTGACTTGTATGGTATTGGACATGGCAAGTATATAATCACAGGGGCTTTTTGGGCCTTTTGACCGTCGTAGGCCACCTCAATTAACTCTAAGTTTGGAATCTTTCTATTGCCGAGAGAGACTTTTGACTCATCGAGTAGAGGAATTACGACACAAACATTCCTAGTTATTCCATGATTGGAGTTTATGACAGTGTTTTTGCTTTGACCAGGGAGGTAATCTTCTATCATGTTGATTGATTCAGAATTCGAACATGGTGGAATCTCCTTTCGGTCTAACTGATGCTGGAGGGCTGCTCGCACTAGATAGCATCTTGGTTATTTTCTGAGCATACTATACAGCGTTCATAATTGTGAGGTGGTACCCAACCATATCCACTTTGTATGCAGTGCATCCTTACTAGTCTGTTTCTATTGAGCGGACATCACGACTTTGATATCTACCAAGATTCCCATCAGTCATGTTAATCTATTGTGTGTCTTCATCCAGGTAAATCGGAAGCCACCAGTGATCCAACAGATGTTGAAGAGTCCTTTGCACAAGCGCACACCCTTGGTCGTTTTCGTAGCATTCTTTATAGTCTTGATAATCATGTGAGGCCAGAAAACCATGTCTGACCTACTTAGCATGTAATTCCACTAGACTGGTATTCATCAAGCGTATGTCAAAGATTTGGACCATATTGACTTGATGATCACTTCTTTCATGGTAGTCTTGGATCCATCCGAGATCCATTTGACGTTGGAGAGCCTCTTGTACAAAAGAGCATCCCTGATTGTCTTTTGAGCAGATCGGATAAGTGTTGTAATCGTGTCGCGGCAGATTGTAATACTGACTTTGTCTTGAATGCAATGCCACTAGATTGACATTCATCGCACAAATGTCGTGGTTCTGAACAATGTTGGGATATGCATGGGCCATGTTTACTTCACGAATCCTGTGATCCTGAATCTAGCCCAGATCCATTTGTTCTTGTAGAGCTGCTTGTACTATGGCACACCCTTGATTGTCCTTAGAGCAGATATCACACTGATGATAGTTGTGAGATGGCACATAATTGTACCCGCTCTGTTTGCAATTCATCTTTACCAGGTTTGTTCCCAGTAAGCGTACATTGTAAATTTGATAACTGTTGATAGGTTATCCTTCTATCAAATTCACTGTAGTCTTCTCATGTTGCGGTAATGGGTTTGTCTAAACATTTAGATTAATATCTTTGAAAGATAAAACCCCATTTCTGAAGAGCTTCTGTACATCAGACTTGAAGCTGAGACAATTCTCAATGTTATGTCACGATCCTCCTTGATGGTAAGGGCAAGTTTGATATGCTTTGAACCAAAAAGGTGGATTTTCTGGTACTGCGAGAGGAGTCCTGGTTTGAACGTGCCCCTTTGCCAGTAGAAGTGGAAATAACTCTGCGTACAACATCGATATAAGGTCGAACCCTAATGGTCATGTAGTACAATTATTGTTATTGTACTGCGGGCGAGCCTGCTGAAGAGGCTGTTAAGGCCTTTGCTGATACTGTTACTGATTTGGTTGGCTCTGAGCAACCTAAGGTTGATATGTCAGAGCTGGCACTAGGTTGATAGCGGGAGTTATTGCTGCTACCGGTTGATACCTTCTCCTTCGCTTTCCGAGAGAGATATTACTGATATCTTGCTCTTTCTTCTTTTGGAAAGCACTACCGTATCTTTTGGTACTGCTAGATGGCTTTGCATCTTTGACAATCGTCCTTCTCGGACTGCTTCTTCAAGGTGTATTCCCATGTTCACCATTTCAGTGAAGTCATTGGGCGCACTAGCGACCATTCGATCATAATAAAACGAGCTTAATGTTTTTAAGAAAATCTTCATCATTTCCTTTTCCTCCAGAGGAGGACAGATCTGGGCGGAAATTTCACGCCATCTCTGAGCATATTCTTTGAAGGTTTCTTTATCCTTTTGTGACATTGCTCTGAGTTGGTCCCTATCTGGTGCCATGTCCAAGTTGTATTTATACTGCTGAACAAAGGCTGCCCTGAGATCTCTGAAAGTACTGATCTTGGTGCAGTTTAAACCCATGTACCATTTGAGCGCGACACTGGTTAAACTGTCTTGGAAGTAATGGATCAATAGATGTTGATTTTCTGTCTGGGTAGATATTTCCTGAGCGTACATCACCAAATGACTTTGAGGGCAAGAGTTGCCTTTGTATTTTTCAAAATCATGCACCTTGAATTTGTGCGGTATCTTTACATTAGGGACCAAACAGAGGTCGGCAGTGTCTTTGCCAAATAAGTCATGACCGCGAATGGCATAGAGTTTCTTCTGCATTTCCAAGAATTGTTCCTGGAATTTATTCATTCTTTCGTATACGTCTTCGTTTCCGCCAGAAGTTGCTTGCGGAATCTGTCCTTCCGGGACAGTGTGTACCACTGGCTGTGGTATAGTCATTATTGCGGTGACTCTTGGCGCTTCAGTGACCTGAAGTTTGTAACCATCAGGAGTTTCTGTTGTAACCTTTGCGTCTTCATTTACCTGAAGTCTGTAACCTTTAGGTCTGGCGGTTCCGGCTATGACTTACGAGTATTCAGCGACTGGTGGGATGCATCCTTCAGGTATAAAGTTGTGAGGCATGCCCCAGGGGAAACCTTTAGGCATGTTGTACTGAGGATGACTGCCAGGTGTCTCAAATGCTGGTGTGGATGTAATCTCTGAGATCACAGTCCTTTGATGTTGTTGTTCCTGGGCTGCTTCCATGGATTGCATGTCATGGTGGAGTTTCTCCAAACTCTCCTTCAGAGCGTTGATTTCTTCTCTCAGCTCTCTGTTCTCTTCCTCGAGATCGTCCATTTTCTTTTATCGATTGACCCGAGTATTATACGAATGAGACAGTTTGACTCTAGAGTGCGACACATATGTGAGACTCAAAGACAAAGATATGTTATGTGAGAATGATGAATGATATGCAAAGAATGATATATTTTTTAGTTTTTTTTTGTTTTCAAAATAACTGTTAACAATTATATTACAAATATCACACAGTGGGGGAGACCCTTTTATTGAACTCAAAAGATTACAGTATTTTACAAGGAAAAGTACAGTATTTTACAAAGTGCAAAAAGGAAAATTAGGCCCATGGATCCCGAGTTCTCTCTGAGGAGAGCTCAGATGCTGGTTCCTAAACTTTTATTTTCTTTGATCGGGCTCCTTCAGTCGTTGTCGGGTCGACAATTCTCTGCCAAGTGAAAGGAGTGAGCAAATTCCTTCGTTCCTCCTGACTTTCCATAGCATGCTGCTCTAATATCTCAATGAGAGCATCCTTTTACTTTAGCAGTTCCTGAATCTTGGTACATTCCAAATTAAGGATCTAGTATTTGTTCTTCCAAGAGTTTCTCTCACGTTGGACTTTGTTGAGAGCGACCTGGAGTTTTTCCGCATCAGACATGAAATAAAGGACATATTCCTTTAAGGGAAAAACTTCTTGAGGAGGGTAAGGCATCCTCAATTTGATAGCTCTAGTTTGTACCCGGTGGAGGTAAGGTTCTGCAGAGGAACAATTTAGTCTTCCCAGGGATTCTCTCCCTTTCCTGTGAATATGTTGCCAGGCATGCACTATTTCTTTCTTTAGTGCCCTGTCATTTTCTCCTTTCTTGACGAAAAGACCTTTCAGATGAGCATTATGTGGGATATTATTCATTGGGTATCCAAGTTGACGACGATCTAAAATTGGATGATAGTTGATCCCTGCTTTAGTACCAATGAGGGGTACATTGGGGAAATTTCCACATCTGTTGATAATCTTTATCCCTTCGTAAATCTGATTGTACCAATCTATGTCTGAATTGGTAAGATACATAATCTTTTACGACCATCGCAGATTACTCTTGTGATCCCAAAAAGCAGTAGACTTGGGCAAGTGGGAAATAAACCATTTGTAGAGTAATGGTACACAGCATGTGATCATCCCTCAACTGTACAAATTCCTTAAGTGTACAGAATGATAAGCATCTGCAAGCAAGGTTGGTACTGGGTTCCCAATTAAGAATATCTTAACAGCATTGATGTCGACGAAGTTGTCAATGTTGGGAAAGAGGAATAACTCGTATATGAGCAGAACAAAGATATCCTCGAAAGCAGTTATATTTCCTATACTGGCAAAGTATAGAGCTTTCTCCATCAGGAATTTAGCTGGTAAACCCTGGATTCCTCCTTTGGTGGTCATGTGAGTCCTGACTTCTAACTCATCCAAAGAGATTGCTCTTGCAATGGCTTGATCTTTTGGAATTTCTTCCAGTCCAGAAAATCGATCTTGATCAGTGATAGGTAAGTCAATTAGGTGGGAGTATTCTTCCAATGTTGGTGTGAGCTGGTAATCCAGAAAAGTGAAGCAGTGATATACCGGATCGTAGAACTGAATTAGTGTAGACAGGATCCCTTCAACCATGTTGATCTTCAAAAGAGATAATAGTCCTCCATGCTTAGCTCTGAAAGCCTCGGGATTAGTAATCATCCTTCCCAATTTCCTTAGGTCGTCCAGTTTTGGAACCTTAAAGGTGTACTTGTGCGTTTTTCTTCTTCCGAAATCCATAACGCAACCTCTCTGATATTTGCAATTATTGTTTTAGTTCTTTTAGAAAAAGATTTTTTTCTTGTTTAAAAAAAGTTTTTTTAATGAATGCATGGATGCATGAATGAAGCAAACAAAAACACTTGAAAACATGGGTTTAGGGGTTCGTCGTCACGAGCATGGAGCCATGGATCTACCCATCCCCAAAGGTGTGAACTAATTGGTAAATTTTTGTACATGTAGAATGGGTTCTAACAAAGGTTCCCAAAATCATTGACCCCTCTTAGAGATATTAACAGCAAACCGATTGACTCAGTAGAGCTGGAATATCCTAAGATGAATCTCCTTTGAGTGTAGTATCGCGTATCAACTATTCCTGATAGTCACCACACTACCTAATGGCCAAATGGTTAAGTGTCTACTAAATCCTCAGTGTCATCGGTACCACACTAGGAAAACTATGCTTTCACGACGGGGTCGTTCAACATTAGCAAGTCCACGCGGGTACCTCGACTGATTCGGTGGACTGCCAGGTTAACTTGGTCGGGATTCACACCCTATAAGCCTTCCTGGAGACGCCACCACTTATCTTAATGTTCTCTCAAACTTTCCATATGTGTATTAATCGCATTCCCAGTTAACGGTAATTTAAACACGGGTATCAAGTAATATGACAACATATGGCAGAAAAATGAGAAAGCAGGTAAATAAACAGAGAAATAAATGCAAAGCAAAGCCTAGACCTCTTAGGAACTCTAATCTTGAAATCCCTAGCAGAGTCGCCATTTTTTTGTAGCGTGAGATTTTTGTCGGTGACGCGACCACCTTACCGCAATGTTGGAATTGGATGCTACTTTCTGATTTCTTATTTATCCTATGAAGCTGGAAAGGAAAGGGAAGATATCTAAAACTAACCTTGCACGTAAATGTTTTCTTTAACAAATGCTAAGAGATCGGGGATCGGGGTCTGGTTATACAAAGGGAAGCTATTAACACCCAGTGTATCTATGGTAATCTATAGGAACTCTTTATTGTATGTTTCTCTGTTAACTTTAAATGCTTTCTTATGTTTATCTGCTGAGGCTTGGGAAATTTTCTCCTTTGGGAGTGTTGAGAGAATGTTTTTGTTGTTTTCGGGTTTTCCGTTGTTTTTGGGAAGGTACTGGACCTAAAGTTTTTGATTTGTGTGCTCGCTAAGATTTCGCAATCTTATGCCTACGTATTCCCGTAAAGAGATTTGGTAAATCAGAGCAATTGTAGTTCCTCCTATTTCTATGGGAGGAAAGATGTTTGGTGTCTTGTTCAAACCCCAAGATTGAAGCTATCAGAGTATTTGTGTCTTGTTTAAAGCTCAAGATTGAAGCTAAATGTTGATTTGAGAGAGAATTAGTCATCTCTAAAGGGATAATATCTCACCTATTCATCACAAAATGTTGAGAAATTGATTATAAGGGAAAATTACGTTAACTGGGATATGTGAATCCAGCAATGCCATAATTTCCTTTATAAAGGCGATGTCATGAAGGAAGAAAGCTTTAACTCAGTGTAGAGCAATGCCACTTTTCCCTTATGAATCTTTCATGCTAAGAGAGGGACATTGGCTTGGATGTTAGGAATCCAGAGGCTTGCCACTTATAGCTGTTAGATGAAAGATGAATTTTATCCAGGATAAAGGAAGGACTCCAGCTTGGATTTTGAATCAACAAGTGTGCCACTTACAACAATTATCTGAAAAAAGTTTTTGACTGTTTGTTTTGATATGTGATGTATAGAGGAAATATTCTCCTACAGAGTAGACCCATGGTCTCATCTGAGGGGATGTTTGATTTTGGTGTGCCTTGATCAAAGCCCAAGGTTGAAGCTAAAAGAAACTGACTCCAATGAGGAGGGTTTTATCTGTCTTGTACAAAGCCCAAGATTGAGGCTGAAGGAAAATGACTCCACTGGGGAATGTTTTATCAGTCTTGTACAAATCCCAAGATTGAGGCTGACTGGGGAAAAGTCTTATATGAAGCCTAAGAGGAGGCTATCTCTTGCTGAGGATTTGTTGAAATCCAGGAGCAGGTCTTTATTGTGTTGGGGAATCCAAAGGTTTAACTCTTGCTGGGGATCAGAGAAGAGTGGAAGTATCAGATGCCATGAGGCTCTGATTCTACTGGGGATTTATTGATGGTAAAATGACTCTGGTTGGAGATTTTTAAGGTAAAAGTTTACACCTTGTTTGAGTTTGAAAACCTAAGGAGGTTTTAACTCTGCTGGAAACTTAGTGTATTGGTGTAATGATCAGGGTTTTTCCCTTGCTTTTAGGAAACTTGAGGGTCTCTTTGTGAGATCCAAAAGGATGAGGAGACTTTCCAAGTCTACTTGTATGAAGCCCAAGAGGAGGCTGAGACTGTCCAAGTCTCTCAAGAAGTGGTAGTCTATGGTGTAGAGAGGGGTCTTTGTATGATGCCCAAGAGGAGGCTGAGGGTTTAAGGGATGAAGATCAACCCTAGAATGGTCTGATGTTTTGGAATTCTTGACTCTCCTGAGGATTGAACTAGTAGAGATGACTAATTTCTATCCTATGCCTTTAGGAGGCCTTTGGGTCCTTGTACTACGCCCAAGAAGAAGTTGGGGGAACTTCTAAGAAGCTTGTGGGTCCTTGTATTAAGCCCAAGAGGATGTTGGGGATGCTTTTTGGAAGCCCGTGGGTCCAAACCTAAGAAGAGTTCAAGAAAGGTTTCACCGGGAATTTATCCTTTCCTTGTTGAACAGTTCTAAGGTTTGACGAAATTCAAAAAAGGTTTCACCGGGAATTAATCCTCTTTGGGGAAATGAATTTCTTGTACAAATATATTTCTAAGTTTTGACAGTCTTGAGAAAAGTTTCACCGGGAATAATGTCTTTCTCTGTTCCATATTGTATAAGCCCAAGAGGAGGCAGACTGTATAGGGAATTTCCTATGAGGGAACTAGTTTTGACTATGTTGTAAAGTAGCCTCTGGTTTGATCTAAGCATAGACCTAACTGCTAGGGAAACTCTAAGCAAGATATGCACAAGTATATACAGACAATTATATATATATATATATATATATATATATATATATATGCATTGAAAAAGATGTGGGGACTTACCTTCTGAGAAGAAGCCCAAGTGTATTGTGATCTGTAGTATCAACTACAATTGTATGCTTGATTAAGGTTTCAAGAAATTGAAGAAAGTTTTGAGGAAACTTTGAATTTTAATTTGAGTTAAAAACAAGTTGTTTTTTTTTAAAGAGAAAAGAATGTTTGGGGCTTATACAATGACTGAGGCCCAGATGACTTATTTCAAAACATTGATCGCACTGCGATACCGACAGACGTTGTGGGACTTATACTATAGCAGAGGCCCAAAAATTGTTTTTGTACAAAGAGGGGTTAGATCTTACACTCTAATAGAGACCCAAAAGTGTTTGTAAAAAGAAAAATGGGGCTTATACTCAAGGTGAGGCCCAAAAATTATTTATTTGAAAAGGCGACGATCGCGCCGTGATTTTGAAAACCACAGAGGGACTTATACAATGAGTGAGGCCCAAAATTATTTATGTACAAGAAGGAATGGGTCTTACACTCTAATAGAGGCCCAAAAAGTTATTTTTATACAAAAGATGGGTTTTATAGCTCAGAGAGATGCCCAGATGGAAAACAACGATCGCACCGTTTATTTTGAAAATCGTATCGGGACTTATACAATGACTGAGGCCCAAAATTATTTATTTACAAAGGGGATGGGTCTTATACTCTATTAGAGGCCCAAAAGTGTTTCAAATGAAGTTTGAAATATCAAAATTAAGAGAAACCCTAATTTTAATTTAAAATATATAATTTTCAAAGGAAATTAAATAAAAAATGATATAAAATATCAAATATATTCCAAAAACAAGTTGTCAACTTTGAAAAATGTTTTGAAAAATCATGTTTAATCACATGAAAGCTTGAAATTCATTTGAATTTGAAAAATCAAGATGGAAATTTCATTTAAAAATGTTAAGAAACAAATAAAATGAAATTATTTAGAAAAATTCCAACTATATTAAATAAATAATATAAATTTGATTTTTTTTGTAGAATAAAATATTTTAACATTTTTTTGAATTTAAAAAAAAAAGAACCAATAAAAAATGATAAAAAAATGAGAGAGAAATTAATTTTTGAAATCAATTAATAAAATATGAAAATATTCAAAAATTCAAATATTTGAATTATGGCGCGAAGAACTTCATCTTCTTCCTCACGCGTGCCCTAACTCTCAGATTTGCAAAACCTCACTTTTCTCTCTGATTACTCAATGGTTTTGACTTTTGTAAACACGAAAGTTGTGTATTTTTGAACAAGGATTCCAATGATATAAATTAATTGCATTTATATTAAGTGTGGAGTGAGAAATCAAAAGATGAACTCAAGAACCCTAATTTCTGCAAGAACACTATGAAATCCTATACACGATAGCTACAAAGAAATTGATTGAGGGGAAACACTCTACATAAGCGCAGAAACATGTTTGTAACTTGAAAACACATTTATGATGTATGGATCATAGAGTTTGAGAGTGTCAGGCTTACCTCTGCAAGAGGAAATCGAATCCTCCGTTGTAGGATGTTGTGTAATGATCTGGACAGCTTCCTTGGTCCTCAAGTAGTGTGTTTGAAAGCTTAGAATGGATTGAAATAGCCTGAAACTTGTTGTGGTACCCCAACTGCAACTAGGCCAAAAATATTGAGCAAATGGATGGTGACTTTGTGATTCTGGTGTTCCATATGTGTTTTGAGGTTATGGATCACTTGTTTATGACATATGTGAGGTGTTAGGATGATTGGTTTTGATGGAATTGATCCCTATTTGAAAATTCGATAGTGACTTGCTAAAGAAGCATTTTCTAGTTTTTGAAGAAGGATTTGGAGGAAAGCATGTATTGCTATGCTTTGGTGTACTTGAATTGATCAGAAAGAACCTCTATTTATAGTAGAGCAACTTTGTTTTGGGAGCAACAGTGATTGGAAGTTGGATCACTCCAATATCCATTAAACTTTGTCATGTAGCAAAAGTCTTCTCTAGCCATTGAATTGAGGCAATCTTGCAGGCTATGAGTCTTCTGTTGCAGGGATAAGGATTGAATCCTTTAGTGATCAATAACTCAGTCCATGCCACCTCAATGTATCCCTTGAATGCCTTGAAACAAAATTGAAGTTTTTGGATTTGTAACATTGAATTTCACATGCCAAGGAATATGATTTTTGACTTGGTGGCTTTGTGATCACATCCCTCATCATTAAAGTTGATTTTGGACAAAAATGAAATGATGCAAGTGTCCAAAATTGGCTCATGAAATCGTGGGAACCAAGTTATGTTTTCATGCCTTTATTTGGGCAGGGTGAAAAATGCCATTTTTGGAGGCTTATAACTCCTTGCTCAAGTTGAACCATGGGAGGCTCTTGTACTTTTTGGAAAGCCCCAATAACATAATTCAACTTTGATGTCCAACTTTGGTTTTGAATCATCTTGGATCATAATGAAAAATGGCCTCAAAGTTGGTGAAAATGTAAAACAGATCCTGTCCAAAATTTCACTAAGTGTTGGAAAAATGTCCATTTTCATATTTTTGTGATTTTGATCAATCCATAACTCAAAATCCACGAGGATTTGGAATCTATTGTAGTTGACAATCTTTAAGTATGTAATAAGAGCTTTCATTTGAGCTTTGGATGGAAGAAAAAAGTTACTTGGATCATAAGTTATAGTCTTGCAAAGTTGGGTATAAATCACCTTTTTTCATGACTTAGTGAAAATTCAAGTTTCTTATGGTTGCCCCTTTTGCAAGTAACCCCACTTTTCTTGATTTTTCTTGATGGATGATGATCCAAACCATAAGTTAACATTGTTTTTTACTTAGGGAAGCCATGTTTGTCAAGAAATTCAAAAAGTCAAACTTGGTTTTTGGCACAGTTGACTTTTTATCAGATGAATTTCAAACTTTGTGATCCTCTATGAAATCAAGTCCTTGACCTAATTCAAACCTAATGGATGGATTCCATAGGTGTTTTAGAGTGTGTTAAATCATGTCCCAAGGTTTGGGACCATGTCTTGGTCAAAAGTCAAAGGTACAGTTGACTTTTCATCAGAAAACCCTAATTGGTCCAGATGAATTTGAATCCTTGTACTACTTATGAACCAAGTTCTTTGAATAAATCCAATCTTGAAACTGGATCAATATGATGTATTGGAGGTCTTCTAACACTTCTTGAGGTCTTGGCTCATGCCTTGCTTCAAAAGTCAACTTAGGGGTGAATTAGGTCAAGAAACCCTAATTCCTGATTTTTGATGAATGCATCCCTTGAGGCTATTTTGAACTTGTGATTAGGTCCATGATGTCCCTTTAAGCTTCTTGGGTCATGTTTTGAAGCATGGACTCATGTCCAAATGAAAGTTTCTCTCTGGAGGCCTTGGTTGACCAAAACCCTAATTTGGTGACACTGATGATCTTGAGGCTTGATCCACTTGAAATGCTACACTCTTGTGCTTGATTCTTAATATGGGAGACCACTTGATCCTTTATGGATGTTTGAGAGACTTGACAAGTTGAGGATCATTTCCATTCTTGATTGATCCTTTGTCTGAGTATTCTAAGAGGGCCCAAAACCCTAATTCTTGATTGTAGTGAAGGCTCAACAATATTTGAGAGGATTGATGAGACATGAAGGTACATCCATATTGTGATGATGATTTGCACAATGATGGGAAATCTTGTGGTCGAAATTTGGGGTATGACATAGGGGAGCTATCCAGATCATCATCTTGCATCTGTAATACCTCTATTACATAATTCGATTCCTTCTTGCAGAGGTAAGCCTCAAACTCTCAAACTCATTGGTACATGCATCATTTTTGTTATTTTAAGTTACCATTGTGTTTCTGCACCTATATATGTTGTTTTCCCTCAATCAACTGCATACTATCTATTGTATATAGGATTTCATTTAGTTTTTGCAGTTTTTAGGGTTCATATGCTCATAACATGATAACTTGTTTTACACTTCAAATAAATAAAATTAAGCTTGTTAGTTCTGTTATTGGCAGAAATTTTGGTAAAACAATGTGGTTATTCAAGAGTCATGTCTGATGTCTTAACATGTGCTTCTAACATTCTGCATGTGGTGTGTTGTTTGGTATTGTAGTTTTTATGCATGATGTCAAGACTGATGTCTTAACATCTGTTGACAGAACATCATGTTCAGTCTGTTATATGTTTTAGGGCTGCGTGTTAATTGTTATGTTTTGAGAGATTCTGTTTGAGAGATTGCAGGCGAAATTCTTGGAGAAGATTTATTCATATGCAATCGTTTGTTTCTATATTTAGGGCGAAAAGATTTGAAGATAAAATCTGTTTTTATTGTGCATCAAATCTGAGTTTTTCACAGAGCCCAAGCCCAAGAATCTGTTTCTATTTAAAGGAGTCTCAACCCTACTTGGAAGTTACGAAGACTAGAGATTAAAGATTGAGTGTCAAGTGTTAGGGTTTGTGTTTTCGTCTGTTATTTATGAGCCATTCATTCATCTTTCAGATGCTTGAATTGGACTGATTGTTTGAGTTGTATGTTGTCCACTCTAAGCTTTTAAGCACGAGTGTTTGTTCTTGATTGAAGCTTTTAAGCAAGGTCAAGTATTGTCATTGAAGTGTGTCTTCTACTTTCTTTATTGTAAGTTGTTATCACTGCTGTGATTGAGGGGGAGTGAGAGGTGTCTCATATCTAAGAGTGTCTTAGGTAGAAGTGTCATTGGGTAGTGATTAAGTGAATAGATTATCAACTTGTGTGTTGATTGTAGAGTCTATGAATTAATACTACTGATAGTGAATTTCCCCCTGGCTTGGTAGCCCCCATACGTAGGTTGTTAGACCGAACTGGGTGAACAATTCTCTGTGTTCCTTTTTGCTTTTAAGTACTGTTATCTCTATTGTCTTGTTTATATAGCAGATATTGATGTTGTGACATCTCACTCGACATCACATAATACCAGAATTTCAATTGGTATCAGAGCAGGCATCCTGCTCTGTATCTGGGTGAGATCTAGGGCTGTTACTTTCTGGTGCAATGGACAAGGAGAGTGGTGGATTTGTGAATAGACCCCTATTCTAGATGGATCAAATTATGACTATTGGAAACCTCGTGTGGTTACTTTTTTGAAGTCTTTAGACAGCAGGGCTTGGAAGGTTGTTTTGAAAGAATGGAAACATCTTGTCATTGTGGGAGAAGATGGTCAGTCAAAGCTGAATCCTGAAGAAGATTGGACCAAGGAAGACGATGAACTTGCCCTTGGAAATTCTAAGGCTTTGAATGCCTTATTTAATGGTATTGACAAGAACATTTTTAGGCTGGTCAACACATGTGAAGTGGCTAAGGAGGCTTGGGATATCCTGAAAACAACTCATGAAGGAACTTCCAAGGTCAATATGTCAAGACTTCATATGCTAACAACAAAGTTTGAAAGTTTAAGAATGAAAGATGAAGAGACCATTCATGACTTTCACGTGAATATACTTGAACTGTCAAATGCTTCTAGTGCCCTAGGAGAGAGGATGTCTGATGAGAAGCTGGTGAGAAAAATTCTCAGATCTCTCCCCAAGAGATTTGAAATGAAGCTGACTGCTATAGAGGAAGCTCAAGACATCAGCCAGATGAGGGAAGATGAATTGATTGGGTCACTTCAGACATTTGAATTAGGGTTGAATGACAGATCTGAAAAGAAGGTCAAAAGCATAGCTTTGGGGTCTAGTACAGAAGATGATGAGAAAGAGTGTGGTCCTGAAACTCAGGAGGAGCTATCCAATGCCATTGTTCTATTGGGAAGACAGTTTAATAAGGTTTTGAAAAGAATGGAAATGAGCTATAAACCTAATGTCAATAACATCACATCTGACATCAACAGGTCAGGTGATCAGATGAAGAAAACAAGAACTGAGGAGAAGCCTAATAATGAAAAAGGAATCCAATGTCATGGATGTGAGGGTTATGGTCACATCAGAGCTGAATGCCCTACATATCTTAAGAAGCGGAAAAAGGGCATATCTGTGTCCTGGTCTGATACTGAAAGTGAGCAAGATAAAGAGACTGCCAAGCATGTTAGGGTATTGACTGGAAGGTATATATCTGATGATGATTCTAGGGATGAAGAGAGTACATATGATAAGCTAACTGATTCTTTTAGAGAGCTATGCATTAAAAGTGAAGAAGCCTGTCAAGAAGGGGAGAGGCAGAAGAAGATTATTGCTCAACTCAAGGCTGAAAAGACAGAGCATTTGGAAACCATTGCCAAGTTGGAAGATGAAGTATTTGTGCTGAACTCTAAACTTGAATCTATGTCCAAGTCTATCAGAATGCTGAATAGTGGAACTGATGTTCTAGACAAGATTTTTAATGTTGGAAGAACTGTAGGAGACAAAAGTGGGTTGGGGTTCAATAGTGGATCTGCTTCAAATGATGTTATTCCTAGTTCCAAGCCAGTGATGTTGAAACAGATGTTGAAACATCCTGACAGGACTCCCTCTAGGAAGAAATTTAGGTGCTGGAGATGCCATCATTGTGGGAGCTTTGGACACATAAAGGCTTTCTGTTATAAGTTACATGGGTATCCTAAGAGTGTTCCTAATTGTGCACCCAGACAGACCATTCATAAAGGTAATCAAGTCATCAAGCAAAAGAAGCAATGGGTCTCCAAAACTAATGTTGTCAGCTTGATAGCTCATACTTCTCTTAGAGTCTGCACTAAAGAAGACTGGTACTTTGACAGTGGCTGTTCAAGACACATGATGTAACGCCCCAGTTTTGTCAGTTTTTATTTAATTGAGTCGTTTTGAGTATTTTATTATTATTTTATTTTATTTTTGACTTTTATGTGAAAATATGTTATTTTTCATCGTGAATATATTTTATCGGGTTTTGGGAACGTTTGCGAGATATTTGAGTGTGGGGGTATTTTGGTCATTTCAGGATATTTTCCTTAAGTTAGAAAGAATAGAAAATAGAAAGAGAGAAAAATAGAGAGAAAGAAAAAGAGAAGAAGGAAAAGGGAAAGAAAAGAAGAGGAGAAGAGAAGAAAAGAGAGAATTTGAGAAAACTTGGAAATCGATCTCCCGACTTTTCTAAACGCGATTAAATCGGGTAAGGGTGCGAAACTCGATTATACTATGTTTGTGTATGATTATGTATGTGTGTATTGGATTGTTTGTTGTGTTTTCATAGTTTCTATTCTAGGTCGATAATGAGAAATCGATGGTTTCACGGTCGAAAATCGGCATAAACGTAGTAGAATACTTGTTATCATGATTGAGTTATGTTCTAATTGTTATATGTTGGTTTGGAAATGTTTTGGATGAGAAAACATCATTTTTGGGTGATCTGGTGCGCTGTTGGGTTTTGCTGAAATCGCAGGTTCGCACTGCGAATGGCCAGCGAATGGGTGGCGAGCGTTCGCGTGAGGTTCGCACTGCGAACGTTGTATTATTTTTCATTCTGCCACTATTCGCTGGAGGGTTCGCATTGCGAATGGGGTAGTGGGCATTCGCTGGGACGTTCGCACTGCGAACGTTGGAAATTTTCTAGGCTATTTTTCTTCTGCCATTGTTCGCTGGTACATTCGCACTGCGAATGAAGTAGCGAAGGACTCGCTAGGAGCTTCGCACTGCGAACATGACAGTTTATTCCAATTTGTTTTCTCTGTAACTTTTGATCCGTGAGTCGGTTTGAGGTGTGGTTTGATGCGTTAGAAAGCTGATGAAATGTACTTTATTATGATGAGGGTTTTGAGATTGTTGGCCGATTAAATTATGTCAGGAATTAGAAAATGTGTTGTTTTGTTGTCGACTTTTGCCGTTTAATTGGGTGAACTTGATGTGTATGTACAATATGTTGTTGGTGTGGATATTTTATGACTTGTGTACTGTTGAGAGATGTGAATGCATAACATACATAGGGTGATAATGATTGGTGGCCTTAGGGCAAGAGAATGAAATGTGTGGTAATTGTTGATATATGCATGATTATGGGTGTGTATATGTGTGCATATTAAATGCCATGAGTCATTGTATGCCAAGCATCATGATATGCATTGCTGTGACGTCCTGAGTGACGGATTGATTCCAGAGGGAATCTGCTATAACATCGTGAGCCTTAAAAATAAGAGGTATGAATAGCCTTAAAAATAAGAGGACCGAAAGCGATGGTTATAGACGATCGTGTGGCCATGTGGGGTGTGAGCGATCGGGTCGTGTGCCCGTGTGGGGTGTGAGCGATCCATAAACGTCGTGTGCCCGTGTGGGGTGTGAGCGACGGGGAACATCGTATGCCCGACGGGGAGTTATAGTGATGTAACGAGCGATGATTCCAGCAGAATTCCTGAGTGAACTAGTGATGAGAAATATTGGAAGTCGGTACCGCATGGCATGTGCATAGAGTCGTGGTGTCGGTCTCTGTGCATTTGCATAAATCATGGATTAATTGTGTATGGAATTGTGAATGTGATTGATGAGATGGAATATGTGTAATTGTATTGATGATGAGTGTGTTGTGTATGATTGATGTGTAGTGGTATTTGATACTTAAGAATTGTACTGTGTTGTGTTGTATTTGATTGTGGTGCAACTGTGGTGAGCATATTTTACTTGTGCATTTCTATGTTAATATATAATTATATGCAACTGTAATATGATTGTTTTTCTCACCCTTCTGCTGTTTTATAATGCTCTATGAGGCATTGCAGATTAGAGTTGCTGGAGGTCTTTTTGTGAAGTGTAGGACTTCATTCTTTTGTCGGTCGGCTCTGATATGTGACACCGGATAGTTAGGGAGGCCGTTTGTGATTATCTGTATTATGTATATATATATATATCTTTTGGCTTGTGCATGTATAACTTGATGTATGACAAACTTTTCATGTGATATATATATATATATGATATTCAGTTTTTTTAGATTTTCCGCTTTTATTCTAAAATCTGAAATGTGGGTGTAAGGAACTGAGTTCCTCTGTTGATTGCTACCCCACTGTTGCATATCTTCATGAGCAGGTGTTGTATGATTTGTTTCAATATAATGTGATTCTCCCCGTCTATGCCATGATAATTTAAATATACTCTGATGAAATTTTGAATTTTCTTTTACTGCTTTATTTAATTGGGGGTATAGATTAGGGGTGTTACATTATGTGGTATCAGAGCCAGTCCGTGTCAGTTGTGTCAGTCCTTGTTGGTCTTGGTGTTTGGAGGAGCTGTTTGTTTAACCATAGTTTCTATTATTGGAAATGAACAAAATATGGCTGGTAGGAATGACGCGACTTTGGCTGCTGCTATGCAAGCTATGGCTCGAGCTGTGCAGGGTGCACCTAATGCTGCAGGTAATGATGAGTTCAGGAAGAACAAACCGCCTGTTTTCAAAGGAAGATATGATCCTGATGGTGCACAGATTTGGCTGAAAGAGATTGAACGGATTTTCCGAGTGATGGATTGTGCTGAGGATCAGAAGGTGAGACTGGGTACTCACATGTTACTGGAAGAAGCTGATGATTGGTGGGTTAGTACACATCATGTGTTGGAAGCTGCATTGGAAGAAATCACTTGGGTTGTGTTTAGCACTGAGTTTCTGAGGAGGTATTTTCCTGAAGATGTAAGAGGAAAGAAGGAAATCGAGTTCTTGGAACTGAAACAAGGTAATATGTCTGTTGTTGATTATACTGCTAAGTTTGTGGATCTTGTGCAGTTTTATCCTCATTATGCCGAAGCGACTGCGGAATTTTCTAAGTGTGTAAAGTTTGAGAATGGATTGCGTCCTGAGATAAAGCAGGCAATTGGTTATCAAAGGATTCGGAGGTTTTCTAAATTGGTGGATTGTTGTAGGATTTATGAATGTTCTACTCACTATAAGAGTGTGAACGAGAGGAAAGGGAAGCAACAGTTTCGTGGTGGTCCTTATGTAACACCAGCTGATAAGGGTAAACAAAGGGGGAATTTGGAGAGAAGGTCAAGTGGAGGAGGAATGTCTGGTCCTCTGAGATGTTATAAATGTGGTGAGTTGGGGCATCGTCAGTTTGAGTGCATGAAAGATATGAGGAAGTGTATTAATTGTGGAGGTTTAGGACATGTTGCAGCTGAATGTGCAAGGAAGAATGTGGTGAAGTGTTTCAACTGTGGGGAACCTGGTCATATTAGCACGAAGTGTCTGAAACCGAAGCAAGCTCCAGCTGGTGGGAAAGTATTTGCATTGGCGGGAACTCAGACTTCAAGTGCAGATCATCTGATCAGAGGTACTTGTTTTATTAATAGTACTCCTTTAGTTGCTATTATTGATACTGGAGCGACTCATTCATTTATTTCGTCTGAGTGCGCGAAGCGTTTGAATCTTATGTTGTCTTCGATGGGTGGGGAAATGGTTATTGATACTCCAGCAATGGGGTCAGTAACTACTTCTTTGGTTTGTCTAAGTTGTCCTTTGACCATTTATGGTAAAGACTTTGAGATGGATTTGGTGTGTTTGCCGTTGGAGGGTTTAGATGTGGTTCTGGGAATCAATTGGTTGCAATTCAATCGAGTTCATATTGATTATTTTCATAAGCTGGTAAGGTTTCCTTCTCTTGAGGAAGACGAAGACTCGAGTTTCTTATCTACCAAAGAGTTGAAGAGACTTTTGGCGGATGAAGCTCAGTTGTTTGGGTTGTTTGCATCTTTGACTGTGGATAGTCAAGTTTCACTTGATGTGTTTCCTGTTGTGTGTGAATTTCTGGAAGTGTTTCCTGAGGATATTTCAGACTTGCCACCAGAGAGAGAGGTGGAGTTTTCTATAGATCTAGTTCCTGGTACTAGACCTGTTTCTATGGCACCTTATCGTATGTCGGCGTCTGAGTTGGTTGAGTTAAAGAAACAGTTGAATGAGTTATTGGAGAAGAGGTTTGTGAGACCAAGCGTTTCTCCTTGGGGTGCTTCAGTTTTATTGGTGAAAAAGAAAGATGGAAGTATGCGGTTGTGTATTGATTATCGCCAGTTGAATAAGGTGACGATTAAGAATAAGTATCCTCTTCCAAGGATTGATGATCTGATGGATCAGTTAGTTGGTGCTTGTGTGTTTAGTAAGATTGACTTGAGGTCAGGGTATCATCAGATTAGGGTGAAAGAGGAAGATATTCAGAAGACGGCTTTTAGGACACGTTACGGTCATTATGAATATTCTGTGATGTCGTTCGGGGTTTCTAATGCGCCAGGTGTGTTTATGGAGTACATGAATCGTATTTTCCGCGAGCATTTGGATCGATTTGTTGTGGTGTTTATTGATGACATATTGATTTATTCTAAGTCTCGGGAGGAGCATGCGGAGCATTTGCGCATTATTTTACAGGTTTTGAAAGAAATGAAGCTTTTTGCCAAATTGTCCAAGTGTGAGTTCTGGTTGTCGGAAGTGAGTTTTCTTGGGCATGTAATTTCAGGTAATGGTATTTCTGTGGATCCATCTAAAGTAGAAGCAGTTCTACAATGGGAGGCTCCGAGATCTGTTACTGAAATTCGAAGCTTTTTGGGTTTGGCCGGATATTATCGAAGGTTCATTGAGGGTTTCTCTAAGCTAGCACTTCCTTTGACCCAGTTGACTTGTAAAGGGCAAGCGTTCATTTGGGATGTTCGGTGCGAGGAAAGTTTTAATGAGCTGAAGAGAAGATTGACGACAGCTCCGATTTTGATTTTGCCGAATCCTAATGAACCATTTGTGGTTTATTGTGATGCTTCTTTGATTGGTCTAGGTGGTGTTCTGATGCAAGAAGGTAAGGTTATGGCGTATGCTTCGAGGCAATTGAGAGTGCATAAGAAAAATTATCCTACCCATGATCTTAAATTAGCGGCTGTGGTTTTTATGTTGAAGATTTGGAGGCATTATCTCTACGGTGCAAGGTTCGAAGTCTTTAGTGATCATAAAAGTTTGAAATATTTGTTTGATCAGAAAGAGCTAAATATGAGGCAACGTAGATGGTTGGAATTTTTGAAGGACTACGACTTTGGCTTGAATTACCATCCTGGTAAAGCTAATGTGGTAGCCGATGTGTTGAGTCGGAAATCGTTGCATATGTCCGCTTTAATGGTTAAGGAGTGGTAGCTTTTAGCATCGTTTAGAGATTTGAGTTTGGTATGTGAAGTGACGTCGGATAGCGTGAGGCTTGGAATGCTAATGATTACTAATGATTTTCTGATGACGGTAAGTGAGAAACAGAAACTGGATGTGAAATTTATGGATTTGATGTTGGTTGACGGAAAAGATGCGAGTGGTGATTTTAAAGTGGATATTAATGGTGTTTTGAGATTCCGAGGTAGAATTTGTATTCCTGATGATGCAGAGTTGAAAAAGATGATTTTGGAGGAAGGACACCGGAGTAACTTGAGTATACATCTGGGAGCGAATAAGATGTACCAAGATTTGAAGAAGATTTTCTGGTGGTCTGGATTGAAAAGAGATGTGGCTCAGTTTGTTTATGCATGTTTGACTTGTTAGAAATCGAAGGTAGAACATCTGAGGCCTAGTGGTTTGTTGCAACCGTTGGATATTCCTGAGTGGAAGTGGGATAGCATTTCCATGGATTTTGTAACTGGGTTGCCGAATACTCAGCGAGGGCATAATGCTATTTGAGTGATTGTTGATAGGCTGACTAAATCGGCTCATTTCATTCCGATTGACATCAGTTTTTCTTTGGAGAGGTTGGCAGAGATTTACATAAGTGTGATTGTGAAATTGCATGGGGTTCCATTGAGTATTGTTTCGGATCGAGATCCAAGGTTTACCTCGAGATTTTGGGAAAGTTTACAGAAGGCTTTGGGTTCTAAATTGAGATTGAGTTCGGCTTATCATCCGCAGACGGATGGACAGACGGAGAGAACGATTCAGTCGTTGGAAGATTTGTTGAGGGCGTGTGTTTTGGAACAAGGTGGTGCGTGGGATAGTTATCTTGCGTTGATTGAATTCACGTATAATAACAGTTTTCATTCTAGTATTGGAATGGCACCGTTTGAAGCATTATATGGCCGAAGATGTCGGACACCGTTGTGTTGGCACGAATCTGGTGAGAGTTCGGTAGTTGGACCAGAGTTGGTGCAGCAGACTACAGACAAGGTGAAGTTTATTCGTGAGAAAATGAGGGCTTCTCAGAGTAGACAAAAGAGTTATCATGATCGGAGATGGAAGGATCTTGAGTTTCAAGAAGGCGACCATGTATTTTTAAGAGTTACATCGGTAACGAGTGTGGGTCGTGCATTGAAATCGAATAAACTTACTTCTCGGTTTATTGGTCCTTACCAGATATCCGCGAGAGTGGGTGCTGTGGCTTATAGGGCGTCGTTGCCGCCGAATCTGTCGAATTTGCATGATGTGTTCCATGTTTCACAGCTTTGGAAGTATGTTTCGGATCCATCGCATGTGATTCTGATGGATGAGGTTGAGGTAAGGGAGAACCTTACGGTTGAGGCATTACCAGTTAGGGTTTTGGATCGCGAGGTGAAGCGGTTGAGGGGCAAGGATATTGCACTTGTGAAAGTGGCGTGGGGAGGCGCTGCTGAGGGCAATTTGACTTGGGAGTTGGAGAGTCGGATGCGGGAGTCGTATCCAGAGTTGTTCGTCTCAGGAATATTTTCGAGGACGAAAATTTCTAAGTGGGGGAGAGTTGTAACGCCCCAGTTTTGTCAGTTTTTATTTAATTGAGTCGTTTTGAGTATTTTATTATTATTTTATTTTATTTTCGACTTTTATGTGAAAATATGTTATTTTTCATCGTGAATATATTTTATCGGGTTTTGGGAACGTTTGCGAGATATTTGAGTGTGGGGGTATTTTGGTCATTTCAGGATATTTTCCTTAAGTTAGAAAGAATAGAAAATAGAAAGAGAGAAAAATAGAGAGAAAGAAAAAGAGAAGAAGGAAAAGGGAAAGAAAAGAAGAGGAGAAGAGAAGAAAAGAGAGAATTTGAGAAAACTTGGAAATCGATCTCCCGACTTTTCTAAACGCGATTAAATCGGGTAAGGGTGCGAAACTCGATTATACTATGTTTGTGTATGATTATGTATGTGTGTATTGGATTGTTTGTTGTGTTTTCATAGTTTCTATTCTAGGTCGATAATGAGAAATCGATGGTTTCACGGTCGAAAATCGGCGTAAACGTAGTAGAATACTTGTTATCATGATTGAGTTATGTTATAATTGTTATATGTTGGTTTGGAAATGTTTTGGATAAGAAAACATCATTTTTGGGTGATCTGGTGCGCTGTTGGGTTTTGCTGAAATCGCAGGTTCGCACTGCGAATGGCCAGCGAATAGGTGGCGAGCGTTCGCGTGAGGTTCGCACTGCGAACGTTGTATTATTTTTCATTCTGCCACTATTCGCTGGAGGGTTCGCATTGCGAATGGGGTAGTGAGCATTCGCTGGGACGTTCGCACTGCGAACGTTGGGAATTTTCTAGGCTATTTTTCTTCTGCCATTGTTCGCTGGTACATTCGCACTGCGAATGAAGTAGCGAAGGACTCGCTAGGAGCTTCGCACTGCAAACATGACAGTTTATTCCAATTTGTTTTCTCTGTAACTTTTGATCCGTGAGTCGGTTTGAGGTGTGGTTTGATGCGTTAGAAAGCTGATGAAATGTACTTTATTATGATGAGGGTTTTGAGATTGTTGGCCGATAAAATTATGTCGGGAATTAGAAAATGTGTTGTTTTGTTGTCGACTTTTGCCGTTTAATTGGGTGAACTTGATGTGTATGTACAATATGTTGTTGGTGTGGATATTTTATGACTTGTGTACTGTTGAGAGATGTAAATGCATAACATACATAGGGTGATAATGATTGGTGGCCTTAGGGCAAGAGAATGAAATGTGTGGTAATTGTTGATATATGCATGATTATGGGTGTGTATATGTGTGCATATTAAATGCCATGAGTCATTGTATGCCAAGCATCATGATATGCATTGCTATGACGTCCTGAGTGACGGATTAATTCCAGAGGGAATCTGCTATAACATCGTGAGCCTTAAAAATAAGAGGTATGAATAGCCTTAAAAATAAGAGGACCGAAAGCGATGGTTATAGACAATCGTGTGGCCATGTGGGGTGTGAGCGATCGGGTCGTGTGCCCGTGTGGGGTGTGAGCGATCCATAAACGTCGTGTGCCCGTGTGGGGTGTGAGCGACGGGGAACATCGTATGCCCGACGGGGAGTTACAGTGATGTAACGAGCGATGATTCCAGCAGAGTTCCTGAGTGAACTGGTGATGAGAAATATTGGAAGTCGGTACCGCATGGCATGTGCATAGAGTCGTGGTGTAGGTCTCTGTGCATTTGCATAAATCATGGATTAATTGTGTATGGAATTGTGAATGTGATTGATGAGATGGAATATGTGTAATTGTATTGATGATGAGTGTGTTGTGTATGATTGATGTGTAGTGGTATTTGATACTTAAGAATTGTACTGTGTTGTGTTGTATTTGATTGTGGTGCAACTGTGGTGAGCATATTTTACTTGTGCATTTCTGTGTTAATATATAATTATATGCAACTGTAATATGATTGTTTTTCTCACCCTTCTGCTGTTTTATAATGCTCTATGAGGCATTGCAGATTAGAGTTGCTGGAGGTCTTTTTGTGAAGCGTGGGACTTCATTCTTTTGTCGGTCGGCTCTGATATGTGACACCGGGTAGTTAGGGAGGCCGTTTGTGATTATCTGTATTATGTATATATATATATATATATATATATATATATATATATATCTTTTGGCTTGTGCATGTATAACTTGATGTATGACAAACTTTTCATGTGATATATATATATATATATATATATATATATATATATATATATATATATATATATATATATATATATATATATGATATTCAGTTTTTTTTTATTTTCTGCTTTTATTCTAAAATCTGAAATGTGGGTGTAAGGAACTGAGTTCCTCTGTTGATTGCTACCCCACTGTTGCATATCTTCATGAGCAGGTGTTGTATGATTTGTTTCAATATAATGTGATTCTCCCCATCTATGCCATGATAATTTAAATATACTCTGATGAAATTTTGAACTTTCTTTTACTGCTTTATTTAATTGGGGGTATAGATTGGGGGTGTTACACATGACAGGAGTGAAGAATTTGCTGGTGGATGTTAAATTTCATTCTTCTGGCCATGTGACTTTTGGTGATGGTGTCAAAGGAGAAATCAAAGGTGTGGGAAAGCTGAATTGTGAAGGTGCACCTAGACTTGATGATGTACTGCTAGTCAAGGGGTTGACAGCAAATTTGATCAGTATTAGTCAACTATGTGATCAAGGACTCTTGGTTAAATTTACAAAAACTGAGTGCATTGTCACAAATGAGAAAGGTGAAGTTATCATGAAGGGTGCTAGGTCTAAGGACAACTGTTACCTATGGGTGTCACAAGACTCAAGTTCCTCCACATGTGTTCTTGCAAAAGAAGATGAAGTCAAAGTATGGCATCAAAAGTTGGGATATCTACATCTGAAGGGAATGAAGAGAATCATATCTACAGAAGCAGTAAGAGGAATCCCAGAGCTCAAAATTGAACAAGGAAGAGTTTGTGGAGACTGTCAAATAGGGAAGCAGACCAAGATGTCACATCAAAAGCTTCAACATCTCACTACTTCTAAAGTGTTGGAACTTCTTCATATGGACTTAATGGGGCCTATGCAGGTGGAAAGTCTAGGTGGGAAGAAATATGCTTATGTAGTTGTGGATGATTATTCCAGGTACACTTGGGTGAATTTTATCAAAGACAAAACAGAAGTGTTTGATGTGTTTAAAGATCTCTGTCAAAGACTCCAAAGAGAAAAGGAAAGCAATGTCATCAGAATAAGAAGTGATCATGGGAGAGAGTTTGAAAATAGCAAGTTTGCTGAATATTGTTCTACTGAAGGCATCAGTCATGAGTTTTCTTCACCTATTACCCCTCAGCAAAATGGAGTTGTTGAAAGGAAGAACAGAACCATTCAAGAATCTGCTAGAGCAATGATTCATGCCAAAAAGCTTCCTTACCGTTTCTGGGCTGAAGCTATGAATACTGCCTGCTACATTCACAACAGAGTTACCTTGAGAAGAGGTACTTCAGCTACCTTGTATGAGCTGTGGAAGGGAAGAAAACCAAGTGTGAAGTACTTTCATGTCTTTGGAAGTAAATGTTATATTCTGTCAGATCGTGGACAAAGGAGGAAAATGGATCCTAAAAGTGATGAGGGAATCTTTTTGGGATACTCTATAAACAGCAGAGCTTATAGGGTATTCAACTCCATAACCAGAGTCATGATGGAATCTATAAATGTAGTTGTTGATGACTATGGAATGAAGGAAGATGTTGATGTCCTGGATGATGTTGGAACATTTGTTGATGATGTATCAACAGAAGCTGAAGACAGAAGTGTAAATCCCAACCCTACTGCTGCTGAACCTGAACCAGAGCAGCCTAACAAGGGACCATCCATCAGAGTGCAAAAGGACCACCCAAAAGAGCTTATCATAGGTGATCCAAACTCGGGAGTTACCACTAGGTCAAGAGAAGTTGTGTCAAATTCTTGCTTTGTATCCAAAATTGAGCCCAAAAATGTTAAAGAAGCCTTGAAAAATGAATTTTAGATTAATGCCATGCAAGAAGAGCTGGGACAATTCAAAAGGAATGAAGTGTGGGATCTTGTACCAAGGCCTGATGGAATAAATGTGATTGGCACCAAGTGGGTTTACAAGAATAAATCTGATGAACAAGGAGTGGTCACCAGAAATAAGGCTAGACTGGTTGCCCAAGGTTACACTCAGGTAGAAGGAATTGATTTTGATGAGACTTTTGCTCCTGTGGCCAGACTAGAATCTATCAGGTTACTCTTAGGTGTGGCTTGTAATCTCAAATTCAAGTTATTCCAGATGGATGTAAAGAGTGCTTTCTTGAATGGGTACTTAAATGAAGAAGTTTATGTAGATCAACCCAAGGGGTTTATTGATCCAACATTTCCTAACCATGTCTACAAACTAAGGAAAGCTCTTTATGGATTAAAGCAGGCACCTAGAGCTTGGTATGACAGGCTTACTGAATTCTTGGCTCTGAATGGTTACAGAAAAGGGGGAATTGATAAGACATTGTTTGTCAAAGAGGAAGGAGGAAAACTGTTGATAGCTCAAATATATGTTGATGACATAGTGTTTAGTGGGATGTCAGAAGCAATGGTTCAACATTTTGTGAAGCAAATGCAGTCTGAGTTTGAGATGAGTCTTGTTGGTGAGCTCAGCTATTTTCTGGGTCTGCAAGTTAGACAAATGGAAGACTCCATATTTATCTCTTAGAGCAAGTATGCAAAGAACATAGTCAAGAAGTTTGGTCTGGAGAATGCTAATCACAAGAGGACACCTGCTCCTACTCACCTGAAGCTGTCCAAGGATGAACATGGAGTGAGTGTGGATCAAAGCCTATACAAAAGCATGATTGGAAGCCTACTTTATCTCACAGCTAGCAGACCTGATATCTCCTTTCCTATAGGAGTTTGTGCCAGATATCAATCTGAACCTAAAGTTAGCCACATGAATCAAGTGAAGAGAATTCTGAAATACGTGAATGGTACTAGTGACTATGGCATACTATACAGTCATGGATCAGGCACTGAAATGAGTGGATATTGTGATGCTGATTGGGCAGTGAGTACTGATGATAGAAAAAGTACTTCAGGAGGATGCTTCTTCTTAGGTAACAACCTTATCTCGTGGTTTAGAAAAAAGCAGAACTGTGTGTCTCTCTCTACTGCTGAGGCTGAGTACATAGCAGCAGGAAGTAGTTGTTC
Source organism: Lathyrus tuberosus (assembly GCA_022829125.1). Lineage (NCBI taxonomy): Eukaryota > Viridiplantae > Streptophyta > Magnoliopsida > Fabales > Fabaceae > Lathyrus > Lathyrus tuberosus. Next base: position 210,611 of record JALAZF010000327.1, on the reverse strand, counting down.
ACAACTGGTTTGGATGAAGCAAATGTTAACTGAATACAATGTCAAGCAAGATGTCATGACATTGTACTGTGATAATCTGAGTGCTATCAATATCTCCAAAAACCCAATTCAACATAGCAGGACTAAGCATATTGATATACGTCATCACTTTATAAGAGATCTGGTTGAAGATAAAGTGGTTGCTTTGGAACATGTTGCTACTGAAATGCAATTAGCTGATATTTTTACTAAGGCCTTAGATGCAAATCAATTTGAAAATTTAAGAAGCAAATTAGGGATTTGCATATATGAGGATTAGTAGAATTTTTTTTGGAGTGCAGGAAGGTGACTTTTTTAGTGCAGTTGTCTTATGTGTGTGAGCTTATCTCTTTGGTGAAATTGACAAAATAAGAATGTTTGGAAACAAACAAGAACATTTTTATTGCTGGAAGTACTCAATATTACAATTTTTTTTACAGAAACTACAAGCAAAGAGTTTTCATGTTTGGATTCAGCTATTCATTCCAACCACCTAAGTTAATAAAATTAACCCAATCTTCATCTGTTTCATCCTCAGAATCATGTAGTTGCATTTGAGCCTTCTTGATGGTCTTCATCCTTGTTTCTATTTTTCTTCCTGTCCTTGTTGCCCCTGTAGAGGATCCACCTGTTGTCATTTCTTTGGACTTCATCTCCTTTGGTTGTGTGCTCTTGTTCTTCCGGTCTTGCTTCAACTGACCCTTGTGTGTTTCAACTGTCTTGGAGGACTAACTCATGTTTCCTTCTCAGTTTGGCTGTAGTAAGAAGCAGTTTGGTGTAGTTTTTATAATTCAAATGGAAACCCTTGTTTGTATCGCCTGGTCAGTCAAAGTTGTTTGGTGTATGTGCACCTCTCTCTGTTGAGTATTGTGTCACTCTTTCCAAGCTGAGTTACAACAGTTTTTCTAGGTATTTGACCATGTTTGTTTGACATAGTGTTCTTTTGTTCTTTTGGCCAATTATGGCTAAAAAGGGGGAGAGTAGCTCTGTAGAGTTGTGTTGTGTGCTACTGCTGGTTTTCTTGAAGAAAGTGTTCTGCTGGTTTTCTTGAAGGAAGTGTGCAGCTGGTTTTCTTGGTTGTTTTTTTTGCTCATGGGTCCTGAGGGGGAGCTTCTATTGTTTTTATGTTCAGTGTTAACTCAGAATGTTAGATTTGTTTGAGTGGTGTGTTTCTGCTGCAGGTATCTCTGATGTGTGCTGATATTGTTTTAGCCAAAATTAGCCAAAGGGGGAGATTGTTAGTTCTGTTATTGGCAGCAATTTTGGTAAAACAATGTGGTTGTTCAAGATGTCATGTCTGATGTCTTAACATGTGCTTCTAACATTTTGCATGTGGTGTGTTGTTTGGTATTGCAGTTTTTGTGCATGATGTCAAGACTGATGTCTTAACATCTGTTGACAGAACATCATGCTCAGTCTGTTATTTGTTTTAGGGTTGCGTGTTAATTGTTATGTTTTGAGAGATTCTGTTTAAGAGATTGCAGGCGAAATTCTTGGAGAAGATTTATTCAGATGCAATCGTTTGTTTCTATATTTAGGGCGAAAAGATTTGAAGACAAAATCTGTTTTTATTGTGCATCAAATCTGAGTTTTTCACAGAGCCCAAGCCTAAGAATCTGTTTCTATTTAAAGGACTCAACCCTACTTGGAAGTTACGAAGACTAGAGATTAAAGACTGAGTGTCAAGTGTTAGGGTTTGTGTTTTCGTCTGTTATTTATGAGCCATTCATTCATTTTTCAGATGCTTGAATTGGACTGATTATTTGAGTTGTATGTTGTCCACTCTAAGCTTTTAAGCACGAGTGTTTGTTCTTGATTGAAGCTTTTAAGCAAGATCAAGTATTGTCATTGAAGTGTGTCTTCTACTTTCTTTATTGTAAGTTGTTATCACTGCTGTGATTGAGGGGGAGTGAGAGGTGTCTCATATCTAAGAGTGTCTTAGGTAGAAGTGTCATTGGGTAGTGATTAAGTGAATAGATTGTCAATTTGTGTGTTGATTGTAGAGTCTATGAATTAATACTACTGATAGTGAATTTCCTCCCTGGCTTGGTAGCCCCCATACGTAGGTTGTTAGACCGAACTGGGTGAACAATTCTATGTGTTCCTTTTTGCTTTTAAGTACTGTTATCTCTATTGTCTTGTTCATATAGCAGATATTGATGTTGTGAAATCTCACTCGACATCATATATCTGATACTAGAATTTCAATTGGTATCAGAGCAGGCATCCTGCTCTGTATCAGGGTGAGATCTAGGGTTGTTACTTTCTGGTGCAATGGACAAGGAGAGTGGTGGATTTGTGAATAGACCCCCTATTCTAGATGGATCAAATTATGATTATTGGAAACCTCGCGTGGTTACTTTTTTGAAGTCTTTAGACAGCAGGGCTTGGAAGGCTATTTTGAAAGAATGGAAACATCCTGTCATTGTGGGAGAAGATGGTCAGTCAAAGCTGAAACCTGAAGAAGATTGGACCAAGGAAGACGATGAACTTGCCCTTGGAAATTCTAAGGCTTTGAATGCCTTATTTAATGGTATTGACAAGAACATTTTCAGGCTGGTCAACACATGTGAAGTGGCTAAGGAGGCTTGGGATATCCTGAAAAAAACTCATGAAGGAACTTCCAAGGTCAAGATGTCAAGACTTCAGATGCTAACAACAAAGTTTGAAAGTTTGAGGATGAAAGATGAAGAGACCATTCATGACTTTCACGTGAATATACTTGAACTGTCAAATGCTTCTAGTGCCCTAGGAGAGAGGATGTCTGATGAGAAGCTGTTGAGAAAAATTCTCAGATCTCTCCCCAAGATATTTGAAATGAGGGTAACTGCTATAGAGGAAGCTCAAGACATCAGCCAGATGAGGGTAGATGAATTGATTGGGTCACTTCAGACATTTGAATTAGGATTGAATAACAGATCTGAAAAGAAGGTCAAAAGCATAGCTTTGGTGTCTAGTACAGAAGATTATGAGAAATAGTGTGGTCCTGAAACTCAGGAGGAGCTATCCAATGCCATTGTTCTGTTGGGAAGACAGTTTAATAAGGTTTTGAAAAGAATGGACAGGAGCTATAAACCTAATGTCAAGAACATCACATCTGACATCAACAGGTCAGGTGATCAGATGAAGAAAACAAGAACTGAGGAGAAGCCTAATAATGACAAAGGAATCCAATGTCATGGCTGTGAGGGTTATGGTCACATTAGAGCTGAATGCCCTACATATCTTAAGAAGCAGAAAAAGGGCTTATCTGTGTCCTGGTCTGATACTGAAAGTGAGCAAGATGAAGAGACTGCCAAGTATGTTAGGGTATTGACTGGAAGGTGTATATCTGATGATGATTCTAGGAATAAAGAGAGTACATATGATGAGCTAACTGATTCTTATAGAGAGCTATGCATTAAAAGTGAAGAAGCCTGTCAAGAAGGGGAGAGGCAGAAGAAGATTATTGCTCAACTCAAGGCTAAAAAGACAGAGCATTTGGAAACCATTGCCAAGTTGGAAGATGAAGTATCTGTGTTGAACTCTAAACTTGAATCTATGTCCAAGTCTATCAGAATGCTGAATAGTGGAACTGATGTTATAGACAAGATTCTTAATGTTGGAAGAACTGCAGGAGACAAAAGTGGGTTGGGGTTCAACAGTGGATTGCTTCAAAAGTGCGTTGGAACCCAGACCTTTTGGTTTTTATTTTTTCAAAAGCGCTTTTTCATATATTATTCATTCTTTCCATTCCTTTTCAACCTGCGCGCGTGGTAGAGATGGTTAGTGTTTTGTGTTGGGAGCGTGATGACATGGGTTCAACACCCATGGAGGCCATCTTCCTTTCTTTTTATCACTTATTTTTCTCACTTTTCTTCACAATTTCAAATTATCATAACTTTCTCATCTTCAATCATTTTGAACCCATTCTTTTTGCAAATTGTTCATGATAATGTCTATTTTTTATTTTTAAAAAGAAATTCCCAAAAATATTTATTTTTTGATGTATTCTTGGATGTTTAAAGTATGTGATTTTTTAGGGTTTTCTTATGACTTCTTTTGATTCTTTTAAACATGCCTTGCCTTTCCTTGCTCAAAATGATTTGTGTGAACCATATACATCTTGTATAAGTTTTGAATAAGATTGTGAATTGATAGATCCTTGTTATCACTTGGTTTTAATGTATTTTTAAGTATATGTTTACATGTAAATGTATGTTGAGCTTTATCCATACCATGAGACTTTTTACTTGATGTTTTGACATAATATGTGGTTTCCTTTCTATGTTTGTATCACCTTGACATATACCTATGTCTTTGTTTTGATTATGCCATGTTTATGCGTTCCTAAAACACTTGCACTGTGTCTTGTAAGTACCTTTGTATACATGTTTGTTTATATGAACCTTGATGATATTTCCACCTTGTTCAAGACCATGTTCCAACCCTAACATGAATGTTTGATTGTCATCAACTTGTCTTAACATGTTCAACTTGTGTCCTTGCTTCAATGAACAAGTATTTCCTTCATAAACTCTTACCATGATAAACATATCTCTCTATTCAAAAACTCATCACTCTTCACATCTTTCAAAATCAATTGTTCTAAATTCCTGGGCTTCTGTCAAGAGTGTAAGACCCACCACCTTTACTTTTCTTTTCAATAAATTTTGGGCCTCTGCTAGGGTGTAAGTCCCAACCCTTTTAATTTTTAAATCATCAAAATCCATGGGCCTCTATTAGAGTGTAAGACCTAACCCCCTATGTACATAAATAAATTTTGGGCCTCTGTAAGAGTATAAGTCCCACAACGTCTTTCAGTATCGCGGTGCGATCACTGTTTTCAATAAATTCTTGGGCCTCTCCTTGAGTATAAGCCCCAATATTTTGTACATAAACTTTGTTTTAAATAATAAACAACCTCTATGGGCCTCTCCTTAAGTTGTAAGCCCCATACCTCTGTTTTCAAAATCATCTGTCTGTTGTAAACTGGTACTAAGAAGAGCATTATTCCCAGTGAAACTGCTCTTAGACCACTTGGGCCTCTCTTTGCGTTATAAGCACCAAACTTTCTTTTCAATACATTCAAATAACAACAACATTCTTTTAATTCAAATTCAAAATTCAAAGTTTTCTCAAAACTTTCTTCAATTTCTCAAAACCTTAATCATAGAGTTGTAATCAATACAACCAATCACAATACACTTGGGCCACTTTTCAGAGTGTAAGACCCAACACCTTTTCAATTCCAATGCATACTTGTTTATATACCTGTTAATCCACTTATCTATATATACTTGGGTACACCTGTCTAGGGTTCCCTTAGCAGTTAGGTGATCCTCAGTTCACACTTAGGATAAACAGTAGGATACTCATAACTTCTTTCAATAACTGGTTCTCTCATAGGAAACTCCCCCAATATAGTCTGCCTCCTCTTGGGCTTTATTCAATATGGAACAAAGAAAGACATTATTCCCGGTGAAACTTTTCTTAAGACTGTCAAAATTTAGAAACATGTAAAAGAAATTCATTTCCCCAGAGAGGATTAATTCTTGGTGAAACCTCTTTTGAATTTCTTCAAACCTTAGAACTGTTCGTTAAGAAAGGATTATTTCCCAGTGAAACCTTTCTTGAACTTTTCTTAGGCTTAGACCCACAGGCTTCTTAGAAGTTCCCCACAACCTCCTCTTGGGCTTAGTACAAGGACCCACAGGCTTCCTAGAAGCATCCCAGCCTCCTCTTGGGCTTAGTACAAGGACCCAAAGGCATTTTAAGAGCATAGGATAGAATTTAGTCATCTGTACTAGTTCAATCCTCAGGAAAGTCAAAAATCTAGAACATCCAATCATTCAAGGGTTGATCTTTATCTCTAGAACCCTCAGCCTCCTCTTGGGCATCACACAAAGATCTTTCTTCAACCCAGAGTCTACCTCTTCTTAAAGGACTTGGATAGTCTCAACCTCCTCTTGGACTTCATACAAGTAGACTTGGAAAGTCTCACCCTCATAGTCTCCTCTTGGGCTTAACACAAGGACGCAAAGGCTTCCTAAAAACATAGGATATATCCTAATCATCTTTGCCAATACATCAATTCCCAGAAGAGTTAAAACCTCCCAGGTATTCAAACTCATCTTTAAATCCCTTCTGACCCCCAACAAGGCTTGACTTTCACATTAAAATCTCCAGCCAAGGTTAGGTTATCATCAACAAATCCTAAAAAGAATCAGAGCCTTAAGGCATCTGATAATTCAACTCTTCTCCAATCACTAGCAAGAGTTAGTTTCCTTTTTTATTCCCCAACACAGTTTAGACCTTTTTCCTGGATTTCAATAATCCTCAGCAAGAGTCAGCCTCCTCTTAGGCTTCATATAATGATTTTCCCTCCAGTCAGCCTCAATCTTGGGCTTTGTACAAGACAAATACCATACTCCCCAATTGAGTTAGTCTACTTTAAAGCTATACTCAAACTTTTCAGCTTCATCATCTTGGGCTTCAAACAAGATACTCAAATAAGATATTTCTAGTGGAGTTGGTATTCAACTCTTTTAGCTTCAACCTTGGGCTTTGATCAAGGCACAAAATCCACCATCCCCATAGATGAGACCACGAGTCCTCTCTGTAGGAGGATATCCCCTCTATATATCACATATAAAAACAAACAACCAAAACCTTTTTCCAGATAATTGATGTAAGTGGCACACTTGTTGATTCAAAATCCAAGCTGGAGTCCCTTCTTTATCATGGTTAAAATTTCTCTTTCATCTAATAGCTATAAGTGGCAAGCCTCTGGATTCTATACATCCAAGCCAATGTCCCTCTCTTAGCATGAAAGATTCATAAAGGAAAAAGTGGCATTGCTTTATACTGAGTTAAAGCTTCTTCCTTCATGACATCTCTCTTATAAAGAAAATTATGGCATTGTTGGATTCCACACATCCCAGTTAAAGTAATTTCCCTTATAACCAATTACTTGACATTTGTGATGAATATGTGAGATATCTCCCTTTAGAGATGACGAATTCTCTCTCTCAATCAACTTTTAGCTTCAATCTTGTGCTTTAAACAAGACACAAGCACTATGTACCTTCAACCTTGGGCTTTGAACAAGACACCAAACAATTTCCTCCCATAGAATAGGAGGAACTACGATTGCTCTAATTTCCCAGATCTCTGTACGAAAATACATAGGTATAAGATTGTGAAATCTTAGCGAGCACACTAATCAAAACTCTTAGGTCAAGCACCTTCCCAAAAACAATAGAAAAAACAAAAACAACAAAAACATCCCCTCAGTCCTCACAAAGGAGAAACTTTCCCAATCAACAGCAGATAGACTTAAGAAAGAATTTCAAATAGTAGAAAATATATGCAAATGAAGGTTCCTATAGATTACTATAGATACTCTGGGTGTTAATAGCTTCCCTTTGTATAACCAAACCCCGATCCCCGATCTCTTCGCATTTGTTAAAGAAAACATTTGCATGCAGGGTTAGTTTAAGATATTTTCCCCTTCCTTTTAAGCTTCACAGGATAAATACAGAAATCGGAAAGTAGCACCAATAGCGTTTGTGGTCGCGTCACAAAAAAACTGACGCTATAGAAAAATGGCGACTCTGCTGGGGATCCTTAGTGTAGAATTAGGTTTCCTAAGAGGTTTAAGCCTTGCATTGCATTTATTTTTCTGCTATTTTTATTTGCTTTCATATCATTTGCTGTTATACTATCTGTTTATTTGTTATACTTGTTTAAATTATCGTTATCTGGGAATGCGATTAATACACATGTGGTAAGTCCGAGAGCACATTAAGATAAGTGGTGGCATACTCAGGAAGGCTTATAGGGAGTGAGTCCCGACCAGGCTAACTTGAAAGTCCGCCGAATCAGTGGAGGTACCCTTTTGGAATTACTGATATTGAACGAGCAAGTTGTGAAAACATTACTTTTTCCACTAGGCACCCTTGAAACCGAGGATTAGTAAACATTTAACCACTTGACCATTAGGTAGTGCGGTGACTATCGGGAATAATTGATACGTGATACTATACTCAAAAGAGATTCATCTTGGGATATTACAGCTCTCATGAGTCAGTCAGTTTGCTGTTAATATTTTTGCGAGGGGTCAATGATTTTGGGAACCTTTGTTAGAACCCGTTCTACAGATACAACAAAAAATGAACCCTAGTACACACCTTAGGGATGGGTAGATCCATGACTCCATGCTCGTGACGATGAACCCCTAAACCCATGTTTTCAAGTGTTTTTGTTTGCTGCATCCATGCATCTATGCATTTCATTCATTAAAACACTTTTTAAACAAGAAAAAAACCTTTTTCTAAAAGAACTAAAACAATCGTTGCAAATATCAAAAGTCGTACTATGGATTTCGGTAGAAGAAAAACGCACAAGTACGCCTTCAAAATTCCAAAACTAGAAGACCTAAGGAAATTAGGAAGGATGATTACTAATCTCGAGGCTTTCAGAGCTAAGCACGGAGGACTGCTGTCTCTTTTGAAGGTCAACATGGTGGAAGGAGTCCTGTCTGCATTGGTTCAGTTCTATGATCCAATATACCACTGCTTCACATTTCTGTATTATCAGCTCACACCGACACTGGAAGAGTACTCTCATTTGGTTGATTTACCTATCACTGATCAATATCCATTTTCTGGACTGGAAGAAATTCCAAAAGATCAGGCCATCGCAAGAGCTACCTCTTTGGAAGAGTCAGATATCAAAACTCACATGACCACCAAGGGAGGAATCCAGAGTTTACCAGCTAAATTCCTTTGAAGATGTCTTTGTTCTGCTCATATATAGGTTATTCCTCTTTCCCAACATTGACAACTTTGTCGATGTTAATGTTTTCAAGATATTCTTGATTGGGAACCCAGTCCCAACTTTGCTCGCAGATGCTTATCATTCGGTGCATTTAAGGAATTTATACAGTGGAGGGATGATCACATGCTGTGTACCATTACTCTATAAATGGTTTATTTCCCACTTACCCAAGTCTGCTGCTTTTTGGGATCGCAAGAGTGGTATGCGATGGTCGTAGAAGATTATGTCTCTCACTCATTTTGACATAGATTGGTACAATTGGATCTATAACGGAATAAAAATCATCGACAAATGTGGGAGTTTCCCCAATGTACCCCTCATTGGTACTAAAGAAGGGATCAACTATCATCCAATTTTAGCTCGTCTTCAACTTGGATACCCGATGAAGAGTGTACCACATAACATTCATCTGGAAGGTCTTTTCTTCAAGGAAGGAGAAAATGGCAGAGCACTAAAGAAAGAAATTGTGCATGCCTGGCAACATGTTCATAGGAAGGGAAGATAATCCTTAGGAAGGCGAAACTGCATCTCTGCAGAGCCTTATCTCCGATGGGTGCAAACTAGAGCCATCAAATTGAAGATGCCTTACCCCCGTCGGGAAGTTTCTCTTGAAAGAGTCTATTCTTTACTTCATGAATGACACGAAGAAGCTTTAGATCGCTTTCAACAAGGTCCAACGTGAGAAGAACTCTTGGAAAAACAAGTACCATATTATCAGCTTGGAATGCAAAAAAAATCCAAGAACTTTTAAAAGAAAAGGATGCTCTGATTGAGATATTAGAGCAACATACAATAGATAGTCAAGAGGAACGAAGAAATTTGCTCTCTCCTTTCACATGGCAAAGGATCATCGACCCGACAACGATTGAAGGGGCCCGATCAAAGAAGAGAAAAATTCATCAACCAGCATCTGAACTTTCTTCGAAAATACCTTAGGATCCATAGGCCTAATTTTCCTTCTCGCACTTTGTAAAATAATGTACTTTTCCCTGTAAGATACTGCAATCCTTTGAATTCAATAAAAGGTTTCCATCACTATATGATATTTGCAACATAATTGTAAAAAGTTATTTTAAAAACAAAAAAACAAAAAAAGATAATTCTCATTCTTTGCATATCATTCATCATTCTTACATAACACGTCTTTGTCATTGAGTCTCACACATGTGTCGCGCTTTAGAGTCAAACTGTCTCATTCGTACAATACTCGGGCCAACCGGCAAAAGAAAATGGACGATCTCGAAGAAGAGAACAAAGAACTAAGATAGGAAATCAACACTTTGAAAGAGAGTTTGGAGAAACTCCACAACAAGATTGAATCCCTGGCAGTAGCTCAGGAACAACCACCTCAAAGAACTGTAATCTCGGAGATTATGTCTACACCAACATTTGAGACACCTAACAGTCATTCTCAGTACAATATGCCCAAAGGTTTTCCCTGTGGCATGCCTTTCAATTTTGTACCTAAAGGATATATACCTCCGGTCACTGAAGACCTAGAAGCCATAGCAGGAACCTCCAGACCTTAAGGTTACAAACTTCAGGTGAATGAAGACGCAAGGGTTACAACAGAGACTCTTGTACCTGAAGGTTACAAACTTCAGGTCATTGAAGCGCCAAGAGTTACTGCCGTAACGTCTATACCACAATCTGTGATACATACTATCCCAGAGGAATAGATTCTGCAGGCCACTTTTGGAAGAAATGAAGAACTATACGAAAGGATGAATGAATTCCAGGAATAGTTCTTAGAAATGAAGAAAGAACTGCGTGCCATTCGCCGACATGACTTGTTTAGAAAGGATGCCGATAACCTTTGTTTGGTCCCTAATGTAAAGATACCGCACAAATTCAAGGTACCTGACTTTGAAAAATACAAAGGCAACTCTTGCCCACAAAGTCATTTGGTAATGTACGCCCAGAAAATGTCCACTCAGACAGAAAACCAACAACTACTTATCCACTACTTCCAAGACAGTTTTATTTGATGATGAGTTGAGTAGTCGGATAAAGGTAAGCGCGAACTAGACTATGGTAGCAGGAAATATTGTACAATGAAGAGAGCTAGACAAGCCTTATACACAACCCGACCCGGTCAGGGAGCCCGACTCCTGCCAAGCCGAGTTCTCACAAGGCCGGGTACCACACCCAACCAACCCGGCACCGATGTCGGTCACGGGCTCGTCAAATGCCACTCCAACAGTTGTAACGGTGGCGACGCATCAATGCGAACGTTACTAGAGCTTCAAAGCCTGTATTCATGGAGGAAAGTTACGGCAATGATGGCCACATAACGCCAAAAGACTTCTCTTAATGGCTTGTCTTAATAGAAGGCTATATAATGGGGCTCCCACATGAGGGTTAAGCAAGACATTCATTTTTGAGACAATATACAACACCTGTATAGCTCTCAAATCCCCAAACATACTCTATAGTATAGACAGCGTAGCTCTCCTTGTCCAGAATAAGGAGAACTAACACTTTTGGTGGTCTAACCATTTTTGGCTAGAACAAGTTTGACCGGTGCAGCACTTAAATGGTACATAGGTCTAAACCGTGCCAAGATCAGTACTTTCAGATATCTTGGGGCAGCTTTTGTTCAGTAGTATAAATATAATTTGGACATGGCACCAGATAGGGACCAGCTCAGAGTTATGTTCCAAAGAGATAAAGAAACCTTCAAGGAGTATGCTCAGAGATGGCGTGAAACCGCCGCCCAGGTCTGTCCTCCTCTCGAGGAGAAAGAAATGACAAAAATCTTCTTGAAAACGTTGGGTTCATTTTATTATGAACGAATGGTTGCAAGTACACCTAATGACATCACTGAAATGGTGAATATGGGGGTACACCTTGAGAAAGCCGTCCGAGAAGGCCGGTTAGTTAAAAATGCAGAACCATCCAGCAGTACTAAAAGATACGGTAGTGCTTTCCAAAAGAAGAAAGAGCAAGATATCAGTAATATCTCTCAGGGTAAGCAAAGACGAAGGTATCAACCTCGGCATGTAGCAGTAGTAGCTCCTGCTATCAACCCAGTGCCAGCTCTGACATATCAACCTCAAATTGCTCAGAGTCAGCCAAATCAACAACAGTATCAACAGAGGCAGCAACAGCCTCTTCAGCAGGCTCACCCGCAGTACAATAATAATCGTGTCACACGATCACCAGGGTTTTACCCTATACCAGTGTTATATGCAGAATTATTTCCACTTCTGCTAGCCAAGGGGCACGTTCAAACCAGGACTCCTCTTACAGTACCAGACAATCCGCCTTTTTGGTTCAAAGCCGATCAATCTTGCCCTTACCATCAAGGAGGACCAGGACATAACATTGAGAATTGTCTCAGCTTTAAATCTGATGTACAAAAGCTTGTCAGAAATGGGGTTTTATCTTTCAAAGATACGAACCCAAATGTTCAAACGAATTCGTTGCCGCAACATGAAAAAACTTTTAATAGAAGGAGAACCCGACAGTAGTTATCAAATTCACGATGTACACTTACTAGGAACATATCTGGTAAAATGCATTGCAAGCAAAGCAGGTACGGCCATGTACCATCTCTCAACTATCATCAATGTGATGTCTGCTCTAAAAACAATTAAGGATGTGTCATTATACAAGTAGCTCTTCAAGAGCAGATGGATCTAGGCTGGATTCAGGATCATAGGATTTGTGAAGTGAATATGGCCCGTGCACATCCAAACATTGTTCAAAGTCATGACATCTGCACAATGAATGTCAATCTAGTGGCAATGCATTCCAGAAAACGTCGGTACAATAATTTTCCGCCGCACGATTACAACGCTTGTCCGATCTGCTCAAAAGATAATCGGGGATGCTCTTTTGTACAAGAGGCCCTCCAGCGTCAAATAGATCTTGGATGGATCCAAGACTACCATGAAAGGAATGATCATCAGGTCAACATAATTCAGATCTTCGACATCCGTTTAATGAATACCAGACTGGTAGAATTGCATGCCAAGCAAGTCAGACTCAGTTTTCTGTCCTCGCATAATTATCAGGACAACAAAGGTTGCTCCGAAAATGATCAAGGTTGTGCGCTTGTACAAAGAACTCTTCAACATCTGTTGGACCACTGGTGGCTCCCAGTCTACCAGGATGAGGACACACAACAAGTTAGCATAACTAATGGAAATCCGGACAGACATCAAACTTGTGACATCCACTTTCTAGAAACGGATTTGGTAAAGATGCACTGCATACAGAGTGGGTACGGCAGGGTACCACCTCACAATTATGAACGTTGTCGAGTATGTTCAAAAAATAACCAGGGATGCTACCTCATGCGGGCAGCTCTCTAGCATTAGGTAAACCAAGGGGAAACCCAATTTCGTCTGAATTCTCAGTCAATCAACATGGTGCAAGGTTGCCTCCTTGTCCAAAACAAAGTCCAAAGACTACTGGATAAAAGTACTGTCACAGTTTCCGATAAAAAAGAACATGTTAATTACGGAATTAACAAGGATGTTTTCACCATATTTCCTTTGCTCAAAGAACTGAAGTACGTGGAAATCCCTCTTGACAGTAGAAGAGTTCCTAACCTAGAATCGATTGAGGTTACTTATGACGGTCAAAAGACCTAAAAAACACCTGTGGTCATCTACTTGTCGGGACCAATACCATACGAGTCAGAGAAAGTTATTTCGTACAAGTACGGTGCGACTATAATAGAAGATGGAAAAGAAATTCCGCTACCATCCGTTGACAACATTGCTGATATCATTCAAGTCACCCGAAGCGGTTGAATCTTCAACAGAGGAGTTGGAGAACCTGCAAAAGAAAAGGAACCTCAAGCTGAAGTTCCTAATCAACAAATTGGTTAATCCAGCAGCGCAGAGCCTGTGAAAAATAACGATGAAATGCTAAAGCTCATCCAGAAAGGCGAATACAACATTGTGGATCAATTATTGTAAACTCCTTCTCAGATCTTCATTTATCTCTCTTGCTCAGTTCAGAAGCTCACAGAGAAGCTCTACAGAAAGTATTAGAACATGCCTTTGTAAAACAAGATGTGACAGTGGGTCAATTTGACAGCATTATTTCCAACATCACTTCCAGTAACAATTTAGGTTTCAGTGATGAAGAACTTCCAGAGGAAGGTAAGAACCATAACACAGCACTCAATATCACAATCAATTGCCAGGACGATGCTTTAGCCAGCGTACTGGTAGACACAAGTCCATCCTTAAACATCATGCCAATGTCAACTTTGGTATGACTATCTTTTCAAGGTACTCCGATGAGAGGCAGTGAGGTCATCATCAAAGCCTTTGACAGATCCAAGAAAATAGTTATCGGTGAAGTCGACCTTCCCATAACCATTGGTCCCCACACTTTACAAGTCACTTTCCAGGTCATGGACATCCGAGCAGCATACAGCTGTTTATTAGGAAGACCTTGGATACATGAACGACAAGTTGGTCACAGTATGTGGAGAACAAGCTTTAATCGTGAGCAACCTATCATCATTTTCATATTTAGAACTAGAGGAGGTTGTTGGAACTCAATTTCAAGCACTCTCGGTGAGCAATGAGAATCACCAAGAAAAAGGAACTTCAATTTCCTCGTACAAAGACGCTCTCCAAGTAATGGGAAGCAGTGACATAAAAAGATGAGGGCAAGTTGTGGTTCCTGTTGATAACAAGACAAGAAAAGGTCTCGGTTTTTCTTCAGCACTTACCAAGACTACAAAAAGGGATGAAAACTTTCGTCTCATTCAATATTTCTTCCACAGTGGAGGCTTCCTCCACCCAATATCTCAAGAAGTCCACACCATCGAGGAAAACAACTCTTCTGATACAGATGAAGAATGGAAATCCTATTTCAACGATGAAGGTTATATATCTCAGGAAGAAACATACATGTCATTTTGCTCTCCAAAGAAAAGTCCCAGATATATACCAAGATCAAATATCAGAATGATCTACGGAGATTACGATCCCGAAGGATGTCGTGCTCCACCCAACTCGTTAGAGGAAGACACTCTGATAAAAGACAACTGTAACTACAACTCATATGATCCCATGGATGATTTTCCCATCTGGAAGCCTTACATAGAAGATTCAGGGCAAAAGAATCAGCCAGATAATGCATATCTGCTGAATGACCTTGAGAAAAATACACCTGTTCTCCCAGAGTCATGGAATCCTTACCTGGAATATTCCGGGGATGTCCAACGCCACGTTGATGAATTTGCAAAGATCACAGGACAAGAATTTATTAACTTTGCATTTCCTGAGGTCAACGTCATTGAAAAAGATGACTCGTCTATCCCCTCATAAACTTGGGATACTTTGGGGCAGCCAAGCGGCAAATACGACTTTCTAGTAAAGTACACTGCTCTCGAAAGCTCTCACATCAGATATGAGGACATCCAGCCAACTGGACTGGGAGACCCTCTTGAGAGTGAAAATACTGTTGAAGATGCAATAGAAGAATCCTCTTATGATAACTCTACATGGGAAGAAGACTTCAGTGATCCAACTCCGCCAGAGGTCAGTGTTATTACTAAAAGCAAACCTAGAAGAAAAATACTGGACTTTGTGATCTATCAAAGAGTTCGTCACCATTGGGCTACGGTCGATGTCCCGAATGTCGTTCATAAATCGAAGTAATTGCCACGTCTTTTTTTTTACCTTTCACTTTGCCCGGGTGAAAGGGATGTTTTATAGGGCTTGCTTTTCTGTAAATGTCCCTCTTTGCTTCGCCCAAAGCAAAAGAGTTTTGTTTTATAGGGTTGTGTTTCAAGAATCGACAAATCATGAATAAATAATGTCATTCTGAATTCCTGCATTTATTATTGTTATTTTCACTTTTCGCTTTTCCAGAAAATGGTAATCCTAAAAAACAACCCGAAATAAAAACAAGTGTCTTAAAAAAAATACACTGCACACACTTTTGCATTCTCTCTGTCTTTTCTAAAAAGGAATCATCACGTCGTGCAGATTACTTGTTTTAAACCCCATTGAAACATACGATCAAATGCCTTCTCCCAACTTTGAGTTCCCGGTATTTGAAGCCGAAGAAGAAGAAGAAGAAAACGAAGAAATTCCAGAAGAGATCTCCTGACTACTCAGATAGGAGGAAAGGTCCATTGAGCCCCACAAAGAGCCATTGGAAACGGTTAATTTGGGTTCAGAAGAAGAGAGAAAAGAAGTCAAAATTGGAGCACTACTCCGCCCAACCATCAAAAAAGGCCTGATAGAACTTCTCAAAGAATTTCCAGATGTGTTTGCTTGGTCCTATCAAGACATGCTAGGGTTAGATACCAACATCGTAGAACATCACTTACCCCTAAAACCAGAATGTCCTCCGGTCAAACAAAAACTGAGAATAACTCATCCAGATATGGCCATCAAAATTAAGGAGGAAGTACAGAAACAGATTGACGCAGGTTTCCTTGCCACCTCAAAGTATCCTCAATGGCTAGCCAACATAGTGCCAGTTCCCCAGAAAGACGGAAAAGTCAGAATGTGTGTGGACTACAGGTATTTAAACAAAGCAAGTCCAAAGGATGATTTTCCCTACCACACATTGACATGCTAGTTGACAACGCCGCAAAATTCAAAGTATTCTCCTTCATGGATGGATTCTCGGGCTATAATCAAATCAGAATGGCGCCAGGAGACATGGAGAAATATTCATTCATCACCCCATGGGGCACCTTTTGCTACAAAGTAATGTCGTTCGGTCTAAAGAACGCATGAGCAACTTATCAAAGGGCTATGATAACTCTGTTTCACGACATGATGCACAAAGAAATTGAAGTGTATGTCGATGACATGATTGATAAATCTAAAACAGAAGAAGGACATATGGAGAATTTGTCAAAACTATTCGAGTGTCTGAGAAAATACAAACTCCGCTTGAATCCCAATAAATGTACTTTCGGTGTTCGTTCAGGAAAGCTCTTGGGATTCATTGTCAGCCAAAAAGGAATTGAGGTTGATCCCGACAAAGTCAAGGCCATTCAAGAAATGCATGCTCCAAAGACTGAAAAACAAGTAAGAGGATTTTTGGGACGTCTGAATTACATCTCAAGATTTAAATCCCTCATGACCGCGACATGCGCGCCAATCTTCAAACTACTAAAAAAGAACCAAAGTTGTATATGGACAGAGGATTGTCAAAAGGCTTTCGACAGCATCAAAGAATATCTGTTGAATCCACCTATCTTGTCTCCTCCAGTGGAAGAAAAGTCACTGATCATCTACTTAACAATCTTGGAAGACTCTGTGGGTTGTGTGCTTGGCCAACAAGACGAGACTAAGAGAAAAGAGTCTGCCATTTATTACTTAAGCAAGAAGTTCACGGACTGTGAAACCCGATACACTATGCTCGAGAAAATTGATGCGCTCTAGCTTGGGCAGCTAAACGTCTTTGCCAGTACATGATTTGTCACACTACTTGGTTAATCTCCGAAATGGATCCGATCAAGTACGTCTTTGAAAAGCCCGCCTTAACAAGAAGGATTTCCCGTTGACAGATGTTGTTATCAGAATACGACATCGAGTACCATGCTCAGAAAGTCGTCAAAGGAAGTGTTTTAGTCGATCATTTGGCTCATCAACCGATTGACGATCAGGAAATGATTAAATTGGACTTCCCAGACGAAGATGTAATGTACCTAAAAATGAAAGATTGTGATGAACCACTACCAAACGAAGGGCCAGAGCCAGGTTCTCGATGGAGACTAATATTCGGTGGAGCTGTCAACGCTTATGGGAATGGAATTGGGGCAATCATTGTTACACCTCAAGGTACCCATATTCCTTTCACTTCCAGGTTGGCATTCAAATGTACAAACAATGAAGCTGAATATGAAGCTTGCATCATGGGTCTCGAATAAGCTATCGACTTAAGGATAAAGAACTTGGATGTGTTTGGAGACTCGGCCATGGTTATATATCATATCAAAGAAGAGTTGAACACATATCAATTGGGATTGATTTCTTACAAAGACTATGCAAGAAGGTTGTTACCTGATAAGTGCAAATTGTACCTATTTTTGTATATATGTTTTGTTGCACTTATCCTTACTTTGTGTTAAAATTGGTTGAATAAACCCCACTTTGTGTGTAAATACGTTTACTTTACATTTTCGGTGTATAGTGCGTTACCGTGTAAATATCATTGAGTTTAATCGATTTTCATTTATTTTTGTAGGTGTTCCAGCAATGGGATGTTTCCATATTCATAAAGATCATTGAATAAGCTTTCCAACGCTTCAAACCGTGCATCAATCGGAGTTACGGTTCAAGAGTTATGAAGAAAACAAATTCTGGTTTTCTGTCATGCTCGCTAGGCGAGCCCCCGTAGCGAGCACTCGCTAGCTTGTTCGCTAGGCGAACCGGGGCGAACGAAAAGTTCCAGAATCGTGAAAAAACTCAACAGAAAGGCGGTTTACATTCGCCTAGCGAACGGGGACTCGCTAGGCGAACCTGGAAAGTCAGAATTGCCCATTTAAGCCATTTTTCATCATTTTTTAGTGAGGGGTTTGATATTTTTAGTTCCAAATCCATCCAATAGCATTTTTTGACCAGAATTAGGCTAGAAAACACATTGGAGCATGAATTAGGATGATCCGGAGTTGAATCCTTCATGAATCGGAGCCGACAACTTTTGAGATGTTTGGTTTTTCTCCATTTCTTCTCTATGTATTTCTCTATTTTGTGGGTTATGTTTGTATTGTTACTCTAAACCTATGTACATGTATTGATTATGGTTGTATAATATAGATGCTTTACAAATCATTATCAATGTTTTCCTTGATCTTTTTGCATTTATGTTTGGATTTGTGTTGTGTTAGAGATAAACATCATGAATCTTGATTAAGTATGGATATCTATTGTCTAGACTCTAGAGATAGATTTAGATAATAATCTTTATGGTGTCGGAACTTAATGTCTTCCGTGTTTCGAGGCGTCGTGCGCGAGAGCGTCGACGAGAGTAATACGGTTTCTCTCTCAACTGTGCGTTAGACATAACCTTTGTTGTGAGCGATACGTGATGATTTTGATGAGTATTGTATGTTGAATGCGACCGATTGATAGGTTTACGTTTGTTCTGAGTAGTGTATATTCATGCTTGATAGGTTTCTTCTCTTCAAAGAATGTACTCTTTTTATGTTCATCTTTACTTTTCTGTTTGTTTTTACTTGTAAACCATTTTAATCCAAACTCATTAACGCGAGAGATTGTCGAACGCCATTCTTTCCCTCGAACCGATCTCTGTGGACACGACATAAATCCCGGAGGGAATTCTTCCGAAAATAAATATTTTTGCTTGCTTGCCGCTGTTCTGCATTCAACATTACCCTTCTTCAACAAGATTGTGTTTCATCACATTCCTCGTGAAGAAAACCATATGGCTGATGCACTAGCTACCTTATCCTCCATGATTAGTGTGAGTCGATGGAACGACGTACCCAGGATCGACATAATGCGCCTTGATAGGCCCGCTTACATCTTTGCAGTGGAAGCCGTCATCGATGATAAACCATGGTATCATGATATCAAATGCTTCCTTCAAAGATAGGAATACCCACCTGGGGCATAAAGAAATGATAGGAAGACTCTCAGAAGACTGGCTGGCAACTTCTTCCTGAACAATGATGTGCTCTATAAAAGAAACTTCGATATGGTTTTACTCAGATGCGTAAACAGACACGAAGCAAACATGCTGATGAAAGAGATTCACGAAGGATCCTTTGGCACTCATGCCAATGGACACAAATGGCAAGAAAAATTCTGAGAGCGGGATATTATTGGCTGACAATAGAATTCGATTGCTACAAGTACATGAGGAAATGTCACAAGTGTTAGATATACGCCGACAAAATTCATGTACCGCCAACACATCTCAAAGTTCTTTCTTCTCCATGGCCTTTTTCTATATGGGGAATTGACATGATTGGCATGATTGAACCCAGAGCTTCAAACGGACATCGGTTCATCCTAGTAGCCATTGACTACTTCACCAAATGGGTTGAAGCAGTATCATACACCAATATGACCAGGCAAGTGGTGGTCCGATTTATCAAGAACAATCTCATCTGCCGTTACGGTGTTCCAAACCAGATTATTACGGATAATGGATCGAACCTGAATAACAAGATGATGAAAGAGTTGTGTGTTGAGTTCAAAATTGAACACCATAACTCATCTCCCTACCGGCCTAAAATGAATGGAGCGGTAGAAGCAGTTAACAAAAATATCAAGAAAATCATTCAGAAGATGGTTATGACCTACAAAGATTGGCATGAGATGCTACCATTTGCTCTTCATGGTTATCACACATCCGTCCGAACTTCAACAGGGGAAACCCCTTTCTCTCTAGTGTATGGCATGGAGGTAGTACTCCCCATAGAAGTAGAGATCCCATCAATAAGAGTCTTGATGGAAGCCAAGCTAACGGAAGCTGAATGGTGTCAAAGTAAATACGATGAACAAAATCTAATCGAAGAAAAGAGAATTATGGATTTATGCCATGGTCATTATATCAACAGAGAATGAAGAAAGAATTTGACAAAAAATTCTGACCCCGTGTATTCAAAGAAGGAGACCTCATGCTCAAAAAGATCCAATCATTTCTCACTGATCCCAGGGGCAAATAGACTCCGAATTACGATGGCCCATACATTGTTAAGAAAGCCTTTTCAGGAGGTGCCTTGAGACTCGTAACCATGGATGGAGAAGAGTTTACCTACCCCACAAATGTTGATGTAGTCAAGAAATACTTCACCTAGATCAAATTAAAAAAAACGTCTCGTTGGACTGAAAACCCGAAAGGGCGGTCCAGACAAAAATTAGAGACATAAACAATAATCATCCCGATAGATTGAAAACATGAAAAGGCGATCTAGGCAAAAGTTAGGGATTCGTGGCAAGTAACTGCATCCGACAAGATTGGCTCCCCAGCGGCGATGTCACCCGTCAAGAAAACCTCAATCAAAGGCCACCTTCAGCAGAAGCTCAAGAATATCCAGAATTCAAAGTTGGTAGAAGGATAGTGGTCATTATGTTTCAATGTAGCCCTTTTTCCTTTAAATTACCATTTTCTAAACTTTGTAATGCTCCATGGAATCACCCATTAGGCTGATTACCATTTTATCAATAGAAATTTGAGCCCTTGTGCCTTTTGTTTGCAATTCTCATTTATTCTGCTTTGCAAAATGACATTTTAATATGATCAATGATTTTTTTTAAAAATGAATTTACTTCTATTTTCAAAACGGAAATTTCAAATTTTACTTTTGTTTTTAAAATAAGGATGGCAATTCCCTTTTGATTACTGAGCACAAAAAGGAACGTTGACGACTTCTCCGAAAGTGATCAAACCTCAAAATGCATAATCAAAATACGTATTGTGATCAGTACACTCTAAATGAAGGAATAATTGCTTCGGATGGAATGTTCCATCTGTCATCCCCGGTAGAGTTCCTGCCTCTAGGAACCAATGATTGGTTTTTCTCCCCAGTAGAGTCTACCCTTGAAAAGAAGAACGGGTTTCTATCCCTAGCAGGTTCGTGCCTCTGGAAATCAGAACAAACACAGTAATCCTTGTTCCGAAACAAAAGTACTACCTTTAAAATCTCCAGTAGTACCCCCATCTCCCATAGTGGCCAAGTATCTAGTTGTGTTCATCACCATTCCGCATGTCATGTTTGTTTTGTCAGCATAAGCATTTCATACATACATCATGCATAATTGATTCATATTCATATTCATATTGCATTACAATCACTTTGGTCATACTCCTCCCCAAGTGATAAATGTCATATCTCCATTAGAGTTGTCAGTTCTCCTTTCTACGTCAGATAGGATAGAATCCCGGTTTGAGTTTTTTCCTCGTCAGGAAATGTATCGTCTAAACAATCCCTCTCCAATTTATTCCTGGATTGGAGTCGATCCTCAACCACTTTGACGACTTGAACCTCTGAAAGGCAAGAAGACATTTGGATATACACCTTTGGAACATCACTCTTCACCATTGAAGATGATATTTTACTTTCCCGGATCAAGGAAAGTCCCCCACAGAAGCTTAAAAAAAAACTCTTGGCAACACGGACATCGCATCCTCCAAGAAATATCTACCGATCGGCAAATAAAGAATTTTGTCTTTGCCCTCATAAATTTCCAAGTAAAATCGAAAAATGGCAGACTCTCCCCAAGAAGTTTGTCCTACTTTCAAAGAAGTCATCAGCACCTCAAAATTGAATTATATCACATGGCGTCTATCCAAAGAAGTCTCGGAGGGAAGTATGATGTAAACTCTCCAAGCAAATGGCATCTCCGACTGAGAAGTTTGCATACCTCTGCAGTTCAGACAAATGGTTATCCCCAGCAAGTCTGACATCAAATCTTTTTCCATCAAATGGCATCTCCCCAGTAAATCTCGGCGAGAAGTTTGATAAAAAACCATCACAAATAGCATTCCTTGTCAAGGGAAGAACTCGACAAGAAAAAACTAAGACCAGTCTCGTGGTTGAAGACCAGGATCGAGGGGGGTTTATTTCAAAGGAAAACTGAGACCAGTTCCGTGGATGAAGACCAGGATCGAGGGGAGGTTTATTTCAAAAGAAAACTGAGACCAGTTTTGTGGCTGAAAACCAGGATCGAGGGGAGGTTTATTTCAAAAGAAAACTGAGACTAGTTCCATGGCTGAAGACCAAGATCGAGGGGAGGTTTATTTCAAAAGAAAACTGAGACCAGTTCTGTGGCTGAAGACCAGGATCGAGGGGAGGTTTTACCCTTTTCTAAGTAGAATTACTTAGTAAGATAAGATGGACGAGCAAATCAGCTACCATTCACAACCACAATCAAAATTTCGGGTATTCCAATATTTAATCCTTTTTTACCTTGAATGTCTGAATGTCTTCATCATTCACACCTTCAGGTCCAAGAAGATAGGGGAATTTGTCATACCCTAAAATTTGACCACAAGATTTCACATCATTTGTGCAAATCATCACCATAATATGGATGTACCTTCATGCCTCATCAATCCTCTCAAAGATTGTTGAGCATTCACCTCAACCAAGGATTAGGGTTTTGAGCCTTCTCAGAGCATCCAGGCAAAGGATCAATCAAGAATTAACATGATATTTAACTTGTTAAACCTCTCAAACATCCATGAAGGATCAAGAGGTCTCCCACGTCAAGAATCTAACACAAAAATGCAACATGTCAAGTTGATCAAGCCTCAAGATCACCAGTGTCACCAAATTAGGGTTTTGATCGACCAAGGCCTCCAGAGAGAAATCTTCATCTGGGCATGAACCAATACTTCAAAACATGATTCAATAAGCTCAAAATAACCTTATGAGTCCATTCATAAGTTCAAAATAGCCTCAGATGATGCATTCACCAAAAATCGGGAATTAGGGTTTTCTTGACCTAATTCACCCCTAAGTTGACTTTTGGAGCAAGGCATGAGCCAAGACCTCAAGAGATGCTTTAGAGACCTCAAATACCTCATATTAATCCACTAACAATATTAAATTGATTCAAAGAACTTGGTTCATGAGCAATATAAGGATTCAAATTCATCCAGACCACAAACTAAGGTTTCTGAGAAAAAGTCAACCATGTCTTTGACTTTTGACCAAAACATGATCTCAAACCTTGGAACATGATTCAAGACACTCTAAAACACCTATGGAAACCATCCATTAGGTTCAATTTAGGCCAAGGACTTGATTTCATAAAGAATCACAAAGTTCAAAATTCATCTGATATAAAAAGTCAACTGTGACCAAAATCAAGTTTGACTTTTGGGATTTTTTGACAAACATGGCCTCTTCAAGTCAAAAACAATGTTAACTTATGATTTGGACCATGATCAATCAATAAAAATCCAGAAAAATGAGGTTACTTGCAAAAAGGGCAATCTTGAGAAACTTGAAATTTCACTAAGTTATGAAAAAAGTGATTTTTACCCAACTTTGCAAGGCCATAACTTGTGATCCAAGCAACCATTTTCTTCCATCCAAAGCTCAAATGAAAGCTCTCATTACATACTACAAAAGTGTCCTACTGATCCATGGTAAAAAAATGCTTGGATTTTGAGTTATGAAGTGATCAAAATCAAGAAAAGTGTGAAATGAATTTCAACACTTAGTGAAAATTGGCCTAAGTTGAAATCAGCAAAACACCAAAATGTGGATGGGTTTTTCACCATGATCCAAGATGAATCAAGTCCAATGGTGAACATCAAAGTTGAAGTACATAATCCTAGCTTTCTAAAGAGCCCAAGAGCATGAGATAACTCCACTTGAGCAAAGGGTTATGGAGGTTGCAATACACCTTGCTGCAAACTGTTTTACAAAACAGTTTTGGTAATATCTTACTAGCCACGATTTTAGAGTCAAGTGTAATGATCATTATGCCAAGCCAATTCAATGTGATAGAGTGACTCATCACAAACCTGCAAGATAGTGCCAAAGACCCAAGAAAAAATCTCATGAGAATGATGAAGTTTTATCATGAAAGCCTTGAAACATCTGAGGAATCTGGAATTGGTCAAAAGCTGGCTATGCTACTTGGGAGAGCTATTGTACCTTGCATAAGAAGTAATGGAACCTTGCCAAAAGACATTGAATAAGCTTTTATCCTCCAAGCCAGCAATATTCCTCCAAGACAAACTTATTCACCTATAAATAGAGCTCACTTCTGATGTTTAAAAACACACCAAAACAACTACAATGCTTGTTTTCTCACAAATCCTCCTTCTTGTAAAATTCAAAGTTCTCAAAGAGTGAAAACTTGGAATTCTCAAACCACTCAAACCAAGCATCCAAACACTTCACGTAAGCATTATAGAAGTGATCCATAACCTCAAAACACTTCTGTAACATCAGAATCACCAAGTCATACCCCATTTGCTCAAAAAGCAACATAAGCTGCACTTGGATTCGAGTTACTCAATTCAGAAGGATTCAAACCATTCCAAGCACTTCAACACCTTCCTTGAGGCCTAGGGGAGCTATCCAGATCATCATCTTGCATCTGTAATACCTCTATTACATAATTTGATTCCTTCTGCAGAGGTAAGCCTCAAACTCTCAAACTCATTGGTACATGCATTATTTTTGTTATTTTAAGTTACCATTGTGCTTCTGCACCTATATATGTTGTTTTCCCTCAATTAATTGCATATTATCTATTGTATATAGGATTTCATTTAGTTCTTGCATTTTTTAGGGTTCATATGATCATAACATGATAACTTGTTTTACACTTAAAATAAATAAAATTAAATTACATCGTTGAATTCCTCATAAAATTTCCAACGAGTTTCATTTTTACATATTCCAAAATGGTTGATAAACGAGTAAGATAGCAAACATTTTGCAAAATCTGATGAAGAGGAAGAACATGAGGAAGAAGAAGAACATCTGGCGCTATTTTTCAAAATGAAATGAAGTTTTAATATATATTATTCAGCTTCCAATATAATATTGAATTGGCATTGCGCCCTAGTGGAAACACTAGTATTTGTGTGAGCGAGCCCAAGGCCTGGGGTTCGAATTCCCCTCGCCCCAGACCTTTTGGTTTTTATTTTTTCAAAAGCGCTTTTCATATATTATTCATTCCTTCCATTATCTTTCAAATTAGGCGCGTGGTAGAGATGGCTAGTGTTTTGTGTTGGGAGCGTGGTGCTATGGGTTCAACACCCATGGAGGCCATCTTCCTTTCTTTTTATCACTTATTTTTCTCACTTTTCTTCACAATTTCAAACTATCATAACTTTCTCATCTTCAATCATTTTGAACCCATTCTTTTTGCAAATTGTTCATGATAATGTCTATTTTTTATTTGTAAAAAGAAATTCCTAAAATATTTATTTTTTGATGCATTCTTGGATGTTCAAAGTATGTGACTCTTTAGGGTTTTCTTAAGACTTCTTTTGATTCTTTTAAAAATGCCTTGCCTTTCCTTGCTCAAAATGATTTGTGTGAACCATATACATCTTGTATAAGTTTTCAATAAGGTTGTGAATTTGTAGATCCTTGTTCTCACTTGGTTTTAATGTATTTTTAAGTATATGTTTACATGTAAATGTATGTTTAGCTTTATCCATACTATGAGACTTTTTACTTGATGTTTTGACCTAATATGTGGTTTCCTTTCCATGTTTGTATCACCTTGACATATACCTATGTCTTTGTATTGATTATGCCATGTTTATGTGTTCCTAAAACACTTGCATTGTGTCTTGTAAATACCTTTGTATACATGTTTGTTTGTATGAACCTTGATGATATTTCCACCTTGTTCAAGACCATGTTCAAACCCTAACATGAATGTTTGATTGTCATCGACTTATCTTAACATGTTCAACTTGTATCCTTGCTTCAATGAACAAGTATTTCCTTCATAAACTCTTACCATGATAAACATATCTCTCTATTCAAAAACTCATCACTCTTCACATCTTTCAAAATCAATTGTTCTAAATTCCTGGGCTTCTGTCAAGAGTGTAAGACCCACCACCTTTACTTATCTTTTCAATAAATTTTGGGCCTCTGCTAGAGTGTAAGTCCCAACCCTTTTAATTTTCAAATCATCAAAATCCATGGGCCTCTATTAGAGTGTAAGACCCAACCCCCTATGTACATAAATAAATTTTGGGCCTCTACTAGAGTATAAGTCCCACAACATCTTTCGGTATCGCGGTGCGATCACTATTTTCAATAAGTTTTTGGGTCTCTCCTTGAGTATAAGCCCCAATCTTTTGTACATAAACTTTGTTTTAAACAATAAACAACATCTATGGGCCTCTCCTTAAGTTGTAAGCCTCATACCTCTGTTTTCAAAATCATATGTCTGTTGTAAACTGGTACTAAGAGGAACATTATTCCCGGTGAAACTGCTCTTAGACCACTTGGGCCTATCTTTGAGTTATAAGCCCCAAACTTTCTTTTCAATACATTCAAATAACAACAACATTCTTTTAAGTCAAATTCAAAATTCAAAGTTTTCTCAAAACTTTCTTCAATTTCTCAAAACCTTAATCATACAATTGTAATCAATACAACCAATCACAATACACTTGGGCCTCTTTTCATAGTGTAAGACCCAACACCTTTTCAATTCCAATGCATACTTGTTTATATACCTGTTAGTCCACTTATCTGTATATACTTGGGTACACCTGTCTAGGGTTCCCTCAGCAGTTAGGTGATCCTCAGTTCACACTTAGGATAAACAGTAGGATACTCATAACTTAGTTCAATAACTAGTTCCCTCATAGGAAACTCCCCCAATACAGTCTGTCTCCTCTTGGGCTTTATTCAATATAGAACAAAGAAAGACATTATTCCTGGTGAAACTTTTCTTAAAACTGTCAAAATTTAGAAACATGTAAAAGAAATTCATTTCCCCAGAGAGGATTAACTTCTGGTGAAACCTCTTTTGAATTTATTCAAACCTTAGAACTATTCGTTAAAGAAAGGATTATTTCCCGGTGAAACCTTTCTTGAACTTTTCTTAGGCTTGGACCCACAGGCTTCTTAGAAGTTCCCCACAGCCTCCTCTTGGGCTTAGTACAAGGACCCACAAGCTTCCTATAAGCATCCCAGCCTCCACTTGGGCTTAGTACAAGGACCCAAAGGCTTCCTAAGAGCATAGAATAGAATTTAGTCATCTCTACTAGTACAATCCTCAGGAAAGTCAAAACTCTAGAACATCCAATCATTCAAGGGTTGATCTTTATCTCTAGAACCCTTAGCCTCCTCTTGGGCATCACACAAAGATCTTTCTTCAACCCAGAGTCTACCTCTTCTTAAGAGACTTGGATAGTCTCATCCTCCTCTTGAACTTCATACAAGTAGACTTGGAAAGTCTCACCCTCATAGTCTCCTCTTGGGCTTAACACAAGGACCCAAAGGCTTCCTAAAAACATAAGATAGATCTTAATCATCTTTGCCAATACATCAATTCCCAAAAGAGTTAAAACCTCTGAGGTATTCAAACTCCTCTTTAAATCCCTTCTGACCCCCAACAAGGCTTGACTTTCACATTAAAATCCCAAGCCAAGGTCAGGTTATCATCAACAAATCCTCAAAAGAATCAGAGCCTCAAGGCATCTGATAATTCAACTCTTCTCTAATCACTAGCAAGAGTTAGTTTCCTTTTGGATTCCCCAACACAGTTTAGACCTTCTTCCATATTTCAATAATCCTCAGCAAGAGTCAGCCTCCTCTTAGGCTTCATATAATGATTTTCCCTCCAGTCAGCCTCAATCTTGGGCTTTGTACAAGACAAATACCATACTCCTCAGTTGATTTAGTCTACTTTAAAGTTATACTCAAACATTTCAGCTTCATCATCTTGGGCTTCAAACAAGATACTCAAATAAAACATCTCCAGTGGAGTCAGTTTTCAACTCTTTTAGCTTCAACCTTGGGCTTTGATCAAGGCATAAAATCCATCATCCCCACAGATGAGACCATGAGTCCTCCTTGTAGGAGGATATTCCCTCTATACATCACATATCAAAACAAAAAACCAAAACCTTTTTCCAGATAATTGATGTAAGGCGCACTTGTTGATTCAAAATCCAAGCTGGAGTCCCTCCTTTATCAAGGTTAAAATTTCTCTTTCATCTAACAGCTATAAGTGGCAAGCCTCTGGATTCTATACATCCAAGCCAATGTCCCTCTCTTAGCATGAAAGATTCATAAAGGAAAAAGTGGCATTGCTCTACACTGAGTTAAAGCTTCTTCCTTCATGACATCTCTCTTATAAAGGAAATTATGGCATTGATGGATTCTACACATCCCAGTTAAAGTAATTTCCCTTATAACCAATTACCTGACATTTGTGATAAATAGGTGAGATATCTCCCTTTAGAGATGAAAAATTCTCTCTCTCAATCAACTTTTAGCTTCAATCTTGGGCTTTAAACAAGACACAAACACTCTTTAGCTTCAACCTTGGGCTTTAAACAAGACACCAAATAATTTCCTCCCATAGAATAGGATGAACTACGATTGCTATGATTTCCCAGATCTCTGTACGGGAATACGTAGGCATAAGATTGCGAAATCTTAGCGAGCACACTAATCAAAATTCTTAGGTCAAGCACCTTCCCAAAAACAATAGAAAAAATAAAAACAACAAAAACATCCCCTCAGTCCTCACAAAGGAGAAACTTTCCCAATCAACAGCAGATAGACTTAAGAAAGCATTTCAAACAGTAGAAAATATATGCAAACGAAGGTTCCTATCGATTACTATAGATACTCCGGGTGTTAATAACTTCCCTTTATATAACCAAACCCCGATCCCTGATCTCTTCGCATTTGTTAAAGAAAACATTTGCACGCAGGGTTAATTTAAGATATCTTTCCCTTCCTTTTAAGCTTCACAGGATAGATACAGAAATCAGAAAGTAGCACCAATAACGGTTGTAGTCGCGTCACAAAAAAACCGATGCTACAACTTCCTCTTGGTAATCTGGCTCAAATAATATGAAACTATGATATTTCAGTGCATCAACAAAAGAGGAATGCCCATCTCGGACGATGGTACGTTCTTCTATAACCTGGTCCTCAAATGGTATCTGCACAAGCTGAGCTTGAGCGACATTATTCACAGAAGTCCTCTGAATATTGTCATCTCTCTTTGTCAAGGCTGATATAGCTTCCACAAGCTGATCCAATTGATCTTTTATCAACTCAACATCCGCTCTTGTCACAAACTAGTTCTGCTCTCCTGAGTTCATGATCCTTCAAAAGCTACTTCAAGTCCAAAGCTAGCAACGGGAAGCCAACTGGAGGGTTATGGAAAAAGGATGGATGAGACTCAAGGCTGAGAAATGCAAATGAAATGCAAATGTGACGACATGTGCATGCAATGCAAGCCAAATGGTTTCAAGGAACTTAAAAGAAAGTTGCAAACATTTTGGAAAAACTGAAAAGTTTCATTTCATAATCCACAGTCTCTATTGATTTTTTACAAAAGAATGAACAACTGAATTCCTTGAAACCAAAAGGTTATTCATAAATGCATGAATGTATGCACAAACACACGTATACATATATTCACATATATACAAACGTGGGGTTTAGGTTTTAGGATCACGAGCATGGAGTCATGGTCTACCCATCCCAAAAGGTATGAACTATGGGTTTTGCACCTGCAGAACAAGGGTTCTAAGAGGTTCCCAAAGTCATCGACCCATCTTTCAGATATTATCAACACACCAATTACTTGGAAATCAATAATATTCTCAAGGGAGTCTCGTCTGAGTGTAGTATCGCGTATCAACTACTTCGGGACTACTCCCTCATAGTCACCGCACTACGTCCTATCAAAGACTCTTGATCAAGTTACCTCTTCAACGGCTAGTTTTTGAAAAGGCTATAAATATGGATGAAGGTTCAAACTGAATCTTTAACAAGGATCAACCAGAAAAAGGAGTAACAAGATCAACAATTATCAACTCGTTGTATATGCAGATTTTTTTGATATAGGTTGTAGTTATAAAAGCCTTAAGATTTCTTACACATTGAATATCTTAGAAATCTTAAGAGTTTTATGTCTTTGTTATGGTGATTTCACATACCTCTGATACTTGTATCAAGTACACCTTGTTCTCTATTCTGCTGAGCTTGTTCAGCAGTTTAGATAAAAAGTCTTGTATCATTGGGATACAAGCAAGGAAGTCTCAAGCCAAGATGCTCGAGCCACGTAAGTCTCTTGCTATGTGCTTGTGCTGTGAAAGTCTTAATCAAGTGGATTGATTGAGCAGAAGTCTTGTATCATTGGGATACAAGCAAGGAAGTCTC
This sequence comes from Lathyrus tuberosus, assembly GCA_022829125.1. Taxonomy (NCBI): domain Eukaryota; kingdom Viridiplantae; phylum Streptophyta; class Magnoliopsida; order Fabales; family Fabaceae; genus Lathyrus; species Lathyrus tuberosus. Next base: position 179,959 of record JALAZF010000327.1, on the reverse strand, counting down.
GAGCCAGGATGCTTGAGCCACGTAAGTCTCTTGCTAGGAGCTTGAGCAGTGAAAGTCTTGATCAAGTAGATTGATTGAGCAGAAAATTCTTGAGCCAGTGTGGCTTTAGCAGGATAGTTCGGTGCATGGAATTAGGAGCAGTAAGTCTTGGCCAGTGGGGTGCAAGTAGAAAAAGGCTCGTTTCATGTGACCTGGAGCTAAAGTCTTGGGCCTGGGGGTTTGAACAGGAATGCTCAGTGCAAGGAATTAGGAGCAGTAAGTCTTGGCCAGTAGGGTGCAAGCAGAGAAAGGCTCGTTTCATGTGACCTGGAGACAAAGTCTTGAGCCTGAGGGCTTGAGCAGGAATGCTCAATGCATGGAATTTGGAGCAGTAAGTCTTGGCCAGTGGGGTGCAAGCAGAGAAGATCATTTCAAGTGACTAGTAGTATAAGCCTTGGGTGAGGAGCCTGAGCAAGGAAGTCTTGGGTGTGGAACCTGAGCAAGAAGTCTTGAGTGAGGAGCTTGAGCAGAAGTCTTAGACCTTGGGTCTGGGTAGGTGTAGAAGTCTTATACATAAGCATAAGCGATTATAATCATGGTTTGATTATAGTGAAAATCTCTTGTGAAGCAAGGGGACTGGACTACTCTCAGTTAGGGGAGGAACCAGTATAAATATTTTTGTCTTCTACTATTAGTTATTTGCTTCTGGTAACATTCTGCTGCTAAGTATTAACCAGAATCTGAACACCAGTTTAGATTCTGAACTCTGATCAGATGCAAACTAAGAAAACCGAAAACACAATTCAACCCCCCTTCTTGTGTACTTTTCTCACCTTCAACTAAAACCACTAAATTACGATAAAGCGAAAAATAAAATAAAGAATATATCCAATAAGCCACCTTCCACACACAACAACTTTACTCTTGAGTATCTGCAAGATGTCAACGGTGGACAACATTAAGCAAAACGGGTGAGAAATAAACTTTGAAATAAACGGTGTAAAGAATGCAAAGGTAAAGAAACATACCACATATCATACATTCAATACACAACCAACATCACCATAATCTCACATCCGTTCACAACCATATGCACTTATATGTAATTCGACTAACGACACAACGTGACACTATGCATCTGGTACCAATTCACCATTTGGTTTTATCAGGAACCGAGTCCCCCATTCCAAACCCATGAGTCTTTCTTCTGAGCTCGAATCCCCCTTCTGAGCTTGGGACAAGCCACTAGTCCCCCCTTCTGAACTAGAAAACATGCCTCTTTCAACGAAACGAAACAATGATGCATGTTTATACAAATCAATGCAACAACAATAATAATGCATATGGTCCCACTTCTGACCATAAACAATATGCATTGACACACAATAGTAATTCCCCCTTCTGAATTACTATCCACCAATAATAACAATAATGTTCAACATCGATACATAATTAATCATCATATACTTATGCATTTCATGACAATACGAGTCATATTCACGTCATATAACATCACCAAACAACACCGCCACATTGAATACATATACACATAATACAATCATGTTAAATCATCTTAACAGCAATTCATCATTAATTCATTAGTTCGAATCAACTAACCTTTTGTTAGTTATCATTAACTAGTGCGTAACAAGTAAAAATATTAATTTTCATAGTTTCCAGTACCCACCTACCTAGCCATTTAATACAACACTATGAGATAACCATGCACATTAGCATCCCAACACTTCAAACCGCACTGAAGGTGAGAAAAGTACACAAGAAGGGGGTTGAATTATGTTTTTTGTTTTCTTAGTTTGCATCTGATCGGAGTTTAGAATCTAAACTGGTGTTTAGATTCTGGTTAATTCTTAATAGCAGAATGTTAACAGAAGTAAATAAATAATAGCAGAAGACACAAAGATTTATATTAGTTCCTCCCAAACTGAGAGTAGCCCGGTCCCTTTGCTTCACAGGAGATTTTCACTATAATCAAATCATGATTACAATCGCTTATTCATTCTGCATAAGACTTTTATAATTGCTCAGACCCAAGGTCCAAGACTTCTACTCAAGCTCCTCACTCTAGACTTCCTGCTCAGGTTCCACGAACCCAAGACTTCCTTGCTCAGGCCCTCAGCCCAAGATTTTTGTTCCAAGTCCCATGAAACGAGCCTCTCTGCTTGAAACCCTCTGGTCAAGACTTACTTCTCCAATTCCATGTACTGAGCTCTCCTGCGCAAGCCACTCTGCGTTAAGACTTCTACTCCAGGTGCCATGAAACGAGCCTCCCCGCTTGATCCCTCAGATACAAGACTTACTGCTCCAAATTTTATACACTGACCTAACCTTCCTCAATTAATCTACTTGGTTAAGACTTTCACTGCTCAAGCATATAGCAAGAGACTTACGTGGCTCGAGACTTCCTTGCTTGTATCCCAATGACATAAGACTTTTATCTAAACTGTTGAACAAGCTTAGCAGAATAGAGAACAAGGTGTACATGATACAAGTATCAGAGGTACGAGAAATCACCATAACAAAGACCTGAAGCACTGAAGATTTCTAAGATATTCAATGTGTGAGAAATCTTAAGGCTTTTACAATTACAGCCTACATCAGAAAAATATGCATATACAATGAGTTGAGAATTACTAATCTTGTTACTTCTTCTTCTGGTTGATCCTTGTTAAAGATTTAATTTGAACATTCAGCCATATTTATAGCCTTTTTAAAAACTAGTCGTTGAAGAGGTAACTTGATCAAGAGTCTTTGTTGTTACTCCATAGTACAAGAGTCGTTAAAGATAGATACACCAGAAGATCTTGATCCAATGTGTAACATGTTTAATCTTTGAGTCTTCAAGAGTTTTTGTACTATTAGAGCCATTGAGAGTAGATATTCATAGACCATCTCAACTTTTCTTGAGCCTTGCAATCTGTATACTCTAGCTGACAAACTGATTTGACAATACAACTTGCTTTCTGCAGTACGTACAGCTTCAGCTTTATCACCAATTCGGAATGTACCAAAAGCCAATTTGCATTCACTAAGTGTAGAGACAATTATGTTGCTTCTTCTGATGCTGAGACCTTCAGCTTCAGAGTCTATGCCAGACATCACTTAGCAAGTGTTCTTCAAATTCTGCCACCAGAAGCTAGCAATTTAGCAACCCTCAAAGTGTGCTTAATGTAACACATATTCTAACTATAATATTTACAAATATTAGAACTTGCACAAATGTAACACACATCAAATAAACCATTGTTCTTTTAATACTTTGTTATCATTAAAACCCAAGGAAGATATGTTATGAACAAATCTTGTTCTAACAATCTCCCCCTTTTTGATGATGACAAACACAAATATTTAAAGGACAATGTTGGCAATTATAATTTTCTCTGCAACATCAGGGTATGAGGTTTGTAAGCCCCCTGAGTCTAATAGTCCAAAGTTGAGTTCTGTAGACTTCATACTAGGTACTACTTTCAAGGAAAAGTAATTTAGTTTCCTTAGTAACATCAGAGTCTGAGGGTTGTAAGCTCCCCATGAGTCAAACAGTTCCAAGGTTAAGGTTTGTAAGCTCCCCCTTAGTTCCATATTTAAGAAAATAAAAAATAATATTTTAACTTCCTTTGGCAACATCAGGATATGAGGTTTGTAAGCTCCTTCTGAGTTTGATAGGCTAAGGCTGAGGTTTGTAAGCTCCTCCTTAGTTCTATGTACAAGAAAGTTAAATGTGTCGCTCTGGCAAGATAACCATAAAAACAGAAATATAAATAACAAAATTATAAATGACCAATATGTACAACTGAATAGGCACTCAATGGGTTTGATTTCTAATTAAATACTTGCCATTGTTTCTCCCCCTTTTGTCACATCAAAAAGAAAAAAAAAAGAAGTACAGTCATAAATGCATTACAGGCCATCATTATAGGATCATTTTCCAAGAAATGAAAAACGAACAAGTAACATGGGTCATTAAGGATTGTATACTGCATGCTTTAAATTTTTAGTGGTCGTTACTGTTCCAAGAATCAAGCAAGGATTAAATCAGTTGTTTGAGTTTCTCAGAAGTCATTATAAAAGCAATCTAAACCTAGTTCATTTTCGTCAACATCCACCAGTCTCATGGAGTAATCAGCTGAGAGTCATAAGACTTCTGTATTGACAAAAATCTCTGAGAGCTTTACAAGACAAGATGTCCAGAACGTACAGAAACGAGTTGTTTCTAAGACATCTACAACTGGGCTTGTGCCCTCTGCAATGCTCACTTTTGAAAAGGCAACGTCAGCAGCTCCAACACAACCTACATGGGTAGGTTCATCAGAAGCTGTGATGAAGCCCAGAAGGAAGATAATGAAGAGCTCAAAGAGAAGAAGGCGGTCCAACAAGATGTTCTACCGCCCAATCCCAAAGGTAGACAAGGAAGAAGCTGATGAGGACGAAATAGACATAGATTATGACAATTGTTATCATCATAAGGCTCAGGATGACTTAGATAGGGATCTATACTAAGCATTAGCAATTCCTTATGAATCAATATTTTGTAATCTTTCTGCTTCAATTAATGAAAAAGGTACTTTTTGACCAAATTTTGTTTATTGCATGCAAATACTTTCAATAACTTCCCTTTGATTTTATGAAAAACATTAATGATTTAAAACTGACACCAGAAGCAACAGTTAAACTAGTTAACTATAATATTCATAATTGTTAAAGAATCTTTAATAGGTCAGACTGTTAAATAACATTTCCAAGATTTATTATTTAAGATATTGATTAGACTTAATCAATATTTAAACAAAAGATACTTGGAATAATGTATGTAACACATCTATATAAGGACTCATAGCAGACTTACTTTCATAATCACTTAATCCTCAAAACACCAAGATGTATAAATAGAAACAAATCTAGGTTCTAAAGCGAGATTTTAGAAAGACAGCCATACTAAACGCAACAACTCAAGCAACAAAAAGGAAAGCAGCAGCTGAAGGATCTACTAACAAGCATATATCTTCAGAGGCTCTCACCTCTTCAGCATCCTTTGTGAAGACACACAGAAGAAGAAGATCTTCTGGGTCCAAATGCAGAAATCAAATGAGAAATGAGGCTTTGGAGTTTGCCAAGGAAGAATGGTAAGATTACTTAGATAATATGGACATGTCAGATGATCCTAGGGAATACCTTAGGGTCAATCCAACAGACTAGAATGTCTAAATAATTTGTAATACCTTCCATTTTATTAATGATAAAAGTTGCCCACATTGAGTTCTTACTCCCATTACTTTTAACTTTTTTGAACAACCATAAACAAATATATTTAACAGTTAAACTGTACAAAAACATGAACAAACTTTGAATTAATAATAAGATTGCTTAATACAAAGGTTCTAACAATTACAAGGCATAACTATGCAGAATCATCAGAATCTTTCATAGATAGCTTCAAACTTGTCTCTCCAGATTTTAGACAAATCAGCCTCAGAACTTATGATAACTCCCTGTTGAACAAGTAATTCTGAAAGAACTCGTCCAAAATGAATGAAGAAATTTTTTCCCTTGTGAAAGGAAGAAAGAGTATTCTTTAAGTAGTCAAACATAACTTGAGGAAGATCAATCTGGAAGTCTGAATTGAGAAGTAAAAGAATATATTTTTCAATAGGGTTCATGAGGTCTAAATCCTTATCCTTAGGAAGTAAGTTTGAATTCAGAATTTGATTCCAAACTACTGCATCAGGATGAAGATTTGAGACTGTTGATGTATTAGATGAATCTACAAAGATACGACGAGTAGGAAGGTAGTGTTCCCAAATAAGAGTTCCTGGGATTTCTCCAATTTCCTCACAATTGATCAAATTAGCAATCGCCTTAGAGGTTACTATTATAGAAACACCAGTTACTTTAGAAAGAATAACACACTCAGAATTCAGCTCAACAATGGAAGCATTCATCCAAAACTCTTTAACAAGATCTGGATAAGTGAAACCACAGAACATCTCAAAGTATCCATTCCATCCTTGTTCAGACACAGTCTTCTAGAAGTTAAAGCATAACTTAAGCAACTCATCAAAATCCATAAACTTTTTATTGTTGACAACCTGTTGATTCAAAGAAGAATTGACTAGGAAATTCATAAGTTTGGCTTGATCAGCTCACAACCAAAGAGAAAATAAAAAGAAAAGAACTGAACAAGATTCCTAAAGAAATAAGAATTTTGTCAGAAGAAGAACAAAATGATGTTTCACAAGTCAGAGGATAATGACAATATGTATCCAAAAAGAAAACATCATTACTCAAAGGTTCTTATCCAACAGATTTCATGAATCCACTAGATGAATTTCACCTTTATGAAAATTTAAGTATTATAAAAGTTTTTGAAAAACCTTTTACTTAAACTGCTTTATCAGAAGTAAAGAATCCTCTTATAAACCTCAAAATCTGACAACTTCCATAAGCTATCATCCATTAGAGTCTAGTAGGACTAAACTGAGAGAGAGAGAGAGAGAGAGATCTTTTGTCAGTCATTAGTCTCCAAGATTTTATTTAGAACCAACATTTCCTCTTGAAACAAGAGTCATGAGTGATAGATGAATATTGAATTATTTCCTTTAACAGCTAACAAACAGTAGTAACATCACAGAAAGTGGGGAAATTGTTTCCATAAATATAATCATCGTCTAAATTCATTTATTTTCTTCCAACTGGCCATTTCCCTCTTTCGTCACCATACATGTAAATTCACAAAAAGTAACTTCAGACTTTTGTTTCCAATACTTTGTGATGTTTTCACCTCAGACACCTTCATCATCTAAATTCATTTATTTTTTTTGAAGATTTGCAAGACAAACCAACATAGCACAATAAATTCAAGTTGCATAACTTCTTGAATAACTGTGACCTCTGGTTTAAATCTAAACCAATATTCTCAGAATTTGCTCGAAGGATTAGATGAAGCGTAACTAGACAAGCTTTAAACTCGATTCCCACAAATCTGAGCACAAGGATTCAAAGTTAGTTCAAGCATCAGACATATCAAGGATATTGACATACTCAGAAGTGAGATAGAGCACATACCAGAATGCAACTACCTCTGAAGATATTCAATAAGTTTCTTCAGAGCTGGTCATAGAGATTTTCAAACAGATCATCTCTACACCATCAACTTCTATAGTAATACCTTTTTCAAGGATATTCTATAGACCTTCAGAAACCCCTTTTATTAATGAGTTAAAAATATGTTTTGCTTTTCCATCATTTAAATTCAGTGGAATCACCTTTTGAATATGGTAGGAAAAGCAGTATAATATTTTTCATGTGGCACTTGATTGCTTCTTGAAGGAAAGTCTTGACAGACATACTTTTCTTAGTGGATCATTATTTGTGCCACTGTTAAGTGTTAAGCACAGACCAGACTCTGATACCAATCGAAGGTGAGAAAATTACACAAGAAGCGTGGGTTGAATTGTGTTTTCCGTTTTCTTAGTTTGCATATGATCAGAGTTCAGAATCTAAATTGGTGTAAAGATTCTGGTTAATTCTTAGCAGCGGAATGTTAACAAAAGAAAATAAATAATAGCAGAAGACACAAAGATTTATACTGGTTCCTCCCAAACTGAGAGTAGTCCAGTCCCCTTGCTTCACAAGAGATTTTCACTATAATCAAAACATGATTACAATCGCTTATGCATTATGCATAAGACTTTTACAAATGTTCAGACCCAAGGTCCAAGACTTCTACTCAAGTTCCTCACTCGAGACTTCCTGCTCAGGTTCCACGAACCCAAGACTTCCTTGCTCGGGCTCTTAGCCCATGACTTCTGCTATAAGTTCCATGAAATGAGCCTCTCTGCTTGAACCACTCTGGTAAAGACTTACTACTCCAATTCCATGTACTGTGCTCTCATGCTCAAGCCACTTTGGCTCAAGAATTCTGCTCCAGGTTCCATGAAACGAACCTCCATGCTTGATCTCTCAGATACAAGACTAACTGCTCCAAATTTCATGCACGGAGCTAACCCCGCTCAATCAATCTACTTGATTAAGACTTTCACTGCTCAAGCACATAGCAAGAGACTTATGTGGTTTGAGCATCTTGGCTCGAGACTTTCTTTCTTGTATCCTAATGACACAAGACTTTTATCTAAACTGCTGAATAAGCTCAGCAGAATAGAGAACAAGGTGTAAATGATACAGGTATCAGAGGTACGGGAAATCACCGTAACAAAGACCTAAAGCACATAAGATTTCTAAGATATTCAATGTGTAATAAATCTTAAGGCTTTTACAATTACAACCTACATTAGAAAAATATGCATATACAATGAGTTGATAATTGCTAATCTTGTTACACATTCTTCTGGTTGATCCTTGTTAAAGATTCAGTTTGAACCTTCAGCCATATTTATAGCCTTTTCAGAAACTACCCGTTGAAGAGGTAACTTGATCAATAGTCTTTGTTGTTACTCCATAGTATAAGAGCCATTGAAGATAGATACACCAGAAGATCTTGATCCAATGTGTAACGTGCTTAACCTTTGAGTCTTCAAGAGTTTCTATACTATTAGAGCCGTTGAGAGTAGATATCCATAAAACATCTTATCCTTTCTTGAGCCTTGCAATATGTAGACTCTAGCTGACAAACTGATTTGACAATACAGTTTGCTTTCTGTAGTACGGGCAGCTTCAACTTTATCACTAATTCTGAATGATACCAGAAGCCAATTTGTATTCACTAAGTGTAGAGACAATTATGTTGCTTCTTCTGATGTTGAGACCTTCAGCTTCAGAGTCTTCTCCAGACATCACTTAGCAAGTGTTCTTCAGATTCTATCACTAGAAGCTAGCAATTCAGCAACTCTCAAAGTTTGATTAATGTAACACATTTTCTGACTATAATATTTACAAGTATTAGAACTTGTACACATGTAACACACATCAAATAAAGCATTATTCTTTTAATAATTTGTTATCATCAAAACCCAAGGAAGATATGTCATGAACAAATCATGTTCTAACACGCATCTCATTTAGACTTACAAAACTAAAGTTATGGCTAAAACAATCAGATAAAATAATATGCTTCAGCTCATCAATTTTTCAAAAATCAACTAGTATCAATTGATTGGCATCTAGGTGAAATCGATTGACATTAATCCCTATTACCTTCTGACTTTTCAATTTTTCACGTTTTAGCTAAGAGCAATCAATTTATTTAGGGAATTAATCTATTGACATGGTTCAGTTTTTCAAATTTTTCTAAATTTACACACATGCAATTGATTGACACAGGATGTCAATCGATTGACATCGGCCCAAATTCCAAAAATCCAAATTTTCACACGTTAACTTCATCTTCCTTATTCTCTAACCCCTATACATCAAACCAACTCTCATTATAACATTCAAACACATGATACCAAGAATTAATCAGCACATAACAATTTCATCATAATTAATCATTTTATAGTGTACAAATTAAATCATGATCATAGCAATTGGGCACACAATTTATTCATCACTTTTATCAAATTCATGTTTATGTTCAAAGCTTCAAAATCCAAACAATGACATAGTATCACACAATCATAAAAAAACAATACACACACGAATTTGGCCACGAAAATCAGATAATATCACATCCTATTATCAATTTTTTAGATCAACATATAACAACAACAATTTATGAAAATTGCACACAATCCATAAAGAGAGTAAGGGTCTCTCTTCTCTATCCTTTCATGCCAAAGACCCATATGTAAGCCTTTTCTCCCCCCATCTCCTCAGATTTCCAGCAAAATTCTGAATTTGGTTGGTGGTTTGTTCTTCCCTCTTCAAGCCCTTACATCCCTTTTTCTCCCAAAAGCTTAAACCTTACGTATTATTTTTCCTCAAGGCTCCACAAACTTTTCTATTTATCTCTAAACTTAATTTATTCTTTGGTTAATTAAACGTAGGCCTAACTCTTTTTAAATTGTTCACCACTTTCCTTATTTCCTCTTAATTTCTATTTTCCACCCAAAGACCTTTTTTCTTATTTATTTTAATTATTTAAAAACAATTATTAATCCTAATTATTTCAAATTAATTTAATTATTTTAATCCTTCTAATCCTTCTACCATCCCACCAATTCTCTCACTACACCCCTTGTATACGCATACAACTCATCATATATATATATCATATATATTCAATTAAAAGCACACCACATACTAATTAATTAAATAAAATACAAATATTTTAATTAAATAAATTAATCAAATTTCGGGGTGTTACAAATCTCCCCCGCTTAGATAATTTTTGCCCTAAAAAATTACTTGAAGGAAACAGAGTCAGATACGACTCCCTCGTCAGACTCTCCAGCTCCCAAAAATATTTGTAACCTCGAATATCCGTGTGATGGTCATAATTAGCCTACCGTTTGAATATTTGTCAACCATCCAAAAACATTATCAACTAATCAAATTTATTTTTTCTCGCCCCCCGCGCGGTCAAAAACCTATTTAGAGAGGCAGAACTCTTAGATGAAGATGTTGCTAAAACATATACATTATTGTATGTCAAATGGAAAGAAGAATGCATGTCCGGTGAAAAACAAAAGCCTCAAATAACTATTTTACATTAAGAGAAAGTTAATCCCACCAAAGTCACTACTTACCAAAGGGAATAAGTTACAAAAAGCGTGTGTTTAACTTGTGAATGTCTATTTATTTGCATAATTCCTTCCCAAAGGAATAAAGTTTGGTTTAGGGTTGTAACAATTTCATCATTCCAACCTTTTGTAATCTTTCCAACACTAGGGATGTTTAGACAAAGTAAGAAGACTCTCGTATTTAGGGGGAATTCTAAATAGAAATTCATGGGTAGTATTCAGAAAAATGCATTAAATTATAAGAGCTTATCTAAGTCCACAATGACACAACATCGATCTCTTAGGAATGGACTTATGTAACATCGTCCAAAGGAAGAATTTCACCTTCTCGAGATCAGGAATATGCCACACCCACTTCCAAGAGTTATTGTGCGTTGTATTCATAACAAATTCAAGTCTATTGAGCTAGTTATAACCACCTCGAGCAGTATAAATACCATCTAAATTTCTTTTCCAAGTTAACCGATCAGACACCAAATAATTCAAACAAATAAGGAGTCGTTCAGGGGCTCACAAATATTCAGAGAAATATTAGTATATAATGAATTGAAGTTTCAATTCCCATCCAAGTAAACATCATTCACTCTCATTTTTTGATTGTGGATATCCACGTAGAGAGCACGCTCCTCTAGTTTCCATACCCCAAACCAATTGGGAAACTAGAAAGAGGAATTCTCATCCCCCAATCTAAATTTAAAGCTATATTTAAGAACATCATTAGCTTTCGTAATTGCATTTTCAATAACTGATCCATGTATCTTTTTCGTATTAAGGAACTATTCTGGACTAGGCCTGGGGTTGGCCCACCGTCGGGCACACCTCAACCCGGCTCTGCGTCGGAGAGGGCCCAACACAAAGGCTCAATCCCTCATTACCATGGGAGGAAACGTTCCTCGCACGTCCTCCCCACGTTCTCCACGCGCTCCCCACTCGGAGACACGTCACCAACTGAACCCGCACCTTTCGCGGGGAAGTTGACCCAAGACGAAGACCACATGCTGGTCTTCCTTAATCCCACGTAGGATCTTGGTAGTCATCCGTGTTGGGCCTGATGATCTAGCCCACTACAGATGACCGTTGGCCCAGCGCTGGGGGCACATTATAAATACCCTCCTCCATAGGAGGGTCAGGTATTCTAATTCATAATCACTTTATGTACTTGCTCTCTCTCTTTCAATATGAACCTCACTTTAGCATCAGAGTGTCTTGCAGGTACACCCCTTTCTCTTCCGTACCACCGGTGAACTTGGAGCTCACGACGTGTTACTGGTCGCTGCATATTCTTTTGATCTTGGTAAGATCAGTGGCACCGTCTGTGAGAACTTTGCTCCCCCATCTTTTCTTTCCCTGAAACTTAAAAGACCAAAGCAACATTTCAAATACCTACCAATCATCATGGCCGATCAACACGTCGATGATCACGTCCATGAAATTGCTTTCACTACCGGCGGTGACTACAACAACAACGGAACTACCGTTGCTGATGAGGGCAAACCCAGAGACGGACTCACCGCCTCTCACTCCTCTGACGATGCGGCCTACAATGTCGTCCCACATCAACCTTTTGAGAATCCGGGATTTCTTCAACCAATTAATGTACCACCTGGCGCCGATCCTACCATAGTGGCCCTGTTCGCGATAATCATCCAGACCAACTTCATGATTTTCCTGCAGAATGAACAGATTGGAATGCTAGATAAAGATCATCAATCACACTCTTCCCCATGGAAACACCGACGACCTAACCCTCATAGTCCATCCTCGCGACGACGAGACGCCCATTCATAATCTCCCCCGCGGAGACACCAACGGGATGAGTCTGAAATCCTCTCTCTGCAACAACCTGGGTGTCACCCGCGGCTATAGAGACTAAAACCTGTGGCCACCCAGAAGCGTGATCACATTCGCCCCGCAGAGAGCGGCGCTCCCTGACTCCCAAAAGGAGCAAAGCCGGCGGGTAACTGGATAAGTCAAAGGGCCGACCAAGAAACTGGTCGTGTTACGACAGAAGCCCTCGGTACGACCACTCCCTGTTGCGCTCACCAGTCCGAAGCGATAAATACGACCCCCGTGATCCACTGTCCCGAGAAATTATGGAGTCTCCCCTCCCCATCGGGATGGAAAAGCCGCTGACTCTGGCAACATACGATGGCACGATGGACCCAGACGATCACATCGAGAACATCGATGCGATGCTCGACTACCGCAACGTTAGAGGTTCCATCGAATTCCGACTCTTCCCCACAACTATAAGGAAGGGTGCCATGGCATGGTACAAGAGCAGCGACTCTGAGTCCATCACCTTCTGGAAAGATCTGAAAAGGCACTTCACCGCCTCTCTTCGACACCCAAAATCTGAGGCGTCGCTTGAGGCCATCATTCAAGGGAATAAAGAATATCTCTGAGACTACATAGAGAGGTTCAATCGAGAGGTCGTTCAGATTTCCATGACTGACTGGATGAAGAGATACCTGCTCGAGCGAGGGCTGCACCCACACAGCGAATTTGCCAAAGCAGTTGGCATCGAGACACCCTATTCTATGGATGACCTTCTCCTCAAGGCCCGGGCCTACATCCAATACGAGGAGAGGGAAGGCACCAACAATGCCCGCGACTCGCGGAACCAAGAGAACACCAAAGCCTCAAAATACGACGTCTCTCTAGCTACTCGAGGCGGGGAGAAAAGGAGAGACGATAAGCCCCGCGACTCCTGCGAACACAAGGGACTGGCAGGCCATTTCGCTGAGTAGACGATGCTGACTGCTTCCCGCGAGCGCATCCTGGCCGAGTGTATAAACTCGGATTTCCACCAGAGTGGGGTTCATTTCCCCAAGCCGACGCTCCCCTAGCCAAACATCAACAAATCCAAGTACAGTCGGTTCCACGGGAGACACGGGCACGTCACGGAAGACTGCATCCACCTCAAGGATGCAATCGAAATCTTGATCAAGGAAGGACGCCTAAAACAATACGTCAAGAGAAGTAAAGCTTCTAGACAGGCCTTCCCTAAAGCAAAAAAGGTCGAAGAAGAGATACCACCTCCTGACGACGCCGGTTTACAGGTCGCTCTGTGCGTCTCTCGGCCTGAGGACTTCTACGTCCCCGACGAGGTCGCCATGCCCGTGTCCACTCACAGCACATGGGAGAACTTTCCCTCCTACATGGTTATATCTGGCAGAGGATTCAACAAGCTCACTGTGGGGTCGGTGAAGAGGAAGTTTGACGAGATGATCAACACAAGCTCGAACCAGAACACAACCCTCGACAGATTCCAAGGAAAATCAAATCCCATCACCTTCTATCTCGAGGAGCTGGCGGTTCTCCCAACTTCAGCATTCCTTTCCTCATCAGAGCATAAATGGCGGAGTTCGATGTCCATCGCATCCTGGTCGACCAAGGGAGCTCCGTCGACATTATGTATGCTCACCTATTCACCACTCTCCAGTTCGACGAGAGGCATTTGATGCCGTATGTAGGCTCTGACCTGCAAGGCTTCAATGGCACAACCACTAAGCCATGGGGCTATGTTGAGCTGCTCGTCACTTTCGGGTCCTAGGAGACCGCCAGATAGGTCAAAGTCTGTTTCTTGGTGATAGAGTGCCCATCTCTGTACCAGTGCATCCTTGGAAGACCAACTTTGGCCGAGCTGACTGCAGTACCATCCACGGTCCACTTGAAGATGAAGTACTATACGACCAGGGGTTACATTGTCACTCTTCACGGGGACATTTAAGCCGCGAGAAGATGCTTCGAAGCAGCCACAAAGGGGCTGAACTCAATCAACATGATACCCAAGACTGCCAGCAAGTCAGCCCGTTCCGAGGAGCAGAAGTCGTTGCCTCACGTCAACTCAGTCGACCTCGACAGTCACTTCACCAACGGGCAGAAGCATAACGAAGCAGCATCTGACGCTTCTCCCGCATATGGTAGCAATGGGAAACCTCTTCATCCTATGCGCCCCATTCCAGATGGCGAGTTTGAGCTTATTACCCTCGGCGATGACCCAGACAGAAGTGTGAAGATTGACACGGGGCTCCACGACCTAGCAAGTAAGCAATTGAAGGTCTGCCTAAGGGAAAATGCTGACTTGTTCACATGGAGCACTGCAGAGATGCCCGGGCTGGACCCCGATGTTGCCTGCCATCAGTTGGCCATAGACTCCGCCGCTAGGGCCGTAGTACAACGTAGGCGTATACAGTCTCTTGAAAAAGCGTAGACTGCTGAATTAGCTGTAAAAGACCTTCTAGAGGAAAATTTTATTTCTGAAGCCTAGTACATAACCTGGTTGTCTAATGTTGTACTTTTTAAGAAATTTAATAGAAAGTGGCGAATGTGTGTTGACTATACCGATCTAAATAGGGCATGCCCCAAAGATGCATATCCTTTGCCTAACATTGACAAATTGGTTGACAACTCTGCAGGTTTTAAACTATTGTCGTTCATGGACGCATACTCGGGGTGCAACCAAATTCCCATGGCAAAAATAGACAAGCAAATAACAACTTTCATGACCGAGTCGAGCAACTATTACTATAACGTAATGCCCTTCGACCTGAAAAACGTCGGCGCTACTTACCAGTGGATGATGAACAAAGTCTTCTAAGGTGAGATCAGGGACATGCTCGAAGTCTACATGGATGACATGATCGTGAAATCCCAAGAAGAAACCGACCACACCCTTCATCTCAAAAGGGTCTTCCACATGGTGAGGAGATGCAAGATGAGGTTCAACCCGAAGAAATGCACCTTCAGCGTCTGAGCAGGCAAGTTCCTCATATTTTACCTCACAGAACGAGGAATCAAAGCGAACCCCGACAAGTGTGAGGCTTTCTCCGAGTTCTCAACACCGAGCTCGAAGAAATTGATCCAATCCTAAACGGGATGCTCACCTCGCTGTCTTGCTTCGTGACTAAATCTGCCCAGCACACACTTCCATTTTTTAAACTTCTGCGCATGGAAGCGACTTTCAAATGGACCTGGAGTGCGAGCAAGCCCTCATCCATCTTAAATAAGTTCTTTTGCAACCTCCGGTCCTCTCGCGACCAAAAACGACGAGACTTTGTACCTCTATCTCGCCATCGCAGCAGAGGTTGTCAACGTGGCACTCATTCGCGAAACCCCTGAAGGGCAAAAGCATATATACTTTACCAGTAAAGCCTTGCAAGGCCTAGATCTTAGATATCAGCAGATCGAAAAAGTGGCTCTGGCTCTCATCAATGTGTCCAGAAGGCTACGACATTACTTCCTAGCTCACACGATCGTGGTGCAGACTGACCAACCCGTAAAGCAACTGCTCAGCCGTCCCGACATGGCCGGTAGAATGCTCAAGTGCTCGCTTGAACTCTATGAGTTCGACATCCAGTACAAAAGCAGGAAAGACCTTAAAGCTCAAGTACTAGCCGACTTCGTGGCAGAGATGACTGTGTCGATCTCCCCGACGAGCGGAGCCCACAAGTGGACCATCTATGTGGACGGGGCATCCAGCTCGACAGGAAGTGGTGCAGGCATCATCCTTAAGAATGGAGAAGGCATCCTGATCGAGGTATCCCTTGCTTTGTCATTCCCAACTTCGAACAACTAGGCCGAGTACGAAGCCTTCCTCACATAACTACGCCTAGCAGAGGACCTAGGCGTGAAAGAGGTAAAGATCTTCACTGATTCTCAGCTCGTCGCCTTTCAAGTACAGGGAGAGTACAAAGCCAAGAACGACAATCTTGTTGAGTACTTGGCCCTGGTCAAAGAAAGGATGAAAAAGTTCGACTCCGCGAAAGTAAAGCACGTTCTTTGCGAACACAACACCCGAGAAGACATCCTGTCAAAACTCGCGAGCACGAGGAAAAAGGGCGGAAACAAGTATGTCATCCAAGAGATACTCTCTCGCCTAAGCATCAAAAAACCCTATGCACCACTCGACGTGAACACCATCGGGGACAAAGATTATTGGATGACCCCGGTGTACAATTACCTCGCTTTAGGAGAACTACCCTCCGACCAGAAGAAGGCTAGCGTTACAAAATGCAGGGCCTACTCCTACGTCTTAGTCGAAGACAAGCTCTACAAAAGAGGGTTCTACATCCCCCTCTTGAAATGTTTCGAGGAATCCAAGGTCCCCCATATACTACGGGAAAGCCACAAATTAATAAACGCTCAACACCTTGGAGGAAGATCCCTCACTCGGAAGGCACTGCGAGCAGGATACTACTGGCCAACCATGCAGTATGACGCGAAAGAGCATGTGAAGAAATGTGACAAATTCCAATGCCACGGGGACACGCACTTGGCACCGCCCAATGATCTCAAAACTCGGTCGTCCCCATGACCCTTCACCTGGTGGGGGATGGATATCCTCGGCCCATTCACCATAGGGTCATACCAAAATAAGAACCTGATAGTCGACGTCGACTATTTCACAAAGTGTATAAAGGTCGAGGCCCTCACCAAAATCACGACACACAACATAATTCGTTTCTTCAAATAAAACATACTTGCCTGATTCGGCATACAACAAGCGCTCATCACCGACAAGAACTTCCAGGAGTTCGTCGCCAAACTGGGCACTAAGCAACATTTCATGTCTGTTGAGCACCCGCAAACGAATGGGCAGGCCGAAGCCACGAACAGAGTGATCCTGCGAGGCCTAAAACGAAGATTAGGCGAAGCTAAAAAGGGGTGGGTCGAGGAGCTACACAGTGTACTCTGGGCCTACAGAACGACACCACACTCGACCACCGGGGATACCCCATTCCAACTAACATACAGAACCAAGGCAGTTATTCAGGTGGAAATCAGATAGCCCTCTAGGCGGGTCGAATCTCTCCTCTACGAGGAGATGAACAACGAGGCACTAAGGGAGGAACTCGATCTGGTCGAAGAAATTCGATCGGGGGCAGCCCTCTGCGAAGTCTCATTAAAACAAAAAATAACTTTGTGACATGACACCAACGTCATTAAACGCAAATTCCAAATCGGCAGCCTAGTCTTGCGGAGAAATCAGAAGGATTCGCGCGAGGGAAAACTTACCGCGAACTGGGAGGGCCTTTATCGTGTCCGAGCAAAAACGGACAACGGGGCTTATTACCTCGAAAACCTGCACGGGGAAGAACTTGCTCGACCATGGAATTCTGAGAAGCTTAAGTAATATTACAGCTAGACATCGCAGTCGACGTACTTGGTTTACCGACAACAAAGTACATACCGACCATGAAGGTGTGCTCTGGTACAAGCATGACTTCCCAAGCTTGAAACGAAAAAGCAAGGTCCCGCTCTTTTGCAAGCAAATTCTTAGCCCGACGGGGATACCTCGACCGAGCTCCGCCGTTGTCGTACCAGTAAGGCAGAACACCTAGCTCGCGATGGGAAGTTCACGTCGCGAAGCAAAGACCTCGACCGATATTTTAGCTCTGTTGTCGATCAGAAGCCAACTCCGATCACTCAACCTGTTCCCTGCATAGTCAAACACCAACTCCATCGAGCAAGGGCCCCATACACTTGGTGAAAACAATGTTACAAACATAAATATCATCAAGCAAAACATACAAAAGGCATGCACACATGATAAAAAGGCAGTTATATTTGGATTACAAATCGAATATTCAAGTGTAACAAGTGGGCAAGGCCCGATATTCAAATATTACAAACTTTGGTGTGCAGGTTGTATAGACACTAAATCAAAAGATACAAAAATACGACGCGCAGGCCAAACAACTAAGCAAAAACTAAACATCGTCTTCCTCTTCGAGCCGAGACTCCCCATCGGCTTGGTCAACAGTGCCTCTGAGACCTGCGGGAGCGACTATCTAACCGTCGAGCACCTGGTGCAGAGGTCTGATCCCCTCAGTGACGAGCTGAAGTCTGGGGTAGGCAACTTGGAGTTGTTCCACCGCAATATTGAACCCCAACTCGAGGGTCTCCAGGCAGTCTTGTTCGAGCCCCCTGATTCGAGAGATCATCTTACCCCGAGTCGACAGGGTCTTCTCTTCAGTAGTCTCATCCTCGGCGGGCGTCGTCGCAGACTCTAGTTTGGTCACCCTAGCCTGGAGACGCTTTTTCTCCTCGACCTCCTTGGCCAACGCCTCCTTCAGTTGATCCATCTTAAGCTAAAAACCGACCTGGATCTCATACTTCGCCTTGTAGTCGAGGAAGGTGTTCTTGTTGGAGTAAGCCCTAATAGCCAATTAGTATTTGTTGTATATGCTTTTATATCATGACATTGATATATATTGTTTGTTAATATATATACTTACTAGGAATTGTATTTATTGTGTTATTTGTATATGACATAATAAAATCCTTAGAATAATTAGTCTATTAATGACATGTTAAGTGTGACTTAATCATGAGACCTCATTAAACATAAGGACGATATTCTTAAAGTATCTGTAGTCAAGCTTTACTGTTAAATAGGACAACAGTAATGCATAGAGATTATTATGTGAGTAGACTGATGATTGTATCTCACAAGTTATGGATATGAGATATCAAGTCTTCGCGTAGGTATAAATATTATGAGTAATATTTATACTGGATTGACCCACCATGAGAATACTACATAGTTTGTTATGTAAGTGTCATAAGTTATTCTCATAGTAATAGTGATGTATTCCACCCTTTGACCTAAAACCACTATGGACCCTATATGTGGAGTCGAGTACTTTATTACCAATCAAACGTTGTCAGTAACAGGATGACCATAAAGATGGTTTATGGGTGCTTTACAAATCATGCTGAGAGACATTAGTGACTTGGATGGGATTTGTCCCTCCTACACATACGGGAGTAATATCTGTGGGCCCCTTAATAGAGTATGATTGTAAAATGCATGGTCGTGCTCAAATGAGTCGATATGAGATATTGAACTTATTTGTTGTTATCAAGTATACTCAGAGATCAAGGAATAAAATATTGGACTATACAAGGGTGACACATTCTATGTCTTGTGTTCAATATAGATATAAGGGCAAAAGAGTAATTATACATATGATCATTATCACATAAAGGTTATGTCAGATCACACGACATTCTCATGACTTGGGTAGCAGTAATGTGTTGCTAAATACCGCTCATTGTTTGTAATATTAAATAGGTAATTTAATATTATTGTCAATGTTACGAGAACCTATAGGGTCACACGCAAAAAGTACTGATAGTGGAATTGACAATTAAATTAAATAAGATTTAATTTAATTATGTGTTAATAGTATTTAAATTGTTTAGTACATTAGCACATATATAATTTATTTGATTAAATATAATTTAATTAAATAAATGAGAATTGACAGTTGATTAAATTAAATATGATTTAATTTAATATTTAATTTTATTTAATTAAAAGAGTTTAGTTAAATATAAATAATAATAATTTAATTAAATAGTTTAATTAAATAAGATTGAGCTTATTTTGAAAAGGCCCAAAATAAGAGTATTAGGGTTTTAGAAGCTCTCTATAAATAGAGAAGCTCTTTCTCCTACCAAAGCTAATTGTCAATTTTATCAGAATAAGAGACGGCTAGCATCGCGTTCCACTTTGTGCTCGCGTAGACTTCGTAGAGACGATGATATTTTCCACGTTCGTGATCAAAGTTAAAGCACGCTTCAAGAGGTAATTTAGAATCCTTATTTTGTATTTGATATGTAATTGATGGTTTAATCAAGATCCGTTCATCAAGATTATTCTCTTAAGAGGATAAAATTTTGAAAAACCCTCTTAAATCCCAACAATGGTATCAAAGATTCGGTTCTAATTAAATTATTAATTCAATAACTAATTATGTGGATTTTATTGTATATGTCATTCATCTTGTTATTGTTATCGTAATGATGCTTGCTGTGAGTAAACATGTGTTGTTCTGCTCTGCGGTTTTAAATATTTTTTTACTGATTGTTGTGTTTCAATTAGTATAGTGTTAAAATGATGATATAAAATTGTTTTCCTAAATAGCAAATAATGTCTAACGTTAATGGTTGTGTGAATGATGATTCATTTTTAATCGGTATCAAATAACGTGTTAATGGGTATGACCTGTATTTTATTACTATTATGCTTTATTTTGAAAAAATGTCGTGAATATATTTGCCATTGCCGTAACTTTTGCCGCAATGCTTCAAATTTCAATATCCTATTCTACTGTCGTAAAGATATTGTGATAATAAAAAGTTATACATTTAAGTTTGATAGCATATAATTATTTGTTATTATAATTAATAGTTAATGATAATAATAATAATAATAATAATAATAATAATAATAATAATAATATAATAATAATAATAGTTTATTATTATAAATAATAATAAAATGTTTATTGTTTAAAATTAAATATTGATATCATGTGTCTGTATAATTTGAATGTTCGTTGTTGACTATGCTTCGAAATCCGGCATTAGTATGGTGAAGCAGCGATACTTCGATCATCCATAAGTGATACAAATATAATTGATAAATTTATATACGATATAAATATTTATAATATGAAATTAGTGTATTTGATACACTATTTTGTTTTGTCCATTAAATTAGTGTAATGATTGTTATACATTTGAATGATCAATGTGCATTTTGCTTCGGAATCCAACATTTGTATGGTGAAGCAATGACATTTAGATCAATTATATTGAATAATCGATCATTATATTTTGATGATATGAACGCTTATGCATTAGGGTTTGTGACGGTGCAAGAGTTGTGCCTTTAGGGTTCGCAAAAGAGTCAAGTGTTGATGCGTCAATATTTATAATTTGATAATCTATTATTATTTATTATTTAATTATTTCATTATTAAATAAATTGGTATACGATTATGACCTTAGATTTTGGCGTTTGTTTATTTTAAATACGACCTGTGTGTAGTGATTTATTTTATCTAAATACGATCTGCGTGTTGTGGTTTATTGTAATTAAATACGACATGCGTGTCGTGCCATTTAATTATTATTTTATTTTATTAAATATTTTAAATTGTTCGAGTTCAAGAGTTGAAGAGAAGATAACGCCAAATGATGACGTCGGTAGAGAGGCTTGAGAAGCTTGCTCGTGGGTTAAAAAATTATAATAAAGTAGTTTATTTAATTATTGCATTTAGGTGGTCATAATCGTATTACCAACTTTTATTTTATGTATGTGGTGCGTGAAATGTATGTTTATATGCGTGTGTATAAGATACACAATTATGTGAGTGTATGAGATACACAAACCACTGAGATAAAATTTAATTAAAATCCCTTCAATTAAATATTAAGTTAATTGCTTTCCAAAATTTAACACTCATTAAGACTAGTATCGAATAATGTAGGTTTCGCCTAACGCGAGGTGCATGTTTTATATTAGTAAGGTGCGATGGGATAAATGTAATATCCAACAGCTAAATTTTTGGGTTTGACTTAACTAAACTAATTATAATAGGATTATATACGTTTAAAAGTAAGAGTTGAGAACAATCCATAAGATAGATTAGAATAAAGAGTTATTCACTCGACTGATAAAATTCGAGAGTTGTATTAGATACAATTGAAAAGAGTTCCTACCTAAATAATAGAGTTTTGTATAATCCGCTCACGCGGACTTAAAACAAAGTGAAATATGGATCTCGACCCGCTAGAAAATCTTTCAACGGGGCTTTCTGAATCAAATGTTGAGGGTCATTTAGTTTGAGTAAAAATAGTGGGAGCATTTTAATAAAAGTCCTTATTAAAATGATTTTGATACAATCTTTTTACACATTTTGTATTTAGAATTTCTTTTGCATTTTATTTTTTAATTTACTATGAAATGTCCTTATGAAGGATTGTCGCTACTCGAAAAATAGTCGACCGGAGGCGAAAAGAGGAAGAAACAGAAGAGTCGCCATCGAACTTTATTTATCCCATGAGGGGAAGGGAAAACATCGAGAAAACCCAAAGAAGGAAAGGATAAGATGGTCTCGCAACCAAATTACGGGTTCGGAAGTTGGTTATGCGAGGGGAAGGTATTAGCACCCCTCACATCCATCATACTCGATGGGAACCATTTGCTTGTCTATGTGTAAGGATGTTTGCTAAAGGTATTGCTTTCTAAGAGTGTTCTAAGAGGGAAAGAGATGGTTAAAGAACAAAGAATGTGAAAGAAAATAAAAGAAAAGGTGAGGAGAAGAAAAGGGGACTCGATAGGACTTCGCGGTCCTATGCCTACGTATTCCCTTGTGCAATGGGAAAGTCAGAGTCAACGTGGTTCGGTGGACTACGGGTAAAGAAAATGGAAGGGGGTATGTGGACGATGGTAACGTGCGCATTCTAGCAGTTAGGTGTATTGCGGCTCGCTCGTGGAGTCTTATGCGTTACCTGTTTGCGGTAGAACGGACGTAACATGTCCCCTTTTGGGGGAAGAAGAAGAAATGGTGTGGAAAACGGAAGATGGATAGAAGGTGGCTCGCCAAGATCATCACAATCTTGTGCCTACGTATCTTACATTCGGACAAGAATGAAGAATCAGAGCAATCGTAGTTCGACCTACGATTTGTTGGTGTTTTTTATGGACGATGCTAACGTGCGGGTTCTAGCAGTTAGGTGTTTTGCGGCTCGCTCGTGGAGTCTTATGCGTTACCTGTTTGCGGTAGAACGGACGTAACATGTCCCTTTTGAAAAGGTTGATTTTCGCCATCAAGGCAAGATGTCACATTTGATTTGTGAAGGTTGATTTTAAGGGGCGAAATAAGTCCTCGGATAGGAACCCCTTTGGGTAGTACCCAATTCTTTATCTCAAAAGATTTATTGTGAAAGTTGTGTGGCGAATATAGTCACGTCTTCGTATTAAAAGACGAGTATCGAGGCCACACACTCTAAAGTGAGGATCCTATTACTCGGAGAGGAAGAGGTCTTCACCCAATCCCATCTCTTTAGTTCAATACAAAGAGAACTTTATTCTCTTATTAAAGGTGTTTTGAGTTAGATGGTAAGTGCTTTACGACAGTGAACCCTAAAGGTAATGTCAAGCACTCGGGATAGGAGAAGGCCTTCGCCTAACCACTCCACGACCATCTAAGTTTATTAAGAAAATGTTTTGAAAATGCACTTGGTACAAGACCAAGGTTTTTAGACACAAAAAGGTTTTTGAAAGAATAGGTGGTGGATATAGTCACGTCTTCGTATTGAAAGACGAGTATCGAGACCACACACTCTAAAGTGAGCATCTTAATACTCGAAGAGGAATAAGTCTTCACCCAATCCTCTCTTTTTAGTTCAATACGAAGAGAAATTTTGAGAATGAGCACTTGGTACTAGACCAAGGTTTTTTGACTTTAAAAAAGAATGAAAATGAGAAATGAAAAAGAAACCGAAATGAAATCGAAGTGGAAATAAAATCGAAAAGTAAAAAAGAAAGTGGTCTCATATTGATCAAGATTTTGAATCGATTGAAAGAAATCAACTAATCATGATTTTTGCTATATCATTGGCCCAAAAGAAATAAAAAGAAAGTCAATCAAGAAATTAGAATCGTGAGATCTAGTCCAAGTTACAAACTCAAAAAGTTAAGAGTCAAAGAAATTAATAGAAATTAATCAACAAAAATCTAAGATTAAACCCTAAATAATTAAATTTTAGACATGCATAAAAAAATGAAAAGGATTAATCTACAGACTAATTAAAAAACATATTTCTAAATTATCAATAAAAACACTAATTAAGGTAAATTTAGAATTAACAATATATCCAAATAAAAAAAGATTATTATTATTTTTTGGTTATTTTTTATTATTAAAAATTGAAAATACTAATCACTAAACCTAAAACATTTATTAAACTAAAAAGATCTTTAAAAAAAAAAACAATAATCTAAAGTCTTGAAAGTTACTAAACTAAAACTAATCTTAAAATTAAAATTACCTAAACCTAAGACTAAAAACAACTAAACCTAATATTAATTCTGAAATTAAAATTAACAAACCTAAAAAGGTTACTAACTAGAACTTAAAATTACTAAATCAAAAACCTAAAAAATATTAATCCTTAAAAATAAACTAATATAATTTTTCTAAAACAAAACAAAAATAAAAGAGCCCATGAAACCCAGCCCAAATAGAAACGGAATAAATAAAATAGAAAAAAGTTGGAGTGGATCATCCACGGGTCCATGGACCGACCCATTTTGATCTTTTTACAACAAACCTAAATCAAGAGAAAAGAGAAACGGCCATGTAAATAGAATCAACTGGAAACACGCTTTCAGAAAGAAAAAGGGATCTCGCTTCTTCCGTCTCCGGTTTATGCTTCGCGAATCTCACTCTCTCGATTGTGTTTCAAATGTTCTTCCGCTTTTCTTCTCACATCGCGATGGTTATCTCCGTCTTCGCTTTTTCTCGCCTCCGTCTGCTTGCTCGGTTCAAGTTTCCTTCGCCGTGAGTCGTTCGCTTGGTCTCGATTTTGGATTCAGGTCAGAAGGTTTGTATTTGGTTTGAGTTTTGTTACGTTTTGCGTCATTCTCACTCTCTTCTTCTTCTCTTCATTTTTCTGGTTTTGTTGATTTGAGGTTTTGGGTGATGATGAAATGGTAAGGTTCGAAAAGTTTCTGGTGAGTTGTTGGATGTGTGTCTTTGAGTTTGGAGTCTGGGGATTGAAACAGATGGTAGTGATGGGTTGCTGTTATGAATGGTGGGTCGGTTTGAGAAAGGTTGATGGTGGAAGTGGTTGTTTGAAAAATGGAGAGGGAGGAGATAGTTAGTGGAAGGTTTTGTATGTGGAGGTTTGGTGTTTGCTGTGGGTAGAGAAGAAGATTGTTGAAGGTGAGAAGGTGGCGATTGGGGAAAGAATGAAGATGAAGATTGTTCGAATAAGAGGGAAGAAAAAAGTTGGAAACAGAGGAAGCAAACGAAGTTCAGAGTCTCTTGGAGTGTTTCCAGGTGTGTTGGTGTCGCGGTTTTGCGAGGAAGGAAATGGTGGTTTTTAATCAGGATTGAAGAGATGTTCGAGCGTCGTTGGTCAGTTTTCGAGATGATGAAGGTTATGAAGGGTTTTGTAGTTTTTTTCTCTTTTTCTTTTCACGAGTTTCTCCTCTTTTGTTTTTAAATCAAACCACCAACTTGTTTACTAAGTTTATGGTACAATTTGTTTTGTCTGGTGTGGTTGTGTTGTTGTTTTCATTTGCAGGTTTCACAGGTTTATTGTCGGTGGTTGTCGCAGGCTGGAAGTCGCAGCGATTTGTACGGTTGCTGCAGGTTGTTGGTTGCGCATGGCTGTGTGAAGTGGGTCGTGGGCCTTTCTTTTGTTGATATGGTTTTCTTATAATTTGCAGGTGGCTGTGCATTTTGGTGATGTGGGAATTGGCTGGAACAATACAAGTACATGGGCCTTGTATAGTTTTTGAATGAAATGGACTTGTGAAAAAAAAGATGAAATAAATCAAATAAACTTAAATGAATCTAATTAGCAAAAATAATAGAAGAAAATGATTAAGTGAATAAAATCCTAATTATAAGAACAAATTTAGATTAATTTCAAATTAAATAATAAAAATAATAAAAGAAAATAATTAAATAAATAAAGTTAACTAAAATCCTAATTACATAAGCAAATCTAGATTAATTTTAAATTAAATAAAAGAAAATGATTATATGAATAAAGTTAAATGAAATCTTAATTATCTAAACTAAATTAAAATTAATTTAACTAAAAAAAACTAAGTTAATTCTAAATTAATTAAAGGATTTTTCAAACAAAAAATACTAATAAAATGAATAAAAGCGAATAAAAAATTGGGTATCGAAATTCCCGAAAATTAAGAAAGATTGCACTAAAATTATCAGTCGTCTGTAAATCTGAGAATTCCACTCCAGCTGACACTTTAGGCAGTATGCAAGATCAAAGATGATGAAAATGTTATAACATGCAAGGCTAGGGTGAAAATAAGGGTGTGACAGATGCCCCTATTTAATCTTCTTGAACTTGAAGGTGAGAGTGGCAGAGGCTTTCTTACAGTCAAGGTACAAGGAGATTAAATATAAGAATACCCAGAATTTTCAGCCGGAAAAGGAGTGGAATGAAAGGTGATGAATCTGTGGGATGGCTTGGAAAACATCTGTCAGTGGGAAGAGGTAATTGGTTATGAGGGATATGATGATATGCTTGAGATGCAATGCGGAATGAACATGAGTGCTTTGCCAGTCTTGAAAGAGGAGACATCCCTGCAGTATCCTGGTGGGATATAATAAGTCATGAGATATTCCTTCTACAAAAGGTCGGTAGGACTTTAGAAGTTGGTTGGTGAGATATTCCTTCCACAAAAAGGTAGAGAGGACTCTAGAAATAAAAGATGAGATATTCCTCCTACGAAAGGTAAAGAGGACTCAAGAATTAAAGGATAGAAATTGGTTCTCCTCTTGCAAAAGGCAAAGAGGACCCCTGAACGAAAGGTTAGGAGAAAAAAATAAATTCCTGCTACAACAAGTAGAGGAGACTCCCTTGGGAGAAGATGATCGTATTATTTTCTGCGGAAGCAGAAGCGACTCCAGAACACAAGGTTTGGAGAATAATTCCTCCTACAAAAGGTAGAGAGGACTCCAGAACAAAAGGTTAGGAGACAAAGTTTCCTCCTACAAAAGGTAGAGAGGACTCCAGAACAAAAGGCTTGGAGACAAATTCCTTCTACGAAAGGTAGAGAGGAGACCTACAACAGGTAAGCTGGGAAGAAATTATGCAAAAGGCACGGGAAGACTCTTACTAAAGGTAAGCTAGACACATTGCAAAAGGCAAAGAGGAGACACATCGCGAAAGGACAAGACTTCACGCGAAAGGCACGGAAGGAGTTGGAAGTAATAAGTGATGGGGGGACAAAGTCCACAAGAATGCCCCTATCCTCTACAAGAACTGGCTAAACAAGCATGCAAATGATGCAAAAATGTATGCAAAATGCTGGGGATATGAGGAGGTGAGAGTCTGAAGTGACGGTCGTGCCAAGCAAGGTTGGGCTTTGGTTTTGGGTCCCAAGGATGGTTGGGCTTTTGTTGAAATGCTTGCTGGGGAAAAGGTGATGGGTAAGGTGAAGGATATCAACCAGAGATGACTTTTAAATGGGTTACCAGACGAGAACTGGTTTTTAAGGGGTAGACTGCCAGACGAGAACTGGTGGCAAAAGGTTAAGTTGTCAGACGAGAACTGACTTTATGGTTGGCCAGACGAGAACTGGTTTTTAAGATGGCTAGGTGATCAGACGAGAACTGGCATAGAAGTTGTTTACCAGACGAGAACTGGTGTTTTGTTTTGGTTTTCCAGACGGGAACTGGTTTTATGGTTTGCCAGACGAGAACTGGACTTTAAAGTTGTGCAAGCAGGGTGGATTTTGTATCTGGTTAAGGGTGCCGAGTATGTTTGGGCTTATGGTGGGAGGTGCCAAGATGGTTGGGCTTTGGGTTGGATGGGGAATGAGCTTAACTTCCCGACACTCGAAATCTGACGATGCTACGATCAAACGGCAGATGTGGATGCTTCTGGTGCTCCAAGTTTGGTCCTTTGCAGAAGTTGCGCTTGCTCCTAAGAGATCCTCACTTCTAACTGAGATGCCAAGATGACTTTGCAACCGAAAATATGAGCATAGCGACACGACTAGTGCATGTTGGTTGCGCTTTTGCTCTGCCCCAAGGCTCTTTAACACCTGTTGTGAACTCAACATTTACTAGTGCCTGACAAGGTCAACTTGACCGGTCTTGAAAGTATAGAGGAAAACTGCCCCTTTTGCAATTGATCTGCCCCAGTCTGTAGGGTTTTCAAATGAATCCTCCTCAAATGGAAGCTTTGGAGGTGACTATACCATGACATAGTTGGAGATAATTTGCCCCAATGTCTGAATCTGCAATAGTCAGCCTTTGCTTGAGTCTCTTGAAGGACTTGCCCCAGAATGAGCGTTGAAGCGACTTAACTTGCACTTATTATGCGTTGGAGGGATTTTCCCTTAATAACAAGAATCTCTGGGTGGCCTACCTTTGGCCGGTGGAGTCTTGAAATGATTCTTTGCTCAACTGACTCTTGAATGTTCTGCTCCAGATTCACAAGGTTATGAGAAGGTCTTGATTCGAGTCAGCACCAACGAATGATCAAGTTTCTCTCTGAATGCACTTTGTCAGAATCTTTTTGATGTCAAGTACTTTCTTGCAGTTAAAATTGTTCGCTTAGAAATGGTAATTTTAATGCGACATTCATGCAAGTTTTGAAAGAAATCGCTTATTGTAATGATGTGAAAGTGTGTGACGAATGGACCATTAGTCCAAACGCAGTGTTGATTTACTGGTGTGCGAAAGATATGGCGGGAATATGACACCAATTTTGAAGATTAGTAAATATGCGGGGAGTCAGTTTACGCAACCTTGCTTTAGTACGCTTTCAGAATAAACCCTACTTCAATTAGGTCTTTCGAGGATTGTAATGTGGTCTGGTTCACAGTTATTAAAACAAAGGATATTAGGCTCAAATTTTGATTTGTACCCACCCTTCTTCGTGATGTCTCCAGTCCTACGTTCAGTTATACTACACACATTTATCTTTCAAGAGGGTTGACGGTGTAAGGGCGAATTTGCTTGGAATGACAGTCACCTTATTTTGTTTTTGTGGATGTCAGTGACCTTTTTAATCCATTTTGGTGGCCACTGAATCGGGTTTTGCTTTTGTTGAGGATTTGAGGGCCTCTTTTGCTTTATTTATTTTTTGATCCCCAACTTTTGCATGGACCGACTTCACTTTTCGAGTCCATCGGGATTGCCCTAATTTTGCCTAAGTTTTCCCTTTGGGGTGGCGGACTTAGCGGGCTCTCTCCTCTTTTTTTTTTTTGAAGGGTCGTGACTGCCAAGTCTTTGGTCTTTGAAGAATAACCGCCATAACAAGATGTTTCATCTTGAAATTCGAATGTGTAATAAGGATAACTGAACACCACCCATGCCCCAGGTTAAGCGTAAGGGTTTAGAAATCCTAAGGAAACTCCTACTTCTAGGCTCGAAGGGGTTGACTAGGGACTAACTCCTTATCTCTCCAGTGTTTAGGGGATTTGAAACAATGCCTGTACATCATCAGCGGGATTTTATCCGAAAGCATACTATTAGCAATTATGGGTATTTAGTTTTCATCATCCTCCCTCAAATCTTTACTAAGACAACAACTGATAAAGGGAGTGAAATGTGGGGAAAAAAATTGTGATTTTTTGCAATATATGAGAAAAAATGAGTAGATACGAATGGACTTGTTCAAAAAAGCACGTTCATTACATTAACAAAACCATTAGTAAGCAACAATGTTTAACAACAAGTAGCACTTAACAGAGAAGAAACTACAAATGCAAATAAATGACGAGGTCTAAAAATTGCCAATCCTGGGGATGTCTTCTGTCTGACCCACTGGCTCGAGGAGATGACCCTTGTAGTCTTTGAACTCAAACAGACAAGAGGTTGACGTGCACAACGAGGCTTCCTTCTGGAAAAGATATGTAACCTTTGTCAATCAATTGTTGCACTTTGGCTTGGTAGGCTTTGCAATCTTCAATCGAATGCCCCATTGATCCATCATGATATCCACATTGCACATCGAGATCGTACCCAGGAGGGTATGGCTCTGGAAACGGCTTGAGAGACTTGGGAACCACCAGCGAGCTTTGAATCAAATGCGGCAAGAGTTGACTGTATGACATAGAGACTGTATGAAGAGGAGCATTCCTTCTTTCTAGATTGTTGCGAGGCCTATGCTGACTCTGGCGCTGATTCTGATATCCTCGGCCATGGGCTCGTTGATTTACATGAGGAGCAATCCACGATTTCTGGGACGAAGCTATAGGCATTACTGGTTGCCCATAAGTATAGCATGGCGCTGGAAATGATGACTGCTGAGAAGATGAGGGACCAAAAGGTTTTGCTGGTACACCATGAGAATACTCAACATTTGCTATAACTGCATTGGTTTCATCCTCTTCCTCTTAGGAGTTAATAAGGGATTCAGTCTCATCGGCTTGGCTATTCGAGACGTTCTGGATTAGTCCACTCTTGAGGTAGCTCTCGATGCGTTCCCCTACCATTACAAGGTCAGAGAAGCTTGATGATGTACTGCCAACCATTCTTTCAAGATAAGAGCCATGCAGACTGTTTATGAACATGTCAATCAATTCCCTGTCCAAGAGTGGTGGTTGCACCATAGCTGCTAATTCTCTTCATCGTTGTGCGTATTCCTTGAAGGATTCATCGCCATTCTGAGACAGGCTTTGCAACTGCATGCGACTAGGAGCCACGTCTAGATTGTACTGATATCGCTTTAGAAAAGCGCTGGATAAGTCCTTCCATGATTGGATATGACTTCTTTCTAAATCCATGTACCAACTTAAAGATGCCCCACTCAAACTGTCTTGAAAACAGTGAATCATCAACTTATCATCGTAGGTATAGGAGGTCATTTTTCGGCAGAACATCACCAAATGACGCTTTGGGCAACTACGACCTGTATACTTCTTGAAGTTGGGTACTATGAATTTCTGAGGAATCACCAAGTTTGGCACTAGGCACAAATCAGCAACATCGAGACCAGGCGTATCATGCATTTTCATAGCTTGGAGTTTTTCCTCAATATCACGAAGTATTTCCTTCAAATGACCAGTCAATGGCTTCCTCTGGGGTCGAGCAGGAACATTTACTCGTGGAGGACCATCATCATGCAGAAGATCCTACAGTGGATTACTTGTCACAATAAATCCTGGTGAGGGATCAACATTCTGACGGTTGCTCTCTGACATGGCTACCTCAGCTTCCAACTTGCTTTGTCTAACTGGCCTTTCAAGTCGTCTATGTTCCACTTGCTTCAAACGCTTCACATCTACCACAGGTTCAATGCGAGTGTCGGGAAATAAACTGCGGGTTATGGACAAAGGACTGAATGAGCTTCCCGGTTTAAGGTTGGAGAATGATATGCAAAATGATGCAAAGATGCTTATGCAAATGCAATGCAACAAGGCATGGGATCAAAGATCAGAGGTTCACGCTACAGGTGTCAAGGTCACAGATTCTTCAGGACAACACAACAAGATATCCCTCACCTCAGGTAGGTTATCTATTGGTTTATAATAGGGCATTCCACGGGCTTTCAAACAAGGTCCCATGCACTAACCCTCAAAAGTTTTCCATCATAACGACGATTCGTAAGCCGGTAATCCCTTCAAAGGATGAGCACAGAGTTATGCCTTAGTAACCTTTGGAATAGGGTTCTAAAAGTCCTCAGAATCACATACTCCCAGGTCGGAAACAAAGACGCCATTACGACTAATCGTAAGACACAATCATTCCCAAAGGGGCCTCATCTGATCGGTGGAAGTCAAACCAACTCGACGAGTCCTAAGTCTCGCAAATCAGTAAGCAACCACCTCCTAACTTAGTGTTTACTCGAAAAGCTCGGGTAGAAAGCCTTTCTCCTCACAAACCATCCCCAATAAACCCAACAGATAAGATAACACAAGATAATAAAGCAATAATAAAGCAAACAAAAATACACATATGATAAACAAACTAGGCCTGGCTTGCTTAGGGATTTTCCAGTCCCCAGCAGAGTCGCCAGCTGTCACTACTCGAAAAATAGTCGACCGGAGGCGAAAAGAGGAAGAAACAGAAGAGTCGCCATCGAACTTTATTTATCCCATGAGGGGAAGGGAAAACATCGAGAAAACCCAAAGAAGGAAATGATAAGATGGTCTCGCAACCAAATTACGGGTTCGGAAGCCGGTTATGCAAGGGGAAGGTATTAGCACCCCTCACATCCATCGTACTCGATGGGAACCATTTGCTTGTCTATGTGTAAGGATGTTTGCTAAAGGTATTGCTTTCTAAGAGTGTTCTAAGAGGGAAAGAGATGGTTAAAGAACAAAGAATGTGAAAGAAAATAAAAGAAAAGGTGAGGAGAAGAAAAGGGGACTCGATAGGACTTCGCGGTCCTATGCCTACATATTCCCTTGTGCAATGGGAAAGTCAGAGTCAACGTGGTTCGGTGGACTACGATTAAAGAAAATGGAAGGGGGTATGTGGACGATGGTAACGTGCGCATTCTAGCAGTTAGGTGTATTGCGGCTCGCTCGTTGAGTCTTATGCGTTACCTGTTTGCGGTAGAACGGACGTAACATGTCCCCTTTTGGGGGAAGAAGAAGAAAAAATGGTGTGGAAAACGGAAGATGGATAGAAGGTGGCTCGCCAACATCATCACAATCTTGTGCCTACGTATCTTACATTCGGACAAGAATGAAGAATCAGAGCAATCGTAGTTCGACCTACGATTTGTTGGTGTTTTTTATGGACGATGCTAACGTGCGGGTTCTAGCAGTTAGGTGTTTTGCGGCTCGCTCGTGGAGTCTTATGCGTTACCTGTTTGCGGTAGAACGGACGTAACATGTCCCTTTTGAAAAGGTTGATTTTCGCCATCAAGGCAAGATGTCACATTTGATTTGTGAAGGTTGATTTTAAGGGGCGAAATAAGTCCTCGGATAGGAACCCCTTCGGGTAGTACCCAATTCTTTATCTCAAAAGATTTATTGTGAAAGTTGTGTGGCGAATATAGTCACGTCTTCGTATTGAAAGACGAGTATCGAGACCACACACTCTAAAGTGAGCATCCTATTACTCGGAGAGGAAGAGGTCTCCACTCAATCCCATCTCTTTAGTTCAATACAAAGAGAACTTTATTCTCTTATTAAAGGTGTTTTGAGTTAGATGGTAAGTGCTTTACGACAGTGAACCCTAAACGTAATGTCAAGCACTCGGGATAGGAGAAGGCCTTCGCCTAACCACTCCACGACCATCTAAGTTTATTAAGAAAATGTTTTGAAAATGCACTTGGTACAAGACCAAGGTTTTTAGACACAAAAAGGTTTTTGAAAGAATGAGTGGTGGATATAGTCACGTCTTCGTATTGAAAGACGAGTATCGAGACCACACACTCTAAAGTGAGCATCTTAATACTCGAAGAGGAATAAGTCTTCACCCAATCCTCTCTTTTTAGTTCAATACGAAGAGAAATTTTGAGAATGAGCACTTGGTACTAGACCAAGGTTTTTTGACTTTAGAAGAGAATGAAAATGAGAAATGAACAAGAAACCGAAATGAAATCGAAGTGGAAATAAAATCGAAAAGTAAAAAAGAAAGTGGCCTCATATTGATCAAGATTTTGAATCGATTGAAAGAAATCAACTAATCATGATTTTTGCTATATCATTGGCCCAAAAGAAATAAAAAGAAAGTCAATCAAGAAATTAGAATCGTGAGATCTAGTCCAAGTTACAAACTCAAAAAGTTAAGAGTCAAAGAAATTAATAGAAATTAATCAACAAAAATCTAAGATTAAACCCTAAATAATTAAATTTTAGACATGCATAAAAAAATGAAAAGGATTAATCTACAGACTAATTAAAAAAAACATATTTCTAAATTATCAATAAAAACACTAATTAAGGTAAATTTAGAATTAACAATATATCCAAATAAAAAAAGATTATTATTATTTTTTGGTTATTTTTTATTATTAAAAATTGAAAATACTAATCACTAAACCTAAAACATTTATTAAACTAAAAAGATCTTTTTTAAAAAAAACAATAATCTAAAGTCTTGAAAATTACTAAACTAAAACTAATCTTAAAATTAAAATTACCTAAACCTAAGACTAAAAACAACTAAACCTAATATTAATTCTGAAATTAAAATTAACAAACCTAAAAAGGTTACTAACTAGAACTTAAAATTGCTAAATCAAAAACCTAAAAAATATTAATCCTTAAAAATAAACTAATCTAAATTTTTCTAAAACAAAACAAAAATAAAAGAGCCCATGAAACCCAGCCCAAATAGAAACGGAATAAATAAAATAGAAAAAAGTTGGAGTGGATCATCCACGGGTCCATGGACCGACCCATTTTGATCTTTTTACAACAAACCTAAATCAAGAGAAAAGAGAAACGGCCGTGTAAATAGAATCAACTGGAAACACGCTTTCAGAAAGACAAAGGGATCTCGCTTCTTCCATCTCCGGTTTATGCTTCGCGAATCTCACTCTCTCGATTGTGTTTCAGATGTTCTTCCGCTTTTCTTCTCACATCGCGATGGTTATCTCCGTCTTCGCTTTTTCTCGCCTCCGTCTGCTTGCTCGGTTCAAGTTTCCTTCGCCGTGAGTCGTTCGCTTGGTCTCGATTTTGGATTCAGGTCAGTAGGTTTGTATTTGGTTTGAGTTTTGTTACGTTTTGCGTCATTCTCACTCTCTTCTTCTTCTCTTCATTTTTCTGGTTTTGTTGATTTGAGGTTTTGGGTGATGATGAAATGGTAAGGTTCGAAAAGTTTCTGGTGAGTTGTTGGATGTGTGTCTTTGAGTTTGGAGTCTGGGGATTGAAACAGATGGTAGTGATGGGTTGCTGTTATGAATGGTGGGTCGGTTTGAGAAAGGTTGATGGTGGAAGTGGTTGTTTGAAAAATGGAGAGGGAGGAGATAGTTAGTGGAAGGTTTTGTATGTGGAGGTTTGGTGTTTGCTGTGGGTAGAGAAGAAGATTGTTGAAGGTGAGAAGGTGGCGATTGGGGAAAGAATGAAGATGAAGATTGTTCGAATAAGAGGGAAGAAAAAAGTTGGAAACAGAGGAAGCAAACGAAGTTCAGAGTCTCTTGGAGTGTTTCCAGGTGTGTTGGTGTCGCGGTTTTGCGAGGAAGGAAAGCGTGGTTTTTAATCAGGATTGAAGAGATGTTCGAGCGCCGTTGGTCAGTTTTCGAGATGATGAAGGTTATGAAGGGTTTTATAGTTTTTTTCTCTTTTTCTTTTCACGAGTTTCTCCTCTTTTGTTTTTAAATCAAACCACCAACTTGTTTACTAAGTTTATGGTACAATTTGTTTTGTCTGGTGTGGTTGTGTTGTTGTTTTCATTTGCAGGTTTCACAGGTTTATTGTCGGTGGTTGTCGCAGGCTGGAAGTCGCAGCGATTTGTACGGTTGCTGCAGGTTGTTGGTTGCGCATGGCTGTGTGAAGTGGGTCGTGGGCCTTTCTTTTGTTGATATGGTTTTCTTATAATTTGCAGGTGGCTGTGCATTTTGGTGATGTGGGAATTGGCTGGAACAATACAAGTACATGGGCCTTGTATAGTTTTTGAATGAAATGGACTTGTGAAAAAAAAAGATGAAATAAATCAAATAAACTTAAATGAATCTAATTAGCAAAAATAATAGAAGAAAATGATTAAGTGAATAAAATCCTAATTATAAGAACAAATTTAGATTAATTTCAAATTAAATAATAAAAATAATAAAAGAAAATAATTAAATAAATAAAG
Source organism: Lathyrus tuberosus (assembly GCA_022829125.1). Lineage (NCBI taxonomy): Eukaryota > Viridiplantae > Streptophyta > Magnoliopsida > Fabales > Fabaceae > Lathyrus > Lathyrus tuberosus. The sequence continues at coordinate 144,054 of JALAZF010000327.1, read as the reverse complement.
TTAACTAAAATCCTAATTACATAAGCAAATCTAGATTAATTTTAAATTAAATAAAAGAAAATGATTATATGAATAAAGTTAAATGAAATCTTAATTATCTAAACTAAATTAAAATTAATTTAACTAAAAAAAACTAAGTTAATTCTAAATTAATTAAAGGATTTTTCAAACAAAAAATACTAATAAAATGAATAAAAGCGAATAAAAAATTGGGTATCGAAATTCCCGAAAATTAAGAAAGATTGCACTAAAATTATCAGTCGTCTGTAAATCTGAGAATTCCACTCCAGCTGACATTTTAGGCAGTATGCAAGATCAAAGATGATGAAAATGTTATGACATGCAAGGCTAGGGTGAAAATGAGGGTGTGACAAGGATGTAAGGATCAGAAAGGAGTTTCTGAGTTGGTACGGAAATTGAGAATTGTTCTCAAGCACGAGAAAAATTATATGTTCTCACGTAACCAATTCCTAGCAACCGAATATAACTAGATTCGAAGAACGATACTTATGAGAAGGTTCAAGTCGAATGTTTGTATATAACATATCTCATAGTTGTAGTCCTCATAAAGAATGATATGATCATTAACCTTGAGGATTTTCTTTCTGTTAGTTCTTGTATTGGCTGGAATTTTGGTAAAACAAAGTTGAACAATGTTGATGTCATATGTCTGATGTCATAACATTGGCTGTTGCAGGGTTGAAGTTTTATATGCTGATGTTATAAGTAATGTCTTGACATCACTATATCATAACATCAGAACATCAGGTTGTGATGTTTTAGGGTTGCGCGTGTTAGTGAGTTTTGAGGAGATCTGTTAGAGAGATTGGATGCGAATTTCTTGGAGAAGATATTTCCAATCAGATAATTTGCAGATTATGGAGCAGATTCTGTAACCAACATTAGGGCTGATTTGGAGAGATTTAAAAAGATTTGAAGATCAAAATTTGTTTTAAATTCTGGTTTTAAAACAAATCAAATCAGATATTTTTGGAAGAGATCCAAGCCCAAGTCAGAATTATATAAAAGCAGCCTCAACCCTTGTTGAAAAGGAACGAAGAAAGAGAGCTAAAGGCTGAGTGTCATTTGTGTCTTCGTGTGAGTTTTGTAAACCATTCGTGTGTGAATTGGTGTTACTATTTTGAGTTGTAAGTGTATTCACTCTAGAGCTTTTAAGCAAGAGTGTGTTGTTCTTGATCAAAGCTGTTAAGCAGGATCAAGTTGGGTGATTAGTGTGTAATCATTGGATTGTATCACTGTGGTGAATTAGGGAGTGAGTGGTTTCTCATACCTAAGTGGTTTCTTAGGTAGAAGTGTCATTGGGTAGTGATCAAGTTAGGTAGATGTCAACTGGGATTGTTGAGTCTGTAATTTGATACTGTAAATAGTGAATTTCCTCCCTGGCTTGGTAGCCCCCAGACGTAGGTAGTTAGACCGAACTGGGTGAACAATTCTTTGTGTTATTTACTGTTGTTTCTACCTTGTTCTTATAGCAGATTGTGTTGTTGTGACATCACACTTAACATCACACATCTGATGCCAGAATTTCAATAGGTATCAGAGCAGGTATCCTGCTCTGCATCTGGGTGAGATCTAGGGCTGATACTTTCTAGTACAATGGACAAGGAGACTGGTGGATTTGTGAATAGACCCCCTATTCTAGATGGCTCTAATTATGACTATTGGAAACCAAGGATGGTTACCTTCTTGAAGTCATTAGACAGTAGGGCTTGGAAGGCTATTGTGAAAGAATGGAAACATCTTGTTATTGTGGAAAAGGATGAGAATGGAAAGGAAGTAGAGGGTAGCTCAAAACTGAAATCTGAAGAGGAATGGACCAAGGAAGAAGATGAGCTTGCCCTTGGGAATTCTAAAGCCTTGAATGCCATATTCAATGGTGTTGATAAGAACATCTTCAGGTTGGTCAACACTTGTGAAGTAGCTAAGGAAGCATGGGATATCTTGAAGACTACTCATGAAGGAACCTCCAAAGTCAAGATGTCAAGACTTCAACTTTTGACAACAAAGTTTGAAAATCTGAAGATGAAGGAGGATGAGACTATCCATGATTTCCACATGAACATCCCGGAGCTGTCAAATGCTTCTAGTGCCCTAGGATAGAGGATGACTGAAGAGAAGCTGGTGAGGAAAATTCTTAGATCTCTTCCCAAGAGATATAAAATGAAGGAAACAGCTATAAAAGAAGCCCAAGACATCAGCAAGATGAGGGTTGATGAGTTAATTGGTTCTCTTCAAACCTTTGAGTTGGGATTGAATGAGGAGCCTGAAAAGAAGACCAAAAGCATAGCCTTGGTGTCCAATACTGAAGATGGTAAGAAGGAGTGTAATTTTGAAACTCAGAAGGAACTGTCAAATGCTGTTGTGATGCTTGGGAGATAGTTTAATAAGGTGTTAAAGAGGATGGATAGAAACTATAGACCTAATGTTAAGAACATCACATCTGACAACAACAGGTCTAATGATCAAGTGAAGAAAACAAGAGATGAAGAAAAGTCCAATCATGACAAATGAGTTCAATGCTATGAGTGTGAAGGTTATGGTCATGTCAAGAAAGAATGCCCTACTGTCATACCCCAAATTTGTCCTACCTGTTTATGGTTTTCATCTGTACATCCAACCGCTGACCATATTTAGAAAATCCAAAAAATCTATTGACTCGTTAGTCATTTTCATTTTTCTAAACCATTCTTCATTCAATTTCCAAATCCATTTATCAATTAATATTCCATATCCACATTTCTAATTACACTTCATACCCAAACTTGTGTCCATGTCTATTTTGTTTCCAACTAAATATTCTTTTTTTCCATTTTTATTCTTTTCTTTTTATCCACTTCTAATTTTTCTATTAATATCCAATCTTAATCCAAATTTCTTTTTTTGTCTTATTTTTAATTCTTATCCATTTCTAAAGTCCACGTCCAATTAAACCCAAATCCAAATGTCAAAATAAAGTACAACACAAACGGAAGGAATAAATGCATCTAGCCTATGGTGGGTAGGAGCTGCTAATGAATTTCTTGATGTACTAAACTCTAGTCATCATATGCACGCAATTTCTACTGTGGGAATAACTAAACCACTGGAGTGTGGTTTTGTTTCTATGGATACAACGCTTTGACGACATCAATGATAAACATGAAGCTGATGCAGGTGTTGTAGTTGAAGCAAAAAGTTGGGTGCTAGAGTCTAGCACTACCGCAAATCTTTCATTCTCACATGTGACCAATTCATGCTCAGGATTGAGCTTTGGTTCTGAAAATAAACATGTCTCCTTTGGAAAGCCTCCTGCCTCAGCATTATCAACAAACAATTCTCGGGCTACTACAAATTCATTATTGCTAAACGTTGCTGCAGCTCCATGTGAAAAAGCAGTTTGCCAGGATAGATGTCCTCTAATTGTGATTTTCAAAGAGGTGGAGATATGTGGTGTCGTAATTCTGGTAACAATCAAAATGTAAATGGTTGTAGTGTGGAATCTCAGGAAGTACTAGATGCCAAAGTGACCAGTCCACAACCATCACATTACCAATTACCTTCAAGTGCTTCTCTCCCCAAACCAACACAATAAGTGTGTGCCAGAGAATCATATATCACAGAGTAGCATGAAGCTGTCATCTCCACCTAGATTGCACTCTGAACAAATAACAGACTCGTATGGATTAATGTAACTTCTGAGTTTTTCTTCAGTTGGCTGATAAACATGATGGTTTTGTGGCTTTAAGTCCTCGAATTTGATCTTCATTTTCTTCAGCGTGTAACCGAACCGAATAACAGCTTTGTAGGTCGGTCAAACTCTACCTCCTTTCATAATTCTTGACACTGCAATGTAGGTTATTGCGTGGAACCACCAGCCATGAACAAACTACCAAAAGCAACCTACACAAACTTCACAGACGTGACAAAGCCGTAAAAGCAACGAACCAAAATGGATTCTCGCACAAAACCTTCAGCGCATCACAAACTTGCTTCCTTGACCCCACCTGCAATTTGCCAACCCGTATTGAGCTAGGACCCCACCCAATCACACAAAAAAAAACACAGCAACAATTATGCAGTACGACATCAAAATGAAAATGATAACAAACCTTTGCCTCACATGTCGCTACGCTGTAACCAATTCCAGCTCATCATTCTCTCCTCAGCTTGTACGACCGATACGCAGCAGCGGCAACGATTTCATCACAAATTTTCATTCCACAATTACCCTCTCCACTCCTATAAATGAGACTCGCCTGTTCACACTCAAGAGAGACCTAGCCGCCTCGAAAAAACTCGGAAAAAAGCCATAAAACCACTGCACGAAGTTCTTCTTCAAAATCACAGACTTCCATCAATTCCAACCACAAATCTCATTCTATCGATTCGCCTTCAACCTTCCAATTACAACCTTCACTCAATCCTTCAAAATCTCCTTCATCTTCAAGAACAACCTTTAATCAAAACCCATTATTTTCCTAAACTTTATAAACCATTCGCAGACCCTCCTTCAACACAACAACCATTACTCACCGCGAACCTCAAATCACCCCCTTTCAATATAAACCCACTTCATAAACCCATTCCACCCTATTCCAAACGAAAACGAAAACAGAACCGGAAGAAGGAAAATAAGATGAGATGAGAGCGAACCGAAACCGCAACACAACCCTTACCAAACCGGAAACAAGAGGAAGGAGAGAAGAAGATTGAACTCGAACAAACTTGAGTGAAAAGAATCGAAACCAGATCGGAGAGATTTGTACGAAGAAGAAGGTTGTTTCGTGTTTTCGATTTATTGTGTGAGTGCGTTTTTTCGTTCGCTGATGGTTGTGAACTCGTCATGCTTTTGATGGTGATGAAAAGAAGATACTGATGGCGTTGTGTTTATTGTTTAAGACCAGTTTTTCCTTTTTTTTTTATTTTTTTTATTATTCTTTAAATTTGATGTTGGTTTAAGAGAGAAGAGGTTTAGCCGTTGGATTCTGTCAACCATGCCTTATACATGCCACCTATTCTTTGTTTTTTTTTTGTTTTTTACCGTGTTTTTGAATGGTTTGATGATGGGCTCTAAGCCCAAGTGATTCCATGTTTCTCACACCCTGTTATCCAGCGCCTCACCCCTCTCTTTGTCTTCTTTTCTTTAGATTCTTGTTTTTATTGTTTTTTTTCTCTTAATGGTTACTTTTTTATCCAAATTTTAAGTTTTATTAATCTCATTTTCATTCTTCGATTTTTATTTCAATGTTTTTCTTTGGACCAATGATATAAAAATATTCATGATTTAATCAAACCGATTAAATCTCGATTTATTTGAGGCCTACCTACTCATTTATTTATTTACAATTTTTCTACCATTTATTTACAATTTATTTTTGTTCATAATGTTATTTATTAGGCCGATGAAAACCAAATATCGATCGATTTTTCGATTTTTCGACTAAATCTCGATAAAGGTGAGACCTTTATTATTTTTCATGTCATTTTCAATTTTATTTTATTTTCTATCATTTTTGTGTCATTTACATTTATTTTAGGTCGATGAAAACCAAATATCGATCGATTTATCGATTTCTCGATTAAATCTCGATAAAGGTGAGACCTTTATCCTTTATATTCATTCTCTCGATTTTGTTTCATTTTCATTGTTGTTTACATTTATTTTAGGTCGATGAAAACCAAATATCGATCGATTTATCGAATTCTCGATTAAATCTCGATAAAGGTGAGACCTTTATGCCTTTATTCATATTTCCAATTTAATTTCTAATTTCTATTTCACATATTCTTATTCAATTTTGGGTCAATGAAAGTCAAAGATCGTCGATTATCAATTTACCGATTAAATCCGATTAAGACGAGACCATTTTTACTTTATGTCAAACCTCTTGTCAATATTATCTTGTTTATTTTCTGTCGAATGTTATCTTGACGATTATTGTTCATATTCTTATTCATACTATCCATATCATATCAATATTCACGTTTATCTAATCAATTCCATTTGTTCAAACACTTACGTCCCGATTAAAATACTCAACGCATATTCAAACCTTTTTTTTAAATCGCGAAAAAACTAAATTCTTGAGGTCTAGCACCTCTTGGGTTCTTAAGTGACCGCTATTGAGGCGCACGCCTTAGGTGGCGATCATTCGACCTTTTCGCTCCTAAAACACGCGTCTTAACCATTTGGACAAAGAAATGCCATTGGAGTCTAGCATTCCATGTGGTACTTTCGTTGTTCATCAAACAATATTTCGTAAATCAATCGAATGAAAAAGGTGTCGTTAGATCTAGCATCCCAATAATGCCCCGATTAATTGGTTGCGAGGCCGACGTCTCGTTTATCGAATAATCGTCATTTCCCCTAAAACACTTAACAAATTATACCATTTCCAAACCAATTCTTGACTCGTCGTCGAGCCACTCTTCAAAACATTTTCGTAAGTCGAGTGTCTTTTGCCTCGTCGTCAAATGCACACTCGCACACTTCGTAGGTTTCGTTACTAGGAGCACCCCTAGGGACTAGTATCGATCCTCACCTCTTTTCTCAACCCATTCGACTCAATCTTTTTCAAACGTTTTTCTTAATCAACTTACGAAAGGAGGAGATTCTTGGAATCTAGCATTCCTTGGATCTTCGAATGAATGGCTCTTGAGGCACGCCCTTGGATTGTTATTCATTCACCCTTTCGTCTTAAAACACTTAACCATTATCAAACGTTTTTGCAATCAACTCACGAAAGAACTGAGTCCTTGGAGTCTAGCATTCCTTGGATTCTTGAGTGACCGCTCTCGAGGCACGCCCCTTGGGTTGTATGTCATTCAATCTTTCGTCTCCTAAAAATCAAACCCTAACCCTCTTTTTCGTGGGCGTACCACGAACTACGACTGCTCTGATTCTTTATTCTCGTCCGAGTAAAGATACGTAGGAACAAGATTGCGATAATCTTGGCGAGCTACCTTTTTCTTTTTCCCCCGTTTGCGTCTACCTTTTTCTTTTTCCACCATTTGCGTCTACCATCTTTTTCCGTTAAATCCCGTAGTCGAACTACAATTGCTCTGATTTCTCATTCTCGTCCGAATGAGCATACGTAGGCCCGAGATCGCGATGATCTTGCCGAGCACCTTATCCTTAAACCACCCATTTCCCCTTAGCATCGTTCCCTTGTATCTTTACCTTTCCGCATTTATTTTAGAGAAGAAAATAGACAAACTTAGCTAACGAGTATCACGATTAGAATCAAGAGGTTCCCGTTGAGTACAACGGACGTGAGGGGGTGCGCGTACCTTCCCCTCACGTAACCGACTTCCGAACCCAGAATGTGGTTGCGACGACCATGTTCTTACCCTTCCTTAAAGGTTTTCTCGATATTTTCCTTTCCCTATTTTGGGATAAATAAAGTTCGGTGGCGACTCTATTCGAACCGTTTTCCGCGCCTTTCGCGCGAGGGTCGTATTTTCTATGAATTTTCGAGGTGCGACACCTACATACCTCAAAAAGCAGAAAAAGGGGTTATTTATTTCCTGGTTTGATACAGATAGTGAAAGTGAAGAAGAGAATGCCAAGCATGTTAAGGCATTGACTGGGCTATGTGCCTCTGATGGAGAGTCTAGTGATGATGAATTGACCTTTGAAGAGCTGGCATCCTCTTATTAAGAGTTGTGTCTGAAAAGTGAATAGGTCCTTCAAGAATGGGAGAAGCAGAAGAAGATTATTGTGCAGCTTGAGACTGAGAAAGCTAAACTTAAGAATGAAGTTTTGTTGTTAAAATCCCAGCTTGATCAAATGTCAAAATCCATCAGAATGTTAAATAGTGGAACTGACACTCTGGATAAAATACTTGAAGCTGGAAAAGGTGCAAGTGATAAGACTGGTCTAGGATATGAGGGTGGGAAGAAGATATCTGCATAGGCTAGTTCTTCTGGGGTTAAATAAAACATTCCTCTTTAGCATGAAAAAGGACATGGTTCTGGAGTTAAGAAGGATGTCCCTCACCCTAGGCAACAAAATAGTGGAAAGGGCTATGGTCATGGTCCTAAGAAGTTTTTGTCTCAACCTCAAGGAAAGCCTCAGTTTTCTGGAGCTAGACAGTATATGCCTCCCCAATACCATAGGAGCATGCAGGATTATAATTTCAAACATAACATGTTCCATCCAATGTCTCAACATCAATGGAAAATGTATGGGTTTGGACCTAATAATGTTGTGGCTCATGGTGATGGCAGAAGAAGGCCACATCATCATGGTAAAAGACAGCCTAAGCACTATAGATGGCAGCCTCATCATTATGATAGAAATCATCTTCAAGGGGAAGACATTTCACTCACTTCAGAGAAGAGATTCAAAGAGTAAGATGTTACTATTGTGGTAGAGTTGGCCATATACAATCTTCTTGCTTTAAACTGCATAGTTATCCCAAGCCTATTCCTCACCCTAGACAGAAGCAGGACAGGCCTCAGACTGTTAAACAATGGATTCCTAAAGCTGCTGTCACATGTCTATTGGCTCACTCATCAGTTAGAACCCCAACTATGGATGGTTGGTATTTTGACAGTGGTTGCTCAATGCATATGACTGGTTTCAAGAATCAGTTGGTAGATATCAGGACTTACTCCACAAAGGATGTAACTTTTGGTAATGGAGAAAAAGGGGAAGTTAAAGGAATTGGAAAATTGAATTGTGAGGTTGGACCTAATCTTGAAAGTGTTCTTCTGGTCAAAGGATTGACTGCTAATTTGATTAGCATTAGTCAGTTATGTGATGAAGGATTCAAGGTTAGCTACACTAAAGATGAATGTTTAGTGACTAATGAGAAGAGTGAAATCGTTATGAGGGGAGTTAGATCCATAGATAACTGTTATTTATGGGTTCCTCAAGAGTCCAGCTTATCATGTAATGTCAAGGATGATGTTATGACATCTGAATGTGACATTAGAAGGATCACCAAACAACCTAGTGTTATGAAATTATTCAGAGGAAATATTGAAGAAACCAAGGTTGTAGAGGTTGGTCATTCAGGTATGAAGGGTAATGACGATTTCCCTAAAGATATGTGTGCTGAAATTTGTGAAGTGTTAAGTAGAATTTTGGGCAATTGGAAAAGGATTCAAAGGTTAATGAATTATGGTGTGCATTTATTAAATTTCAAAAATTTAAAAGGAAATTTGTTTTGGTGGGGAAAATACATTTATTGGCCTTTAAGTGACCAACAAAAGCAGTCCCCTTACCTTAGGCTATCATTCCTTATTATCACTCTCTCACGCTTCTTCAATCTCAACACTCCAAGTCCGTTCATCTTCCCCCCTAAGAACAGGAAGTTCAAAACACTTTTGGCCTTCAGTTGTTACACAGAAACGATGTCTAAACAAGAGTCATCTCCATCCAAGAAGGTTGCGTCCAAAAGTTCCACTCATGCAAATTCTAGGGTTTCGACAGAAGAGGTATATGTGGATGAAGCTATGGACATTGCTCTTATCTCTATGATTCCAGCTTCAGTAAAGACAAGACCTGAGAAGTATCAACCCAAGAGACCATCAAAAGGTAATACTTCTAATCAATCTGCGAGTAGTAAATTTGATGATAGCGAAAGTAGGGCCTTTGTCACTAGTGTGTTGTTTGGAGACAAACCTACTCCTAGGACTACCACCCCTCTTTCTCAAGCTGTTGAAGAAAGGGTAGATGTGGACAAGAGCATTGATCAGATTGTCACAAAAATATTTGAGAAAGGGATTCCTGTGAAGGGAATATCTAGACCTCTGAGTCAAAGGCCTGTTGAATCTGTTAGAGAAGAGGGTGACATTGAAACTTCTGAAACAAATTTTCATAGATTAGCTGTTTCAGTCATTGAAGATGAAGGTGAAGCTGAAGCTGAAAGAGAAAGGGATACTCATGTTGAAGATGAAGTTGATGTTGAACATGATGTTGAAACATCACCTGCTAGGGATGTTACTCCTAGTCCCAGAGGGAAGAAGAATGCTGATATGGTGGATGTTGTTGACTTGTCTGATAATGAAGTTATTGGTAATGTTGTTCCTAGGATTGCCAATAGATTGAAGACAAGAAAAGGAAAGACTGTGGAATCTTCTCCTAAGATGACTGCTGAAGGCAAGAAGAAAAAGACATCTATTGTTGGTCCAACTAAATCTTGGAGCAAGGTTGCTGTGCCCTCCAAAAAGAGGAAGGTTAGAGAAGAATCTGAATCTGAGTATGATGTTGAGGAAGATGTTCAAGACATCATCCCTGTCAGAAAGTCCATTTTGAAGAGAATTTCTGATAAGGTTCCTGAAGTGTCAGTAGACAACATATCTTTTCATTATGCTAGCAGTGCTTCTATGTGGAAATTTGTGTGCCAAAGGAGATTAGCTTTGGAAATAGAGCTGGGCAAAGATGCATTGGAGATGAAAGAAATTATGGAGCTCATTCATGCTACTGGACTGTTGAAGACTGTGACAAAATTCTCTAAGTGCTATGGTGGACTTGTTAAGGAATTTGTTGTTGACATTCCCATAGACATTTCTGATAAAAGAAGTGTGGACTTCATGAAGGTGTTTGTTAGGGGTAAGTGCATTAATTTCTCTCTTAGTACCATCAATAAGTATTTGGGAAGAGATGATCAAGAGGGTTATGAACTGGAAGTGATTGATAATGATGTGTGTAAAGAGATCACAGCCACTCAGGTGAAGGTTTGGCCACTGAAAGGTAAATTGACAGCTAGCAAACTCAGTATCAAGTATGCTATTTTGCACAGAATTGGAGCTGCTAACTGGGTGCCTACTAATCACAAAACCACCATAGTGTCATACCCCAAATTTTGACCACTAAGATTTCCCATCATTGTGCAAATCATCATCATAATGTGGATGAACCATCATGCCTCATCAAATGCCTCAAGGGTTGTTGAGCATTCACTACAATCAAAATTAGGGTTTTAAGCCCTCTCAGAGCCTTAGACAAAGGACCAATCAAGGAATGACATGATCTTCAACTTGTCTAACCTCTCAAATATCCACAATGGATCAAGAGGACTCCCACTTCAAGGATTAAGCACAAGATTGCTCCCTTCTAGGTGGATCAAGCTTCAAGATCGACAGTGTCACCAAATTAGGGTTTTGGTCGACCAGGGCCTCCAGATGGAAATTTTTCATCTGGGCACAAGCCAATGATCCAAAACACAACCTAATATACTCCATGGAACCTCATGGACCCAATCATCAAGTCAATTTTGCCTCAGGGGATGCATACATCAAAAATCAGGAATTAGGGTTTCTTGACCTAATTCACCCCTAAGTTGACTTTTAGGGAAAATCATGAGCCAAGACCTCAAGAGATGGTTTGAGGGTCTCTAATGAACTATATTGATCCATTTGGAACAATGGATTAATCCAAGAATCTTGAGCAACAAGTCTCAATTTCATCTGCACCACAATTAGGGTTTCGCGAGGAAAGTCAACTGTAACTTTGACTTTTGACCAGGACATGCTCCCAAGCCCTAGGACATGCCCCAATATACCCTATGACACCCATGGAACATGTCCATCAAGTTTGATTTAGGTCAAGGACATGATTTCCTGAAGAATTGCACAGTTTGGAATTCATCTGATAAAAAGTCAACTGTGCACAAAAGTCAACTTTGACTTTTTGAGATTTTTCACCAAAATGGATTTTTAACCCTAAAATGATGTTAATGTATGATTTGAATCATCATTCATCAAGAAAAATCAAGAAAAGTGGGATAACTTGTAAAAGGGGTAACCATAAAAACTTAGAAAATTTTATAAGTTAAAAATAAAGTGACAAGGGTACCAACTTTGAAGGATCATAACTCCTAAACCACAAGGCCATTTTTTCTCATCCAAAGATGGATTTGTAGCACTCATTACCCTCTACAAAAACTTCAACTAGACCTAAGTCCAATTCATTAAGGATTTTGAGTTATGGAGTGATCAAAATGGCTGAAAAGTGAAAATGTCACTTTTTCCAACACTTAGTGAAATTTTCACTAAGTCAGAATCTGCCTTCACTTTTTGCCAAATGTAGGGGGATTTTTCACTTGGATTCAAAAGAGATCAAAACCAAACATGTTCAAACAGTTGTTATATCATGTAAGGGCTTTCCAAAATGGCCAAGAACATTGCCAAATTCCATTTGGGCTATGAGTTATGACATTGTCAAGTTGCCTTGTTGAAATCTGCCAAGGCAAGGCAGAATTTGCATTTTTGCTCGATTTGCCAAAATCAGCCAAATTCAAATGCTCCTATCCACTTGGACACATCTGAGGATTGAATCTAAAGGGGACAATCACTGAGCCAAGCCTCCAAAGTCCATGGAACAAGAAATAGCATGTTGAACCTAGAATGGCTAAAATAGGGACAAGACTCCAAATTTGGATTGAAGCATTCAATGGAAGCATCAAGGTGGCATGGACTGACCCATTCTCATCTGAAATCAGTCAAGACTTATCCAAGACCAAGGGGACCAAAGCTCTGTGCCCTAACCTCTAGTCAATGGCTAGAGGAGACTTGGATTTCCATTGGACAACATTGGCCAAACCTACTTACCAGTTGCCATTCACTATTCCTTGCAAAACAAACTTGCTCTACTATAAATAGAGCTCAATTGTGATCAGTTTGAGTACACCAAATCCATCTAACAGATACTTTCCTCAAAATCTCTTTCTCTTGGCAAAAATACCTTTCTTAGCAAGGTAGCTATCGGGTTTTGAGTTTGAGAGCTTTTCCAATCAAACCAATCACTCACACACCTCACATACATCATATAGAAGTGATCCAAACACTCACATAACATCTGGAACACTGATTTCACAAAATCACCAGCCAATTGCTCAAGTTCTTGACAGTTTTGCAGTTGAGGTGCCATCTTCAGCTCCAAACCATTTCAACCCATTCCAAGCACTCAGACACATCACTTGGTACCTAGGGAAGCTATCCACATCATTGGAACCTAGCTGTAACACCTCCAACACAAATCACGATCACCAGCTGCAAGTGGTAAGCATGAGCTCTTCTAACTCTATGATCCATGCAATTTTTGCTGCACAATAATTTGGCCATATGTTCATAATCATGCATGGAATGTTTTCCCTCAATTAATTGCATTGTTTGAATCATGTATCAAAAATCCTAGCCTTCATGTAGAAATTAGGGTTCTTGAGGATTTTTCATGATTTCTTGTTATATGTTTAATTTAAATGAAATTAATGGACATAGACATGATCGTGAGGTTGAGACGAGCATAATGATATGTGGATTGCATGTTATAATCAAGTATTCAGTGAGATTGGATAGAAAATGCAAATCTGGGCAAGGCAGAACACGCGCGTGTTCTTGGTCCATGTTCTTGGCGCCATTTTCATAAATTCAAATATTTGAATTTTGTGATTTTTATTTAATTGATTCAAAAATTAATTTCTCTCTGAGTTTTAATGATTTTGAGTTGATTCTTTTTTTAATAATTCACAAAAATGTTAAAATATTTTATATTATCAAAAAATCCCAAAAATATTATTTATTTCATATAATTGATATTTTTGCAAAGAATTAATATTTTAATTGTTTTTGACATTTTAAATATTTTTTCTACATTGATTTTGCAACTTTTAATGCTTTCTAATTATTTTGTAGGCCAATACTTAATTTTTGAAGCTTTAATCCAAAATCACAATTTGTTTTTCATATGTTAAACAATTTTGATCATTTTTAATTGAATTTTTATTCAATTAAATACATTTTTGAAAACAAATTAGGGTTTTTGGATTAATTCAACCCTCATAAATCATTTTCAAATCATTTTGGGCCTCTTGAGAGAGTGTGAGACCCAACCCACTTGTACAAAAATATTTTGGGCCTCATTCGTTGTATAAGTCCCTCTGTACATTATCAAATAAACGGCACGATCATCGCGTTTTGAAAAATAACCTTGGGTCTCTCCTTGAGCTATAAGACCCATTCAAAAACACTTTGGGCCTCTAATAGAGTGTAAGACCCAACCCCCTTTTAACCAAAACATTTTGGGCCTCACTTATCCTATAAGTCCCTCTGCGTTAAAAGAAAACCTCGGCGCGATCGCCATTTTAAACGGAAAAATCAATTGGGCCTACCCTCGTGTTATAAGCCCCACTCTTTTTTCTTTAAACTTTTTGGGCCTCTTGAGAGAGTGTAAGACCCATCCCTTTGTACAGAAAACCATTTTTGGGCCTCAGTCACTTGTATAAGTCCCTCTGTACAAATTCAAACAGTGCGCTCACTGATAAAACCCTGGGCCTCTCCTTGAGCTGTAAGCCCCAAAACTTTCTTTTTCAAAGCACTTTCTCCTTTGATTTTGAATATACTGTTGTTTTCAATCTTTCTTTGTTGAAAAACTAACCAAACAGCATGGAAGCTCTACAACCGAGTAAGTGTTTACCCGCTTTCATTTATCGCTTTCATATGTATATAACTGTATTGTGGGGCTGTTTCGCTGTAAGTCTTCTTTCATAAACTCATATCAACTGTGTAATAATAGTATAGATATTTAGAGTTTCCCCGGCAACTACGTCTAGCACTAGGTAAAGTCGTTTCGATCACTCTTAGAAATAGTCTAAACTAGATCCCCATAGGATTACCAGACACAATCTTCCCTCCTCTTGGGGTTAAACAATATGGAGATATGAAAGGCAGCATTCTCTGTGAACCCTTTCATAGACTGTCACTCATAGAAGTTGTCAAAGAAACTCTATTCCCCAGAGATGATCTTTTCTCCGTGAATGGCATCTCTTGAGTTTCTTCCAAATTCTCGGACTTTCCTGACTTTGATCTATTCTCGGTGAATAGCATTGCCTTGAAATTCTCGGGGTTTGGGGACCCATCGGCTTCTTAAAAGCAATCGGCCTCCTCTTGGGCACCATACAAGGACCCACAGGCTTCCTAAAAGCAACCCCGCCTCCTCTTGGGCTTAGTACAAGGACCCTATGACTTCTTAGAAGTATTCACAGCCTCCTCTTAGGCTTCGTATAATGATTCTTCCTCCGGGAATGATAGCCTCCTCTTGGGCATCGTACAAGGACCCGTCGGCTTCTTAAAAGTTTCCAGCCTCCTCTTGGGCTTCGTACAAATTGTCCTGACGACCTCCTAGAGGTATAGGAACAGAACTTAATCATCTGCATAGAACAGTCCTTTCAAAGAGTCTACTACTATTTCTCAAAGCATAGTACAAAAGATAAAACTCTAGACGCGGACCGTCTAACTTCCTTGAGTCTCAAAGACATTCTCAAGTGACCCCTTCGTTAAATAGGAAGGAAACCTGCAGACTCGGACAGTCTCAATACCCTTCGGATTTCCTGTTTCCTTAAAGAACAGGAATAACCCGGATCCTTGAATCAAATCCCTGAGTACAGTGTTGCTCATATAAGAACTGATTTTCTCTTTCAAAATCAGTATACTGGACCTGTCACTTAACTGAGACAACGTTTGGCCTCTCTCTCGGGCTTTGTACGAGACACATAAGAGACTCCCTTGTTAAGTCAATCACCCCTTTCGCCTCTCTCTCGGGCTTCATACGAGATACAAAAAAACTCCCTTGTTAAGTCAAATAGCCCCCATCTCGGGCTTTATACGAGATACCAAAAGATTCCCTCGTTGAGTCAAAACCTTTTAGCCTCTCTCTTGGGCTTTGTACGAGACACATATTAGCCTCCTCTTAGGCTTTGTATAAGAAAACCACTGGCTAATCCAATTAACCTTTTAGCCTCAAAGCTGTGCCTCGTTCACAGTACACAAACATCAACAACTCCTTCCCCTTCATCTAATTGCTGTAAGCGGCAAGCCTCTGGATCATCTACATCCACGCCACTGTCCCTCTTTTAGCATGAGCAATTCCTAAGGAAAGATAGCATTACTCTACACTGAGTTAAAGTCTTCTCCTTCAGGTTAAAATCCCCTATAAAGGAAATTATGGCATTGCCGGATTCACAAATCCCAGTTAAAGTAATTCTCCTTTATAAAACAGTTGTGACATACAACCCCCTCTTTAGAGATGACAAATTCTCCCTAAAGTTGAGACCTTTCAGCTTCATATCTTGGGCTTTGAACAAGATACAAACAGACTTTCAACTTCACGTCTTGGGCTTTGAACAAGACACCAAAAACACCCATTTCCTCCCGTAGAATAGGAGGAACTACGAACGCTCTGATTTCCCTGTTTCGGTAAACGGGAATACGTAGGCATAAGATTGAAAGAAAGATCTTAGCGAGCACACTAAACAAAAACCCAAAATCCCATATCTCCATCAATCAAAAGCAGTAATTCAAAAACATCAGTCCTAACATCCTAATCCTTGTTCCCCGCCAGAAACCTTCAGCCTAGATAAAAAGAAAGAAAACAGTATTGGCGAAAATACAAATAACCAGTACAAAGGCCCCCCACATTGATAGCATCCGTAACCTAACAGACCGCTGTTTAAACTCAGTATGCAAGTAGGGTTAATTGGAGACATCTATTTCCCTTCCTTCATCAGCTCACAATAGGATAAAAAATGAATCGACCTGTAGTTTAAAGCTCAAACCGCAGAGAGCGACCAGCGCTTAAGAACCGCGTCCAAAATCGCTCGCTACAGAAAAAATGGCGCCCACCGTGGGGCCTATCAAAGTTAGATCTAGGCACGGACTACCTTTTCACCTCTTGTGTGAATACCACAGATTGGGGCTTCCGCCGGGGAACCCATTTTCTGTCAGGATCTTAGGATTCGTAGCTTTAAAGGTATAGGATGTTTAGGACAAATATATATACTACTTTTCCTAATTGCTATACATGTTTATTTTTCTGCTAATGGGAATGCGGGTGATGCCGTATGTGGAAAGATTGAGTATACACTTAAGATAAGTGATGGCGACAGGGTCGACCATCAACCTCAGTGGAGGATGACCAACGCAACCCATTCTCTCACCTAGACAATGGGCTGGTTGTTAAGTCTGAGAAGCTGAGGAGCCAAACCCTTTCATAGTGCGGAAACTATCGGAAATAGTTGTTACGCGATACTACCCTCATTTGAGGCTGGTGATATATTCTCGGTGAATGGCACTTACTCTAAGATTGCTCTACAACTCGCTGGCGATCCGCTTGTTGTTTTGCTTTCCTGGGAGGAGCTGATGATAATGAGTACAGGTACAAAAATCACCCTAGTATAAACCTTTGGGGATGGGTAGAGCCTTGACTTCATGACAACGACCCTTTGACCCCATGTTTTTGCTATGTTTTTGTGTGCTGCATTCATGCATTCATCTAAAAAACATTAAAACATTTAAAAAATCTTCTCTTCTAGTCTCTCTATTTTTTCAAAATAAACTAAGACTGTGATTGCAAATATCAGAGAAAAGGATTGCACTAATGGATTTCGGTAGAAGGAGAACTCACCAGTATACCTTCAAGGTTCCAAAACTAGAGGAATTGAGAAGGTTAGCGAGGATGATCACTAACCCAGAGGCTTTTAGAGCCAAGCATGGAGGTTTGCTACCACTGTTAAGAGTCCATGTGATTGAGGGAATCATGGATGCGCTCATTCAGTTTTATGATCCGGTTTATCACTGTTTCACATTCCTGGATTACCAGCTCGCACCAACGCTGGAGGAGTATTCTCACCTGATCGATTTACACATTACAGATCGAGCTCCATTTTCTGGACTGGAAGAAATTCCAAAGAATCAGACCATTGCAAGAGCAATTCATTTGGACGAGTCTGAGGTCTGGACTCACATGACCACTAAGGGTGGCATCCAAGGTTTGCCAGCCCAGTTCTTGACAAAGAAAGCCCTGTATTTTGTCAGTATAGGAAACATAACTGCTTTTGAAAGCATCTTTGTCTTGCTCACTTACGGGTTATTTTTGTTTCCCAAAATCAATAACTTCGTCGATATTAACTCTATTAAGGTTTTTCTCATTGGAAACCCTGTACCGACTTTGCTCGCAGATGCGTATCATTCTGTACACTTGGTAAATTTGTACAGCGGAGGGGAGATCACATGATGTGTACCTCTGCTTTACAAATGGTTTATCTCTCACTTGCCCAAGTCTGCTACTTTTTGGGATTGTAAGAGTGCCTTACGTTGGTCGCAAAAGATCATGTCTCTTACCAACTCTGATATAGATTGGTGTAATAGGATTTATGATGAAATCAGGATCATTGATCGTTGTGGAAACTTCCCCAACATACCCCTCATAGGAACTAAGGGAGGAATCAACTACCATCCGATATTGGTTCTTCGTCAATTTGGATACCCGATGAGACACATCCCACTGGGTGTTCATCTGGAAGGTCTTTTCTTCAAGGAAGGAGAAAACGACAGAGCACTAAAGATGGAAATAGTGCACGCTTGGAAGCATGTTCATAAGAAAGGACGAGAGTCTCTAGGAAAACCGGATTGTGTCTCGGTGGAGCCTTATCTCCATTGGGTACAAACTAGAGCTCTCAAGCTAAAAATGCCTTATCCTCGTTACGGAATTCTTCTGCCGAGGGAATCTGTCATGTACTTCATGACGGAAACTGAAAAGCTTCAGGTTACTCTCAACAAAGTTCAACGGGAGAGAAGGTCTTGGAAGAACAAGTACCGCACCCTTAACATAGAATGCATCAAAATACAGCAATTACTGAAAGAAAAAGATGCTCTGATTGAAATTTTGGAGCAACATGGTGTAGATAATCAGGATGACCAAAGGAATTTGCTCGCTCCTTTCACTTGGCAAAGGAATGACAACCCAACAACGGCCCAAGAGCCCCGGTCAAAGAAAAGGAAGATACCAGAATCAGCACCTGATTTCTCTTCATAGAGGACTCGGGATCCATTAGCTTAGGTTTCTGTTTCTGTTTCTGCACCTTGTAATCTACTGTATTTCCATTTCTGTAATCCTTTGAATTCAATAAAAAAAGGGTTTCCCCACTGTTTGATATTTGCAATCTAATTGTCGAAGTTTATTTTGATTAAACCTTAAACAATTAATATAATCATTGCATTCATCATTCTCACATCGCGTATTCTTCTTACCTACAAATCTCACGTTTGTGTCTCGGTTCTAGAGTCAAACTGTCTCATTCGTACAATACTCGGGACAATCGTAAGAAAATGATGGATGATCTTGAGGAAGAAAATAGAGAGTTGAAGGAAGAAATCGACGCTCTAAGAGAGGATATGAGAAAGCTTCGTAACGACATGCAAGCCATGGCAGAAGCTCAGCTACAAAGAACTGTGATCTCAGAGATCACCTCAACGCCCATAGTGGTGAAGTATGATCCTAGGTATCAAATACCGAAAGAACGTCCTTGGGGCATGCCTGTTAACTATATCCCGGAAGGATATGTTCCGCCGATCACTGAAGATCAGGGAATCGCAACAGAAGTCGTTGGGCCTGAAGGTTACAAACTTCGGGAAAGCGAAGATGCCAGGGGCATACTGAAGACTCCTGAAGGTTACAAACTTCGAGAAACGCCAAGACTCACTGCCGTAGTCACGGTACCACCCCCTGTGGTGCACACTGTCCCAGAAGGACAGATTCCACCGATACCTGCTGGTAAAAAGGAAAATATGTTTGACCGAATGGATAAATTCCAGGAACAGTTCTTGGAAATGCAAAAGGAGCTGTAAGCCATTCGCGGTCAGGATCTATTTGGAAAGGACGCCGCAGACCTCTACTTGGTCGACAATGTGAAAGTCCCGCACAAGTTCCAAGTGCCCGACTTTGAAAAGTACAAGGGTAACTCTTGCCCTCAAAGCCATCTGGTGATGTACGCTCGGCGAATGTCAGCTCAGACAGAGAATCAGGACCTACTGATTCACTACTTTCAGGATAGTTTAACCAGTGCGGCGTTAAAATGGTACATGGGTTTAAACCGTACTACGATCAGCACATTCAAAGATCTTGGTACTGCCTTCGTCCAACAATACAAATACAATTTGGACATGGCACCCGACAGAGATCAACTCAGGTCAATGTCGCAAAAGGACAAGGAAACCTTTAAGGAGTATGCTCAAAGGTGGCGTGAAATTGCCGCTCAAATTTGTCCACCTCTTGAGGAAAAAGAGATGACAAAGATCTTCTTAAAGACCTTAAGCTCATTTTACTATGACCGAATGGTTGCCAGTGCGCCCAGTGATTTCACCGAAATGGTCGGCATGGGCGTACGTCTTGAGGAAGCCGTCCGAGAAGGACGTTTGGTAAAAGACACTGGATCGACGAGCAGTACTAAAAAATACGGTAGTGCTCTCCCTAAGAAAAAAGAGCAAGATATTGGGAATATCTCTCTCGGAAAGCAAAGGCGACGTTATCAACCGGTAGCAGCTGTGACTCCTGCTATCAACCCTGCGTCTATTCCTACGTATCAACCTCAGGTTGCGCAGAGCCAGCCTGATCAACAAAGGACACAACAGCCTCTTCAGCAGGCTCGTCCTCCATATAACAATAACCGTACAACACAGCCACCAGGATTTGATCCTATACCCGTAACGTATGCAGAACTGTTTCCGTTACTACTGGCTAAGGGGCACATCCAGACTAAGTCTCCTCTTACAGTACCGGAAAATCCGCCTTTTTGGTTTAAGGTGGATCAAACATGCCCTTATCATCAAGGAGGTTCGGGGCATAACATAGAGACTTGCCTCAATTTCAAGTCTGACGTACAAAAGCTTGTTAGGAGCGGGGTCTTATCCTTCAAGGATACGAATCCTAATGTTCTCACGAACCTGCTGCCTCAACATGAGAAGGTCGCAGTCAATTTGATAGAAGAAGAATTTAACAATGTCTATCAAATTCACGATGTACTCTTGTTGAAAACCAATTTGGTCAAGATGCATTGTAGACAGAGTGGATATGGCCATGTGCCACCTCATAATTATCATCAGTGTGATATCTGCTCTAAAGACAATCAAGGATGTTCTGTGGTGCAATCAGCTCTACAGGAACAAATGGATCTCTGATGGATCCAAGAGCACCGAGTTCGTGGAGTTAACATGGTCTACACGAATTCCAACGTCATTCAAAACCACGACATCCGTGCGATGAATGTTAATCTGGTGGCAATGCACTCAAGGCAAAGCCAGTATCATAATCTATCGCGGTACGATTACAGTTCCTGTCTGACTTGCTCGGTAAACAAACAGGGATGCTCTTTCATACAAGAGGCCCTCCAGCGTCAGATGGATCCAAGACTACCATGATAGGAACCCTTATCAGATCAACATGGTTCAAATCTTCGATATTCGCGTGATGAATACCAACCTGGTAGAGTTACATGCTGAGCAGGTCTGACTCGGATTCTTAATATCACATGACTATCAAAGCTGTAAAGCAGGTTGCGAAAATGATCGAGGTTGTACCCTTGTCCAGGAGGCACTTCAGCACTTGTTAAATCACTGGTGGATGCCAATTTATATGGATGAAGATACTCAGCAGATTAGTATCAGTAACAGGAATCCTGCCCGGCGTCAAAGTCAGGATGTCCGATCAGTGAAAGCTAACCTAGTAAGGTTACATTGTATTCAAAGTGGGCGTGGCCAGGTGCCACCACACAACTATGACAGTTGTAGCATCTGTTCGAAAAGTAACCAAGGGTGTTACCTTGTGAGAGCAGCTCTTCAGGGTCAGGTGGATCGTGGAGAAATTCGTCCATATCCGGGTTCTGGACCCATCAACTGGACGCCGAACTACCTTGCTAATCAAGTCGAGGATGTTGTCACAATCTCTGGTCATCACCATACCAGGGATGTATTTGCCATCATCCCTCTACTTGACGAGTCTAAGGTTCCCAACCGGGAACGAATTGAGATTGCTTACGATGGTCAGAAAAATCAGAAGGCTCCTGTAGTCATCTATCTACCAGGACCGCTACCGTATGAATCAGCTAAGGCGATCCCTTACAAATACGGTGCAACAATAATTGAAAATGGAAAGGAAATTCCACTACCCTCCGTTGTGAATATTGCAGACATCAGTCGAGTAACACGGAGTGGTAGAATCTTCAACCGAGGGGTTTGGGAAGTTAACAAGGAAAAGGAACTTCAGACAGAAGCTCCTGATCTATCAGTCGGTCAATCCAGTAATCCCGACCTTTCGAAAAATGATGATGAGATGCTGAAGCTCATCCAAAGGAGTGAATACAACATTGTTGATCAACTGTTACAGACTCATTCAAAGATCTCGGTGTTATCACTGTTACTCAATTCAGAAGCCCATAGGGAGGCTCTACAGAAAGTCTTGGAGCAAGCCTTTGTGGAGCAGGATGTAACAATCAGACAGTTCAGTAGCATTGTCTCTAACATCACTTCCCGCAATAATTTGGGATTTAGTGATGAGGAATTACCCGAAGAGGGTCGCCGTCATAACATGGCGCTCAACATTACAGTCAACTGCCAGGACGATGCTTTAGCCAGCGTACTGGTAGACACAGGGTCAGCCCTAAATGTTATGCCGAAGTCCACTTTGATGCAATTATCATTCAAAGGCCCTCCAATGAGAGTCAACGAGGTTGTCGTCAAAGCATTCGACGGATCCAGAAAAACAGTTATCGGCGAAGTTGATATTCCCATAACTATCGGTCCTCACACTTTCCAAGTCACTTTCCAGGTCATGGGCATCCGGGCAACATACAGTTGTTTATTAGGAAGACCTTGGATACATCAGGCTGGAGCGGTCACTTCGACCCTCCACAAAAAGCTAAAGTTCGTCAAGAACGATCAACTTGTCACGGTTTGTGGGGAACAAGCCTTGCTTGTGAGTAACTTGTCATCATCTACTGGTATAGAACCCGAGGAGGTTATTGGAACTCAGTTCCAAGCATTGTCGGTGAGCAAGGACAATTAATCCCAAGGAGGAACTTCGATTTCCTCATACAAAGATGCTATCAAAGCGGTCGAGAGTACCGATACAACAGGATGGGGACAGCTTGTCATTCCTACTGACAATAAAATAAAGAAGGGTCTTGGTTTTTCTGCAACCTGTACCCAGACAGCTGCTAACGATGAAAGTCTTCATCCCCTTCAAAACTTCTTCCACAGTGGAGGTTTCCTTCACCCAGTGTCTCAAGCAGTACATGCTATCAATGAGGAAGATCTCTCTGACACAGATGAAGAATGGAAGTCCTACCTTAACGAGGACGGTTATATGTCTCAGGAAGAGGTGCCTACGCCATTTTGATTTCCCGCACAGAGTCCGAGATTTATACCACGGTCAGATGTCAAAATGACATATGGAGATTGTGATCCGGAAGGATGTCGTGCTCCGCCAAATTCATTAGAGGAGGACACTCTGATGAAAGACAACTTTGACTACAATTACTATGGCCCAATGGATAGTCTGCCAATGTGGCAGCCTTACCCAGGAAACTTGGGGCAAGAGGGTCAGCCGAACAATGAAAATCAACTGACCATCATTGAACAGAATACTTGTGTCCCCACCATGTCATGGGATCAACACTCAGGTCACTCAGAAACTACTCAACGTGAAGATGAATTCGCAACATTTGTAGGACTTGAGTTCATCAACTATGCTTTTCCTGAGGTCAATGTCATCGAGAGAGATGACTCCTCCAGTTCCAAAGAAGTTTGGGACACTCTGGGAGAACCAAGTGGAAAATACGACTATATGGTCAAGTACACCTCTCCCAAAAGCTCTCGTATCAGGTTCGAAGATATCCAGCCAACTGGATGGGGAGATGTACCTGAAAGTACAAATGTTATGCAAAATGCGACAGAGGAATTCTCCTATGACAATTCTGCCTGGGAGACAGATTCCAATGATCCCGCTCCACCAGAAATCAGCGTCATTTCTGGAGACAAATCAAAGAAGGTGTCAGACTTTGTGATTCACCGAGGAGTTCGCCGCCAATGGGTTACCATCGAGGTTCCGAAAGTCGTTCATCAGTCAAAGTAATTGCCATCTTTAACCTTTCACCCTGCCCAGGTGAAACGAATGTTTTGATAGGGCTCGTTTTCTGTAAATTTTCCCTCTTCGCTTTGCCCAAAGCAACAGAGTTTTGTTTTATAGGGCTGTAGTTTCAAGGATCGACTTGTTCATTAATAAAATAACGTCGTTCTGTAATTTCCGCATTTATTGTTGTTTTCTCCTTTTGCTTTTTCAGAAAATGGTAATCCTAAAAAACATTTAAAAATAAAAACAAGCAGTAAAATAAATACACTGCACACACTTGCATTTTCTCTATCTCTTCTAAACACGAATCATCATGTCATGCAGATTGCTTATTTTAAACCCCGTCGAAACATACGATCCAATGCCTTCTCCCGACTTTGAGTTCCCGGTATTTGGGGCTGAAGAAGAAGATGACGAAAAAATTCCAGAAGAGATCTCTCGACTACTCAGACAAGAGGAAAGGTCTATTGAACCTCACAAAGAGCCGTTGGAAACGGTAAACTTGGGTTCAGAAAAAGAGAGAAAAGAAATCAGGATTGGGGCACTGCTCAGTCCAACTGCCAAAGAGAGTTTGATAAAGCTTCTCAAAGAATTTCCCGATGTATTCGCTTGGTCCTATCAGGATATGCCAGGGTTGGATACCAGCATCGTGGAACATCACTTACCGTTAAGATTGGAATGTCCTCCAGTAAAACAGAGGTTGAGACGGACTCACCCGGACATGGCCATCAAAATCAAATAGGAGGTACAGAAACAGATCGACGCGGGTTTCCTCGCTACATCTGAATATCCTCAATGGTTAGCCAACATCGTACCTGTTCCGAAGAAGGACGGAAAGGTCAGAATGTGTGTCGACTACCGAGATCTGAACAAGGCAAGTCCAAAGGACGACTTTCCTTTACCACACATTGACATGCTGGTAGACAGCACTGCAAAGTTCAAAATTTTCTCCTTCATGGATGGATTCTCGGGCTATTACCAGATTAAAATGGCGCCGAAAGACAGGGAGAAAACTTCGTTCATTACCCCATGGGGTACCTTTTGTTACAAGGTAATGTCGTTCGGTTTGAAGAACGTCGGGGCAACCTATCAAAGGGCCATGACTACTCTGTTTCATGACATGATACACAAAGAAATCGAGGTATATGTCGATGATATGATTGCAAAATCAAAAACAGAGAGTGAGCACGTTGAACATCTGTCAAAATTGTTCGAACGTCTAAGAAAATTCAAGCTCCGCTTGAATCCCAACAAGTGCACCTTCGGTGTCCGTTCAGGTAAACTACTAGGGTTCATCGTCAGCCAGAAAGGAATTGAGGTTGTTCCTGACAAGGTCAAGGCCATTCAAGAAATGCCTTCTCCGAAAACTGAAAAACAAGTCAGAGGATTCCTGGGACGTTTGAACTACATCTCCAGATTCATATTCCTTATGACCGCCACATGTGCGCCGATTTTCAAATTACTGAAAAAGAACCAGGATTACGTTTGGTCAGAAGATTGCCAAACCGCCTTCAACAGTATTAAGGAATATCTGTTGAATCCGCCGATTCTATCACCTCCAGTGGAAGGAAGACCACTGATCATTTACCTCACAGTCCTAGAGGACTCGATGGGATGTGTACTTGTCCAACAAGACGAAACTAAAAGAAAAGAGTCTGCCATCTACTATTTGAGTAAGAAATTCACCGACTGCGAGACTTCGTACACGATGCTTGAGAAAACTTGTTGCGCTTTGGCTTGGGCAGCCAAACGTATTCGCCAGTACATGATTCGTCACACTACTTGGTTGATCTCAGAAATGGATCCAATCAAGTATGTCTTCGAAAAACCTGCTCTTACGGGAAGAATTGCCTGTTGGCAGATGTTGTTATCAGAATATGACATAGAGTACCACGCTCAAAAAGCCGTTAAGGGAAGTATTTTAGCCGATCATTTGGCTCATCAACCGATCGACGATCAAGAATCAATCGGGTTTGACTTCCCAGACGAAGATGTCATGTATTTAAAAATGAAAGACTGCGATGAACCGCTACCCAGTGAAGGGCCAGAACCAGGTTCCCAGTGGGGACTTATCTTTGACGGAGCAGTTAATCACTACGGAAACGGAATTGGGGCAATCATTGTTACCCCTCAGGGTACCCACATTCCTTTCACCGCTCGACTTACGTTCAAGTGTACGAACAACGAGGCCGAATACGGAGCTTGTATTATGGGTCTCGAGGAAGCGATTGATTTAAGGATAAAAAATTTGGACGTATACGGCGATTCAGCCTTAGTTATCAATCAGATAAAAGGAGATTGGAACACATACCAATCAGTATTGATTCCTTACAAAGACTATGCAAGAAGGTTGTTACCCTTCTTCAACAGAATCGAGTTTCATCACATCCCTCGTGAGGAGAATCACATGGCTGATGCATTAGCCACTATCTCTTCCATGATTAGTGTAGGTCAATGGAATGACATACCTAAGGTCGACATAATGCGCCTTGAACGGCCCGCCTACATCTTCACGATTGAAGCAGTCATAGATGACAAACCTTGGTATCACAATATCAAATGCTTCCTTCAGAAACAAGAGTACCCATCTGGGGCACTCAGAAAAGACAGGAAAACCCTCAGAAGACTGGCTGGAAACTTTTTCCTAAGCGGGGACTCTCTTTATAAGAGAAATTTTGACATGGTCTTGCTCCGATGCGTCGACAGACCAGAAGCATACATGCTTATGAAAGAAATTCATGAAGGATCCTTTGGCACCCATGCCAACGGACACACAATGGCGAGAAAAATTCTGAGAGCAGGGTACTACTGGTTGACCATGGAATCCGACTGCTACAAGTACATGAGGAGGTGTCACAAGTGTCAGATATACTCCGACAAAATTCATGTACCGTCATCACATCTCAAAGTTCTCTCTTCCCCATGGCCATTTTCCATATGGGGAATCGACATGATTGGCATGATTGAACCTACGGCTTCATACGGACATCGGTTCATTCTAGTAGCAATTGACTATTTCACCAAGTGGGTCGAAGCATCGTCATTCGCCAATGTAACCCGACAAGTGGTGGTCCGATTTATCAAAAACAATATCATCTGCCGTTATGGTGTTCCAAGCGAGATCATTATTGATAATGGATCTAACTTGAACAACAAGATGATGAAGGAGTTGTGTGCAGAGTTCAAGATCGAACACCATAACTCATCTCCCTACCGACCCAAGATGAACGGAGCGGTAGAAGCGGCTAAGAAGAACATCAAGAAGATCGTTCAAAAGATGGTTGTAACCTACAAAGACTGGCACGAGATGCTACCCTTTGCTCTTCACGGTTATCGCACATCTGTTCATACTTCAACAGGGGCTACTCCTTTCTCTCTAGTGTATGGCATGGAGGCAGTTCTCCCTATAGAAGTAGAGATCCCATCAATCCGAGTACTGATGGAAGCTAAGCTCACCGAAGCTGAATGGTGTCAAAGCCGACACGACGAATTAAACCTGATCGAAGAGAAACGAATCACGGCACTATGCCACGGTCAGTTGTATCAGCAAAGAATGAAGAAGGCGTTCGACAAAAAGGTCTGACCTCGTGTCTTCAGAAAAGGGGACCTCGTGCTCAAGAAGATACAATCTTTCTCGCTGATTCCCGTGGCAAGTGGACTCCGAATTATGATGGCCCCTATGTGGTCACAAAAGCTTCCTCAGGCGGCGCCTTGAGACTTGCAACCTGTAACACCCCAATCCCCATCGCGAATAAATAATACATAAATAAAATCAGAGTAATTAAAAATTTATTTTTTCGATAGGAACAGGAATGCCACATTTAAATAAACAAAACATTATTCCTGCTCATAATTTTGATATATAGCATAAAATAGAATACCCTCAAAAGGGAAGGTCAATTATGGAATAAAGCGGAAAGATCCATAACCAACTTGTTTTACAAAATAAATCATTTTAGAACATCAACTATATACGCAAAAGTACTACAAAATACATTCAACAAATGTATATATATATATATATATATATATATATATATATATATAATCGTTCCCCGACTCCCGTGCTACGTATCAGAGCAGACACCAAGACCGACAACAGAACGGAGGACTAATCTTCACAAAAAGACCTCCAGGAACTCTAATCTGCAATGCCTCATAGAGCATTATAAAATAGCAGAAGGGTGAGAAATAACAACTAAATCAAGATTGCATAATAATATGCAAAAACACATAAAAATCACATACACAGTTATTCTCACCTCACGCATCACATACCAATACATATAGCAAGCCACAGATGCATAACATATTTCTAACAATCCATCCACATAGCATATAACAATTATACCAACATAATCACACATTCACATATAATGCACACCAAAGTTATGACATATGGAAACACATCACCAAATCACATAGCATGTTCATACATAAAACATATTGTCCACAACCAATGCATTTATCACTTATGCACATCAAATTACCAATACTATCACAATCTCAACACATAACCAATCCATGATTTATGCAAATGCACAGAGACCGACACAACGACTCTATGCAAATGCCATGCGGTACCGACTTCCAACATTTCTCATCACTAGTTCACTCAGGAACTCTGCAGAACCATCGCTCGTTACTGAGGGTCGCTCAAGTAACACCCTGTCGGGCATACGATGTTCACCCGTCGCTTTAGGTCCTCAGGCGATTCATTCCTTATATTTTAGAGGCCACGACGTTTATGGATTGCTTTAGGTCCCCGCATGGGCACACAACCCGATCGCTCACACCCCACATGGGCACACGATCGTCTATAACCATCGCTTTAGGTCCTCAGGCGATTCATTCCTCATATTTTCGAGGCTCACGATGTTATAGCAGATTCCCTCAGGAACCAAACCGTTGCTCGTACCCTCATGGTACTCGACTTCACAATATGCATATTATGATGTTTGACATATAATGACTCATGACATTTAAATGCACACATCATCATGCATATATTTCAACTCATCAATTCCATACATTCACAATTCAACCATAGGAATTAATCAACATCATCACACTCATGTATTGCAAATCAATTCAAACAATGCATTTCAAACCACAAAGGCCACCACACAACATACATTGAATTTCACATAAACAATGCATTTCACCACAAACCACAAACCACAACAATCACGTCATCACAATTACTTCCACAAGGGATTCACACCACAAAGGCTACCCACAACACATCATAACAACATTTCATCATGTATATTCATATCATATAACATCACACAAGCTACATGTTACATAACAAAAGCATATAGCATGATAACACATCAATCGCACACAATTAACGCGATAAAAACCTGACAACCCGACTATTTTTCAAAAACACGAATTAATTAAATCATCTAATAACCTCCAAACCATTTTTAAAAGAAATAACTTTTCATTAGCTTACCAACGCTTCAAACGGGGGTCAAAACGGACTTACGGATCAAAAGTTATGAATTTTTGAAGTTTTGGAATTTTCATGTTTGCCCAGACCTGCGCGCTGAGCGTGCAGACTGCGCGCTGAGCGCGCTACCTGCTGCCCCTCAACCTTAAAAACACCATTTTTAGACTTCCGGACATCCGTTTTCGATTCTGTAAAAAGCTGCGATCTCAAAATTCGACGTACTACAATATTTTCACCATTAAAAAGCCATCCAACACATTTTCACGGTTGAAATATTTTGACACATAGTTTTATCAATTTAACCTCATTCCAAACTCGGTCAAAACCACTCGAGAACACACCAACAACCATTTCCGATTAAATATCAACCTATAACAATGTTCCCAGACATATCCAAACACTCTTACTCGATCACAACATCAATTTGCACAAAAACATCGATATATATCAAAAACGCAAAAGTTACAAATTCAACTCAATTCAATCAAACGATCACGATAAAACACGACCCAACATCACACGACTCTACTATGCGATTTATTCTGACTTTCGTCCGTGAAAACGTCGATTTCTAACCATTTTTCTCATTTCGACCTAAAAGGAAAACTAGAAGAAAATCACCAAAACAATCCAAGAAAACATACACATATACATACACAAGCAAGATATAATTGAAACTTCTCACCCTTACCCGATTATTCGCGCTTTAAACTGATGAATTCCTGATTTTCCTTCTTTTTCCTCTTCTCCCTTTCTTTCCTCTCTTTTCTCTTATTTTCCTTTTCTTTCTCTTCTTTCTCTTTTCTTTCTATTTCTCTCTCTCCATTTCTATTTATAATATCTAACTACCCAAATGACCAAAATACCCCTACACTCAAATATCTCGCAACCGCTCTCAAAACGCGATAAAACATAAACAATGATGAACAATAATATATTGCCAAATAAAAGTCAAAAATAAAATAATATAATAATAAAATAATCAAATCAACTCGATTAAATAAAACTGACAAAACTGGGGCGTTACAACTCTCCCCCACTTAGACATTTTCGTCCTCGAAAATCTAACCGATACGAACAACTCCGGATACGACTCTCGCATCCGACCGACAAACTAACATGCCAACACTAGGCACACCACGAATAACACAGCTGACAATCCACCTTGCTAACAGCGACTACAACAACGACGCGACCACGATGACAACTACAACGACAAGATGCAAAGCCCATACAATGCACCTGACGACCAACTCACGACTCAAAGAAAACCAGGTTACGAACACACACAGGAATTAGCTACTCGCACTCAAACCAACACCATGGAACCGAGACCACAACGCAAACAAGAACGTAAAGTTCCACGACACCACAAGGTCTCAACAACATCAACAAAACCAGAACACCAACATCCTTGTCACACAACCATACTACAACAATGCTACGATTCCCCAATCGAACATATAACCAAGACATCCATCTACATAGTAGCCCATGGATAACATTTAAACCTTTCACCTAACACTTCCATTCTGAAACGTCCAATAGTCTCACCATTCCTACATGTTCCCAATGTTCAACCTATGAATTCTTACAAGTCCCACACGCAAATACAAAATGTGCCACATCACGCTTCCGTTGCGCACTCTGATTACTCGAAACCATCAAGCCTGCCAATCTCACGTCCAAAGTCTAACTCTTTCTCATATTCACCAAAAATCACTGTTCACTTTTAATATACCCAACCTCACACTCTACTATGTTAGCTTACACACCAGACACAAGTCTCTGAACTGCTCAAATAATTCTAATTCTCGGACCATCAAAACTGACATGCACTAAACTTTCGACTTAACTTTCCAAGCACGACCTTACCTTTACCAACAGGATAATTCCCACTAAAGTCATAACTCATCACAAATTCCAACCATCCTCGTTGTCTCATACAACATTCCTTCAGGCCAACCAAGTACTCTAACTCTTGTGGTTACCAAACACTTCGAATCTAGAACCAAAAAATAATACCTCCAAATATTCCAACACAATACAACTGCAACCAATTCCAAATCCAAAATAGTATAGACCCTTTTCTGAATCCTCAATGGTCGTAAAGTACAAGCAACGACTTTACCCTCTTGCATTAACACCTGACTACACTCTTCAGAGACACTTCACAATACCTCACAGACGGTTTATCAGGATCACACAGAATCAAAATTGAATTCGTAGATAGTTTCTACTTTAGCTCACCAAAACTTACTCACAACGAACATCCAAAACAAACGACTCACCCTTTGCAAGTCAACTGAGATAACAGAAGCACGAACTCAATAAAGTCTTCCATAGCCTGCAGTAATAACCAACTGAGTCCCAAAAATTGTAATCTCCTTAACTAACTTCGGAGCCTCTCATTGTAGAACTGCATCTACTTCCAATGGATCCATAAAAATACCATCATCAGAAATAACATATCCAAGAAACTAACCTTTTCAACCAAAATTCTCACTCGAATAACTTAGCATAACACTTTGTCTCCTTTCAACACTTGTAATCCAATTCTCAAAAACTCTACATGTTCTTCCTCTGAGTTTATAACAGATCCGAATATTCTCAATCAAAGCCCTTACGAACTTATCCAAATAAATATGGAAGATACGATTCATCCACTCCACAAACATTCCAGACACCTTACTAACACCGAACACCCTCACTGTGCATTGTAATTCCCAACCAAATTCCAAAAGATATAAATTCTTAAAGCTTTTGTAAAACCTTGCACTGGATAACTGGCTACTCACACACAAACTTAACCAAGTAATTAATAGCATATTCCGATGATAACAACATAACCAGTCACATCAAATCGATCAAAGCCTTAACTCACACAATTCACCACTCTTATCAAACATTCCATACCCTTGCAACTCCACTCAACCTCAACCAAACCATTCCAGTCATCTTGTTCATGAAAGTGGACACTTGTTCTTAATCGTTACCTTACTCCACTGTTAGTAATCCATACGCAAGTCCTTCTCTTAACCGTCCAAATTCCATAAATCCCAACATGTAGCAACAACCAACCAAAAAGAACTCTTAAATATTATATCCATACCTAAAGGTTCTCTCAAATTTTCCATTAATGCTCTACAATTCCAAAGACTTCAAACCTCACCAGAACTCTAGGTTTTGCTGTCCATAGTCTCGATACCTTCATACACATCATGCTTGTTATTCCATTCGATCATCATCCCCATGTATTACTATCAATACTGGAGCTCTCTAAGATGACACACTTGGTCTCACAAATCCCTTTCCCAGTAAATCTTCCAACCGCTCTTTCCATCTGAGTTTCACTTCCTAAAGTTCTTCTACTTACTTAGCAGATCCAAACCTCAAATCCTTACCTTCGTCCAATTTGAGTTCACACTCTTCTCTTAATAACTTCCTAACTTGACCAACATACGGAAACCCCGAATCCGTCTCCTCTTCCTACATTAGAATCTTCTTCGACTCAACAAAACAATCTGTAACCATTTCCTTAATTCCAAACAATTCATTTCACACACTATCAAAGCCGGAAAGACACGTCTATTCCATCCAACATAATTCCCTTCTGCTATCAACAAGAGATTAAGGGTGATCAGTTCCTCAATTTATCAATAGACAGTCGAGAATCATGATGGGGCATAAACCGTCTCACCAAACTATAATAGCAGTTCTTGCATCCTGTGCACAAAACTACCTAAGGCACAAATCCGTAGTTGACATAAACCTTACCTCCGCATTCTCTCCGGAACCGGGAACCACATTGTCCAAAGAGTACTTACCATCTTGCAGCCAACGGCACACTGAGCCAATGTTCCACAACCGAAGCAACTTGGAGAAGTACCAGCTTCTCCCCCACTTATCTCATTCTCACACCAGAAGACAAAGGATTACCAAAAACCAGAAAGCACTGACAGTGTTCCACACACATATCACGTACTAAGGGACAAACAACAACGACAGTATTCAACTGTCACACCAACAGACTCAACAACTCGGCCGGACGGACCGACCTGCTCTGATACCACTAATGTAACACCCCAATTCCCATCGCGAATAAATAATACATAAATAAAATCAGAGTAATTAAAAATTTATTTTTTCGACAGGAACAGGAATGCCACATTTAAATAAACAAAACATCATTCCTGCTCATAATTTTGATACATAGCATAAAATAGAATACCCTCAAAGGGGAAGGTCAATTATGGAATAAAGCGGAAAGATCCATAACCAACTTGTTTTACAAAATAAATCATTTTAGAACATCAACTATATACGCAAAAGTACTACAAAATACATTCAACAAATGTATACATATATATATATATATAATCGTTCCCCGACTCCCGTGCTACGTATCAGAGCAGACACCAAGACCGACAACAGAACGGAGGACTAATCTTCACAAAAAGACCTCCAGCAACTCTAATCTGCAATGCCTCATAGAGCATTATAAAACAGCAAAAGGGTGAGAAATAACAACTAAATCAAGATTGCATAATAATATGCAAAAACACATAAAAATCACATACACAGTTATTCTCACCTCACGCATCACATACCAATACATATAGCAAGCCACAAATGCATAACATATTTATAACAATCCATCCACATAGCATATAACAATTATACCAACATAATCACACATTCACATATAATGCACACCAAAGTTATGACATATGGAAACACATCACCAAATCACATAGCATGTTCATACATAAAACATATTGTCCACAACCAATGCATTTATCACTTATGCACATCAAATTACCAATACTATCACAATCTCAACACATAACCAATCCATGATTTATGCAAATGCAGAGAGAGCGACACAACGACTCTATGCAAATGCCATGCGGTACCGACTTCCAACATTTCTCATCACTAGTTCACTCAGGAACTCTGCAAAACCATCGCTCGTTACTGAGGGTCACTCAAGTAACACCCCGTCGGGCATACGATGTTCACCCGTCGCTTTAGGTCCTCAGGCGATTCATTCCTCATATTTTAGAGGCTCACGACGTTTATGGATTGCTTTAGGTCCCCGCATGGGCACACAACCCGATCGCTCACACCCCACATGGGCACACGATCGTCTATAATCATCGCTTTAGGTCCTCAGGCGATTCATTCCTCATATTTTCGAGGCTCACGATGTTATAGCAGATTACCTCAGGAACCAAACCGTCGCCCGTACCCTCATGGTACTCGACTTCACAATATGCATATTATGATGTTTGACATATAATGACTCATGACATTTAAATGCACACATCATCATGCATATATTTCAACTCATCAATTCCATACATTCACAATTCAACCATAGGAATTAATCAACATCATCACACTCATGTATTGCAAATCAATTCAAACAATGCATTTCAAACCATAAAGGCCACCACACAACATACATTGAATTTCACATAAACAATGCATTTCACCACAAACCACAAACCACAACAATCACGCCATCACAATTACTTCCACAAGGGATTCACACCACAAAGGCTACCCACAACACATCATAACAACATTTCATCATGTTTATTCATATCATATAACATCACACAAGCTACATGTTATATAACAAAAGCATATAGCATGATAACACATCAATCGCACACAATTAACGCGATAAAAACCTGACAACCCGACTATTTTTCAAAAACACGAATTAATTAAATCATCTAATGACCTCCAAACCATTTTTAAAAGAAAGAACATTTTATTAGCTTTCCAACGCTTCAAACGGGGGTCAAAACGGACTTACGGATCAAAAGTTATGAATTTTTGAAGTTTTGGAATTTTCATGTTTGCCCAGACCTGCGCGCTGAGCGCGCTACCTGCTGCCCCTCAACCTTAAAAACACCATTTTTAGCCTTCCGGACATCCGTTTTCTATTCCGTAAAAAGCTGCGATCTCAGAATTCGACGTACTACAATATTTTCACCATTAAAAAGCCATCCAACACATTTTCATGATTGAAATATTTTGACACATAGTTTTATCAATTTAACCACATTCCAAACTCGGTCAAAACCACTCGAGAACACACCAACAACCATTTCCGATTAAATATCAACCTATACCAATGTTCCCAGACATATCCAAACACTCTTACTCGATCACAACATCAATTTGCACAAAAACATCGATATATATCAAAAACGCAAAAGTTACAAATTCGACTCAATTCAATCAAACGATCACGATAAAACACGACCCAACATCACACGACTCTACTATGCGATTTATTCCGACTTTCGTCCGTGAAAACGTCGATTTCTAACCATTTTTCTCATTTCGACCTAAAAGGAAAACTAGAAGAAAATCACCAAAACAATCCAAGAAAACATACACATATACATACACAAGCAAGATATAATTGAAACTTCTCACCCTTACCCGATTATTCGCGCTTTAAACTGATGAATTCCTGATTTTCCTTCTTTTTCCTCTTCTCCCTTTCTTTCCTCTCTTTTCTCTTCTTTTCCTTTTCTTTCTCTTCTTTCTCTTTTCTTTCTATTTCTCTCTCTCCATTTCTATTTATAATATCTAACTACCCAAATGACCAAAATACCCCTACACTCAAATATCTCGCAACCGCTCTCAAAACGCGATAAAACATAAACAATGATGAAAAATAATATATTGCCAAATAAAAGTCAAAAATAAAATAATATAATAATAAAATAATCAAATCAACTCGATTAAATAAAACTAACAAAACTGGGGCGTTACACAACCATGGACGGAGAGGAATTTGCCTACCCCAAGAATGTTGATGTAGTCAAGAAATACTTCGCCTAAACTAAAAAAAAACGTCTCGGTGGATTGAAAACCCGAAAGGGCGGTCCAGGCAAAACTTAGAGACATGAAAAAAAATATCCCGATGGATTGGAAACATCAAAGTACAATCCAGGCAAAAATTAGGGATAATGGCAAGTAACTATGTTCAACAGAGGCAAGTCCCTCAGCAGCAGCAGCAGTTACATCATCCATTAGAGGAAAACTCCAGTCAAGGTCATCTTCGACAGAAGCTCAGGATGTCCCGAATTCAAAGTTGGTAGAAGGATAGTGGTCGTTATGTTTCAACGTAGCCCTTTTCCCTGTAAATTACCATTTTCAAACTTTGTATATACTCTTTGGAATCACGCGTTTGGCTGATCTCCATCTTATCAATAAAATTTGAGCCTTTGTGTTTTTGTTTGTAATTCTTACTTGTTTTAGCTTTACAGAACGACGTTGTTAACATGACTAACGACTCTTGAAATAAAACAAAAATGAATTTACTTGTTAAAACTTTTTCTGCTTCTTAATAAAGTCGGCAATTTCTTTTGACTGTTGAACATCAAAAGAGCATCAACCGCTTCTCCAGAAGTAAGCAAACTTCAAAGTGCAGAATCAAAGTACTCCTTCTACGCCAGTGCGCCTGAATGAAGGATCAACAACGTCGGATGCAACTATTCCATCTAACATCTTCGGCCGAGTTCTTATCTCCTAAGCCCGATCAACGATATTCCTCGCAGGGACTATCTCTCCTAAGCAAGGTGGAATTGCTATCTTGAACCAGTGATATCTCTGCACGCCCCGCGATGGCCGAGTATCCAGTCATGTTCATCTTTTAGTTTGTGTGTCGAGTCAGTTTTGTCAGCATATACATACATACATCATGCATTATTGATTTGCATTCACATTTCATATTGCATCGCTATCACTCTAGCCGGTCTTGTCCCTTAGTGATAGGAGTCCTCTCAATCGAGTTGTCAGTTCTTGCCTCGTCAGGAAACGCTGCGTTTGAACAACCTCGCCTCCAGTTTATTTCTGGAAGGAAGTTGGCCCTTGACCACTTTGATAACTTGAACCTCTGAAAGACCAGAGGAACCTTCAGTCAGCATCACTCTTCGCCATTGAAGATGATATCCTTGCTTTCCCGGATTAAGGAAAATCCACGGAGAAAGCCTCGTAATCAGAGATTCGGTAGCATGCCAGTTTCGCTCCGAAAAGATTGCTGATGAAAAGGTCATCGGCACCTCAAAATTGGACCCCATCATGTGGCATTTCTTCGGGAAGATCCCGAGAAAAGTATGATGTAAGATCCCAAGTGGAAACAGTCTCTCAAGAGACTCACTTTCCCCTAGTAGAATCGACAAATGGCGTCTCCAAACAGAGAAGTTTGTGTACCTCTACAATTCAGACGATTGGGTTCTCCAGCAAGTCTGACATCAAAACTTTTTCCACTCAAATGGCATCTCCCCTGGAAAATTCGGCGAGAAGTTTGAAGGAAAACCGCTACTAACAGCGTTCCTTGTCAAGAAAGTTTATTGACAAAAGAAACTAAGACCAGTTCCTTGGTAGGAAACCAGGATCGAGGGGAAGTTTATTTCAAAAGAAACTGAGACCAGCTCCTTGGTAGGAAACCAGGATCGAGGGGAAGTTTAAATCAGAAACTAAGACCAGTTCCTTGGTAGGAAACCGGGATCGAGGGGGAGTTTACAATAGAAACTGAGACCAGTTCCTTGGTAGGAAACCAGGATCGATGGGAAGTTTAAATCAGCAACTGAGACCAGTTCCTTGGCTGAAGACCAGGATCGAGGGGAAGTTTACCTTTTCTAAGCATCATTGCTTAGCAAAAGAAGATGAATGCGCAAGCTACCATTCATAACCACCATCAAAATTTCGGGTATTCCGATATTTAATCCTCTTGCACCCCGAATGCCCGAATACCTTCGTCATTCACACCTTCGGGTCCAAGAAGATTAAATAGGGGCATCTGTCATACCCCAAATTTTGACCACTAAGATTTCCCATCATTGTACAAATCATCATCACAATGTGGATGAACCATCATGCCTCATCAAATGCCTCAAGGGTTGTTGAGCATTCACTACAATCAAAATTAGGGTTTTAAGCCCTCTCAGAGCCTTAGACAAAGGATCAATCAAGGAATGATATGATCTTCAACTTGTCTAACCTCTCAAATATCCACAATGGATCAAGAGGACTCCCACTTCAAGGATTAAGCACAAGATTGCTCCCTTCTAGGTGGATCAAGCTTCAAGATCGACAGTGTCACCAAATTAGGGTTTTGGTCGACCAGGGCCTCCAGATGGAAATTTTTCATCTGGGCACAAGCCAAGGATCCAAAACACAACCTAATATACTCCATGGAACCTCATGGACACAATCATCATGTCAATTTTGCCTCAGGGGATGCATACATCAAAAATCAAGAATTAGGGTTTCTTGACCTAATTCACCCCTAAGTTGACTTTTAGGGAAAATCATGAGCCAAGACCTCAAGAGAGGGTTTGAGGGTCTCTAATGAACTATATTAATCCATTTGGAACAATGGATTAATCCAAGAAGCTTGAGCAACAAGTCTCAATTTCATCTGCACCACAATTAGGGTTTCGCGAGGAAAGTCAACTGTAACTTTGACTTTTGACCAGGACATGCTCCCAAGCCCTAGGACATGCCCTAATATACCCTATGACACCCATGGAACATGTCCATCAAGTTTGATTTAGGTCAAGGACATGATTTCCTGAAGAATTGCACAGTTTGGAATTCATCTGATAAAAAGTCAACTGTGCACAAAAGTCAACTTTGACTTTTTGAGATTTTTCACCAAAATGGATTTTTAACCCTAAAATGATGTTCATGTATGATTTGAATCATCATTCATCAAGAAAAATCAAGAAAAGTGGGATAACTTGTAAAAGGGGTAACCATAAAAACTTAGAAAATTTTCTAAGTTAAAAATAAAGTGACAAGGGTACCAACTTTGAAGGATCATAACTCCTAAACCACAAGGCCATTTTTTCTCATCCAAAGATGGATTTGTAGCCCTCATTACCCTCTACAAAAACTCCAACTAGACCTAAGTCCAATTCATTAAGGATTTTGAGTTATTGAGTGATCAAAATGGCTGAAAAGTGAAAATGTCACTTTTTCCAACACTTAGTGAAATTTTCACTAAGTCAGAATCTGCCTTCACTTTTTGCCAAATGTAGGGGGATTTTTCACTTGGATTCAAAAGAGATCAAAACCAAACATGTTCAAACAGTTGTTATATCATGTAAGGGCTTTCCAAAATGGCCAAGAACATTGCCAAATTCCATTTGGGCTATGAGTTATGACATTGTCAAGTTGCCTTGTTGAAATCTGCCAAGGCAAGGCAGAATTTGCATTTTTGCTCGATTTGCCAAAATCAGCCAAATTCAAATGCTCCTATCCACTTGGACACATCTGAGGATTGAATCTAAAGGGGACAATCACTGAGCCAAGCCTCCAAAGTCCATGGAACAAGAAATAGCATGTTGAACCTAGAATGGCCAAAATAGGGACAAGACTCCAAATTTGGATTGAAGCATTCAATGGAAGCATCAAGGTGGCATGGACTGAGCCATTCTCATCTGAAATCAGTCAAGACTTATCCAAGACCAAGGGGACCAAAGCTCTGTGCCCTAACCTCTAGTCTATGGCTAGAGGAGACTTGGATTTCCATTGGACAACATTGGCCAAACCTACTTACCAGTTGCCATTCACTATTCCTTGCAAAACAAACTTGCTCTACTATAAATAGAGCTCAATTGTGATCAGTTTGAGTACACCAAAGCCATCTAACATATGCATTCCTCAAAATCTCTTTCTCTTGGCAAAAATGTATTTCTTAGCAAAGTAGCTATCGGGTTTTGAGTTTGAGAGCTTTTCCAATCAAACCAATCACTCACACACCTCACATACATCATATAGAAGTGATCCAAACACTCACATAACATCTGGAACACTGATTTCACAAAATCACCAGCCAATTGCTCAAGTTCTTGACAGTTTTGCAGTTGAGGTGCCATCTTCAGCTCCAAACCATTTCAATCAATTCCAAGCACTCAGACACATCACTTGGTACCTAGGGAAGCTATCCACATCATTGGAACCTAGCTGTAACACCTCCAACACAAATCACGATCACCAGCTGCAAGTGGTAAGCATGAGCTCTTCTAACTCTATGATCCATGCAATTTTTGCTGCACAATAATTTGGCCATATGTTCATAATCATGCATGGAATGTTTTCCCTCAATTAATTGCATTGTTTGAATCGTGTATCAAAAATCCTAGCCTTCATGCAGAAATTAGGGTTCTTGAGGATTTTTCATGATTTCTTGTTATATGTTTAATTTAAATGAAATTAATGGACATAGACATGATCGTGAGGTTGAGACGAGCATAATGATATGTGGATTGCATGTTATAATCAAGTATTCAGTGAGAT
The DNA here is from genome assembly GCA_022829125.1 of Lathyrus tuberosus. Classification (NCBI taxonomy): domain Eukaryota; kingdom Viridiplantae; phylum Streptophyta; class Magnoliopsida; order Fabales; family Fabaceae; genus Lathyrus; species Lathyrus tuberosus. Next base: position 103,354 of record JALAZF010000327.1, on the reverse strand, counting down.
TGGATAGAAAATGCAAATCTGGGCAAGGCAGAACACGCGTGTGTTCTTGGTCCATGTTCTTGGCGCCATTTCATAAATTCAAATATTTGAATTTTGTGATTTTTATTTAATTGATTCAAAAATTAATTTCTCTCTGAGTTTTAATGATTTTGAGTTGATTCTTTTTTTAATAATTCACAAAAATGTTAAAATATTTTATTTTATCAAAAAATCCCCAAAATATTATTTATTTCATATAATTGATATTTTTGCAAAGAATTAATATTTTAATTGTTTTTGACATTTTAAATATTTTTTCTACATTGATTTTGCAACTTTTAATGCTTTCTAATTATTTTGTAGGTCAATACTTAATTTTTGAAGCATTAATCCAAAATCACAATTTGTTTTTCATTTGTTAAACAATTTTGATCATTTTTAATTGAATTTTTATTCAATTAAATACATTTTTGAAAACAAATTAGGGTTTTTGGATTAATTCAACCCTCATAAATCATTTTCAAATCATTTTGGGCCTCTTGAGAGAGTGTAAGACCCAACCCACTTGTACAGAAAAATTTTGGGCCTCATTCGTTGTATAAGTCCCTCTGTACATTTTCAAATAAACGGCACGATCATCGCCTTTTGAAAAATAACCTTGGGCCTCTCCTTGAGCTATAAGACCCATTCAAAAACACTTTGGGCCTCTAATAGAGTGTAATACCCAACCCTCTTTTAACCAAAACATATTGGGCCTCACTTATCGTATAAGTCCCTCTGCGTTAAAAGAAAACCTCGGCGCGATCGCCATTTTAAACGGAAAAATCAATTGGGCCTACCCTCGTGTTATAAGCCCCACTCTTTTTTCTTTAAACTTTTTGGGCCTCTTGAGAGAGTGTAAGACCCATCCCTTTGTACAGAAACCCATTTTTGGGCCTCAGTCACTTGTATAAGTCCCTCTGTACAAATTCAAACAGTGCGCTCACTGATAAAACCCTGGGCCTCTCCTTGAGCTGTAAGCCCCAAAACTTTCTTTTTCAAAGCACTTTCTCCTTTGATTTTGAATATACTGTTGTTTTCAATCTTTCTTTGTTGAAAAACTAACCAAACAGGATGAAAGCTCTACAACCGAGTAAGTGTTTACCCGCTTTCATTTACCGCTTTCATATGTATATAACTGTATTGTGGGGTTGTTTTGCTGTAAGTCTTCTTTCATAAACTCATATCAACTGTGTAATAATAGTATAGATATTTAGAGTTTCCCCGGCAACTACGTCTAGCACTAGGTAAAGCCGTTTCGATCAGTCTTAGAAATAGTCTAAACTAGATCCCCATAGGATTACCAGACACAGCCTTCCCTCCTCTTGGGGTTAAACAATATGGAGATATGAAAGGCAGCATTCTCTGTGAACCCTTTCATAGACTGTCACTCATAGAAGTTATCAAAGAAACTCTATTCCCTAGAGATGATCTTTTCTCCGTTAATGGCATCTCTTGAGTTTCTTCCAAATTCTCGGACTTTCCTGACTTTGATCTATTCTCGGTGAATAGCATTGCCTTGAAATTCTCGGGGTTTGGGGACCCATCGGCTTCTTAAAAGCAATCGGCCTCCTCTTGGGCATCATACAAGGACCCACAGGCTTCCTAAAAGCAACCCCGCCTCCTCTTGGGCTTAGTACAAGGACCCTACGGCTTCTTAGAAGTATTCACATCCTCCTCTTAGGCTTCGTATAATGATTCTTCCTCCGGGAATGATAGCCTCCTCTTGGGCATCGTATAAGGACCCGTCGGCTTCTTAAAAGTTTCCAGCCTCCTCTTGGGCTTCGTACAAATTGTCCCGACGACCTCCTAGAGGTATAGGAACAGAACTTAATCATCTGCATGGAACAGTCCTTTCAAAGAGTCTACTACTATTTCTCAAAGCATAGTACAAAAGATAAAACTCTAGACGCGGACAGTCTAACTTCCTTGAGTCTCAAAGACATTCTCAAGTGACCCCTTCGTTAAATAGGAAGGAAACCTGCAGACTCGGACAGTCTCAATACCCTTCGGATTTCCTGTTTCCTTAAAGAACAGGAATAACCCGGATCCTTGAATCAAATCCCTGAGTACAGTGTTGCTCATATAAGAACTGATTTTCTCTTTCAAAATCAGTATACTGGACCTGTCACTTAACTGAGACAACGTTTGGCCTCTCTCTCGGGCTTTGTACGAGACACATAAGAGACTCCCTCGTTGAGTCAATCACCCCTTTCGCCTCTCTCTCGAGCTTCATACGAGATACAAAAAAACTCCCTTGTTAAGTCAAATAGCCCCCATCTCGGGCTTTATACGAGATACCAAAAGATTCCCTCGTTGAGTCAAAACCTTTTAGCCTCTCTCTCGGGCTTTGTACGAGACACATATTAGCCTCCTCTTAGGCTTTGTATAAGAAAACCACTGGTTAATCCAATTAACCTTTTAGCCTCAAAGTTGTGCCTCATTCACAGTACATAAACATCAACAACTCCTTCCCCTTCATCTAATTGCTGTAAGCGGCAAGCCTCTGGATCATCTACATCCACGCCACTGTCCCTCTTTTAGCATGAGCAATTCCTAAGGAAAGATAGCATTGCTCTACACTGAGTTAAAGTCTTCTCCTTCAGGTTAAAATCCCCTATAAAGGAAATTATGGCATTGCCGGATTCACAAATCCCGGTTAAAGTAATTCTCCTTTATAAAACTGTTGTGACATACAACCCCCTCTTTAGAGATGACAAATTCTCCCTAAAGTTGAGACCTTTCAGCTTCATATCTTGGGCTTTGAACAAGATACAAACAGACTTTCAGCTTCACGTCTTGGGCTTTGAACAAGACACCAAAAACACCCATTTCCTCCCGTAGAATAGGAGGAACTACGAACGCTCTGATTTCCCTGTTTCGGTAAACGGGAATACGTAGGCATAAGATTGAAAGAAATATCTTAGCGAGCACACTAAACAAAAACCCAAAATCCCATATCTCCATCAATCAAAAGCAGTAATTCAAAAACATCAGTCCTAACATCCTAATCCTTGTTCCCCGCCAGAAACCTTCAGCCTAGATAAAAAGAAAGAAAACAGTATTGGCGAAAATACAAATAACCAGTACAAAGGCCCCCCCACATTGATAGCATTCGTAACCTAACAGACCGCTGTTTAAACTCAGTATGCAAGCAGGGTTAATTGGAGACATCTATTTCCCTTCCTTCATCAGCTCACAATAGGATAAAAAATGAATCGACCTGTAGTTTAAAGCTCAAACCGCAGAGAGCGACCAGCACTTAAGAACCGCGTCCAAAATCGCTCGCTACACATAGTTGTGGGATTAGGAAGGTTTATTTATGTTGTTGGGAAAAAGGTCAAGTTCAATTACGGGAATTACATATTTGATCAAGTTGTGAAGCATGGTGCCACTAATGCTATCAAGATGCCTATAGCATTCCCTTCCCTTGTCTGTGGAATGATCTTAGATCAACATCCTGGAATTCTAACCAGTTCAGATGTAGCATGTAAGAGGGAGTCAGCTCTATCATTGCATCCCAAGCTGTTTGTTGGGAATCATGTTCCAGACATTGTTGTGACATCAAGTTCTGGTGCTAAGAAGGCCAGTCTAAGGCTGAGTTGATTGAAGAATTGAAGGCAATCTGCAAGGATCTTGATATGGTTATCAGTATTAGCACTGCTAGGAAGTTGAAAATTGAGCAAATGATCAAATCCTTGGAACAGGGTGAAGATGATGTGAGTGCCAACACTGAAGATTCAGGTTCATAGGAAGGTGAGGAGAATGATGCAGATGGTTCTGATACTAGTGAAGATTGAAGTGCTGCTTTTGCTGTTTATTGCTTTTGTAGTTTATAGTTTTTGTTTCTGCACATTGTGTGCATGGTGTGTATCTTGGATAATAGTACTTTTATATTTATCTTGGTTTTGTTCTATGATTTGTCTTGTCTTGTGGTGCTGACTTTAGACTGACAAGGAGAGCTAGTAGGACTAACTGTAGTAGAGTGTTTAACTTGTTGATAGTTGGCCAATTGTGGCTAAAAAGGGGGAGAGTTAGCCTATGTGTTGCCTAGTTGTCTGATGTGGCTCTAGGCTTGAGGGGGAGTGTGCTTGTTTGAACAGCTGGTATGCTGGTTCTTGCCTTGAGGGGGAGTTTAGCTTTGTGCAGCTTGTTATGTGATTGCTGCTGGGTTGGAGTTTTTTTTTGTTTGAAGTTTTTTTCCGCTGCAGGTAACTCTGATGATGGCAGAGTTTATTTTAGCCAAAATTAGCCAAAGGGGGAGATTGTTAGTTCTTTTATTGGCTGGAATTTTGGTAAAACAAAAGTTGAACAATGTTGATGTCATATGTCTGATGTCATAACATTGGCTGTTGCAGGGTTGAAGTTTTATATGCTGATGTTATAAGTGATGTCTTGACATCACTATATCAGAACATCAGAACATCAGGTTGTGATGTTTTAGGGTTGCGCGTGTTAGTGAGTTTTGAGGAGATCTGTTAGAGAGATTGGATGCGAATTTCTTGGAGAAGATATTTCCAATTAGATAATTTGTAGATTATGGAGCAGATTCTGTAACCAACATTAGGGCTGATTTGGAGAGATTTAAAAAGATTTGAAGATCAAAATCTGTTTTAAATTCTGGTTTTAAAACAAATCAAATCAGATTTTTTGGAAGAGATCCAAGCCCAAGTCAGAATTATATAAAAGCAGCCTCAACCCTTGTTGAAAAGGAACGAAGAAAGAGAGCTAAAGACTGAGTGTCATTTGTGTCTTCGTGTGAGTTTTGTAAACCATTCGTGTGTGAATTGGTGTTACTATTTTGAGTTGTAAGTGTATTCACTCTAGAGCTTTTAAGCAAGAGTGTGTTGTTCTTGATCAAAGCTGTTAAGCAGAATCAAGTTAGGTGATTAGTGTGTAATCATTGGATTGTATCACTGTGGTGAATTAGGGAGTGAGTGGTTTCTCATACCTAAGTGGTTTCTTAGGTAGAAGTGTCATTGGGTAGTGATCAAGTTAGGTAGATGTCAACTGGGATTGTTGAGTCTGTAATTTGATACTGTAAATAGTGAATTTCCTCCCTGGCTTGGTAGCCCCCAGACGTAGGTAGTTAGACCGAACTGGGTGAACAATTCTTTGTGTTATTTACTGTTGTTTCTACCTTGTTCTTATAGCATATTGTGTTGCTGTGACATCACACTTAACATCACACATCTGATACCAGAATTTCACTTTCAAATAAGAAATACAAGATATGAGAAATGTAAAACTTTTCAAGGTCTTTTCTATACAAGTTAAGAATCCAAATGGATCTAAAATAGTTTTGAGATTTAAAATTTGGATTTCTTATAGACCAAATAGTTGGTCACAAGTTCTATTTGAGATTGTCTCAGATAGGTAGATAAAATTCATTATGAATGTATTTTAAATATATCTACCACATCTTGTTGAAAAGAAAAGGAAGTAGTTTGTGATGCTAAATAGATGAATCATAAAAGGAATGAGATTCATTTTATATTTCTTTGAATTTTAGCAGAAAATAACGGTTCTAAAGGAAGTCATTGATTTGATGTGTTGAAAGAAGAAAACTGTTAATGGTTATAAAAGGAGTCAAAGTAGAAGAAATAAGTAAGAATTTTTCTTTATGCAATTTGTTATAGAAAATCAAATTGTCTACTTCTACATCTTAGTTATGTGATACTAGATATTGATCTCAGATTTATAAGAATGTGAGGAGTCTTTTAAGAAGTAGGGCATTGATTATAATTTGAGTCAGCTTACGTCTAGAATAGAACAATGTGTTTTATTGACTATAAGAGCTTATGATTAGACTAAAATTAGAGCTTGGAATGAAACCAAATAATTGTTATTAAGTTTCATTTAGTAATAAACACTAATTATAAATCTTGTATTGACAAGATGAGGAGTGCATGTTTTGATAATGGTCAAGTGTTGTTATGATTATCTAAAACAGTGATTTCAATACTAAATCAAGTAATGTATTTGAGTTATACGATCTTGATAAGCTCATCTATAACCAATGTAGGATGGATCAAATAAGATTTGAACCTTATGTATATCAATATCACTAATGTTTAGTCCAATAAGCGAGATATGCATTTTCAAAGTCTATGAGAATAGATTGTTGGATTCATTTGGTTTTATATCATTTGATATATGCAAGTCTTGATTTTGGAAGATATATCTAATGCCTCGAATCATCGACTAAGTGAAAAAACATATGATATATCTTGATTATATACATGTGTGATGTATATGGACCTCTAAACATAGTTGTTAGATGAATTTTGTTTCTCTTACTTCATTTATATTATTGAAAAACTCAGTAATTATGGATTTGTGTATGTGACACAAGTTAGAATTCTTTTGAGAAGAGTTCAAGAATGAAGTAGAAGGAAACAACTCGAAAAGGTATTAAGACCATACGAATGGTTCGTTGCGGTAAATACTTATATAAAGAATATAATGACCATTTAAATTGTATCATGTTTGAAATTGTTCGATCTAATATAGTTCAATTATATCTTTGCGACTCTTATTTATAAATTATTTTACATACAATTATTCGTATCCATAACCAATTCCACTTAAAGTAGTCGTGGAGACACCATACTTGATATGGAGGTAAGAGTACCTAGTTTGTCTTTATGATCATTTGGGTTGTAAAGTTTATTAAGTAAACTTGATCACAATCTAGATGAAGATGTAATTATGGATGTATCTTAATGAAAATTGGGGACACAAATTCTATAACACTTTATAGAACAAAATTGTTTTGTCACTAGAACTGGAGTCTTCCATTAGAGATAATATGTATCTAAATGAGCCAGTGGGAGTGATGTAGAACTTGAAGAAATTCAAGCACCATAAAATACATATCTTTGTGAGAATGGAACATAAACCAATTCAACAAGGGAGTTGTTGTTGGACCATTGGTTCATGTAGCACAAGATATAGAGAATATCATAAATGATTTTGATTCTAAAAGAAGTATAAGTTGTTTAAATCCAATTATGGATTATAGCAAGCTTCTTGGAGTTGAATCCTTTTATTAATTAAGTTTTATGTAAACTTGGATTAATAAATGTCATGTTTAAATCTTGTGCACGCAAAAGGTTAGTGGGAGTATTTGCATAAATCTAGTATAGTATGTAAGCGTCATAATAATCATCAAAACAAATTCCCTACAACACCAATGTAGGACATGGTTAAGGAAATGGTTTTGATGAAATGCTTAAGCGAGATTTCCTAAAGGTTAGGAATTAGAATATATAGAGATAGATGGTTGATGAATCTCAATCCTAGCACAAGTACATATTATAATGAAGTTTTGAGACACTTAATATGCATAATATCACATTAAGATTATTGCATGTGTGGCATGAAGTTTTGTCTAATAGACAATGTCTTACCTCATTGGATGAGAAAAAAGATACCATGATATGTACTGCACTAGATGCACCATATGCTATGAGCATAAATAATAAGTACCAAAATAATTGAAGTGTTCATCACTAGACCACTATCAAGAAGGTATGTGGATATCTTAAAAGGACCTGGTGTTCCTTTTCTTGATAGTAGATGATAATAATCATTGTAAAGGAGTTACAATGATGTTATTCCAAAATTTTATGAACTATATATTCATATCACTGTATAAATGAAATGTTATGCTTAGATGACAACTTCATATGCTTAGGAAGAAAGTTGTGTTTCTTGTATTGTAGATCATGTGATCTCATTCACGATGATAATGGGTTAATCTTGCAAGCTCAAAAAACTATATCTCACTAGCAATCCATGTATATATATTTTGACACTTCAATTTATTTCGATAGAAGATCGAAAGTTGAAATCGGAAGAGGTGTATATTACCAACATAGGAATGAGCTCCTTATAACTTAACAAAGTATCATGCTTAAATGATGCTTGACGTGAACAATTGGAAGATAGATGTTAAGTTAATATCTTATTGGCTCTAGTGCTAGTGGGAGATTGTTGGAGTAAGCCCTAATAGCCAATCAGTATTGTTTGTATATACTTTTGTATCATGACCTTTATATATATTGTTTGTCAATATATATACTTACTAGGAATTGTATTTATTGTGTTATTTGTATATGACATAATAAAGTCTTTAGAACAATTAGTTTATTAATGACATGTTAAGTCTGACTTAATCGTGAGACCTCTTTAAACATAAGGATGTTATTCTTAAAGTATCCATAGTCAAGCTTTACTGTCAAATAGGACAACAATAATGCATAGAGACTATTATGTGAGTAGACTGATGACTGTATATCACAAGTCATGGATATGAGATATCAAGTCTTCACGTTGTTATAAATATTATGAGTAATATTTATATTGGATTGACCCACCATGAGAATACTACATAGTTTGTTACGTAAGTGTCATAAGTTATTCTCATAGTAATAGTGATGTATTCCACCCTTCAACCTGAAACCACTATGGACCCTAGATGTGTAGTCGAGTACTTTATTACCAATCAAACGTTGTCCGTAACAGGATGACCATAAAGATGGTTTATGGGTGCTTTACAAATCATGCTGAGGGACATGAGTGACCTAGATGAGATTTGTCCCTCCTACATATACGGGAGTGATATCTGTGGGCCCCTTGATAGAGTATGACTGGAAAATACGTGTCCGTGCTCAAATGAGTCGATATGAGATATTGGACTTGTTTGTTGTTATCAAGTATACTTAGGGATCAAGGAATAAAATATTGGACTATACAAGGGTGACATATTTTATGCCTTGTGTTCAATATAGATATAAGGGCAAAAGGGTAATTATACATATGATCATTATCACATAAAGGTTATGTCAGATCACACGACATTCTCGTGACTTGGGTAGCAGTGATGTGTTGCTAGATACCGCTCACTGTTTATAATATTAAATAGGTAATTTAATATTATTACCAACGTTACGAGAACCTATAAGGTCACACGCAAAAAGTACTGATAGTGAAATTGATGATTAAATTAAATAAGATTTAATTTAATTATGTGTTAATAATATTTAAATTTAGTACATTAGTACGTATATAATTTATTTGATTAAATATAATTTAATTACATAAATAAGAATTGACAGTTGATTAAATTAAATATGATTTAATTTAATATTTTACTTTATTTAATTAAAAGAGTTTAGTTAAATATAAATAATAATTATTTAATTACATAGTTTAATTAAATAAGTTTGGGCTTATTTTGGAAAGGTCCAAAATAAGAGTATTAGGATTTTAGAAGCTCTCTAAAAATAGAGAAGCTTTTTCCCCTACCAAAGCTAATTGTCAATTTTCTCATAACAAGAGACGGCTAGCACCGCGTTCCACTTTGTGCTCGCGTGGACTTCGTAGAGACGATGGTATTATCCACGTTCGTGATCAAAGTTAAAGCACGCTTCAAGAGGTAATTCAGAATCTTTATTTTGTGTTTAATTTGTGATTGATGGTTTAATCAAGATTCGTCCATCGGGATTATTCCGTTAAGAGGATAAAATTTTGAAAAACCCCTATTAAATCCCAACAGTTCTCAACCTTAGTTTTCTTCGTCTTAAGAGTCGCCTTTGCAGACTGCACCTTCCTCAGCTCAGCAACGGGGCAGGTTTCATCGTTTAGAGCCAAAGCGGTCTCCAGGACCCATATCATAGCAGCCGCATCCTCGGACAGCGCTTTTCTCCTAGTCATATTGTCAACGGCCAGAATTGTTTTCGAGTCCTGCTCGGGCACAACCAGAGAGTTGTCCCCGCCAATGAGGCCCCTGTGAAGATGACAGAGGGTAGTACAAATCTCTCCCTGACTACCCCCTCAGTAAGGTTGACGGTCGCAGGGTCTGCTTCACACCGCCTCTTATTAGAGGGATCCTCTTGAGAAGAAAGAAACTGACTGCTCTGGGGCGAAGACGAGGAACCGCCAACGATGTGGTCCAACTTCGACTATTTTTGGATTTCAGAGACGCAACCCTTGTGGGCTTTCTTGGTACCCATGGCCGCCGCGATCTTGAGCGTGCGCTCCTAGAGGCTTGAAATCTCACCTGCAACAAAAGAAAGAACACATGTTATTATTACAATAAAGAATAAGCGGACACACAAGTTGAAAATGCATTCGCTACCTAATATACTTAAGGCTTCCTCATCGAAACCACACTCGAGGAGCGCCTTGGTGTTGATCAGCCAGGCCTCGAAAGCAACCTCCCCGTCCTCGTTACGGATGAAGCTCCTATCCTTATTCACGCACTTGGCGAGGGTGAAGCTGTCGATGAACGCCACAAGCTTCTCGTAGGTGAGCTGTTCCTCAGCGCCTAGCTCGTTGGGCTTCGTGATGTACTGGTCAGTCCCCTTGTCGAAATGGACCCTCTGCCATTCAAGGGGAAACTTCGATTCTAGTTTCTCCACCTCCTGCCCGCCCTCAAGCTCGACCACGCGTTCAAACACGGAGTCGACAGTGACCTCCGACACAGGCTCCACAAGATAGTATCTATCTTTAAAGGTCCGGACAGAGTCTAGGTATATCCTGAACAACTTCCTCGACTGTTTAAAGGATACCCAGTTGTGCTGCCCGTGCATAAATTGCCGCTAAAGGTGGATAACACAGAAGAACAACGGGATGGTGGCGCCAATCTGAAGGTGCTAACATACGAGCTCGAACGCCCGAACAAATGCGATCGCGTTGGGATGAAGCTGAGAGGGCGCCAACTCAAGCCATTGAAAAATCCCAATTTGGAAGTCACTAAAGGGCAGGAGGAGCCCAACCTCCCTAAAAGCGAACTCATACATAGGGAAACATTTCCCTTCATATGACGAATAGATCAGGTTCGTTCTTTTAGGCTTTAACGTCTCCCAGTTCGCGAAGGCTCCTTCTTCTATGTCCTCTACGATGGTACAAGTATCTGAATCGTCATAAGCGAAACGCAAGATAATTTCCCTGGGCTCCTGCCCGACCCAGTCCGAGCTGGATTTAGCCTTCGCGTCAACCACAATGACCTTGATGTTTACATTGACCACTTTAGTATCCTCGTTCTGACGAGCCATTTAACCTAAAAAGCAGAGGGAAACAGTGAATTCGACGTTAAGATCAAATTCACCATTCCACTGCAGTTGAAGTGAAAGGGCGAGGAGGGACGCGCGAGCATACTCCTCAGACTTCAACGGGGAGAGCCTTATCGACGCGAGAACACGCCATCGGAACCCTAGCGGGGAGGAAGCCCATCGACGCGAGAATTTCTATACTCCCGCGAGGAGAAGGTTTCCCCGACGTTAATCCCAGTAAAGACGTGAAAGCCTCATGAGTTCCCTGGGATCTTCATCGAAAAATTCATGATTTCCCAGGAAACTTAATTAGAAACTTCATTAGTTCCCCGTAATCTTCATGAGTTCCCCGGGATCTTCATTGGAAACTTCATGAGTTCCCCGAAATCTTTATGAGTTCCCTGAAATCTTTATGAGTTCCCCTGGATCTTCATCAGAAACTTTATGAGTTCCCTGGAAACTTCATTGGAACTTCATGAAGTTCGTCAGAAGTTAAAGAACGCCATCGAAAACTTCATAGAAATCGCCGGAAGACGCATGACTTCATCGCGAAGTTCATGAGCGTCCAGGAACACGCATTCCTAAAGCTACGTTCTAGAGCTAACTGCTACCATACTAGCTGGAAAGGATAAAAGAAACTTACGTGTATGAAGGAGATTCTGGAAAGCTACGGTGGCGGAAGAAGAGTTAACGAAGGCGACGACAACGACAAGCAAGAGCTGGAGAGAGCAGAAAAACGTGAGGAAACTTGAGGAATTCTTGGAATAACTTGAGTACTGTGAGCGTAACAAATGAATCCCAGCTCCTCGTGCTTATATCCGCTGGCACGCAAAAAAAATCGTCGCCTAGACCCTCGAGTATCCCTACTCGTAGGCCGCCAGACGCATTTATTATTTTTGACCCGTGGATAAAAAACGTCACACTTGTCTTTTTAAGCCCCAACATGCAGCTCGAGGAAATGACGTGTCTGTTCCTTCCACTTCCCTCGCTCATCCTTGAGTTCGTCGTTCTAATTCTTGCGCGCAATGCTAGATTCCCACGTTGAATTGCAAGCACGTCCTCGGGAAAAGGTTTGAAACAAGTCACGCTGCAGAGCACAGATAACAACTATGGCTCTCCTCGCGAACGCATGGCCTCGAGGTAAACGCGAAACTGGACCTTGTCGTCGAGCACGCACGAACCCCGCAGGCAGTATCGTGGTGAACATTTTTTACATGTTCGCGATGTCGGGCACGATAATTAACTTTCATGCTCCCTCACGAGCATAGCTCCACGAGCTCACCACCTCGAGCACGAGCGACATTTCCCCGGACCAACTCCCTTTGCCCCTCTTCGACATAAGAATTGACTCTAAGTCATTACTCCTCTGCTTAGGAGAAACGACTTTGGGGGATCCTACTCTGGATTGGGCCTGGGGCTGGCCCACTGTCGGGCACAGACCAACCCAGCTCCGCGTCGGGGATGACCCAACACAAAGGCCCAATCCCCCATTACCGCAGAAGGAAACGTTCCTCACAAATCCTCCCCACGTTCTCCACATGCTCCCCACGCAGAGACACGTCACCAACTGAACCCGCACCTTTCACGGGGCAGTTGACCCAGGACGAAGACCATGTGCTGGTCTTCTCTACTCCCACGTAGGATCCTGGCAGTCATCTGTACAGGGCCTGATGATCCAGCCCACTACAGATGACCGTTGGCCCAATGCTGGGGGCACATTATGAATACCATCCTCCATATGAGGGTCATGTATTCTAATTTATACTCACTTTCTTTACTTGCTCTCTCTCTTTCACTCTGAACCTCACTTTGGCATCAGAGTGTTTTGCAGGTACACCCTCATTCTCTTCCCCACCACCGGTGAACTTGGAGCTCACGACATGTTACTGATCGCTGAATACTCTTATGATCCTGGTAAGATCAGAAACATTTCTTTATTAATGTACTTATGCTTCAAAACATGGTCCCATAGGGAATCACAATCCCGGTGGAAACCCCAAACCAGCTTATCCAGCATAAAAGTATTAGCCTTTCTTGCTTTCCAGATCCTAAGACCACCCAAATTTTTGGGCTTGGTGATTTTATTCTAGCCAACGAGATGCACACCAGAGTTTGAATTACCATTCCATAAAAAATTATAGTCGTTCTATCAATAAAATCACAAGTTGACTGAGGTAGCCAAGCCACTTGCATATAATAATTTAGGATGAAGTTCACCACAAACCTAACTAGAGTCAAACAAACAACCTTGTTTAACAATTTATGTTGCCAAGATGCTAAGCTCTGAATGATTTTCTCCTATAACAACTCAAAGTCATTGCTTTGAAGACGACCATGCAACATCGGGAAACCTTAGTATTTCTCCAGAGTAAGAGTTCGCTTGATATCTGTGTTGGAGACAATTGAATCCATTTTACTCATATTGGTGGTAGCTGAAAAGAACACTTTTGATTTAACAACATTCACTTTAAGGCAAAAAAAATATGGCAAAACGATTCAAGATATCAAAAATCATCCCTGCTTGAGAGTTAGAAACCTTCACGAAAAGAAGAACATCATATGCAAAAAATAAATGTGATAGAGGGGATTCATTACGAGATAACCTGTCAGGTTTCCAATGGCCTTCATTGACTTCCCTGATGATTGTCTGTGACAAGAATTTCATATAGATAACGAAGATATAGGGTGAAAGAGGGTCACATTATCGTAATCCTCTAGTCCAAACAAAATTTGGTAGTCGTCGCCCATTCCAAAAAATAAACATAGAAGAGTTAATTACACATTGCATGATCAACTTTTACAGTAATGGTAGGAAACTTGTTTCACTTCAAACAAAATTTCAAGGAATCCCAATTAACATGATCCTAGGTTTTTTCAAGATCTATTTTCAACACCATGCCAACTTTTTTCTTTTTAGATTTACACATAGAATGGATTGTTTCTTGGAGGATAATGACATTGTTAGTCGTTCCTTTACCAGACAAAAAGCTACTTTTGAAGGGTCCAACTATGTAATTTAGATAAGGATACAATTTGTTAATCATAACCTTCGTAATAAATTTGTAAATAGTGTTGCATAAGCTAATGAGACTGAATTTCAAAAAATTTTAAGGACAATCTACCTTAAGAATTAATGCGATAAAAATCTTTAAAAAAAAAAGGATTGCAAATAACTATCAAAAAATCATCTGATAAGATATAATAACTAAGAAAAGACAAAATCTTTAAAAATATTATATAAAAATATGATTAAAAGATCTACAAAATACTTTAATTGCATTTGATTTTTGTTCTGGATTGGGCAAGCGCTTGACCCACAGTAGGGCAAGGCCCAATCCAGTCCAGCTCTTGGCAAGGCCCAATAACTAGATTCAGCCAATCTAGTCGTTGGGCGCAACCTAGCCATTGGGCACGATATAGTCGTTGGACACAATATGACCGTTGGGGACGTCTACCTCACGGGCTTGACAGTTCACGCAACCAACTGCCTCTCCGGATCTCACGGGGACAATTGGACCAGGTCAAAAGGTCACGCGCTTGACCTTCCACCTTGCAGTCTCCCATTGGCTGGCCAGATATTTTGGCCACATGGGAGACCTTGGCCCCGCGCTGGGGGTTATCTCTATAAATACCCTCTCACTTGAGAGGGTAAGGTTTGATTATTATTCAATACTCTAAATCATACCTAAACGCTTTGTACTTGCTTTCTCTCTAGCCCAAACTTACTTTGGCATCAGAGTAACTTGCAGGTACACCCCCTCATCTCCTACAACCATCATCTCTGCCCTATACGGAAGGCCACGATGATCCAGTCTGATCACACCACATCAGTGGCGCCGTTTGTGGGAAACACCGCTTCCCCGTCTTTTTGAACCAAGATGCCTCATCTTTTCTCCCAAAAGACCAAAGCTTACTCTCTAAAATTCCCTTGATCATCATGGCCTCCAACAGAAACGATGATGCCCATCAAGATCCTATTGTCGCCATTACCATGGATAACGTCGACCACCATAACCCCAGAGCTTCGTCCCTGACTGCGTCTCCTTCTTCTGACGATGTGAAGCCACACGCACAGACTGTCAGTCACGTCTTTGAGCCCATACATGTCCCTCAAAACACTGACCCCAGCACTGCTGCCCCCATTGCCTCTCTCAACAAGTCCAACTACCTGATCTTCCAACAGGGCGAGAAGATCAACATGCTTGAGCACACTCTTTAGGAGCGACTTCCTTCGCAAAAGCCTCGCAGTCCATCTCCAATCCTCAGTCTCCTCCTCAGAAACATTGGCGAGACAGATCCAGAAGCATTTCTCTCGTTAGGGGACTTCCGAAGTCGGAATAACCTGAGCAAGAAGCCAGTAGAAGACGACACTGTACTCCTCCGCGGAGATCCAGACGTTCTCCTGCCCCAAAGAGGAACAAGCCCTCAGAAAAGCATCACGAACATCATCAGTCGTGCAGACATTCTCCTCGACGCAGCAGAAGTCGCGGACGCAGCCACTCACCATGCAGGTCATCGAGCATGAGCATTGATGACGACGTCCATGGACCCCTGTCTCAGGAGATCATGGACGCCCGTATTCCTCGCGGCCTGGAGAAGCATCCTCCTCTGGCTCTATATGATGGCACCACCGACCCTGGCAAGCATATAGAGAATATTGAAGTCATGCTTCACTACCACAATGTGAGCAGAGCCATCAAGTGCAGGTTATTCCCCATCACCCTCAGAAAGGGGGGCATGACCTGGTATAAGAGGCTCCCCCGAGTTTCGGCCACCTCGTGGAAAGATTTGAAGAACCAGTTCGCTCGACACTTCACTACTTCCAGACACCATCCCAAGTCGGAAGCCACTCTCGAAGCCAACATTCAGGGCAGGGACGAGCCCCTGCGTGCTTACATTGAGTGATTCAACAAGGAAGCTGTAGAGGTCCACACTACGGACCATATGAAGAAATACCTCCTCGAGAAGGGGATGAGGCCGAAGAGCGAGCTTGGTCGAACTTCTCTGTAAGGCCTAAGCTTATATACAGTACGAGGAGAAAGAAGCCGCATACAAGGCTCGAGATTCAAGGGATCAGGAGAATTCCTGGGCAACGAAAAAGGACGACTCAGAGGCTCCTCGGCGTGACAAGGAGAGACGACGAGACGACCGTCCTCGCGAGCACAAGGGGCCTGCTGGCCGTTTCACAGAATACACCTTGCTGAAAGATCTCCGCGGGCGCATTTTCTTCGAATGCATTAATGCGGAATTTAAGCAAGGGGTGTTCGTTTCCCCAAGCCAACAGCGTCAAAGGGCAACACAGACAACAGCAAATACCGCCGCTTCCATCGCAATCACGACCACGTGACCAAAGATTGTGTTCATCTGAAGGACGCTATTGAGATCCTCGTCAAGGAGGGTCACCTGAAACAATATACGAAAAAGGGAGAAGCTTCCCGGCAAGAGACCTTGGAGTCTAAGAAGGAAACAAAAGCTTCGTCATCCAGTCCTCCCCCTCAGGTTGCTATGTCTATCACGTGACCAGAGGACTTCTTTGTCCCTGACTACCTCAAAGACCCTCCCCAGATCACCGCACACAACACCTAGGAGACCTTCCCCACGACAATGGTTATCTCATGTGGCGGATACAATGAGCTCACTGTAGGGTCGGTCAAAAGGAAATTCGACCAGCTGATTGACTGCCGCCCCGATCGACTATCCACGCTCGAGAAATTTTGGGGGCATTCTTAACCCATCACATTCTACCGTGAAAAGCTGCCTAGGGGCTCCCTGAACTAACATATTCCTCTGCTCATCAGGGCAAGACTGGCTAACACTAACGCCCGACGGACCTGGTCGACCAGGGCAGTTCGGTGGACATCATGTACACCAGTTTGTTCCACGCCTTGAAGCTCGACCAGAAGAATCTGTCACCCTACGTGGTATCAGACCTACAAGGATTTAACAGGGCTACCGCCAGACCCTGGGGGTATGTGGAGCTCTCGGTCACATTTGGGGAGGAAGAGGCCTCCAAGTCAATCAAAACGCAATTCCTGGTCATCGATTGTCCATCGTTGTACCAGTGCATCCTTGGGAGACCAACCCTCGCGGAACTGATCGTCGTCCCTTCAACAGTTCATCTCAATATGAAATATTACACGGAGAAGGGCCACGCCGCGACTTTGCATGGAGATATAGAGGTTGCGAGGAGATGCTTCGAAGCAGCGACCAGAGGGCAAAGTACAATTGGAGCAACACCTAAGGCTGCCAAACGGGCAAGGGATGAAGATCTTCCTAGCGAGGAAAGTCAGCCCGACAAAAGGCTAGCTCTCCCAGTGCACACAATCGGCCTCGACAGCCGGATCTCTGAAGAAGGCGATGAAGACAGCAATGAAGGCACTCCAGCAGTGACAGGCGACTCCCCTGCATTGACCATCATGCGTCCTATACCAGATGGGGAATTCAAAGTGATTAACTTCGGAGATAACTCGAACAAAGGAGTAAAGATAGGCGCAGGGCTGCCCGGAGAGGTAAAGCAGCAGCTGAAGACGTGCCTGAGAGACAATGCAGACTTATTTGCTTGGAGCGCCACGGACATGCCCGGCCTTGACCCTGAGACTGCCTACTATCAACTCACCATTGACCCAACAGCTAGAGCGGTAGCGCAGCGCAGGCGCAAGCAATCTGACGAAAAGGCACAGGCTGCCGAAAAACTTGTAAAAGACCTCTTAGAGGGGAAATTTATCTCGGAGGCCCGGTATAAAACCTGGCTGTCCAATATTGTACGAGTCAAAAAACATAATGGAAACTGGCGCATGTGCATTGATTACACTGATCTCAACCGGGCTTGCCCGAAGGACGCTTATTCTCTGCCTAACATAGATAAGCTGGTAGACAATTCCACATGTTTCAAACTCTTGTCCTTCATGGACGCCTACTCGGATACAACCAAATTCCCATGGCCGAAAAGGACAAGAGATACACCGCGTTCATGACCTCGTCGGGGAACTATTACTACAACGTAATTCCCTTCAGCCTGAAAAATGTTGGGGCCACGTACCAGCGCATGATGAACAAAGTCTTCCGATCAGAAATCGAAGACATACTTGAAGTATACATGGACGACATGATCGTGAAGTCCCAAGAGAAATCCGATCACACGGTCCACTTGTAAAATGTCTTCGACCAAGCAAGAAAATGCAAAATGCGCTTTAACCCAGAAAAATACACCTTCGAAGTGCAGGCAGGGAAGTTCCTCGGCTTCTACCTCACCGAGAGGGGGATCGAGGCCAACCTCGACAAATGTCAAGCATTTGCTGAATTTCCCACGCCAAGATCGAAGAAATATATACAATCCCTCAAAGGGATGCTCGCTTCACTATCTCGCTTCGTGGTCAAGTCCGCCCAACACGCCATGCCCTTCTTTAAGCTTCTGCGAAAAGAAGCCACATTCGAATGGACAGAGGAATGCGAGCAGGGGTTGTTCCACCTTAAGTGAGCCTTGTGAGAACCCCCGTTTTGTCACGACCAGACAACGGGGAGACGTTGTACCTGTACCTCTCCGTCACTAGCGAGGCCATTAGCACCGCCCTCATTTGTAAAACACCTGACGGGCAAAAACCCATATACTTCACGAGCAAGGCGTTGCAAGGGCCAGAACTCAGATACTAGCAGATTGAGAAAGTCGCCCTCGCCCTCATCAACGCGGCGAGGAGATTAAGGCATTACTTTCTGGCCCACACGATAGTAGTGCGAAGAGACCAGCCCATAAGACAGCTGCTTAGCCGGCCAGACATGGTCGGCAGAATGCTCAAATGGTCTTTGGAGTTGTCAGAATTTGACATCCACTACGAGGGCAGGAAGACCCTCAAGGCACAAGTCCTGGCCGATTTCGTGGCTAAAATGACGCCTCCAGCATTCCCGTCTAGCGGAGCACACAAATGGACCATCTTCATCGACGGAGCGTCCAGCTCCACAGGCAGTAGCGCAGGTATCATCCTCGAGAACGAAGAAGGAATCCTAATTGAAGTATCTTTAGTCATGTCCTTCCCCACATCGAACAATCAAGCCGAGTACGAGGCATTCCTCACAGGCTTATGGCTGGCCGAAGACTTGGGTGCCAAGGAAGTGAAGATCTTCACAGATACCCAGCTTGTAGCGTCCTAAGTACGAGGAGAGTACCAAGCCAAAAATGATCACCTCGTTGAGTACCTGACGCTGGTGAAAGAAAGGATAACTAAGTTTAACGCGTGGGAAGTCCAACACATCCCCCGCGAACGAAACACTCGAGCAGATGTCCTGTCAAAACTGGCTAGCACCAGAAAGAAAGGTGGCAATAAATCCGTCATACAAGAGATACTCTCTCGCCCAAGTATTAAAAAGTCATCAGGGCTGCTCGACGTCAACGCCATTGGCGACAGCAGCTGCTGGATGACCCCCGGTATACAATTACCTCACCACATGGGAGTTGTTCGAGGACAGCAATGAGGCCAGTGTGACCAAGCAAAAATCCTGCTCATACGTCCTGGTCAATGACAAGCTCTACCGACGGGGATTCTCTATTCCCCTCCTAAAATGTGTTGAGGAGAACAAGGTCCCCGAAGTTCTCTAGGAAATTCACGACGATATCAAAGCACAACACTTGGGAGGGAGGTCCTTGGCACGAAAAGCCCTGCGAGCAGGATACTATTGGTTGACCATGCAGCACGACGCTAAGGAGCATGTCAAGAAATATGACAAATGCCAGCGCCACGGGGACATGAACTTGGCACCCCCTAACGAGTTGAAGGATTTGTCCTCGCCATGGCCCTTTTGCCTAGTGGGGGATAGATATCCTCGGCCCCTTCACAATGGGGTCCTATCAAAACAAATTTCTGATCGTGGTCGTTGATTACATTACAAAATGGATCGAGGCCGAAGCTCTCGCCAAGATCACAGCCTTATACATACTTCGTTTCTACAAAAAGGAACGTCTTCGCGCGATTCGAGGTGCCCCAAGCCCTTGTGACCGACAACAGAACCCAATTCACGGATAAAAAGTTTCAAGACTTCGTTGCCAAATTAGGCACAAAGCAACACTTCACTTCCGTCGAGCACCCCCAGACCAATGGGCAATAGAGGTCGCGAACAGAGTGATCCTGCAAGGTCTAAAACGAAGGTTGGGCGAAGCCAAAAAAGATGGGTCAAGGAGCTACATAACGTGCTCTGGGCCTACAGAACAATCCCACACTCCACCACCGGGGAGATTCCCTTCCGACTAGCCTACGGAATCGAGGCAATGATACTGGTAGAGATCAGGGAACCTTCCAGATGAACTGAAGCTCCTCTCACGAAGAGCTGAACGACGAGTCTCTAAGAGAAGAGCTCAACCTGGTCGAAGAGATCCAATCAGGGGCAGTTCTCCGCGAAGCTTCGCTGAAACAGAAAATAACTTTATGCCATGACGCCAAAGTCGTAAAACACGACTTCCCAGTTGGCAGTCTGGTCCTACGCATAAATAAAAAAGATTCACGTGAGGGCAAGCTGGATGCAAACTGAGAAGGACCATACAGGGTCAAATCAAAAACAGGCACTGGAGCCTACTATCTTGAAACTCTAAACGGGGAACCATTTGCTCGACCATGGAATACTGAAAAGCTCAAACAATATTACAGTTAGAACCAGCCACCGGTTTGGACTAACTGCCGACGAGATCACCCCACAGCGGGGAGACGGCTCGGCCACAAGAGCGTGTGTCATACCCCAAATTTTGACCACTAAGATTTCCCATCATTGTGCAAATCATCATCACAATATGGATGAATCATTAGTCTCCCCAAAGATGGGTGAGCATCCACTACAATCAAACTTAGGGTTTTAAGCCCTCTTAGAGCTCTTAGACAAAGGATCAATCAAGGAATTACATGATCTTCAACTTGTCTAGCCTCTCAAATATCCACAATGGATCAAGAGGTCTCCCACTTTAAGAATCAAGCACAAGTCTGCAGCATTCCAAGTGGATTAAGCCTCAAGATTGCCAGTGTCACCAAATTAGGGTTTGCTCAACCAGGGCCTCCAGATGGAAATTTTCCTCTGGGCATGAGCCAATGCTTCAAATAATATCCTAAAATACTCCATGGAACATCATGAACCTAATCATCAAGTCAATTTGACCTCAGGGGATGCATTCATCAAAAATCAGGAATTAGGGTTTCTTGACCTAATTCACCCCTAAGTTGACTTTTGGGACAAATCATGAGCCAAGACCTCAAGAGAGGATTTGAGGGTCTCCAATAAACTACATTGATACATTTGCAACAATGGATTGATCCAAGAAGCTTGAGCAACAAGTTTCAATTTCCTCTGAACCACAATTATGGTTTTGCGAGAAAAGTCAACTGTGCCTTTGACTTTTGACCAGGACATGCTCCCAAACCCTAGGACATGATTCAATACACCCTATAACACCTATGAAGTCAATCCATCAAGTTTGATTTAGGTCAAGGACTTAATTTCATAGAGGATCGCACAGTTTGGAATTCATTTGACAAAAAGTCAATTGTGCACAAAAGTCAAACTTTGACTTTTTGAGATTTTTCACAAGCATGGTTCTTTGACCCCAAAATAATGTTAATGTGTGATTGGAATCATCATTCATCAAGAAAAATCAAGAAAAGTGGGATAACTTGTAAAAGGGGTAACCATAAAAAACTTAGAAAATTTTCTAAGTTATGGAATAAAGTGGCAAGGGTACCAACTTTGGAGGATCATAACTCCTAAACCACAAGGCCATTTTTCCCCATCCAAAGATGGATTTATAGCTCTCATTACCCTCTACAAAAGCTTCAACTACACCTCCTTCTAATTCATCATGGATTTTGAGTTATGGAATGATCAAATCACAAAAAGTGAAATGTCACTTTTTTCCAACACTTAATGAAATTTTCACTAAGTCAGAATCTAGCTTCACTTTTTTCCAAATGTAGGGGAATTTTTTCACTTGGATCCAAAAGGTATCAAAACCAATTAAGATCAAATAGTTATTTTATCATATGAGGGCTTTCCAAAATGGTCAAGAACTCCATAAAATTCCACTTGAGCCATGAGATATGACAATGGCAATATGCCTTGCTGAAAACTGCCAAGGCTAGGCATAATTTTGCACTTTTGCTTGATTTAGCAAAATCAGATAATTCCAAGCCTTGTCATCACTTTGGACACATCTGAGGATCAAATCTAAAGGGAACAAACATTGATCCAAGCCTCCAAAGTCTTTGGAACAAGAAGTAGCATGCCAAACCTAGAAATCCCTAAAAGAGAGACAAGACTCTAATTTTGGATTAGAGCATTTAATGGATGCTTAGAGGTGGCATGGACTGAGCTTCCTCCAACTGAATTCAGTCAAGATTCATCCAACAACTAGGGAACCACAGCTCTGTGCTCTGACCTCTAGTCAATGGCTATAGGAGACTTGGATTTCTGTTGATCAACATTGGCCAAACCTCTGCTGCAGTTGCCATTCACTATTAATCCCAAAACAAACTTGCTCTATTATAAATAGAGCTCATTTGTGCTCAGTTTGAGTACACCAAAGCCATCAAACAGATGCTTTCCTCAAAATCACCTTCTTTAGGCAAAAATACCTTCTTTAGCAAGGTAACTCTGAGTTTTTGAGTTAGAGAGCATTTCCATCACAGCTCATGATCCAAACACATCCAATATTTCATATCTAAGTTGTCCAAACTCACACAAGTGACCTGTAATCCTTAAATCTCAAAGTCATCTCTCAAAACCTCAAAATAGGCTTTTTGTGCATTTTTCAAGCCATGTCTTGATTCGGTCACTTTCCAAACCAGATAAAGCCTCAAACACACTCCAAATATCATCCTTGAATTGTCCCAAATGGCTCCCAACATCTGGAACACCATTTGAGAGAGTTGTTATTTTGGCCATTTTAACCCCTTTTGCAAGAAAAGACCAGTTTTTGTTTTTGCAGGTTCCAGCTGATTCCAATCATCCTAAAAGCTTCTAAGGGATCATTTGAGAGTGTCTAAAGCATCAAACCATTTCTGGAACAAGAAACTTGGCAGATTGTACAAAAAACTCCAAAAGATAAAAAAGGGGTAAGCATCATGACTTGAACTTTCCAAAATATGCATTGCTTTGAAGTCCACTGATCATGCATCTCTTCTACATGTTATATTTGTTGTGTTTGCATCAATTTATCATGTAATTCATACCTGTACCAAGGTGTAGCACAGAAAATGCAAAATATGGTCTATTTCAAAACCACTATCAGATTTTGAGGAGGGAGCATGATCTGAAAAAAATACCACCACCATTGGATTCCTTGTGAAATTCTAGGCCAGATGCATATAAATTTTGTCCCCAACCATGGAGAAATGAGAAAGTTATGGACCTTCCTGTTTCTTGTCAAAACTTGCCTTGCCTTGCCTTGGGCCAGGCCAAAAACAAGGCAAGCCTTGTATATTTATGGTTGTGTTTCTATCAACGGATGTATCACCACCCCGGTGGTAAGGCGCGCGCCCTATACACAAGAGGTCTGGGGTTCGAATCCCCCTCGTCCCAGACCCTCTTTTTGCTATTTTTCCCACTTTTTGTTATTTTCCATATTATTTTTAATAGTTTGAAAAATTAATAACTTTTTCAATTTTAATTATTTTTTATTGGTTCTTTTTGCAAAAAATCACAAAAATGTTGAAATATTTTATTCCACAAAAAAATTAGATTTATATTATTTATTTAATATAATTAGTATTTTTGTGAATAAATGTCTTTTATTTGTTTTTAAACCTTTTAAAAATAAATATTCATTTTGGAAAATCAAAACCAAATAGGTTTTAATTCATCTTGTGATTAAAGCCTCATTTTTCAAACCTAAAACCAAAATCACAAGTTGTTTATTCAAACTTATTTGGAATTTTTATCATTTGTATTAATTTTCTTTGAATAATTATATTAAAAAATGATGAAATTAGGGTTTTATTGATTTTCACCCTAACAAACTTTTTCGAACACTTTTGGGCCTCTAATAGAGTGTAAGACCCAATCCTTTGTAAATACAAACCTATTTTGGGCCTCAAATGTTGTATAAGTCCCGTTGTATTTCAAAAGTTCGGCGCGATCATCGCCCATTTAAAATTAAATCATCTAGGCCTACCCTCGTGTTATAAGCCCCGTTTCTTTTCTTTAAAACTCTTTGGGCCTCTAGTAGAGTGTAAGACCCAACCCTTTGTGAAAACCAAAATGATATGGGCCTCAGATGTTGTGCTTTCAAAAACCTCGGCGCGATCGCCATTTTCAAACAAATAACCTTTGGGCCTCTCCTTGAGCTATAAGCCCCACCATTTGTATAAAAACAAACACTTTTGGGCCTCTTTAGATAGTGTAAGACCCATCCCTTTGTACAGAAAACCTTTTTTGGGCCCCAGCCACTTGTATAAGCCCCTCTGTATAAATTCAAACAGCAGTGCAATCACCGATAAAACCTAGGGCCTCTCCTTGAGCTGTAAGCCCCAATAATCTTTTCAAAGCACTTTCTCCTTTGATTTTGAATATAATATTGTTATCAAAGCTTTCTTTGTTGAACAACTAACCAAACAACATGGAACCTCTACAACCGAGTAAGTGTTTACCCGCTTTCTTTATCCGCTTTCATATATATATAACTATATTGTAGGGTTGTTTCACTGTAAGTCTTCTTTCATAAACTCATATCGACTGTGTAATACTAGTATAGATATTTAGAGTTTCCTCGGAAACTACGTCTAGAACTAGACAAAACCTCGTCTCCTTACCTCCGACGTTCTCCCGGATATTTCAACATAACCTAAACCATGAGAATTTTCTTTTACAATAATTTTAGATAATTAGATTTAAGAAATCTCCCCTGAAATTCTAGTATCAGATGTGTGATGTTAAGTGTGATGTCACAACAACACAATCTGCTAAATGAACAAGACAATAAAACAGTCAATCAACACAATGAATTGTTCACCCAGTTCGGTCTAACTACCTACGCCTGGGGGCTACCAAGCCAGGGAGAAATTCACTATTAGTAGTATTAAATTACAGACTCAACAATCCCAGTTGACAATCTCCTAACTTAATCACTACCCAATGGCAGTTTTACCTAAGAACCTCTTAGATATGAGATATCACTCACTCCCCCTTAATCACCTCAGTGATACAACTCAAAGATTACAAAGTTCACAACTTGATCTTGCTTAAAAGCTTTGATCAAGAACAATACTCTCTTGCTTAAAAGCTTTAGAGAGGACAGTTACAACTCAAACAAACTATACCAATTCAAGCATGAATGGCTTACAAAACACAAACGAAAACTCTAACAACTGATACTCAGTATACACTCTCTAGTCTTCGTATCTTCCAAGTAGGGTTGTGGCTGCTTTAAATAGAAACTCAGACTTGGGCTTGGACTCCTCCAAATATCTGATTTGATTTGAATTTAAAAACAGATTTTATCTTCAAATCTTTTCATATCTTTCAGCCCTAAAAACAGCAACAAGATCTGCTCCATATTTGATTGCAACTGAATATATCTTTACCAAGATGTTCGCCTGCAATCTCTCCACCAGATTTCTCAAAACAAACTGATACACGCAGCCCTAACAAAACACAACAGACTGATGTTTTGATGTTCTGTCAACTGATGTCAAGACATCATGTTTAACATCAGCACACAAAACTGAAACCCTAAATAACTTAACATAAACGGAATGTTAAGAACTCATGTTAAGACATCAGACAAATGACATCTTCAACAACAACACTGTTTTACCAAAATTGCAGCCAATAAAAGAACTAACATCCCCCTTGAACAGTTCATATACAGAAGGTCAATGTTCCAAGTGAAACTCCTTCTGGAACTGTTCATCAGCCTCCGCTTGGGCTTAGTGCAAGGACCCACAGGCTTCCTGAAAGCATCCCCGCCTCCTCTTGGGCGTTGTACAAGGACCCGTCGGCTTCTTAGAAGTTTTCACAACCTCATCTTAGGCTTCGTATAATGATTCTTCCTCCGGGAAGATAGCGTCCTCTTAGGCTTCGTACAAATTGTCCCTTCGGCTTCCTAAAAGTTTTTCTCGCCTCCTCTTGGGCTTCGTACAAATTGTCCCGACGACCTCTTAAAGGTATAGGAACAGAAATTAGTCATCTTAATAGAACAGTCTTTCAAAGAGTCTAGATCTTTCTACCACAAACGTACTGTCGCTTGATTTCTCTTAAGCATAGTACAAAAGATAAAACTCTAGACTTGGACGGTCTAATCTCCTTGAGTCTCGAAGACATTCTCAAGTTTCCTTTCAAAAATAGGAAAAACACCCGTAGACTTGGACAGTCTCAATACCCTTTGGATTCCCCGTTTCCTTAAAGAACGGAAAATAATCCCGATCCTCATATCAAATCCATGAGTACAACATTACCCATATAAGAACTGATTTTCTCTTTTAACCAACATACTGGACTTGTCACTAAACTGAAACAGTCACCAGCACCCTAGCCTCCTCTTGGGCTTTGTACAATGGTTCTCCCCAGCGGAGCTAACACCTTTAACCTCCATATCGGGCTTCGTACGAGATACAAAAACACTCTCTTGTTGAGTATAAAAGACTCTCTTGTTGAGTCAAACATTTTTAGCCTTCATCTCGGGCTTCGTACGAGATACAAAGCACTCTCTTGTTGAGTATAAAAAGACTCTCTTGTTGAGTCGATCACCTTTAGCCTTCATCTCGGGCTTCGTACGAGATACAAAACACTCTCTTGTTGAGTATAAAAAGACTCTCTTATTGAGTCGATCACCTTTAGCCTCCATCTCGGGCTTCGTACGAGATACAAAACCACTCTCTTGTTGAGTATAAAAGACTTTCTTGTTGAGTCAAACAACTTTTAGCTTCCGTCTTGGGCTTCGTACAAGACACACAAAAAGACTCTCTCGTTGAGTCAAAACCCTTTTAGCCTCTCTCTCGGGCTTCGTACGGGACACACAAAAACACCCTCTTGTTGGGCCAATAGCCTCCTCTTAGGCTTTGTATAAGGAAAACCCCGGTTGAGCCAATCAACCTTTTAGCATCAAAATATGTGCCTTACTCACAGTATACAAACATCAACAACTCCTTTTACCCCATCTAATCGCTGTAAGCGGCAAGCCTCTGGATTATTTACATCCACACCACTGTCCCTCTTTTAGCATGAGAAATTCCTAAGGAAAGATGGCATTGCTCTACACTGTGTTAAAGTATTCTCCTTCAGGTTAAAAATCCCCTATAAAGGAAATTATGGCATTGCTGGATTCACATATCCCAGTTAAAGTAATTCTCCTTTATAATCAGTCACCCAACAATTATGACAAACAGACCCCCTTTAGAGATGACAAATTCTCTCTAAAGTCAAAACCTCTTTAGCTTCACATCTTGGGCTTCGAACAAGATACAAATAGACCCTTCAGCTTCACATCTTGGGCTTTGAACAAGATACAAACCACATTTAGCTTCACGTCTTGGGCTTTGAACAAGACACCAAAACACCATTTCCTCCCATAGAATAGGAGGAACTACGATCGCTCTGATTTCCCTATCCCGGGAATACGTAGGCATAAGATTGCAAAAGAATCTTAGCGAGCACACTAATCAAAAAACCCAAAGCCCCCTAACTTCAGCTAATCTAGCGCGGTATCCCAACAAATTCCCCATGAACAGTCCCGGTATTTCGTTTTGAACAAAATAAGCAGAGAGAGGCCCACGAACTAAAACCACATCTGTAAACCAACAGTTTTGACTGTTTAACCTCAGTTTGCAAGCAGGGTTAGTTGGAGACATCTATTTCCCTGCCTTCATCAGCTTCAATAGGATAAAAAATGAATCGGCCTGTAGTACCCCAGAGCGACAGTGCTTAAGAACCACATCCAAAATCGCTCGCTACAGAAAAATGGCGCCCACCGTGGGGCGTTCCGAGGATGTTTAACAAAGGAATCTTGTCTCTCTTTTCTCTCTGGTTGAAACCTTCTCTTAGGACGAGTCCTTGGAGTTGCAGTGAAAATCGGATAACAAGCTATTAATTAACTTGCATCATTTTCTTTTACAACCGACTTTGATTTATCCAAAGTAAAGGTTCAAGATCGTTAGAAAAACCTAAAGGGGAAAGATCTAAGGTTCGGGGGTTGGTTACGCCTAGGGAAGGTATTAGCACCCTAAACGTCCATAGTACTCTACGGGAGCCTCTTGTTAAATGTTATCTTATGTTTGCTAAAGGTTCTATGCTAAAGATTAGTTAGCAGGGGAAGTGATAAATTCATTAGGATGAATATCACTAAGAGTTTAAGAACTCTCTCCTAAGGCTAGTTATAATTTCTATGGCTCTGATGAGGCCAAGAAATGAAATTTCTCCTAAGAGGATACTTAGGTTAAAGTGGGAGGTCATGACTTATGAGTCAACATGTTTAACCTTCCTTTGGAATAGGGGGAAAAAAAGAGAAAAAAGAATAACAAAAAAAAAGTCATAGAAGATGAAACATTGATATAAGATAATATAATTAAAGCAACAATGAGCATGAAGATATGTTTCATGACAAATGATGAGATGAATATCAAGACATCAAGTAGACAAAAACAAACCAAAGGTATTAAACTTGAGAAATATATCACACATCATAAGTCAAAATATAATCATGAATAAAAGATCAATTAAGATGATATTCCAAGTTAGACAATACCAATCACAAATTAAATGAACAATCAAATAATAAGATAAATTAAAAGTGAGTTAAACATTAAAATATCAATAAGGTCATAAATAAAAGGTTTAACAAATTAATCAAGAAAGTGGAAACTCACATTAATAATAAGTCAACTTCAATAATTATTTAAGAAAATAAATTTTTAAATAAAATGAATATTTGGAGTTTTGAAAATAACTAAAGCTTCTAAAAAAATAAATAAGTTTGTTTTTGCATTTTTTATAACTTAAATAAAGGAGAAAGATTTTAAGTAAAAAAGAAGAGAAATGCCACATATAGGGTTTGAACCCATGCCCTTGAATTCAGCCACAAAACTTAAGACCAGCTGAGCTGCGCGTGTGATTGATCATAACATGCAAACGCAAATATATGTAAAAAACAAGCGAAAATGAAAAATCAAAAAAACAAAAGGGTTGATCCGCATGATCGAACCCGTGCAAGGCAAGTGAAAGGCGAAGGCGTGCTTAGTGTGTGACCGTTGGGATGGCGTGTACATCTGGTATATAATACGACTCTATAAATAAATGACATGAATATGCACGCATGTTTCAAATTAACAAGACAAATCACCCACACCATCAGCTCGCGAAAAACAACAACCATGCTGCACATCTACCAGTGCCAAACCAGCTAGAACAGAAGCACATAATTATCATCTCAAAGTCAAGCAAAGTTTCAACATGTTAATTTTGAATAATCCACAAAAATGATGGAACAATGAATACATAAAGCAACTGTTTCAAACATATTCATGGCATACAACATACAAGTTAAGGATTTAAAACAACGTGGCAGCATAGTATACCACACATCCAGACTGAATTCAATGGAAAGGTACAGCTTGGACACAACTGGTAAACAAACATATAGATTGCGGAAACTACAACAACATGGCAAGGATGCATCACGACTTCAATACAGCACATGGCAAAGTAAAGCATGTCAACATTCTTAGTAGGCGTTCAAACCATTCAAGGCAATTATAAGGTAAAACTGATAGCAGGCAGGGGAGACATAGCAGTACAACATTGCACATAAGCAAAACTTTTAAAACTAAGATTCAAATTCCAAACCTTCTGACCACATTCACAACTTTAATGCAAGAACCAACATGTTACTAACATACTCGTGCACATATATGGAGAAGCATATCATTTTGCAATAAGATAAACAACATATAATTTAACAG
Organism: Lathyrus tuberosus; assembly: GCA_022829125.1. Classification (NCBI taxonomy): domain Eukaryota; kingdom Viridiplantae; phylum Streptophyta; class Magnoliopsida; order Fabales; family Fabaceae; genus Lathyrus; species Lathyrus tuberosus. The sequence goes on along the minus strand of JALAZF010000327.1, from coordinate 73,359 downwards.
ACTTATGAGTAAAAGGATGAGGCATAATCAAGCAACTGAGTTATGTGCAACACTACCAAGGACCAAAATATGACACATAACACACAAGAAGTCAAAAGAGATTTCAACAAACAAAGTTCACTCCAAGTATGCAAGTAAGAGATTCACAGTTTGGATACAGATACTGAATGCAGTGTGTGGCTAGCGAAACAAGGTATGTGTTCATGTTTATTACTAAACTGACCAAAATGCAACAGAGACACACATGATCAGGGCATATGAAGATACTTACATTAGCTTGAAATCATAATAAAACTTGAACAAAAAGAGTAGGTAAACCAGCAAAAAAAATGGCATATGAGCAGGTTGAGACATATAACAGAGTGGTAGTTTGCACACCAGGACATAAAGCACATATATTTTTCATAGTTTGACAATGACATAACAGGCGAATAATAAGTATATGAACTCCATACATCAGTACACCAATTGAAAACACTAAGCATGGCAATGGCACAACATTCAATAATCAACACAGTAGTATCCTAAACCTCATGTTATTCACCTATCAACACAATGCTTATCACAATTGAAAAAAGAAAATACATGTACAGCAGCTCAAAGCACATGTTGAAGTATATTTGAGACAAATGACACAGGCCCTTAACACATTTATAATAGATAATCATTCACACTGGTGCATACACAAAGGTTCAGCAGGGCATAAATAGTTGTGACAGGTTATAAGTTGAGAACTAATGCAACAAATATCTACACATCATTATAGTGGAAATACACATGCTACTGAGGTGTATGTGTGTGGTTAGTGAGGCAGGACATATATATTTGTATAACTGAGGAAAAAATAAAGATGAACAAGGTGTATGTTAAAACAGGCCAGTCACAAAATTCACAATAGCACTGCCCCAAACTCATTAGCTTAACATACGAATCAGGTGGAATTCTCAAAGCTCATAAAAGGTTTAAGCATAGATTCATGGATTTCCAAATGTGTAAACCAAACAAGCATTGAAAATGTGCATTGAGTTCAAATGTATGACAATTCGTGTACAAAACTCTACAAGTAATATAACTGAAGAAAACAGGGTTCAAGCTATCAATCCACACAAACAAACCATGTACCATCTTGGCAAGAAAAGGATATGTCTAATATGGATGCAAATATCATGACAGCAGTCAAAAACTTATGGCTCATAGACATAGCAAATTATGGATAGCAGATGACATTTCAAACAAAGCAGGGCATACTACCAAGACTTAAAGCATGAACACATCAGTCTATTTGTGTATACAAAACAATCATACAAAACTGATAGCAAACGGGAAGGATGTCATAATTTGCAGTCTAATGAGTATGCAAACATTTTAGCACTAAAGTATCCTTGTTATTGACAAAAATATATTGTAAATGCAAAGATGATTGGAAGGAGCAAAGGCAGACCTCATCAGTCAGATTTGTGTAAACATGGATAGGTGCTTTACTGTGCGAATACATGCTTGTGAGAGTGTGTGAATGAAGATTTCTAAAACTATCAATCACTAATCATTCAAAATAACCAACATTTTAAATGCACCAGTTAGACATATAAGCAGATAATAAAACCAAATAATATAGTACACAAACTTCAACTAAATGAAGAGCTCATAAGCATACAGCTGTTAGGCTTAGACCACGAGACACCAACAATTTAGATTAAGATAGATAAATCAAAACCTCATCATGACCATATACATATTTAGCTACTCTCACATCACACTTCAATAGATAGAAAGCAAAGATTTTGTTATGGTCAGTGGTATATGCATCAAGATATAAATGTATCAAAACATAAACTTATGACAGGATGAGGCAAACATAAACCACTCTTAGCCAACAACATTTAGAAGGGAACAATGACCTCTAAACATGACAGTAATAACAAAAATGCATCCTCACATAGTAGCTTCATGAATCTTGACAATAAATGGATAGTGTATATGCTAACATCTCAATAGGGTATCCAAGACTAAATAACATCTGGCTATTGATCTTATGACAGAAACATCATCAATCATTTGAAGAAGAAATACTAATACATTTGGTTATGCAGGGATGTGACATGATAAACATGAACTTGACATCAAACTTAAACAGATTATCATAGCAAGTGATATATGATAATGCACTAAAAAGAAAGTAGAGTAAAGTAACCTGGTATCCAAGCAAACCAAACACGAATTTTCTTTCCTTGCAGTTAACTCTTGCTTTCTCAATGTGAATCAGTTTTAGAGTGATTTTTTGTAAAAAATTCTTGATGATCGAGAGCTGAAACTTGAACTCCTTATATAGGCAAGGTTGATGGATCAATGTGGGATGCAATGTGGGTCGGGTCAAGAAAGATTCCTCCTCCAAAATGTTGGAGGCTAGGGTTTCAATTGAAATCAAATGTGGCTCCAAGGGACAGACGCTCCCTCCTTCTGACTCGCAAGGTAGAAACGGATAGCATCTTCCCATCTTTCTTTGCTATCAGCCTATGTATGCGTTCTTTGGGAAAGTGAGAGCAACGTTGCTCTGCTCTTCTCGCAGATGGTACAGACAATGACGAGAACGGAAGGTTGAATCTTTGCTTTGTGCCAATGAAATCCCATGGAGCAAATGAGGCAAAATTAGGGCAAGACGGAATTGAATTTATGGCGCCACGATTTGATGAGATGAATTCGAATTGAATTTGCAAAGGGTTGAAAGAATTGGTTTTTTCTGCAAAAATGAAAAAGGAAACGAAGAGAGGAAGAAGAAAACTGTTCCCCAGGACGCGTGCCATGTTCCCATTGGTCTAAAACGACCGTTGAAAAGTCAAAGCAAAACAAAGCCTTCTGATTGGCTAATGGCTTTAGTCATCCTCCAATCAGAATTTCCAATAAATCTAACAAGACCAAATGAAAAAAATATGCCACACGTATTATTTTCTTAATCAAACTTAAATGACATTTAAATTATCACATTCAAATTAAAGCCTAATATTATATATTTTTTTAAAAAGAAAACTAATGATGATTAAATTAATTACTAATAAAATCTAACTCAATTTCAAGTAATAAATTATTTAAAATTAAAATTAAGGCATTTTGAATAAATTTTAACCAAAATAATAAAAGGATAATTAATTCAAGATCAAACAAAATAAACTAAAATTAAATCATCATCTAAACTAATTAATTAAGCTACTAATCAATTAAAATATTAAAATTCAAAATAAATAAACATAAACAAAATAAAGTTAAATTAAATTAAGATAGGATAAATAAAATAAAATGCTAAATGAATCAAGGCAAAAATAGATAAAAGGAAATTTAAGATAAAACAGAGGAAATAAGTCACATAGCATCTAGCAAAAAGATGAGGGTAAAATTTGGGGTACAACAGTTGCCCCTATTTAAATATCTTCACCTGATGACATGAGAGATGAAGATCCTCATGTAATCAACAGTGAAAGATATTTAAATACAGATAATCGAAAATTTTGCCCTCAGATGCACACACATGCAATGCAACAGACATGATGCCAAGAAGATGCAGACATGACAAGACACCAAGGGGCAACCAGGAAACAAAAAGATCACAGAGCTTCACCGGGGAGGGACGAAAGGTCAGTATCCATGAGAAACAACCTCACTAGGTATGCAAGCTAACCAACAAAAGAGACCCAACGGGAAGACTCCAAAGAAACACTGGGGAAAAGACCGCAGATAATCTCCACTGGGGAAGTATCCGGGGAGATAGACTACTGGGGGCACAACAAACCCACATTCTTCCTGGGCATGAAACCAGGAAGAAAAACCTGATCACTAGGGATCAGCCTAAAAAAGACAGACAACCAAGCAAAGACTTCCTGGGGAACCTAAGCTGAAGAGTTCAAAATGGGATCTTCAAGAAAAGCCAGGAAGACGGAAACAAACCCTGCGCACCAGACAGGAGTCTTATAAGGTTGAAGAAATTTGTTCCAAGAAGCTTAGCTTTAAAGTAAGTTTTCAAAAAACTAAAGGTAAGGGTTCAATGTCCGACACGATTCGAACAAAGAACAAGTTTTAAGACAAGAAGACAATGCTTGACACGATTCAAGCAAAGTTCAAGTTCAAGTTTGACACGATTCAAACGAGAACAAGCTTTAAAACACGAGACGATGCTTGACACAATTCAAGCAAAGTTCAAGTTCAAGTTTGACACGATTCAAACGAGAACAAGCTTTAAAACACGAGACGATGCTTGACACGATTCAAACAAAGTCCAAGTTCCGGCTTGACGTGATTCAAACAAAGTCCAAGTTCCGGTTTGACGCGATTTAAACAAGAACATCTTTTAAAGCACAAGACAATGCTTGACACGATTCAAACAAAGTCCAAGTTCAAGTTTGACACGATTCAAACAAGAACAGTTTTAAAACAAAAGGCAATGCCCGACGCGATTCGAACAAAGACCAAGTTCAAGTCTGACACGATTCAAACGAGAATAAGTTTTAAAACCAGCAGACGATGCTTGACACGATTCAAACAAAATCCAAGTTCAAGTCTGACATGATTCAGACAAGAACAGGTTTTAAAATACGAGGCAATGTCCGACACGATTCGAACAAAGTCCAAGTTCAGGTTTGACACGATTCAAACAAGAACAAATTTTAAAACAAGCAGACGATGCTTGACACGATTCAAACAAAGTCCAAGTTCAAGTTTGACACGATTCAAACAAGAATAAGTTTTAAAACACAAGACAATGCTTGACACGATTCAAACAGAGTCCACGTTCAAGTTCGACACGATTCAAACAAGAACAGTTTTACAAAATCTTTAATGTTAAACTTCTTGGGGAACGACAAAAGGTTTAAAGATTCCAACCTGGCGCGCAAAGGTTAAGACCGAACAAGCACGACACGAAGCAAGCCGGGAATGTCTTTACTTCACTGGGGAGATAAAGACAGACACCAACAAAAGACCACAAGCAAAACAAAGCACAAGGAGCGAAGTTGCTAGGGTATGATGCATATGCTTAGCTATATGCTAGAAACGACACGAACGACGCAAACAGGAAAGAAGAAAGGATAACACAAGCCAACACCCTGAAACCCAAACATCAAGGATAACCAGGAAATCTTCTTTCTCACTGGAGATGGCAAATCCATGCCAAAAAACAGTACTACTAACTCTTCCTGTGCCAACTTGATCCCATAAAACATCTTAACTCCAGAGTAAAAACTTAGCTTATTTTTGTGTTTTCTTAGAAATTGGAACATTTCCGTTTTCAAAAATCAAGTGAGAATGACAAAGTTTGCAGAATAAAGATGATATTGCAATAAATAAGAAAATGGCTCAATAGCTGATATTCATTGAAAAATGGTGACTTGCCAAATAGCAGAGTCCCATGAAATATTACAAATGCAACAAAATGGCAATTTGGTAAAGGTTACATTGTATTCAATGACCAGTAACAAACTCTATGGACTAAAACTCTAACAGCTGACTTCTCTGGGGATTCCCGGATATAGGTGAGACGTCTTTCAAGCATAATACTTCCGTACTGAATCTGCATTCACAGGGTGCGCGAGCTGTTCTCCATCTATAGTTGTAAGAAACAAAGACCCTCCTGAAAAGACTATCTTGACTACAAATGGTCCTTCATAATTGGGTGCCCATTTTCCGTGGGCGTCTCTTTGTGAAGGTAGAATCTTTTTAAGTACCAACTCGCCTAATCGGAATTCTCGAGTGCGGACCTTTTTTATCAAATACCCTTTTCATCTTCTTCTGGTACAATTGACCATGACACATGGTTGTCAGGCGCTTCTCGTCAATTAGATTCAACTGATCATATCTTTCTCGAACCCATTCTGCTTCATCAAGCTTGGTTTCCATCAATATCCTTAATGAGGGTATTTCAACCTCTATAGGGAGGACATCATCCATCCCATATACCAGAGAAAAGGGGGTTGCCCCTGTTGAAGTTCTAACTGATGTTCTGTACCCATGTAGTGCATATGGCAACATCTCGTGCCAATCCTTGTATGTTTTGACCATCTTCTGAAGAATTTTCTTGATATTCTTGTTCGCAGCTTCGACCGCTCCGTTCATCTTTGGACGATACGGTGAAGAGTTATGGTGTTCAATTTTGAAGTTGTCGCACAGTTCCTTCATGGTTTTGTTGTTCAGATTGGTTCCGTTGTCAGTTATGATCCTACTGGGGATCCCATAACGACAAATGATATTATTCTTAATAAAGCGAGCAACTACTTGCTTAGTCACGTTCGCATAAGAGGCGACTTCTACCCACTTGGTAAAGTAATCTATAGCCACCAAAATGAAACGATGCCCATTAGACGCTTTAGGTTCAATTGTCCCAATCATATCGATGCCCCACATAGAGAATGGCTAGGGTGATGATAGCACGTTCAACAGAGTAGGAGGAACGTGCATTTTGTCCGCATAGATCAGACATTTATGGCATTTTCTAACATACTGAATGCAGTCAATCTCCATAGTCAGCCAATAGTATCCAGCCCTCAAAATCTTCCTAACCATGGCATGTCCATTGGCATGGGTGCCAAAATCTCCTTCATGGATATCATGGATCAGCAAGTCTGCTTCTCTCTTATCGACACATCTTAGCAAAACCATATCATGATTCCTTTTGTATAGTACACCATTGTTGATGAAGAACTTGGCTGATAGTCTTCGTAGAGTCTTCTTATCAAGAACGGAGGCGTTGGCTGGATATTCTTGATTCTTTAGAAAGTTCACAATATCATGGAACCAAGGTTTGTCGTCAGATTCTCCTTCAATGGACTGGCAGTAGGCAGACCCAGTTCTCCTTTCAATACTGATTACTGGATCTTCATTGATAAATCTAACTTGCCACATCGAAGCCAGTGTTGCTAAAGCATCGGCCACATGATTCTCAGTACGCGGCACATGACGAAATGTTATCTCATCAAAACACTTAATCGACTCCAAAGCATACGCCTGATAAGGGACAAGCTTCTCATCTTTTGTCTCCCACTCGCCTCTGATTTGATAAATGACTAGAGCAGAGTTACCCATAACTTTAAGAAAATAGATTCCAAGGTTGATTGCAGCTTCCAGACCCAGAATGCACGCTTCATACTCAGCAATATTATTTGTACATCCAAAATCCAACCTGGCTGTAAAAGGGGTGTAGCCACCTTCAGGATTAATTATAACAACACCTACTCCGTGTCCCTTGTAATTGGACGAACCGTCGAATATCATCTTCCACCTATACTCAGCTCTGGGGTCTTCTTCAGAGCTTGACTCTTCACAATCTTTCACTGCCATGATATCCTCGTCAGGGAAATCGAACTTGAGTGGCTCATAGTCTTCGACTGGTTGGTCGGCAAGATATTCTGAAAGGACACTTCCTTTAATGGCCTTTTGAGTGACATACTGAATGTCATATTCAGATAATAACATGTGCCAACGGGCAAGTCTACTCGTTTGAGCAGGTTTCTCAAAAATGTACTTTATCGGATCCATCTTGGAAATCAACAAGGTAGTGTGACAAATCAGGTACTGTCTTATACATTTGGCGGCCTAAGCCAGGGCGCAACAGGTCTTCTCGAGTAGTGAGTAACGGCTTTCACTGTCTGCAAACTTCTTACTCAGATAATAAATTGCATGCTCTTTCCGGCCAGTCTCGTCATGCTGTCCCAAAACACAGCCCATAGACTTTTCCAAAATAGTCAAATACATAAAGAGAGGTCTTCCGGGAACCGGAGGAATTAGAATAGGAGGTTCTTGGAGATAACTTTTGAGTTTCTCGAAAGCTTGTTGACAGTCAGCATTCCATTCTACTGGCTGATCCTTACGGAGTAATTTGAAAATTGGCGCACATATTAGAGTCATGTTGGAGATGAACCTAGAGATGTAATTCAAACGGCCCAAAAATCCTCTGACTTGAGACTCAGTTTGAGCAGCTGGTATTTCTTGAATCGCTCGTACTTTATCTGGATCCACTTCAATGCCCTTCTGGCTAACAATGAAACCCAATAACTTCCCTGACCTGACTCCAAAGGTACATTTTGCAGGGTTTAACCTCAACTGATACTTCCGAAGTCTTTTGAACAATTTCAACAAGTGATCTACATGTTCCTCTTCATTTCGGGATTTGGCTATCATATCGTCCACGTACACCTCTATCTCTTTGAAGATCATATCGTGAAACAAAGTCACCATAGCCCTTTGGTATGTTGCCCCGACGTTCTTTAATCCAAAAGGCATAACCTTGTAACAATAAGTGCCCCACGGGGTAATGAAAGTGGTTTTATCCATATCAGCTGGATCCATTTTAATCTGGTTGTAGCCTGAAAAACCATCCATAAATGAGAACACGGTGAAACGAGCTGTGTTATCTACCAGTGTGTCGATATGGGGTAGAGGGAAATCATCCTTGGGACTAGCTTTATTAAGATCCCTGTAGTCCACACACATTCGTACCTTTCCATTCTTCTTCATAACTGGAACAATGTTAGCTACCCACTCTGGGTACTTGGAAACTGCTAAAAATCCGGCATCCAACTGTCACTTAACTTCATCTCGAATCTTGAGAGCCATGTCGGGATGACTTCTGCGAAGCTTTTGTTTTACTGGTGGGCACTCAGGCTTGAGGGGTAACTTGTGGACCACAATATCCGTAATTAAATCGGGCATGTCTTGGTAGCACCAAGCAAACTCGTCCACATACTCTTTAAGGAGCGCAATCAATTGCTGTCTAATTTCTGGTTTCAGCGATGCCCCAATCTTTACCTCTTTCTTCTCATCCTCAGTGCCAAGATTGATGACATCCACCTGCTCTTCATAAGGCTGGAGATCCGTATACTGGTAGTCACAAATATCTGCTAGATCCTTGGGCACCTCATAATCCTCCTCCTCCTCAGCTTGATAGACAGGGGAATCAAAGTTAATGGTAAGAGCGAGGTCATTGAATACAATGGGTTTATGATTCATTCTGCATGGTAGAATGACTTATATTATTAAAATGCACAACAATTCAAGAACATGCGAGATGAAGATGCTTTTGTTTGAAAAGATTGCCATTTTTAGAAACAGAATGCAATAAAGCAAAACAACAAAAATTTAGCAAAAGAGTCATTTCATTGATTTAAAGTTTGAAAATGGAGGCCCGTACAAAACAATCCACTAGCTTTGGGCAAGACTAGGGAGATGAAAACAACAAATCTAGACAAGTTACTCTGGTTCTAGGTACAGAATTGGGATCTCGACAGACTCCCAATTGCCTAATGCGCCTCCTTGGCGAAAAATCAAATGATCAATGTCCTCGTCTTCTTCAGTACTTCCTATGATTGCATGGACTTGATGTCCACCTCTGATAAATGTTTCCTACACAGTCTTCATCTTCATTCCTCTTCCTCTTGTACCTGAAGCAGCTTCATCTTCTGGAGTTGGTCTGTAACCCAACCCTTGGTGTCGGATCCTCTTCTCAACCTCAATAACTTCAGCCCAACCTGCGGGCACGCCTTCTTGAAGGGCAGACTGGATACTCTTATACGAAGCAAAGGACGGATATTCTGGTATCACTGGCTTCTCATTGTCGATCATAACTGCATTAGCTATTTCTAGGGCTTGAAAAGGAGTTTCCAATGCATCCTCATCAGCCTCAATATAACGGAAGGATGACAAGTTACTAACCATCAAGTCTTCTTCCCCATGCACGATGACCAGCTTATCATCGACCACAAATTTCATCTTCTGATGTAAGGTTGAAGTAACAGCGCCCGCCTCGTGGATCCAGGGTCTTCCAAGTAGGCAGCTATAGGCAGGGTTAATGTCCAAAACATGAAACAGAACATTGAATTCCTGGGGTCCAATCAAAACTGGCAGCTCAATTTCCCCCATCACGGATCTTCGTGAGCCATCAAAAGCTTTGACAATTAACGATGTGGGTCTCATGATCCCTTCTTTGTATGCCAGCTTGTCGAGGGCCCTCTTTGGTAAGACATTCAGAGAGGATCCTGTGTCTACAAGAATTCTAGCCAATGTTTCCTCCTGACACTTCATTGATATATGCAGAGCAAGATGGTGTTTCTGACCTGATTGGGTCAGTTCTTCATCATTGAAGCTAAGCGTATTGCATGCAATAATATTAGCGATAACATGATCAAATTGTCCGGCGGTAATGTCCTGGGCTACATGAGCCTGAGCTAATACTTTTTGTAGTGTTGAACGGTGGACTGGTGAATTAATCAACAGTGATAAAATAGAAATTTTAGACGGAGTCTGGTGAAGCTGATCCACGACCCTGTAGTCACTTCTTTTTATTATCCTGAGAAACTCCTCATCATCCTCCTTGGAGATCACTTCTTTACCTTTGTCATTGGTAGGTATACGCACATCACCTTCTTTACCAGACACTTCTTTGTTCATAGGGGTATAAATCCTCCCACTCCTCGTCATTCTTCCTATCCCTACTATATTGGACACATTCTTCTCATCAGCCCCCACCTCTTTCGTTGGGACTGGTTCTTCTATAACGACCCCCACCTCTTTCCTTGGGATCATTTCCTCCTTCTTCTTACCACCTGTAATGTCTTCGTAGATAAATGGTAATGCTTTGGTTCCTCTGAACCTGAACGGGACTGGTCTTGGGAAATTATCTTGCCTGGCGTGATTAACAGGGGAAATAACTTCAGATTTGTTGATTCTTGGAACTGATTGTTTAAACACCGGACTCACGGTACTTGCCCCTGGATTGTTGAACACAGGGACTACTGACATGTATTCTTCTTCCTCAAACACTGGCACTTGTTTTGGTAAATTGAACACTGGTTCAATTACTGCTACTCTGCTTTCTTTTCTGAAAACTTATAAGAAACCTTCATCAATCAGTTGCTGAATATCATCTTGAACCAACTGACACCCTTCACTACAACCATCACATTCTCCACAACCATCATGGCAAATTTTAACCAATCTGGCACTGAATAACTTAGCATGAAACGTTCTCAAGGGAGTTTTAATCTTTGCTGCATTTGAGATCAATACTTCCTCATTCTCGTCTTCGACAGCGTTAGTCGACCCATGAGTTGGCAAAGGGTTTACTCTTCACATTTGGCTGGTTATTAGCAAAAGACAGAATGTTCTTCTCTATCAAGCTTTTCACCAGATTCTTTAATGCCAAACACCCTTCTAAATCATGGCCCACTCCTCCTTGATGGAAAGCACAGGTTGCATTAGGGTTAAAGAACTGCAGAGATTTCTCAGATGGTGGCCCCAATGGCCTAGTAACAATTAATCCCTGCTCCACCAGAGAAGGATACAATGTTGTATACGTCATCGGTATGGTTGGAAAATTTGGTGTTACCGCCTATCTTCTTGGAGGGGTATTTTGCTGTGGCGCTGGCCGCCTCGGCTGTTGGTAGTTCTGATTTTGATTCTTCGGCCACTGCTGCTGATTTTGTGGCTGGGAAACAGGAACTTGTTGCATTATCTGATGATTAAAAGTGGGCATAACAGACGCCACATATGGTTGTTGTGCGAACTGCATAGGGTAAACTGGCTGTTGAGGAAAACTAGGACTTGGTTGTGGTTGGAATAGAGATTGTTTAGGATTCTGCCTCTTCCCTGTCATAACAGCATTAGTCTCGCCTTCCTTCTTCTTATGAAAATTACTTGGAGACTTCTTGACACTAGCGCTAGTGGAACTGTTAGGTGAACTGGCTACCTTTCCACTTTTCAGACCTGCCTCCACTTTCATGCCAAATGCAATGATATCAGAAAAATTGGCACCAATATTACTAATCATTTTCTCATAGAATTCTGGTTTTACAGTGTCTACAAACCAATCAGCTAATTCCTTCTCAGTCAATGGTGGTTCAACCTGTGATGCAGTCTCTCTCCACCTTTGGGCATATTCTTTGAATAACTCAGTGTTCTTCTGAGTCATGGTCAATAGCTGTCTACGATCAGTAGCTAAATCCAAGTTATACTTATAGTGCTTTATGAAGACATCCATAACATCTTGGAAACATTTAATCTGAGATTGGTCTAAGCTTAAGTACCACTTTGCGGCAGCGCCCTTCAGGCTGACTTGGAAATAATGGATCATTAACTTATCGTTATCCATATATGTCGCCATCCTTCGGAGATACATGACCAAGTGTGCCTTAGGACACGTAGCACCAGTGTATAATTCAAAGCTTGGCAACTTGAATTTTGGTGGAATTACTAGATCAGTGACCAGACACATATCCTTAAGGTCAGAACTGAAGACATTGTCTCCCTCCATGGCCTTCAGCTTTCTCTGCATAATCTCCATATTGGCTCTTAATTTCTCATTACTGTCATCTTCTTCCATAGACATCTCGTCATGGTCAAAATGACGCTGATTTTGAAAAATGGATTGAAAATGGGTCTGCACCGCTGGTGGGGCATAAGTTGGAATAGCTTGCTGATTTCCATCAAACAGTGGTACTGCTTGTTGTGTAGATTGCGGAGCCGTGACTCTTATAAAGTCACGTGGCATTCCCAGAGTAGGGCCTTCAACAGGTATGACGAGTGGTTCAATCTATCGACATTCTTCTTCTTCGAGCCTGTGCCCGGGTATTGTAACGATGCGAGGAATTCAGGGTGACGGTTCAACGACAACAACTGGAGAAGATAAAACGACAATGAGACACAGAAGAAATGCACATGCACATGCGAAAATGCAAATGGTATGCGCATGCAGGCTAAACCATCAAGAACTAAAAGAGTTCGCAAAACAGTGTAAATAACAGGATTACTAATAACATAACTTTCCCATTGAAAATAATATAAGTGCTTACAGAAAGGAAATGTTACAATCATTGTTTGGATCACATTAAAAAGAAATACAACTTTTTTAAAAAAGGATTACAACGATTGATTACAACTACGGAAAATAGGGCAGTCTTTCGCCTTTCCTGATCCATTCCATGATTTCTTTGATAAGTTGCTTGGTTTTGGCTTTCTCCAAAGTCAGCTCTCCTAATAACTCCATCCTTCTCTGTTCAACACTTGTGGATGCCTCATAATGCGGAGTGGGCTTTCTCATGCTGAGTGAAATCCCTCGTACCCATTTCAGACGAGCTTCAGTGACAGGACTATTGGTGATCCATTTTTTATAATTAATGAAAAGCCATGCTTCCCTCATCTTGAGTTTTTCTTCAAATCCTTCTCCGTATCCATAGTACATCAGCTCCAATTCTTCTGGTCTAGGCTCCTCTTCAATTGGATGACCCAACTGGCAACGTGCGAGCACGGGGTTATAGTTTATACAACCAAGTCGACCCATGAGTGGCACATTAGGATAGCCTCCACAACTAACAATTATTATGGTTCCTTCAGGGTCTGTATCGTACCACTTGATGTCAAAATGCCTTAGTTCCATTAGTTTCTTGACCCAAAGAGCATTGTCACTCACTTCCCAAAATGTCGGAGTCGTGGGTAGGTATGAAATGAACCACTTGTATAGTAATGGAGCACAGCAAACAATCACACCTTTACTCCTCATAGTCTGCGTGGTGACCGAGAAGTACATGTCATCCAGTAAAGTGGGAACAGGGTTCTGACCCATAAAGATTCTGATTGCTTGGACGTCGACAAAATCTTTGACATTGGGAAATAGGAATAACCCGTACACCAGCAAAGCAAACATTGACTCAAACATTGCAGAGTTTCCGCTTTCCTGAAAGTGGAGAGCTGTCTCAATTAAAAATTGGGCAGGTAGCCCACGATACCCTTCCCTGGTGGTCATGTTTTCTCGGATGTGTCCCTTTTGGATCCCCAATCCTACGGCAATCTCCTGATTAATGAATTCTTATTCCAAACCGGAAAAGGGGGGATGATGTTAAACGGGTAGTCCTAGCATATGTGAATATTCTTCTATGGTTGGGACTAACTGGAAGTTTGGAAAGATGAAACATCGGTATACTGGATGATACCGCTGTACCAAGGTTTCTAGCAGTCCTTCTTTTACTTGCAACTTCATTAATGATAACAGGTCCCCATACTTGTCAATAAAACTTGGCGGGTCTTCAATTCTTCCTCCAATCTCTATCAAATGCTCAACATTAGGGATCAGGAAAGTGACGGGCCAGTTTATGTTCTTAGTAGCGTCCATTTTCTACAAAGTCTGCAAAACAAAATTTAGTACCTCGACAGTTTAGCAAAAATGCAAAATGATGCAATATGATATGCAGATGCAAAGCTAATCTATCAAGAAACATAGAAAATTGCAAGGCTTTTGACAATGGTATTTCAAAAAAATTCTTCATTAAGCAAGCTTGGCATTCATTACATTCGGAGCAGAGTATCTTCATGCTCTTAGTACAAAAGTGGGTTATTCCCATAACTGAAAAGATAACAACAACAAAGAAAAATAAATAAAATGGGGAACCAGCAGCAAGATCCTTAGAAGTTAGATCCGCTGGTGGATGTTTCCCCTTCCTCGTCCATCTCCCTCATCAGTTTTTCAATGCGTCTCTTAATCCTTTTCTTCTCGAGTAACAACCCTGTCAATGTTTCCTCCAGTCCTTGTCTAGTTCTGAGCGGCTTGTGACGGGAATAGGGTCTCCTCATCACACTGGCTATCTCACGAGACCATTCCAGATGCGCCTCATTGACGGGGCACTCCGCCTTCCACAACTGCCTATTGATTTGACACCACGCTTGCTCAAGAAGCATTTTCATTTCGTAGCCGTCTCTTTCCCCATAATACATCATGTGTAAATCCTCCTTGATTATGGGTTCATTCCCCATATGACCCAGTTGTCGACGAGCGAGCACGGGATTGTAGTTGATGCAGCCGTTTCTTCCCAACAGGGGTACGTTAGGGCAATCCTCGCAGCTGGTAATTATGACAATCCCTTCTTCTGTTGGGCTATGTCGTTTGACATCTGTGTGCTTCAAACTCATCAGTTTCTCAATCCATACTTGACAATGTTCTACCTCCCAGAAAGCAGGGGTTTTTGGCAAGTAGGATGTGAACCACTTATAGAAAAGAGGTATACAGCACACAATTTCTCCACATCCTTTGTTGTATTTTGTTTGAACCGCGTGGTACATATCAGCCAACAAGGTAGGTACCGGGTTATTGATTCTGAAAATTTGTATTGCCTGAGTATCAACGAACTGCTTCGCGCCTGGAAACAGAACCAGCCCATAGATCATTAAGGCAAGTGTTGCCTCATACAGTTCCTCTTTTCCTCTATTCTTGAAATACATTGCTTTCTCAAACAAGAATAGTGAAGATAGTCCAAGTCGTCATTCTTTAACAACTAAATTTGCCTGGATATCAGCAAATCTGATTCCGGTAGTCATTGCAATATCTCTGGCTGATGGCATTGATTCTAACCCGGAGAAAATTAGGGCCTCTTTGACGGGAATCCCAATTATAGCAGAAAATTCCTCTAAGGTTGGAACTAATTGGAACTCAGGAAATAGGAAGCAACAGTAATTGGTTGAACAATTGCACCAGCATTTCTAATGGTCCCTCAGTCACTGGAACCCTTAGTAGTTGTGAGAGATTTCCATATTTGTCAGCAAAGTCTGAAGGATCCTCGATCATGTCGCACATCCAGATCAGTTGTTGAAGTTCCGGGAGCTCGAAGTAATAAGGCCAAACTTGCTTCTTAGATTCCATATCAACAAAGTCTGCAATAATATCATTAGTTTCTTGATAGTTAGCAAAAAGAATGCTGATGCAATGCAAAGTTTCATGGAATTCAGACGTTCGCGAAATATCGAGAGATATCAAAAGACCTCATTTTCATTAAATAAAAGTGAATTACAATAGTTGATACACTTTCAAAGAGCCCTAAATAAAAGCTAGAAAGTCCTAAGGAGATTCTCCCAAGAGTCGTAGCTTGAGTCTTTTGTTTTCTTCCTCCATCTGATCTCTTTCTGCAACAAGGTTGTCGACGATCGTCTTCCAAGCTGTGGGCTGAACAATAGAAGAACTTGGGCCTTCTTGGACCTTCCTTCTCTTATAAGAGGTCAATTCTTCATCCTTGGCACGTAGTTGTTTTCGAAGTTCAAAGTTCTCCTCAACAACCACCTGATACTTGAGTTTCCATGCTTCCTCAGACCGCTGGGTCTGTCTCAATGATATCTCTAACTCCTCTTCCTTTGACATGAAGTACAAAATAGGTTCTTCTTTCATGGGAATTGGTTCCTCCCTCTTGTATGGCATTTTCAATTCAATGGCTCTCTTGCGGACCCACTGAAGATATGGCTCCAAAGAAACACAATTGGGTTTCCCCAAGAAGCTACTTTCTCTTTTGCACTTGCTATCCCAGGCTTTCAAGATTAAATCCCTTTGTTCTTCATTCTTATCATAATCCTCAAAATAAATTCCCTCTACATGAATGCTTAGGGGTTTATCCTTCATAGGGTAGCCTAATTGATGGCATGCCAACACCGGATTGTAACTGATTCCACCTTTGATGCCAAGAAGAGGCACATTGTTATATGGGCCACAACTGTCTGTTATTGAGATTTTGTCGTACACCCGATTGTACCAGTCAATGTCTGCATGAGAAAGGGCCATAATCTTCTTAGACCACCATCCTTTCTTAGGATCCCAAAATGCGTCTTTCTTTGGTAAATGTGAGACGAACCATCTATCTAACACAAGAATGCAGCAAGTGATCTGTCCATTACCATGGGCATTTCTCGTATGGACTGAATGGTAGGCTTCAGCAAGTAAGGTAGGTACAGGATTCTGCTTTAGGAAAATTTTGATTGCATTTAAATCCACGAAGTTGTCAAAGTTCGGGAACAGAAAGAGTCCATAGATGAGTAGAGCAAAAATAGCTTCAAAGGCGACCTTGTTGGAATGTTTAGCAAAGTAATGGGCTTTTCCAAACAGGAACTTAGCAGTCAACCCAAAAATTCCTCCCTTGGAGATTAAGTTGTTCTTGATGTCAATTAATTCCAAATGAGTCTCTTTAGCTATTTTTTCCCCTTTTGGGTCTCTGTTGAAGATAGGAAACGGAGAATCATCCTTGACGGGTAAACCAACTATCTGAGAATATTCTTCAAGCATAGGCAAGAGTTGATAATCGGGAAAGGTGAAACAATGATACTTTGGATCATAGAACTGAAGCAGGGTTGAAAGGAGTCCTTCATCAACACTCTTTGTCAATAATATCCATAAATTCCCATATCTGTCTTTGAATCCTTCGGGGTCTGTTAGCAAATCTCCCAATCTCCTTAGGTCGTCCAACTTAGGGTTCTTGAAAGTGTATTTCACTATTTTCCTTCTTAATTCATCCATGATATCTCTGTGACATTTAAAAAAAAGAAGTTTGAGTTCCATGAAACTGATATGCATATGGTCATGCTATATGGATGCAACAAACACAAACATATACAAATACAAGCACATAAAGGTTTGGGTTAAGAGTATGGAGCCAAGGTTCACCCTCCCATTGGTATGTACTATGGTTTTCACCTGCCGAACAAGGTTCTAATGGGTTCCCAGAGTCTACGATCCATCTTTCGGATTTTGTCGACTTCCCAGATGACTTGGTAATCAACAAAATTCTCAAGAGAACCTCGTCTGAGTGTAGTATCGCGTGACAACCAATTCAGAAATAGACTCCATCATGGTCACCGTACTACATCTAAAAGGCTTAAGTGGGGTTTGGAAACTACGGTTCTCAACCTCAATGGCACATACATTGAGAGTAGCACGCTTTCACGAAAAGGATTGTTCAACATGACTAAACTCTCAAGAGGGCCTAAGCTGAGTGATGGTGTCTCAAGTTAACTTTTTCAGGAATCGACTCCTTCAAAGCCCCCTTGAATATACCATCGTCCTATCATAAGTGCACTCGAAATCCGGGTATAGGATTTATCTCACTCATAGATATCATATCAACCCAAACCAAACAGGATAATATCAAACAGACATACAAGCATACAAACAGATATGACATACACAAGCACATACGAGTAAATAAGCAAACATGAATAAAAACAAGATAGGCTTAACCCTCTTAGGAAAGGACCAGCAATAGGTCTAACGCTCCCCAGTGAAGTCGCCATTTCTGTTGCTTTGAAAATTGGATAACAAGCTATTAATTAACTTGCATCATTTTCTTTTACAACCGACTTTGATTTATCCAAAGGAAAGGTTCAAGATCGTTAGAAAAATCTAAAGGGGAAAGATCTAAGGTTCGGGGGTTGGTTACGCCTAGGGAAGGTATTAACACCCTAAACGTCCGTAGTACTCTACAGAAGCCTCTTGTTAAATGTTATCTTATGTTTGCTAAAGATTCTATGCTAAAGATTAGTTAACAGGGGAAGTGATAAATTCATTAGGATGAATATCACTAAGAGTTTAAGAACTCTCTCCTAAGGCTAGTTATAATTTCTATGGCTCTGATGAGGCCAAAAAATGAAATTTATCCTAAGAGGTTACTTAGGTTAAAGTAGGAGGTCATGACTTATGAGTCAACATGTTTAACCTTCCTTTGGAATAGGGGAAAAAAAAGAGAAAAAAGAATAACAAAAAAAAAGTCATAGAAGATGAAACATTGATATAAGATAATATAATGAAAGCAACAATGAGCATGAAGATATGTTTCATGACAAATGATGAGATGAATATCAAGGACCAAAATATGACACATAACACACAAGAAGTCAAAAGAGATTTCAACAAACAAAGTTCACTCCAAGTATGCAAGTAAGAGATTCACAGTTTGACAACAGATACTGAACGCAGTGTGTGGCTAGCGAAACAAGGTATGTGTTCATGTTTATTACTAAACTGCCCAAAATACAACAGAGACACACATGATCAGGGCATATGAAGATACTTACATTAGCTTGAAATCATAATAAAACTTGAACAAAAAGGGTAGGTAAACCAGCAAAAAAACAGGCATATGAGCAGGTTGAGACATATAACAGAGTGGTAGTTTGCACACCAGGACATAAAGCACATATATTTTTCATAGTTTGACAATGACATAACAGGCGAATAATAAGTATATGCACTCCATACATCAGTACACCAATTGAAAACACTAAGCATGGCAATGGCACAACATTCAATAATCAACACAGTAGTATCATAAACCTCATGTTATTCACCTATCAACACAATGCTTATCACAATTGAAAAAAGAAAATACATGTACAGCAGCTCAAAGCACATGTTGAAGTATATTTGAGACAAAAGACACAGGCCCTTAACACATTTATAACAGATAATCATTCACACTGGTGCATACACAAAGGTTCAGCAGGGCATAAACAGTTGTGACAGGTTATAAGCTGAGAACTAATGCAACAAATATCTACACATCATTATAGTGGAAATACACATGCTACTGAGGTGTATGTGTGTGGTTAGTGAGGCAGGACATATATATTTGTATGACTGAGGAAAAAATAAAGATGAACAAGGTGTATGTTAAAACAGGCCAGTCACAAAATTCACAATAGCACTGCACCAAACTCATTAGCTTAACATACGAATCAGGTGGAATTCTCAAAGCTCATAAAAGGTTTAAGCATAGATTCATGGATTTCCAAATGTGTAAACCAAACAAGCATTGAAAATGTGCATTGAGTTCAAATGTATGACAATTCGTGTACAAAACTCTACAAGTAATATAACTGAAGAAAACAGGGTTCAAGCTATCAATCCACACAAACAAACCATGTACCATCTTAGCAAGAAAATGATATGTCTAATATGGATGCAAATATCATGACAGCAGTCAAAAACTTATGGCTCATAGACATAGCAAATTATGGATAGCATATGACATTTCAAACAAAGCAGGGCATAATACCAAGACTTAAAGCATGAACATATCAGTCTATTTATGTATACAAAACAATCATACAAAACTGATAGCAAACGGGAGGGATGTTATAATTTGCAGTCTAATGAGTATGCAGACATTTTAGCACTAAAGTATCCTTGTTATTGACAAATATATATTGTAAATGCAAAGATGATTGGAAGGAGCAAAGGCAGACCTCATCAGTCAGATTTGTGTAAACATGGATAGGTGCTTTAGTGTGCGAATACATGCTTGTGAGAGTGTGTGAATGAAGATTTCTAAAACTATCAATCACTAATCATTCAAAATAACCAACATTTTAAATGCACCAGTTAGACATATAAGCAGATAATAAAACCAAATAATATAGTACACAAACTTCAACTAAATGAAGAACTCATAAGCATACAGCTGTTAGGCTTAGACCATGAGACACCAACAATTTAGATTTAGATAGATAAATCAAAACCTCATCATGACCATATACATATTTAGCTACTCTCACATCACACTTCAATAGATAGAAAGCAAAGATTCTGTTATGGTCAGTGGTATATGCATCAAGATGTAAATGTATCAAAACATAAACTTATGACAGGATGAGGCAAACATAAACCACTCTTAGCCAACAACATTTATGAGGGAACAGTGACCTCTAAACATGACAGTAATAACAAAAATGCATCCTCACATAGTAGCTTCATGAATCTTGACAATAAATGGATAGTGTATATGCTAACATCTCAACAGGGTATCCAAGACTAAATAACATCTGGCTATTGATCTTATGACAGAAACATCATCAATCATTTGAAGATGAAATACTAATACATTTGGTTATGCAGGGATGTGACATGATAAACATGAACTTGACATCAAACTTAAACAAATTATCATAGCAAGTGATATATGATAATGCACTAAAAAGAAAGTAGAGGAAAGTAACCTGGTATCCAAGCAAACCAAACACGAATTTCCTTTCCTTGCAGTTAACTCTTGCTCTCTCAATGTGAATGAGTTTTAGAGTATTTTTTGTAAAAAATTCTTGATGATCGAGAGCTGAAACTTGAACTCCTTATATAGGCAAGGTTGATGGATCAATGTGGGATGCAATGTGGGCCGGGTCAAGAAAGATTCCTCCTCCAAAATGTTGGAGGCTGGGGTTTCAATTGAAATTAAATGTGGCTCCAAGGGACAGACGCTCCCTCCTTCTGACTCGCAAGGTAGAAACGGATAGCATATTCCCATCTTTCTTTGCTATCAGCCTATGTATGTGTTCTTTGGGAAAGTGAGAGCAACGTTGCTCTGCTCTTCTCACATATGGTACAGACAATGACGAGAATGGAAGGTTGAATCTTTGCTTTGTGCCAATGAAATCCCATGGAGCAAATGAGGCAATATTAGGGCAAGACGGAATTGAATTTATGGCGCCACGATTTGATGAGATGAATTCGAATTGAATTTGCAAAGGGTTGAAAGAATTGGTTTTTTCTGCAAAAATGAAAAAGGAAACGAAGAGAGGAAGAAGAAAATTGTTCCCCAGGACGCGTGCCATGTTCCCATTGGTCTAAAACGACCGTTGAAAAGTCAAAGAAAAACAAAGCCTTCTGATTGGCTAATGGCTTTAGTCATCCTCCAATCAGAATTTCCAATAAATCTAACAAGACCAAATGAAAAAAATATGCCACACGTATTGTTTTCTTAATCAAACTTAAATGACATTTAAATTATCACATTCAAATTAAAGCCTAATATTATACTTTTTTTAAAAAGAAAACTTATGATGATTAAATTAATTACTAATAAAATCTAACTCAATTTCAATTAATAAATTATTTAAAATTAAAATTAAGGCATTTTGAATAAATTTTAACCAAAATAATAAAAGGATAATTAATTCAAGATCAAACAAAATAAACTAAAATTAAATCATCAACTAAACTAATTAATTAAGCTACTAATCAATTAAAATATTAAAATTCAAAATAAATAAACATAAACAAAATAAATTTAAATTAAATTAAGATAGGATAAATAAAATAAAATGCTAAATGAATCAAGGCAAAAATAGATAAAAGGATATTTAAGATAAAACAGAGGAAATAAGTCACATAACATCTAGCAAAAAGATGAGGGTAAAATTTGGGGTACAACACTTGGGTTCAGAAGGTATCACCGAATGACGGTTCCATCGGGGAATGTCATTATTCCTAGGATCGGCCCTCACTAGGATCTTAGGTCAAAACCTTTAAGTTGGGAAGGTACCACAGAATGACGACTCCGCCGGGGAGCCATTTTCTGTTAGGATCATAGGATTCATAGCTCTTAAAAAAGGTTTAGGACATTAGGACAAATATATATACTGCTTTTCCTAATTGACATCTGTGTTTATTTTTCTGCTAATGGGAATGCGTGTGATGCCGCATGTTGAAAAATTGAGTATACACCTAGGAAAAACCTCTTTCAGTAGTGCGGAAGCTATCGGAAATAGTTGTCACGCGATACTACCCTCTTATGAGATTCTTCGAAATACATCACCTAGCACGGTTCCCGGCCCGCTGATGTTATCTCAACAAGAATCAATGATTTTGAGAGACAGGTACAAAAATCACTAGTATAAACCTTTGGGATGGGTAGAGCCTTGACTTCATGACACCGACCCTTTGACCCCATGTTTTTTCTATGTTTTTGTGTGCTGCATTCATGCATTCATTTAAAAAAAACATTAAGCAAAGAAAAATTTTCTCTTCTAGTCTCTCTTTTTCAAATTAAACTAAGACAATGATTGCATATGTCAGAGAGAAAAGGATTGCGCTCATGGATTTCGGTAGACAGAAAACTCACAAGAATACCTTCAAGGTTCCAAAACTAGAGGATTAGCACGGATGATCACTAACCCTGACGCTTTCAGAGCCAAGTACGGAGGTTTGCTACCTCTGTTAAGGGTCTATGTAATTGAAGGAATCCTGGAGGCACTCATTCAGTTTTACGATCCAGTCTATCACTGTTTCACATTCCCGAATTACCAGCTCGCACCAATGCTAGAGGAGTATTCTCATTTGACTGATCTACCCATTACTGATCAAGCTCCCTTTTTCTGGACTGGAAGAAATTCCAAGGGATCAAACCATTGCAAGAGCAATCTATTTGGATGAGTCAGAAGTCAAGACTCACATGACCACCAAGGGAGGAATCCCAGGTTTACCAGCCAAGTTTCTGGTAAAGAAGGCTCTGTACTTTGCTAGTATAGGGAACGTGACTGCTTTTGAAAGCATCTTTGTTTTACTCACCTACGGGTTATTTCTGTTTCCCAACATTGAAAACTTCGTCGATATCAACGCCATTAAGGTTTTTCTCATTGGAAACGCCGTACCAACCTTACTCGCAGATGCGTATCATTCTGTACACTTAGGGAATTTGTACAGCGGAGGGGTGATCACGTGCTGTGTACCCCTGCTATATAAGTGGTTTATCTCCCATTTGCCTAAGTCTGCTGCTTTTTAGGATCATAAGAGTACCTTACGTTGGTCGCAGAAAATCATGTCTCTTACCAACTCTGACGTAGATTGGTACAATAGGATTCATAACGGAATCAGAATCATTGACCGTTGTGGAAACTTCCCCAACGTACCCCTCATAGGAACTAAGGGATGGATTAATTACCATCCAGTTTTAGTTCGTCGTCAATTTGGATACCCGATGAGGCATGTCCCGCGTAATGCTCATCTGGAAGGTCTTTTCTTCAAGGAAGGAGAAAATGACAGGGCACTAAAGATGAAAATAGTGCACGCTTGGAAACATGTTCATAAGAAAGGACAGAAGTCTCTAGGAAAACCGGACTGTGTCTCGGTGGAGCCTTATCTCCACTGGGTACAAACTAGAGCTCTCAAGCTAAAGATGCCTTATCCTCGTCACAGAGTCCTTCCATCAAGGGAATCTGTCATGTACTTCATGACTGAAACGGAAAAACTTCAGGTTACTCTAAACAAAGTTCAACAGGAGAGGAGGTCTTGGAAGAACAAGTACCGCATTCTCAATGTGGAGTGTACCAAAATACAGCAACTGCTGAAAGATAAGGATGCTCTAATTGAGATTTTGGAGCAACATGCTATAGAAAATCAGGATGACCAAAGGAATTTGCTCGCTCCTTTCACTTGGCAAGGGAATAACAACCCGACAACGACCCAAGAGCCCCGGTCCAAGAAAATGAAAGTACCAGAATCAGCACCGAGTTCTCCTCAGAGAGGACTCGGGACCCATTAGCTTAGGTTTCTGTTTCCGCACCTTGTAATTTACTGTATTTCCATTTCCGCAATCCGATGAATTCAATAAAACGGGGTTTCCCCACTGTTTGATATTTCCAGTCTAATTGTCGAAGTTTATTTTGATTAAACTAAAAAACAATTAATATAATCATTGCATTCATTATTCTCATAAACGCATTCTTCTTACCTACGAATCTTACGTTTGTGTCTCGGTTCTAGAGTCAAACTGTCTCATTCGTACAATACTCGGGCCAATCGTCAGAAAAAGATGGATGATCTCGAGGAGGAGAACAGAGAGTTGAAAGAAGAGATCGACGCTCTAAGAGAGGATATGAGAAAGCTTCGTAACGACATGCAAGCCATGGCAGAAGCTCAGCTACAAAGAACTGTGATCTCAGAGATCACCTCAACGCCCATAGTGGAGAAGTATGATCCTAGGTATCAAATGTCGAAAGATCGTCCCTGGGGCATGCCTGTTAACTATATCCCGGAAGGATATGTTCCGCCGATCACTGAAGATCAGGGAATCATAGCAGAAGCCGTTGGGCCTGAAGGTTACAAACTTCGGGAAAGCGAGGATGCCAGAGGCATAATGAGGACTCCTGAAGGTTACAAACTTTGGGAAACGCCAAGATTCATTGCCTAGTAATGGTACCACCCCCTGTGGTGCACACTGTCCCGGAAGGATAGATTCCACAGATACCTTCTGGTAGAAAGGAAAGTATGTTTGATAGAATGGATGAATTCCAGGAGCAGTTCCTGGAAATGCAGAAGGAACTACAAGCTATTCGCGGTCAGGATTTATTTGGAAAGGACGCCGCAGACCTTTGTTTGGTCCCCAATGTGAAAGTCCCGCATAAATTCCAAGTGCCCGATTTTGAAAAGTACAAGGGTAACTCTTGCCCTCAAAGCCATTTGGTGATGTACGCTCGACAAATGTCAGCTCAGACAGAGAACCAGGATCTACTGATTCACTACTTTCAGGATAGTTTAACCGGTGCCACATTAAAATAGTACATGGGTTTAAACCGCTCTACGATTAGCACTTTCAAAGATCTTGGCACTGCCTTCGTCCAACAATATAAATACAATTTGAACATGGCACCAGACAGAGATCAACTCAGATCGATGTCACAAAAGGATAAGGAAACCTTTAAGGAGTATGCTCAAAGATGGCGTGAAATTGCCGCCCAGATTTGTCCACCTCTTAAGGAAAAAGAATGACAAAGATTTTCTTAAAGACCTTGAGCTCATTTTACAACGACAGAATGGTTGCCAGTGCGCCCAGCGGCTTCACCGAAATGGTCGGTATGGGAGTGCGTCTCGAGGAAGCCGTTCGAGAGGGACGTCTAGTCAAAGATACTGGGTCGACAAGTGGTACTAAAAAATACGGTAGTGCCTTCCCTAAGAAAAAGGAACAAGACATTGGGAATATCTTTCTTGGAAAGCAAAGGCGACGATATCAACCAATAGCAGCAGTGACTCCTGCTATCAACCCTGCGCCTATTTCTACGTATCAACCTCAGGTTGCTCAAAGCCAACCGCATTTGCAACAATATCAGCAAAGGACACAACAACCTCTTCAGCAGGCTCGCCCTCAATACAACAACAATCGTACAACGCGGCCATCGGGATTTGATCATATACCCGTATCGTATGCAGAACTATTTCCGTTGCTGCTGGCCGAAGGGCACGTCCAGACCAAGGCTCCTCCTACAGTACCGGAAAATCTGTCTTTTTGGTTCAAAGCGGATTAGGCTTGCCCTTACCATCAGGGAGGACCAGGGCATAATATAGAAAAATGTCTCTGTTTCAAATCCGACGTGCAAAAGCTTGTTAGGAGCGGGGTCTTATCTTTCAAAGATACGAATCCGAATGTTCTCACGAACCTGCTGCCTCAACACGAGAAGGCTACAGTCAATTTGATAGAGGGAGAGTCTGACAACATCTATCAAATTCATGATGTACTCTTGTTAAGGGCCAACTTGGTCAAGATGCATTGTAGACATAGTGGATATGGCCATGTGTCACCTCATAATTATCACCAGTGTGATATCTGCTCTAAAAGCAATCGAGGATGTTCTATGGTGCAATCAGCTCTACAGGAACAGATGGATCTCGGATGGATCCAAGAGCACCGAGTTCGTGGAGTTAACATGGTTTATATGAATTCCAACATCATTCAGAACCATGACATCCGTGCAATGAATGTCAACTTGGTGGAGATGCACTCAAGGCAAAGCCAGTATCATAATCTGCCAAGGCACGATTACAATTCTTGTCTGACTTGCTCGATAAATAAACAGGGATGCTCTTTTGTACAAGAGGCCCTCCAGTGTCAGATGGATCTTGGATGGATTCAAGACTACCATGATAGGAATCATTATCAAATCAACATGATTCAAATCTTTGATATTCACTTGATGAATACCAGCCTGGTGGAGTTACATAATAAACAGGTCCGGCTCGGGTTCTTGGTATCACATGATTATCAGAGCTGTAAAGCGGGTTGCGAAGATGATCAGTGTTGTGCCCTTGTCCAGGAAACACTTCAGTACTTGTTGAACCACTGGTGGCTTCCAATCTATATGGATGAAGACACCCAGCAAATTAGCATCACTAATGGGAATCCTGCTAGATATCAAAGTCAGGATGTTCGGTCGATGGAAACAGACCTAGTAAGGGTACACTGTATTCAAAGCGGACGTGGCCAGGTACCACTACACAACTATGAGCAGTGTGGAGTTTGCTCAGTGGATAATCAAGGATACTACCTCGTGCGAGCAGCCCTTCAAAGTCAGTTGGACCACAAAGAGATTCAACCATGGTCAAGTTCTGGATCAGTCAACTACTTCGCTGATCAAATCGAGGACGTTGTCGTAATCTCTGATCATCAGAGAACTAAGGATGTTTGTGCCATCATCCCTCTACTTGACGAATCGAGAGTTCCCAACCAGGAACGGCTCAAAATTACTTACGATAGTCAAAAAAATTAGAAAGTTCCCATAGTCATCTATCTACCGGGACCACTACCGTATGAATCAACTAAGGCTATCCCTTACAAATACGATGCAACAACAATTGAGAATGGAAGGGAAATTTCGTTACCCTCCGTCGTGAGTATTGCAGACATTAGTCGAGTAACAAGGAGTGGTAGAATCTTTAACAGAGGAGTTGGAGAACCCAACAAAGAAAAGGAACCTCAGACAGAAATTCCCAATCCACCAGTTGGTCAATCCAGTAATCCCGACCTTTCAAAAAACGATGATGAGATGCTAAAGCTCATCCAAAGGAGTGAATACAACATTGTTGATCAACTGTTACAAACTCCTTCAAAGATCTCGGTATTATCACTGTTACTTAGTTCATAAGCGCACAGGGAGGCTCTACAGAAAGTCTTGGAGTAAGCCTTTATTGAACAGGATGTAACAATCAGACAGTTCGATAGCATTGTCTCTAACATCACTTCCTGCAATAACTTGGGATTTAGTGATGAGGAATTACCTGAAGAAGGTCGCCGTCATAACATGGCGCTCAACATTACAGTCAACTGCTAGGACGATGCTTTAGCTAGCATACTGGTAGACACAGGGTCAGCCCTGAATGTTATGCCAAAGTCCACTTTGATGCAATTATCATTCAAAGGTCGTCGTCAAAGCATTTGACGGATCTAGAAAAATGGTTATCGGCGAAGTCGACCTTCCCATAACTATCGGTCTTCACACTTTCCAAGTCACTTTCCAGGTCATGGACATCCGGGCAACATACAGTTATTTATTAGGAAGACCTTGGATACATCAGGCTGGGGCGGTCACTTCGACCCTCCACCAAAAGCTAAAGTTCGTCCAGAACGACCAACTCGTCACAGTCTATGGAGAACAGGCCTTACTCGTAAGCAACTTATCGTCATCCACTTATGTAGAACCGGAGGGGATAATCGGAACCCAGTTCCAAATGCTTTCGCTACACAAAGACAATCAATCCGAAGGGGGAACTTTGATTTCTTCGTACAAAGATGCTATCAAAGCGGTCGAGAGTACCAATACAACAGGATGGGGACAACTTGTCATTCCTACTGATAACAAAGCAAAGAAGGGTCTTGGTTTTTCTGCAACCTGCACCCAGACGGCTGCGAACAATAAAGGTTTTCATCCCATTCAGAACTTCTTCCATAATGGAGGCTTCCTTCAACCAGTGACTCAAGAAGTGCATACCATCAATAAAGATGATTCCTCCGTATAAAGAATGGAAGTCCTATCTCAACGAGGACGGTTATATGTCTCAGGGCAAAACGCAGACTCCCTTTTGCTTTCCTGCACAGAGCCTGAGATTTATACCGAGGTCAGACGTCGAAATGATATATGGAGATTGTGATCCGGAAGGATGTCGTGCTCCGCCAAATTCATTAGAGGAAGACACTCCGATGAAACACAACTTTGACCACGACTATTATGGCCCAATGGATGGCTTGCCAATCTGGCAGTCGTATCCCGGAGACTTGGGGCAAGAAAGTCAGCCGAACAATGAAAATCAGCTGAGCATCATTGAACAGAATACTTGCGTCTCCACCATGTCCTGGGATTAACACCCAGGTTATCCTGAAAATACCCAGCACGACGATGAATTTGCAACGTTTGCAGGACTAGAATTCATTAACTATGCTTTTCCCGAGGTCAACATCATCGAGAGGGATGACTCCTCCAGTTCCAAAGAAGTATGGGACACCTTGGGACAACCGAGTGGAAAATACGACTTCAAGGTCAAATGCACTGCTCCTGAAAGCTCTCGTATCAGGCTCGAAGACATCCAGCCAACTGGATGGGGAGATACAACTGAGAGTACAAATACTACGCAAAATACAACTGAGGAATCCTCCTACGACAACTCTGCCTGGGAGACAGATTCCAATGATCCTGTTCCACCAGAAATCAGCGTTATTTCTGAAGATAAATCAAGGAAGGTACCAAACTTTGTGATTCACCGAGGAGTTCGCCGCCAATGGGTTTCTATCAATGTCCCAAAGATTGTTCATAAGTCTAAGTAATTGCCATCTTTACTTTAACCTTTCACCTTGCCCAGGTGAAACGGATGTTTTGATAAGGCTCACTTTCTGTAATTATCCCTCTTCGCTTTGCCCAAAGCGACATAGTTTTGTTTTATAGGGCTGTAGCTTCAAGAATCGACTTGTTCATAAATAAAATAACGTCGTTCTGTAATTTTCGCATTAATTGTTGTTTTCTCTTTTTGCTTTTCTCAAAAAATGGTAATCCTAAAAAACATCTCAAATAATAAAAACAGGCAGTTTTTCAAAAATATAAAACACTGCACACACTCTTGCATTTTCTCTATCTCTTCTAAAAAATAAATCATCGCGTTATGCAGATTGCTTGTTTTAAACCCCATTGGAACATACGGTCCAATGCCTTCTCCCAACTTTGAATTCCCGGTATTTGAGGCTGAAGAAGAAAATGACGACGAAATTCCAGAGGTGATCTCCCGACTACTCAGACAAGAGGAAAGGTCCATTGAGCCTCACAAAGAGTTGCTGGAAATAGTCAACTTAGGATCGGAAGAAGAGAGAAAAGAAGTCAAGATTGGAGCACTGCTCAGTCCAACTGTCAAAGAAAGTTTGACGAAACTTCTCAAAGGGTTTCCCGATGTATTCGCTTGGTCCTATCAGGATATTCCCGGGTTGGATACCAGCATCGTGGAACATCATCTACCGTTGAGATCAGAATGTCCACCGGTAAAACAACGGTTGAGACGGACTCATCCAGACATGGCTGTCAAAATCAAAGAGGAGGTACAGAAACAGATTGACGCGGGTTTCCTCGCTACGTCAAAATATCCTCAATGGTTAGCCAACATCCTACTAGTTCCGAAAAAGGACGGAAAGGTCAGAATGTGTGTCGATTATAGAGATCTAAACAAGGCAGGTCTAAATGATGACTTTCTCTTACCACACATAGACATGCTGGTAGACAGTACAACAAAGTTCAAAGTCTTCTCCTTCATGGATGGATTCTCGGGCTAAAATCAGATCAAAATGGCGCCGGAAGACATGGAGAAGACCTCATTCATTACCCCATGGGGTACTTTTTGTTACAAGGTAATGCCATTCGGTTTGAAGAATGCCGGGACAACCTATCAAAGGGCCATGACTACTCTGTTTCATGACATGATACACAAAGAAATCGAAGTATATGTCGATGACATGATTGCCAAATCTAAAACAGAAGAGGAGCATGTGACCCACCTGTCAAAACTATTCGAGCGGCTGAGAAATTACAAACTCTACTTGAATCCCAATAAGTGGACATTCGGTGTTCGCTCAGGTAAACTCTTGGGATTCATCGTCAGCCAGAAAGGAATTGAGGTTGATCCTGACAAGGTCAAGGCCATTCAAGAAATGCCTTCTCCGAAAACTGAAAAATAAGTCAGAGGATTCCTGGGACGTTTGAACTATATTTCCATATTCATATTCCTCATGACCGCGACATGTGCGTCGATTTTCAAATTACTAAAAAAGAATCAGGACTGCATTTAGACAGAAGACTGCCAAATCGCCTTCGACAGTATCAAGGAATACCTGTCGAACCCGCCGATTCTATTACCTCCAGTGAAAGGAAGACCGCTGATCATCTATTTAACAGTCTTGGAAGACTCAATGGGTTGTGTACTTGGCCAACAAGACGAAACGAAAAGGAAAGAGTCTGCCATCTACTATTTGAGCAAGAAATTCACCGCTGCGAGACTCGGTACACTATGCTTGAGAAACCTTGTTGTGCTCTGGCTTGGGCAGCCAAACGTCTTCGCCAGTACATGATTTGTCACACTACTTGGTTGGTCTCCGAAATGGATCCAATCAAGTATGTCTTCGAAAAACCTGCTCTCACGGGAAGGATTGCCCGTTGGCAGATGTTGCTATCAGAATATGACATAGAATACCGTGCTCAGAAAGCCGTTAAAGGGAGTATTTTAGCCGATCATTTGGCTCATTAACCGATTGACGATCAGGAATTAATCGGGGTTGACTTCCCAGACGAAGATGTCATGTATTTGAAAATGAAAGACCGCGATGAACCGCTACCCAGTGAAAGGCCAAAACTAGATTCCCAATGGGGACTTATCTTTGACGGAGTGTCAATCATTACGGAAACGGAATTGGGGCAATCATCATAACACCTCAGGGTACCCACATTCCTTTCACCGCTAGACTTACATTCAAGTGCATAAACAATGAGGCCGAATACGAAGCTTGTATCATGGGTCTCGAAGAAGCAATCGACTTAAGGATAAAAAACTTGGATCTATATGGCGACTCAGCCCTGGTTATCAATCAGATCAAAGGAGATTGGAACACTTACCAATCAGGACTGCATAAACAATGAGGTCGAATACGAAGCTTGTATCATGGGTCTCGAAGAAGCAATCGACTTAAGGATAAAAAACTTGGATGTATATGGCGACTCAGCCCTGGTTATCAATCAGATCAAAGGAGATTGGAACACTTACCAATCAGGACTGATTCCTTACAAAGACTATGCCAGAAGGTTGTTACCATTCTTCAACAGAATCGAGTTTCACCATATCCCTCGTGATGAGAATCACATGGCTGATGCTTTAGCCACTTTCTCTTCCATGATTAGTGTAGGTCAATGGAACGACCTACCTAAGATCGACATAATGCTCCTTGAACGACCCGCTTACATCTTCACGATTGAAGCAGTCATAGACGACAAACCTTGGTATCATGATATCAAATGCTTCCTTCAGAAATAAGAGTACCCACCTGGGGCACTAAGAAAGGACAAAAAAACCCTCAGAAGGCTAGCAGGCAGTTTCTTCCTGAGCGGTGATACACTCTATAAGAGGAACTTTGACATGGTCTTGCTTCGATGCGTCGACAGACCAGAAGCCGACATGCTGATAAAAGAAATTCACGAAGGGTCCTTCAGCACTCAGCCAACAGACATACAATGGCGAGAAAAATTCTAAGAGCAGGGTACTATTGGTTGACAATGGAATCTGATTGCTACAAGTACATGAGGAGGTGTCACAAGTGTCAGATATACTCCGACAAAATCCATGTACCGCCAACACATCTCAAAATTCTCTCTTCCCCATGGCCTTTTTCCATATGGGGAATGGACATGATTGGCATGATCGAACCCAAGGCTTCGAACGGACATCGGTTCATCCTGGTAGCCATTGACTACTTCACCAAATGGGTTGAAGCAGCTTCATACACCAATGTGACCAGACAAGTGGTGGTCCGTTTTATAAAAAATAATCTCATCTGCCATTATGGTGTTCCAAGCCAGATCATTACAGACAATGGATCTAACCTGAATAACAAGATGATGAAAGAGTTGTGTGATGAATTCAAGATCGAACACCGTGACTCATCTCTCTACCGAGCCAAGATGAACGGAGCGGTAGAAGCGACTAACAAGAACATCAAGAGGATTGTTCAAAAGATGGTTGTAACCTACAAAGATTGGCACGAGATGCTACCCTTTGCTCTTCACGGTTATCGCACATCTGTCCGCACTTCAACAGGGGTAACCCCTTTCTCTCTAGTATATGGCATGGAGGCAGTGCTCCCCATTGAAGTAGAAATCCCATCAATCCGGGTATTGATGGAGGCTAAGCTCACAAAAGCTGAGTGGTGTCAAAGTCGACACGAGGAACTGAATCTGATTGAAGAAAAGAGAATAACGGCTTTGTGCCACGGTCAGTTGTATCAGCAAAAAATAAAGAAGGCGTTTGACAAAAAGGTCCGACCTCGCGTCTTCAGGAAAGGAGACCTTGTGCTAAAAAAGATACAATCATTTCTCACTGATTCTCGGGGAAAATGGACTCAAAATTATGACGACCCTTATGTGGTCAAGAAAGCTTTCTCAGGAGGCGCCTTGAGACTCGCAACCATGGACGGAGAGGAATTTGCCTACCCCACAAATGTTGATGTAGTCAAGAAATACTTCGCCTAAATAAAAAAATAAAAAAGGAAAAAAAATGTCTCGGTGGATTGAAAACCCGAAAGGGCGGTCCAGGCAAAAATTAGAGACATAATAAAAAAAATCATCCCGGTGGATTGGAAACCTCAAAGTACAATCCAGGCAAAAATTAGGGATAATGGCAAGTAACTACGTTCAATAAAGGGGCAAATCCCTCAGTAGCAGTTACACCATCCGTCGGTAAACTCCGGTCAAGGTCATCTTCGACAGAAGCTCAGGATGTCCAGAATTCAAAGTTGGTAGAAGGATAACGGTCGTTATGTTTTAATGTAGCCCTTTCCCCTTAAATTACCATTTTCTAACTTTGTAAATACTCTATGGAATCACGCGTTTGGCTGATTTCCATCCTATCAATAAAATTTGAGCCCTTGTGCTTTTGTTTGCAGTTCTTATTTGTTTTAAGCTTTACAGAACGACGTTTTTAACATGATTAACGATTCTTGACATAAAACAAAAATGAATTTACTTGATAAAATTTTTCTGCTTTTAAAATAAAGATGGCAATTTCTTTCGACTGTTGAACATTGAAAGAACATCGATCGCTTCTCCAGAAGTAAGCGAGCTTCAAAGTGCTGAATCAAAGTATTCCTTCTAAACCAGTGCACCTGAACGAGGGATCAGCTGTGTCAGAGACCATGTTTCATCTAACACACCCCCCGGCAGAGTTCTTATCTCCTAAGCCCGACCAGCGGTTGTTCCCCCCGCATGGCTATCTCTCCTAAGCAAGGTAGAATTGTTATTTTGAACTCAGTGGTACCTCTTCATCCCCCGCAGTGGCCGAGTATCCAGTCGCGTTCAACAACTAGTCTGTATGTCGTGTCAGCATAAATATACATACATAATGCATTATTGATTCATTCATATTCATATTGCATCACTAACACTCTAGTCGATCTTGTCCCCTAGTGATAAAAGTCTTCACAATCGAGTTATCGGTTCTTTCCTCGTCAGGAAATGTTGCATCTGCACTACCTCTCTCCTCCAGTTTATTTCTGGGATGAAGTTGGCCCTTGACCACTTTGATAACTTGAACCTCTGAAAAACCAGAGAACCTTCGGGCAACGAAGACGATATCTTCGCTTTCCCGGATTAAGGAAAATCCTCTGAGAAAGCCTCGCGACTAAAGACTTTCAGCAACGCAATGATTTTTCGCTCCGGAGAATCGATGTTCATAAGGTCATCGGCACCTCAAAATTGGATCACATCATATGGCGTTTCCCCAAGAAGATCTCCGAGAAAAGTATGATGTAATATCCCCAAGTGACAGCAGTCTCTCAAGAGACCTGCTTTCCCCAGTAGAGTCAATAAATGGCATCTCCAACAGAGAAGTTTGTACACCTCTACAACTCAGATGACTGGGTTCTCCATTAACTCTGACATCAAAAATTTTCCATCAAATGACATCTCCCCAGGAAAATTCGGCGAGAAGTTTGAGGAAAACCGCTATGCATAGCGTCCTTTGTCAAGAAAGTTTATTGACGAAAGAAACTTAGATCAGTTCCTTGGTAGGAAACTAGGATCGAGGGGAAGTTTATTTCAGAAACTGAGACCAGTTCCTTGGTAGGAAACCGGGATCGAGGGGAAGTTTACCTTTTCTGAGCATCATTGCTTAGCAAAAGAAGATGGATGCGCTACACTACCATTCATAACCATCATCAAAATTTCGGGTATTCCGATATTTAATCCTCTTGCACCCAGAATGCCCGAATACCTTCGCCATTCACACCTTCGGGTCCAAGAAGATTAAATAGGGGCATCTGTCATACCCCAAATTTTGACCACTAAGATTTCCCATCATTGTGCAAATCATCATCACAATATGGATGAATCATTAGTCTCCCCAAAGATGGGTGAGCATCCACTACAATCAAACTTAGGGTTTTAAGCCCTCTCAGAGCTCTTAGACAAAGGATCAATCAAGGAATGACATGATCTTCAACTTGTCTAGCCTCTCAAATATCCACAATTGATCAAGAGGGCTCCCACTTCAAGAATCAAGCACAAGGCTGCAACATTCCAAGTGGATTAAGCCTCAAGATCGCTAGTGTCACCAAATTAGGGTTTGGTCAACCAGGGCCTCCAGATGGAAATTTTCCTCTGGGCATGAGCCAATTCTTTAAAGCATATCCTAAAATACTCCATGGAACATCATGAACCTAATCATCAAGTCAATTTGACCTCAGGGGATGCATTCATAAAAAATCAGGAATTAGGGTTTCTTGACCTAATTCACCCCTAAGTTGACTTTTGGGACAAATCATGAGCCAAGACCTCAAGAGAGGATTTGAGGGTCTCCAATAAACTACATTGATCCATTTGCAACAATGGATTGATCCAAGAAGCTTAAGCAACAAGTTTTAATTTCCTCTGAACCACAATTAGGGTTTCGCGAGAAAAGTCAACTGTGCCTTTGACTTTTGACCAGGACATGCTCCCAAACCCTAGGACATGATTCAATACACCCTATAACACCTATGAAGTCAATCAATCAAGTTTGATTTAGGTTAATGACTTGATTTCATAGAGGATCGCACAGTTTGGAATTCATCTGACAAAAAGTCAACTGTGCACAAAAGTCAAACTTTGACTTTTTGAGATTTTTCACAAGCATGGTTCTTTGACCCCAAAATAATGTTAATGTGTGATTGGAATCATCATTCATCAAGAAAAATCAAGAAAAGTGGGATAACTTGTAAAAGGGGTAACCATAAAAAACTTAGAAAATTTTCTAAGTTATGGAATAAAGTGGCAAGGGTACCAACTTTGGAGGATCATAACTCCTAAACCACAAGGCCATTTTTCCCCATCCAAAGATGGATTTGTAGCTCTCATTACCCTCTACAAAAGCTTTAACCACACCTCCTTCTAATTCATCATGGATTTTGAGTTATGGAATGATCAAAATCACAAAAAGTGAAATGTCACTTTTTTCCAACACTTAGTGAAATTTTCACTAAGTCAGAATCTGCCTTCACTTTTTTCCAAATGTAGGGGCATTTTTCACTTGGATCCAAAAGGTATCAAAACCAATTATGATCAAACAGTTATTATATCATATGAGGGCTTTCCAAAATGGCCAAGAACTCCATCAAATTCCACTTGAGCCATGAGATATGACAATGGCAATATGCCTTGCTGAAAACTGCCAAGGCTAGGCAGAATTTTGTACTTTTGCTCGATTTGGCAAAATCAGATAATTCCAAGCCTTGTCATCACTTTGGACACATCTGAGGATCAAATCTAAAGGGAACAAACACTGATCTAAGCCTCCAAAGTCTTTGGAACAAGAAGTAGCATGCCAAACCTAGAAATCCCTAAAAGAGGGACAAGACTCCAATTTTGGATTAGAGCATTTAATGGATGCTTAGAGGTGGCATGGACTGAGCTTTCTCTAACTGAATTCAGTCAAGATTCATCCAACAACTAGGGAACCACAACTCTGTGCTCTAACCTCTAGTCAATGGCTAGAGGAGACTTGGATTCCTATTGATCAACATTGGCCAAACCTCTGCTGCAGTTGCCATTAACTATTGATCCAAAAACAAACTTGCTCTACTATAAATTGAGTTCATTTGTGCTCAGTTTGAGTACACCAAAGCCATCAAACATATGCTTTCCTCAAAATCACCTTCTTTAGGCAAAAATACCTTATTTAGCAAGGTAACTCTGAGTTTTTGAGTTAGAGAGCATTTCCATCACAGCTCATGATCCAAACACTTCCAATATGTCATATCTAAGTTGTCCAAACTCACACAAGTGACCTGTAATCCTTAAATCTCAAAGTCACCTCTCAAAACCTCAAAATAGGTTTTTTGTGCATTTTTCAAGCCATGTCTTAATTCGGTCACTTTCCAAACCAGATAAAGCCTCAAACACACTCCAAATATCATCCTTGAACTGTCCCAAATGGCTCCCAACATCTGGAACACCATTTGAGAGAGTTGTTATTTTGGCCATTTTAACCCCTTTTGCAAGAAAAGGCCTGTTTTTGTTTTTGTAGGTTCCAGCTGATTCCAATCATCCTAAAAGCTTCTAAGGGATCATTTGAGAGTGTCCAAAGCATCAAACCATTTCTGGAACAAGAAACTTGGCCGATTGTACAAAAAACTCCAAAAGATAAAAAAGGGGTAAGCATCATGACTTGAACTTTCCAAAATATGCATTGCTTTGAAGTCCACTGATCATGCATCTCTTCTACATGTTATATTTGTTGTGTTTGCATCAATTTATCATGCAATTCATACCTGTACCAAGATGTAGCACAGAAAATGCAAAATATGGTCTATTTCAAAACCACTATCGGATTTTGAGGAGGGGGCATGATCTGAAAAAAATACCACCACCATTGGATTCTTTGTGAAATTCTAGGCCAGATGCATATAAATTTTGTCCCCAACCATGGAGAAATGAGAAAGTTATGGACCTTTCCGTTTCTTGTCAAAACTTGCCTTGCCTTGCCTTGGGCCAGGCCAAAAACAAGGCAAGCCCTGTATATTTATGGTTGTGTTTCTATCAACGGATGTATCATCACCCAAGTGGTAAGGCGCATGCCCTATACACAAGAGGTCTGGGGTTCGAATCCCCCTCGCGCCCAGACCCTCTTTTTGTTATTTTTCCCACTTTTTGTTATTTTCCATATTATTTTTAATAGTTTGAAAAATTAATAACTCCTTCAATTTTAATTATTTTTTATTAGTTCTTTTTGCAAAAAATCACAAAAATGTTGAAATATTTTATTCCACAAAAAAATTAGATTTATATTATTTATTTAATATAATTAGTATTTTTGTGAATAAATGTCTTTTATTTATTTTTAAACCTTTTAAAAATAAATATTCATTTTGGAAAATCAAAACCAAATAGGTTTTAATTCATCTTGTGATTAAAGCCTCATTTTTCAAACCTAAAACCAAAATCGCACGTTGTTTATTCAAACTTATTTGGAATTTTTATCATTTGTATTAATTTTCTTTGAATAATTATATTAAAAAATGATGAAATTAGGGTTTTATTGATTTTCACCCTAACAAACTTTTCCAAACACTTTTGGGCCTCTAATAGAGTGTAAGACCCAATCCTTTGTAAATACAAACCTATTTTGGGCCTCAAATGTTGTATAAGTCCTGTTGTATTTCAAAAGTTCGGCACGATCATCGCCCGTTTAAAATCAAATCATCTGGGCCTACCCTCGTGTTATAAGCCCCATTTCTTTTCTTTAAAACTCTTTAGGCCTCTAGTAGAGTGTAAGACCCAACCCTTTGTGAAAACCAAAATGATCTGGGCCTCAGATGTTGTGTTTTCAAAAACCTCGGCGCGATCGCCATTTTCAAACAAATAACCTTTGGGCCTCTCCTTGAGCTGTAAGCCCCACCATTTGTATAAAAACAAACACTTTTGGGCCCCTTGAGAGAGTGTAAGACCCATCCCTTTGTATAGAAACCCTTTTTTGGACCTCAGTCACTTGTATAAGCCCCTCTGTATAAATTCAAACAGCAGTGCAATCACCGATAAAACCTTGGGCCTCTCCTTGAGCTGTAAGCCCCAATAATCTTTTCAAAGCACTTTCTCCTTTGATTTTGAATATAATATTGTTATCAAAGCTTTCTTTGTTGAACAACTAACCAAACAACATGGAAGCTCTACAACCGAGTAAGTGTTTACCCACTTTCTTTATTCGCTTTCATATATATATAACTGTATTGTGGGGCTGTTTCACTGTAAGTCTTCTTTCATAAACTCATATCGACTATGTAATACTAGTATAGATATTTAGAGTTTCCCCGACAACTACGTCTAGAACTAGACAAAACCTCATCTCCTTACCTCCGACGTTCTCCCGGATATTTCAACATAACCTAAACCATGAGAATTTTATTTTACAACAATTTTAGATAATTAGATTTAAGAAATCTCCCCCTTGAACAATTCATATACAGAAGGCCAATGTTCCAAGTGAAACCCCTTCTGGAACTGTTCATCAGCCTCCGCTTGGGCTTAGTGCAAGGACCCACAGGCTTCCTGAAAGCATCCCCGCCTCCTCTTGAGCGTTGTACAAGGACCCGTCGGCTTCTTAGAAGTTTTCACAGCATCCTCTAAGGCTTCGTATAATGATTCTTCCTCCGGGAAGATAGCCTCCTCTTGGGCTTCGTACAAATTGTCCTTTCGGCTTCCTAAAAATTTTTCTCGCCTCCTCTTGGGCTTCGTACAAATTGTCCCGACGACCTCTTAAAGGTATAGGAACAGAAATTAGTCATCTTAATAGAACAGTCATTCAAAGAGTCTAGATCTTTCTACCGCAAACGTACTGTCTCTTAATTTCTCTTAAGCATAGTACAAAAGATAAAACTCTAGACTTGGACGGTCTAATCTCCTTGAGTCTCAAAGACATTCTTAGGTTTCCTTTCAAAAATAGGAAAAACACCCGTAGACTTGGACAGTCTCAATACCCTTTGGATTTCCCGTTTCCTTGAAGAACGGGAAATAATCCCGATCCTCAGATCAAATCCATGAGTACAACATTACCCATATAAGAACTGATTTTCTCTTTTAACCAACATACTGGACCTGTCACTAAACTGAAACAGTCACCAGCACCCTAGCCTCCTCTTGGGCTTTGTACAATGGTTCTCCCCAGCGGAGCTAACACCTTTAGCCTCCATCTTGGGCTTCATATGAGATACAAAAACACTCTCTTGTTGAGTGTAAAAGACTCTCTTGTTGAGTCAAACATTTTTAGCCTTCATCTCGGGCTTCGTACGAGATACAAAACACTATCTTGTTGAGTATAAAAATACTCTCTTGTTGAGTCGATCACCTTTAGCCTTCATCTCGGGCTTCGTACGAGATACAAAAAACTCTCTTGTTGAGTATAAAAAGACTCTCTTGTTGAGTCGATCACCTTTAGCCTCCATCTCGGGCTTCGTACGAGATACAAAACCACTCTCTTGTTGAGTATAAAAGACTCTCTTGTTGAGTCAAACAACTTTTAGCTTCCGTCTTGGGCTTCGTACAATACACACAAAAAGACTCTCTCGTTGAGTCAAAACCCTTTTAGCCTCTCTCTCGGGCTTCGTACGGGACACACAAAAACACCCTTTTGTTGGGCCAATAGCCTCCTCTTAGGCTTTGTATAAGGAAAACCTCGGTTGAGCCAATCAACCTTTTAGCATCAAAATCTGTGCCTTGCTCACAGTATACAAACATCAACAACTCCTTTTACCCCATCTAATCGCTGTAAGCGGCAAGCCTCTGGATTATTTACATCCACGCCACTGTCCCTCTTTTAGCATGAGAAATTCCTAAGGAAAGATGGCATTTCTCTACACTGTGTTAAAGTCTTCTCCTTCAGGTTAAAAATCCCCTATAAAGGAAATTATGGTATTGCTGGATTCACATATCCCAGTTAAAGTAATTTTCCTTTATAATCAGTCACCCAACAGTTATGACAAACAGACCCCCTTTAGAGATGACAAATTCTCTCTAAAGTCAAAACCTCTTTAGCTTCACATCTTGGGCTTCGAACAAGATACAAATAGACCCTTCAGCTTCACATCTTGGGCTTTGAACAAGATACAAACCACATTTAGATTCACGTCTCGGGCTTAGAACAAGACACCAAAACACCATTTCCTCCCATAGAATAGGAGGAACTACGATCGCTCTGATTTCCCTATCCCGGGAATACGTAGGCATAAGATTGCAAAAGAATCTTAGCGAGCACACTAATCAAAAAACCCAAAGCCCCCTACCTCCAGCCAATCTAGCGCAGTATCCCAACAAATTTCCCATGAACAGTCCCGGTATTTCGTTCTGAACAAAATAAGCAGAGAGAGGCCCACAAACTAAAACCGCATCTGTAAACCAACAGTTTTAACTGTTTAACCTCAGTTTGCAAGCAGGGTTAGTTGGAGACATCTATTTCCCTGCCTTCATCAGCTTCAATAGGATAAAAAATGAATCGACCTGTAGTACCCTAGAGCGACAGTGCTTAAGAACCACGTCCAAAATCGCTCGCTACAGCGTGCCCTGGTGCAAGCACAACCCTTAACTTTACAACGCCGACAGGTTTCTGCTCATAGGACGAGCAGACTCTGTGCCCAACGGGGATACCTCAACCGAGCTCCGCCGTTGCCGCACCAGCATGGCAGGACACCCAACTCGCAATGGCGGCGAGATGAACTCCGACGAAAGGATAAGTTGCAGAGCAAAAGGGTTTGGGGAGAGAAATTTGCGTGAAGTGTGCAAATGAATCCTCGCTCCTCCCTTTTTATAAGCAGTTGCTCGCTTGGGGAAGTGCAAAAGCCATCATAGCCTAGACCCCTTAAGCCATGACATAAATTAATTGCACCACCACGTGTTAGAAGGGAATCTTTGTTTAGCATTCCCAAAGCTAGACGTTGCATTCCCCAAGTCTTCTCCAGCTCCCCGCGAGCATATCCTCCTCGACAGTCCACACAAGTCACGTCTTCGTCAGGGCTGGTCGACAAAAAACATCCTTTTCGCGGGCATCCTTCACTAAGCCTGGTCGACATAAAAACGCCATTTTTGCGAGCATGTCCTCGCATACAAAAGGGCTGTCGGGCTCATAAGCGACCAGTTGTCGACCACGCTGACCATAGAACAGGCGAAGGGCATGTCCCCGAGCATTGTCATTCGAAAGCAACAACCAAGGCTATCTCAAGTCATCACTCTTCCTCAGAGAAAAGATTTAGGGGGCTCCTGTTCTGGACTAGGCAGGCGCTTGGCCCACATTAAGGCAAGGCCCAATCTAGTCCAGCTCTTGGCAAGGCCCAATAACTGGATTCAGCCAATCTAGCCGTTGGGCACGATATAGCCGTTGGGCACAATATGACCGTTGGGGACGTCTATCTCACGCGCTTGACAGTTCACGCGACCAACTGCCTCTCCGGATCTCACTGGGACAGTTGTACCAAGTCAAAAGGCCACGCGTTTGACCTTCCACTTGGCAGTCACCCATTGGCCGGCCAGATATTTAGGCCACATGGGAGACCTTGGCGCCCCGCTGGGGGTTATCTCTATAAATACCCTCTCACTTGAGAGGGTCAGGTTTGATCACTATTCAATACTCTAAATCATACCTAAACGCTTTGTACTTGCTTTCTCTCTAGCCCAAACTTACTTTGGCATCGAAGTACCTTGCAGGTACACCCCCTTCTCTCCTACAACCATCATCCCTGCCCTACACGGAAGGCCACGACGATCCAGTCTGATCACACCAGATCAATTATATATATATATATATATATATATATATATATATTACAAAATATTAAATACTCTTAAAATACACATCTAGAAGTATATCAAGAGTATGAACATGAGTGTAATCAGTTTGGTTTGGATCAATTTTAAGAAAAATTGTTCGAATTAATGATATCTCTATCGATTTGGTTTGGTTCGATTTTTAGTATTTTTAAAAATGAAATCGAACCAAACTAACTTGTATGGTTTGGTTTGGTTGATTGGTTTACAATGTATCCTTTCAAACATTATGTTCATCACCTATCATGTTTTTCAGTGTATTTTATGCTATTGTTTTTTAAAATAATACATTTCATGTAATTTATTTCATTATTTATTTTATCAAACAAATTACAAGTTGTTCTTAATCCATACGAAAAAGTGACAAGATTTCAATTACATCATGAAATAAGTTCACTATTGTCTTGCTCGAGGATGCGGATTCTCTCGATTAAGTCTCTTCGGGTCTTCAGGGCTTTCTCCTCCTCGGTCTCATCCTGACTGACCACCGACGAACCCTCTAGCCCGACAACCTTCGCTTTCAGAGTGGCATTCTCCTCCTTCATCCTTGTCAGATCCTCCCTCATCTGGTTCATGTCCTTCAAGAGTTCGATCTTGGCTTCTAGGTTGCCTTCGAGAGTTGTCATCCTGTTGTATATCTCAACATTCTCCAACTCAAGCTCGGTGGTCTTGGTCTGCGCCCTCTTGAGATCCGCGAGCGGAACTGTCTCCTTATCCCTGAGGGCCAGCGCCGCCTCCAGCACTCGCATAACAGCGGCGCATCCTGGCACAGGAGCTTCCTCCTCACCTTAGGATCAGCGGAAAGAAAGGTCGACGCCTCAAGGTCGGGGGACAACAACAAAGCCTTCCTCGTTAAACAGTTTCCCTTGAAGATAACATGGTGGCGGTACAAATTTGCCCCCGACGAAGCTACTCGAACCACCAGCTAGGGAATAGCTGATATTATCCCGCTTCCTCTTATTTGATGTGTCCGGGGTAGGAGGATTCGATGTGCTGCCCGGAAAGGAGGTGGTACCGCCAACAATTTTTTCTAGCGTTGCTTGCTCCTTAGCAGCGTCGGCCTTCGACACTGGCGCCTTCTTGAGGTTTTTGGCCGTTGCGGACCTGACCAAGCGCTCCCGCATGTTCGACATTTTCCCTATAGAAACAAAAAAGGGTTAGCACATTGCACAAGATGTTAAAAGCACGGGCAAAGAGATAATCTATACCAAGGAGCTCAAACACGACATCCTCGTTTTCACATTCGAGGATGGGCCTTGGTATTTATGTAGCGAGCTGCCCGAGCAGGCTCTCCATCCTCCCCGAGCAGAACTTTGTTGTTCTTATCCACCACGAAAGCGGGGATGAAACTCTCCACGAAGGTATGCAATGCTCGAAAGGACTCTTTGTCCCCGTTACTTAGTTGGTCATGCTTGACAAGAAACTGATCGGTCCTATATCTAAAGTGAGCAAACACCCATTCTAGTGGGAACTTTGATACCGCCCTCGTTACCTCCCGACCATCAACCTCCACGGGTTCCATGGTGGCCAGAGACTCCTTGTTCGCCCCTGAGACAGGCTTCACGACCAGGAACCTATATTTGAAGTTTCAGACATACTCCAAATACGACCAGAATAGCCTGCTCTATTGCCTAAAGGACACCCAACTTTGTTTTAGACCCGCCGTGCTCCTTTGAATCTGGAATATGCAGAAGAAAAGATCCACTGTGGCCCCGACCTTTAAATATCGGCAGACCGGCTCAAAGGCCCTAATAAACGACAGAGCGTTCGGATGCAGTTGGGCAGGGTACAGTTCGAGATGACAGAAGATGGCCTCTTGGAAATCGGTGAAGGGCAGATGATACCCCGCCTCCACGGAAGCAAATTCATACATGGGAAATCTCATCCCCGGATACACTGAACATATTCAGTCATCCTCTGTGGGGCAAAGCGTTTTCCAGTTCACGGGCGCATCCTCTGCCCGGTCTTCAAGGTAAGGGAACTCACGAGCCTCCTCTTCGGTGAAAGTCAATCTCGTCGACATTGGCTCTTATGAGATCCAGTTGAGATACCCCTCAGTCATCCTGACATTAGCATGCTTGACGGGTTAGTCCGCCTCCCCATTAACAGCCCCAGCGTCGGGGACGACTCCCTCATTCTGTCGGCCATTTTACCTGAAAAGCAGAGGAAGCAAAAGTGAACTCGACGACAGAGATCAAATCCACCCTTCCACCACTAATTAAGTGAAAGGGCGAGGAATAAGTTCGAGGACGCCCTTAAGCCCTAGTCGATAGTACCGGGACGCGACAAAATCCTTTTCCCCGTAGAACAGGGACGAGTCTCCGCGACTCTGTGAAAGAATGTCCCGAGGACGAGTTTCCTCAACAAAATAGAACTCATCACGCGAAAAGCAATTCTCACGTCAAGAAAGCCTAATGCTTGACTACAAACTTAAGCTACTTCTAACCAGAAACCTAGGAAAATCTACACAGTCCTACACTACATTCAAAGACATTCATCCTAGGTTCATCATGTTCTTCAGGATCTTCATAAATTTCCCAGAAAATTCACGTGTTCATCGAATAACACATGAACATTCA
Source organism: Lathyrus tuberosus (assembly GCA_022829125.1). Taxonomy (NCBI): domain Eukaryota; kingdom Viridiplantae; phylum Streptophyta; class Magnoliopsida; order Fabales; family Fabaceae; genus Lathyrus; species Lathyrus tuberosus. The sequence goes on along the minus strand of JALAZF010000327.1, from coordinate 28,393 downwards.
TCTGGAAAATTCATGAGTCACCGAAAAATGCAAACCAATTTCCAGAAAACTAAGAACATCCTAGAACTAACAAGAAGGGATGTAGAACTTACTTGAAGATCTGGATGTAGACGATAAAGATCAACGGCGGCGAGATGAACTCTGACGAAAGGACAAGTTGCAGAGCAAAAGGGTTTGGGGAGAAAAATTTGCGTGAAGTGTGCAAATGAATCCTCGCTCCTCCCTTTTTATAAGCAGTTGCTCGCTTGGGGAAGTGCAAAAGCCATCATAGCCTAGACCCCCTAAGTCATGACATAAATTAATTGCACCACCACATGTTAGAGGGGAATCTTCGTTTGGCATTCCCAAAGCTAGACGTTGCATTCCCCAAGTCTTCTCCAGCTCCCCGCGAGCATATCCTCCTCGACAGTCCACACAAGTCACGTCCTCGTCAGGGCTGTCGACAAAAAAACATCCTTTTCGCGGGCATCCTTCACTAAGCCTGATCGACATAAAAACACCGTTTTCGCAAGCATGTCCTCGCATACAAAAGGGTTGTCGGGCTTATAAGCGACCAGTTGTCGACCACACTGACCATAGAACAGGCGAAGGGCATGTCCCCGAGCATTGTCATTCGAAAGCAACAACCAAGGCTATCTCAAGTTATCACTCTTCCTCAGAGAAAAAGATTTGGGGGGCTCTTGTTCTGGACTGGGCAGGCGCTTGGCCCACATTAAGGCAAGGCCCAATCTAGTCTAGCTCTTGGCAAGGCCCAATAACTGGATTCAGCCAATCTAGCCGTTGGGCACGATATAACCGTTGGGCACGATATAGTCGTTGGGCACAATATGACCGTTGGGGACGTCTACCTCACGCGCTTGACAGTTCACGCGACCAACTGCCTCTCCGGATTTCACTGGGACAGTTGTACCAAGTCAAAAAGTCATGCGTTTGACCTTCCACCTGGTAGTCTCCCATTGGCCGACCAGATATTTCGGCCACATGGGAGACCTTGGCCCCCCGCTGGGGGTTATCTCTATAAATACCCTCTCACTTGAGAGGGTCAGGTTTGATCACTATTCAATACTCTAAATCACACCTAAACGTTTTGTACTTGCTTTCTCTCTAGCCCAAACTTACTTTGGCATCGAAGTACCTTGCAGGTACACCCCCTCCTCTCCTACAACCATCATCTCTGCCCTACACGGAAGGCCACGACGATCTAGTCTGATCACACCAGATCAATTATATATATATATATATATATTACAAAATATTAAATACTCTTAAAATACACATATAGAAGTATATCAAGAGTATGAACATGAGTGTAATCAGTTTGGTTTGGATCAATTTTAAGAAAAAGTGTTCGAATTAATGATATCTCTATCGATTTGGTTTGGTTCGATTTTTAGTATTTTTAAAAATGAAATCGAACCAAACTAACTTGTATGGTTTGGTTTGGTTGTTTGGTTTACAATGTATCCTTTCAAACATTATGTTTATCACCTATCATGTTTTTCAGTGTATTTTATGCTATTGTTTTTTAAAATAATACATTTCATGTAATTTATTTCATTATTTATTTTATCAAACAAATTACAAGTTGTTCTTAATCCATACGAAAAAGTGACAAGATTTCAATTACATCATGAAATAAGTTCACTATTAAATATAAAAGTTGACACTTGACATCAGAAGACTGAGAAGAGATTTGAAAGTTTAATAAATAAAACATAACAATAACAACAAAAATTTTCAATACACATACATAAACATGTTTCACACCTCTAACACACATCAAAACTATTTTGTAACAAGACTAAAAGGAATTTTGTTGAAGAATAAGAAATAAAAAAGGTTAAAAAATGTATGAAAACTAACAAAGAGAACTTGAATACGAAGAAGACGATCATAACATATGAGAACGACGGTAGAGAGAGCAACACCGATGACGGGTGGCGAAAGCAACAATTCGGTGAAATCAAGTTTTTATGACTTATGATTTCTACTTTCTATGTTTTGGAATTTAGTTCTAGATGAGTATATTGTTGAAAGGAAGAAAATATAAACAAATGTGGAGAATGGTTGGACCAAAATAAAAGTTGAGGTTAATGGTGAGCGAAATAAAAGATTTAGGGTATGTTTGGATTGGTGTTATGGGATGGAATGAAATGGAGTGGAGTGGTAATTAATGGAATTCCATTGTTTGGATATGAAAATAATTGATGGAATGGAATGGAACATGATGGAATCCATTCCATCCCATTCCATCCAAATCCCCATTTTTTGTTCCATCCAATTTTGGGTGTATGTGATGGAATGAGATATTTTTAATAAAATAACCAAACAATGGAGTGAGATTTATATTCCATCCCGCTCCGTTCCATTCCGTTCCGCTATGTTCCGCTCCGCCCTATTCCGTTATTTTCCATCAATCCAAACATAGCCTTAAAGCATAAAAGTAATTATTGACATTAATTCAATTGATCGATTTGACCGTTTTTAAAAGTTAAAATTGAGAATGGAACAAAATCACATGAAAATTCAGTTAAGTATTAAAGCCGAACTAAAAACAATTAATTTTTTTCTCTTTGGTTTAGTTTAATTTAGATCATCTATTTAATTAATTTTTTCTGATCCACTTATCCCATAAATATCCTATTTTAGAATATTGACTTCATTATAGATAGAAGTTATAAAGTCATTTTAATTTAAGCCAATTATTTTGGGGCAAAAGTGAATATAAAATCATATAAAATACTTCTATAGTTTTTTCACAATCTTTACGATTTTTATATTGATCGCTATAAAACCCGCTCGAATTCTAAGAGTTTTCTATTCGTATTCTCTCTCTCTAAATCGCACAGTGTTCTTCTTTCTCGCTCCTCTGTAAGATCCAACCCAAACCCTAGCAAACCCCCTCCGCAGAGAGAGAGAGCTGAGAAGACGCTTCCTCTATTCGCTCCCCTCACTTCCCCTTTCACCACCCTTTCTCCTATCAAGTATATCTCTCTCGCGCACACTCAATCGATTCAACTTTTTCTTCGCAATTTTGAATTTTCTTTTTATAGTAAATTTTCGCGTGTTAACATTGCTACTCAAATCGAAGCTTTGTATTTGTTATGCTGAGTTTAGAGATTTAGATTAAGTTAGGGTTTTGATTAAACGTGAAATTTCAGTTCGGAAAGTGTCACTGTTCTAATTGTTGGATCAAATAACACTAACCTAAAGTAAAGTATTGATTAATAGGAATTGTGGTTTTCATTTGGCAGTTGTGTTGGCTTTTGACTCCATTGCAATGGCAACTTCAGAGCAGCTAGCTCCAACCAAAACTCCGGCACCCGATGTTGTATGTATATCTACATTTTTTTGTTTGTTTTTGATACTCGCTTTTTGTTAATCTTCTTCGCTTAGCTGACTATTTTGAAAAATGTAACTTTGGATTAGGTTGGTCATGCCTTTGTTGATCAGTACTATCATATGTTGCATGAAAGCCCTCAGCTGGTGCATAGGTTTTACCAAGAAGTCAGTAAGCTTGGTCGTCCTGAACCAAATGGGATAATGGGCATCACTACCACTATGACTGTGAGTTCTCTCATGTCTGTATGTATAATATATATGTATCTGTTGTCCGTTCTACATCATGTGTACCCCTGTTTTGTTTTGTGCGTTTCCATATATACTTGTATTCATATCTCTGATAGGTTTATATAATATCTCGTTTGGCATTGTTTGGTACCAATTTGTAATACTCCTGGCTTTTACTTCACTTCCCATGTGCATTACTGTAATTTCTTGTTTATTTCATGCCTCCAAGGCTTCAACATTGCTTTATATATGTATTGAAAATATGCTGTAAGATCAGACCCAAAGTGTCCACCTTATCACTTTATGATGATGCTTTTTAAATTTCTTTCCATTTGTTTTTCTGTTGTTTCTATTGATGATCATCCAAAGTCCATTTGTTAACTCATATTTTTAGTAATACACACTATTAGAATTGGTTGAATATGAATAAGTTTCTTAATATATATAATTGTAATGTATCCTATTTCATTTTATCAAGCAGGAAATTGACAAGAAGATACTATCATTGGGTTACAGTGAACTGAACGCCGAGATTATATCTGTGGATGCACAAGAGTCCTATGGTGGGGGAGTCATCGTCTTGGTGACTGGGTTTATGACAGGAAAGGATGATATTAAACAGAAATTTACTCAATGTTTCTTCCTTGCTCCTCAAGAGAAAGGCTACTTTGTTTTGAATGATGTTTTCAGATATGTTGATGAAAATGGAATCGAAGAGTCTGATCATGAAATTGTATCACCTGCTTCTACTGACAATGGTAATAGTAATACGATGCATAAGATGTGATTCAGTTAAGTGTTTTTTGTTCCCTTTGGCCGTTTATTCAAGTTGCATGTATCTTCAACCTTCTTTCAGTGTCAGATCCACCTGTGCTAGAAACACAAGTTCCAGAGCAAATATCTGTGACTGTTGAGGGTGTTGCTGGGGAAAAAGTTTACAATCCTGAAAATGAGCAAGTGTCTGTTGAAGAAGAGGAAGTTCCTGTTGCTGAGGTTCTTGATGAAATTCCTGATGATTCACAGATGGTATCTGGATTGGCATCTCAAATTGAAGAAGTACCAAAGAAGTCATATGCCTCTATTGTATGCCTTCAATCTAAAAATACCCTCTTCCTTTCCATCCCTTTCTAGACTCTTATTGACTTACCACTGTAAAGGCCACTTTTTATATTATTTTACCACTGCTTGAAATGCTGAAAATTTACCAAGAATGATACTTTTGTCGTCTTTTTATTAGAAAAGTAATAATTGCATCTGTTACTTATTATTTTCCAATGTAACTGGTGTATCTGTTCTAGGTTAAGGTAATGAAAGGGGGTGCAGCACCATCCTCCATAGTGACAGCTGTTTCTGTGAAATCTGTCCGTAAGATTCAAGAACAGCAGAGCACCACTGCACCTCCACCATTCAGCGGGCCAGAAACAAATGGTTCTAGTATAAATACTAACGAAGGTGGAAACAATCAAGAAACTGAAGGTCTGATGCACCATATCCGACTCTAGTTCAAATTTCATAGCATTTGTCATAGCGACTTGTATTGATGTATTTAATTTCTCGCCTTTTGACAGCTGAGGGCTATTCAATTTATGTGAAAGGGCTGCCTGGAAATGCTACGCCTGCACTTCTTGAGAACGAGTTCAAGAAGTTTGGCCCTATTAAAAGTGGTGGTATCCAAGTTAGGACGCAAAAGGTATATCACTTGGTAATTCCTCGTTTTTTGAAGTGTTGGCTGCTAGCTAATCATACCTTTTTTGGCATTTCAATGGATTTGTCAGGGATTTTCCTTTGGCTTTGTGGAGTTTGAAGTGTTAAGTGCCGTGTATAAGGCACTCGAGGTATTTATCAGATGTTGCTTTATCTTCAGGAATTCCATAGTCAAACATGATTTGCATAGACAATTTCTAATTCAAAATCAAAATCATTATGTTCTTCAGTGCATTGATGCCAATCAGCAAGTTGTATTTGGTTCCCTTGCTTACATTCTTAATAGGGTAGTTTTTTTGTAGTAGAAATCCACTTGCCCAATCTGCTCTTTCACCAACTTGTTCTGCACTGCAATTGAGTTGTGCTTCATTGCTTGTTAATGAATACTGTTGTAAATTTCTTATGTTTCTGAGTTGTGGATATTGTTTCTAGTCATTTGTATGTGGTGTTTATATGGAGCAACTGAAATATAAACTATGTAGCACCGACATTTCTGAAAAAAAAACGTGTTAGTGTCCGAGTCGGGCACCTGCACCGACACTTGTGATTACGTTTAATTTATTCATTTTTTCAAATTATTCCTCGCGTCGCTGTGTCGTGGTCGTGTTCGGTGTGTCCGTGCTTCATAAAATTATATAGCTTGCTCCACTATGCTCTCACTGTGTTAGTCTCTTGATTTTCATTTGTCGTTGCTAATTTTATAAGTCCTGTTTGTTACTACTGGATTGTGTTGTCTTGAAGGCTGTAGAGTGTTGAATTCTACTTTTAGTTTTGCCATTTTATCCTTGTTTTTTTTTATCTGGTTTTTGGAATTGTTGTGTACAATCTTCTGATTTGTCTTGTCTATAAATACTCTAAATATTTATATTATTTATTTCATTGGCAATGCATTTTGTCGGCATTTCAGGTTTCACCAGTTCTGATCAATGGCCGTCAAGTTATTGTCGAGGAAAAGAGATCAACTAATCGAGGCAAGTGCTTTGTAGTGTTGGTTCAGTTCACTTCAAGGTTCAAAATTTATGTTTCTGCACATAATAGCTATGAAATTTGTGGGGTTTTGTGTATGTAAAACCTGTTATGTGTATGGATGCCATGATTTGTGAAGAGATTTATCTCCCATATTGAACTTGTTATGAGTCCCACATCGGACAATATATGTCCTAAACATGTCTTTATAAGTGTGGGTAATTCTCACCCTACAAGTCGGTTTTGTTGGGTTAAGTTAGGCCCAACTAAGTGTGGGTAATCCTCACCCTATAAGTGTGGGTAATCCTCACCCTATAAGTGTGGGTAATCCTCATTTAAGATCCGGTGGGCCACCTACTATTAGGTTTTCGCTATCGGGCCACCCACCATTTATTTTCACGCTTCAGATATCCAATGCTGGGCATGAGGGAGTGTGTTAAGAGTCCCACATCGGACAATATATGTTCTGAACATGTTTTTATAAGTGGGTGCAATCCTCATCCTACAAGCCGATTTTGTAGGGTTGAGTTAGGTCCAACCACATTTCTTAACAGAACTATATTCGAGCATTAGTTGAAAACCTTCAATGAATTGGTGTCCAGCATGTTTCATGATTATAGGGTAACCTCCAGAGACATTATGGGGATGATAACTTTAATGAAACGTGTTTCCCGCTTGGCTGTTAATTTGAATCATGGAAGATAATGATTTAGATGCTTTTAGATGATTATTCATATTATTTCTAATTTTTAATTTTTCAAATCCTTGCACACAGTATCTGGTGTGTTGAATAACGGAAACATATGTCTAGTAATGATTAGTCGTTTATCTTTGCATATGGCTTTAGTAACAAAAAAGCATATTGCAACATCATATTTTTTATTACCAGTTTCTGTTTTCCTACTATGTTGCGACAATTTTATTTATTAATTTGTTTTAATTTTGTGGGTTCTTCATTGGTGTATGGCCTTGTAATTAACTCTATTGTACTCAACATTTACTTATTTTAACATGATTAATATATTACTATGTTACTTTTTAAAATTTTTTTTTACAAGGGCTTCATTATCATTATTATTATTGTTATTGTTATTGTTATTGTTTGCTTTGCGTTTACTTCCAAGAAAGATATCATTTGGGAGAGGTCCATGATTGCTGAACTTTTGACATAAAAATGGATTTCTACTTGGTCTTGATGTTTATATTTCATGTAGTGAGCTGTTTGCATTCTCTGTTCAGGTTATAGAGGACGATTCTCGTCTGGAAGGGCACCTGGATTCAGGGGTGAGGGAGGAGCAAGAGGACGAGGCAACTATGGAAATAGCCGAAGTTTTGGTCGTGGAGATTTCAACGGTCGTGGAGACATTAACGGCCACGGAGACTACAACGGTCGTGGAGACTTCAACGGACGCGGAGACTTTAACGGAAGAGGTGAATATGGATATAGGAATGGTAACCGGGGAGGATTTTCAAGCCGTGGAGGTGATGGGTATCAGAGAAACGATCACATGGGAACCAATGGTGGCCGCATGAATCGTACTGGCGTGTCTTCTGTTAACTCGGCACCCAAAGCCACTGCTACTCAGCGTGTTCCTGCCTCTGCTTGAGGAAGCTATGCATCTAAGAGTCTGACTGATTGATAGTTTATTACAATTTGCATTAACTGAAGCTTTTGGAATTAGAAAGAATTAAATAGCAAACCTTTTTTAGATGAGTTAAGTTTACAAAGTCCCCTTTTTTAGGTCATTTTTCTGATATTGGTGGTCTTGGGAAAAGGTAGTTTTCAGTTTCTATTAATTATATAATGAATCTAACGGTAGTTTTTGTGCTTCCCCAGTTTTTATGAAAATATATATATTTGGGGTATCATTTTTTGATATATTCTGATATTTGGTAGTTGTGGCTTGAGATGTTTGCTGCCATGACTTTTATAAGACTAGCTAGTGTTTCATCTGATATACCTTTCCCTGTTATTGACGAACTCAACTGGTATTTTAAACACAAGTTCGGTAACGCTAACTTCACTCCAAGGAACTGTATCATACTTCAAAAACTGAACTTTACTTCTCACTTGCTTAATTTCAGAACAGTTCACACATTCTCACCATCTGCTTGGTGTTATGAACAAGGACTCAATCTAATTTCTCCGAGTAGTATTTGGTCTCTGTAAAAGTTGGCTATAAAATCATTTTTAATTGCTATAATTATAGTTTTCTAAATCATTTTATATATCATTCTCACCATCTACTTGTGATTATAATTTTGTCAGCTTAAACATGTCTTTTTATCCCGCCTTAAGGTTCTTTATAATCAAAGAAATATAATTTTATTGAAATTGGCATTTCTAATGTTTTTTTTAGAGCAAGGGAGTGAAGAAACTTTTTATAAAATTGATAAATTATAAATATTTTATAAAAGAATGATTTTGTTAAGAATAATAAAAGTATGTTTATCATTGATATATTTTTTATTTTTAAAATATTATAATAATATATATTATTAATTAAAGAATTTTTTTAAATTCTCCAAATTCCTCTAATATAATTTTTGAATTCATCAAAATTATAAGATTTTTGTATTATGAATAAAATTAAATTTTCCAAAACTTTTTTCATCCTCACTCTTCCATTATTTTCACTCAATACTTTTCTTTTTCTCATACTTTTTCCCTCCCATTTCCTCCAAACTCATACTTTAAAAAAAAGTTTCACTCAATACTTTCTTTTCTCATACTTTTTCCCTCCCATTTCCTCCAAACTCATACTTAAAAAAAAGTGAACACTCTAATACCAATCAAACTTGATTGAATATTCATCATTCATTTATGAAATGCAATGTTATTTCTTAGTATTAATTTATTTTAAAATAATAAAAAATCAAAATATATTTTTCCTAAAAAAGTATTGGTATCAAATTAAGACTCACAGATACCTAAAAATTATAATAAAAATATTTTGAAAAAAATAAAATATAATATTATAGTTAAGGTGTTAAAATTTTAATTTAAAACCTAAATTCTATAGATTTTAGGTTTTAGGTCATCATTTCATATTAAATTGTAAGTAAAAGTGTTTTTTAAATGTAAAATTGTATTATGGAATGATTTCAAACAATTTAAGTCGCTCTGAAATTGATGGATTGTATAAAATCGTTGAATTTTACTCTTTGACCCAATTTTACCTTTTTATGTGTCAAAATTTAAAAAGCCCATTTTATATTTTGATCCATGAAATTGAAGAACCTTTATCATTTGGAGATCAAGTTGAAGATGAAGACATTAATGAAGATGATGTTGTAATAGGATTAACTTTCAATTAAGTTGAAGATGAAGACGAAAACACTTGTCTTTTTGAACTTGAGAAACTTAGAAAACTTTATTTTTTGGATGTTACTTTTTATAATTTGATGAATAATTTATGTTGTTTGATACAACTTTATGAATATTTCACTTTATTAGAATGATTTAGTATATTTTTGTTTTATAATTAAGTTAAAATTTTAAACTTATATATATATATATATATATATATATATATATATATATATATATATATATTATTTACCTAGATAATCTTGATTATGACAATCTTGATTATAACAACAACACTTAAGTATAATTACTTACTCTTTCTGAAAATAAAATAAATTTAAATAAATTATATTATATTAATGGTTGCTTCTAGGGTGAGAGTCCATTTAAATCCCTCACCCATGAACCATTACTAGCTACCGTTGGGTTAAGCAGACATATTAGATATTATTATTAAGTTGCACATCCAATAATTTCTTCTTTTTTTAACTATCTCAAATATTGCAAGTTCTCAAACCGGCACAACGGCGACTCACTTTGGTTGTTAATGAAACGTTACTATTCACATGATTATCTTATCTAGAAGGGTTAATACCCATTTTGCCCCCTGCTATATAGACGCTTTTTGAAAAACCCCCCTGTAAAAAAAAACTTACAAAAAAAACCCTAACATTTGAAGATTCTCTCAATTTTGACCTTCATCACATTCAGTCACCAAAAACCTGCCATTTTGACCCCTGCCATTTTGGCAGCGTTTTTATTTTGACCCATGCCATTTTGGCAGCGTTTTCATTTTGACCATGCCATTTTGGCAGCGTTTTTATTTTGACCCCTGCCATTTTGACATTTTTAGTGATTGGATATGATGAAGGTCCAAAACTGAGAGAATCTTCAAATGTTAGGGTTTTTTTTGCAAGTTTTTTTTTTATAGGGGGGTTTTTCGAAAAGCGCCTATATGACAGGAGACAAAATAAATATTAACCCTATCCAGAATAGATGCATCTCAAGACAAAAATTAAGGGTCCTGAAAAAACCATCTAGGTTATTTTGTCATTGGGCCTTCTTTATTTGGCCCATCATAGTTTTTGGATTTCTGTTATTTTTCTTCATATTTCTTAGGAATTTTTTTTTGTATATTTAATGGGTTTATTGGCTAATGATTCAATAATGAAAAATATATTCATTCCTTTTTTCTGCCTTTGTTTATTAGAAGCATAATTGAGACTTAATGAGTATTCTTTTGCGCAAGATTTAACATGGTATAAGTGAATAACCTCTGATATTTTTTTTCCTCTCAATTGCTTCTCTACATGCGCCTTCTTATGTTTGGCTTTTTCACAATTTCGTTTTATTGTTCTTTCTCTTTCATTATCCAAAACGAATCTTTTCTTGTTTCTGCTATTTTTGTTCATTCTTCTTCTTGTTCTTTGTTTGCTCCGCCATTTTCGTCCACCCTATCTTCATTCTCCACCGTGTAATTATTTTTCCAGGATTGCTCTCTTTGTTTTTCACCGCCTGCAACTTGTCTTCTTCCCGGTTTTTCGTCATCCATCGTTATCCCCGATTTTCTGCAACCATAATTTTTCTTCTTCGGTTTCTTTCATGGCCGACGACGGTTCCAAAACTTCCTCGTCGGACCATGATAATAACAAGCTAAATTCTTCGCCTAACAACAATTCCAACAACAATTCCAAGCAATCTTCAGCCAATACCTATCAACATGATATGCTTAACCCCTATTTTATGCATCCAAGTGACAATCTGGGTCTTGCCACTGTCTCACCACCATTGAAAAATTCCAACTATCACTCATGGTCTCGTTCAATTCGTGTCGCTTTACGATCCAAGAACAAGATAGGTTTTATCGATGACACTCTTCTTCGTCCTCTTGACATTGATCGTCTTGCCCTTGCCTGGGATCAGTGTAACACTATGGTCATGGCATGGATGACCAACTCTATTGAGGTTGACATTGCTCAAAGCATTCTTTACATGGACGGAATTGAAAAATCGTTATCATCAGGGGACATGTCTTCAGGATCTCTGACCTACCAGAAGAGATTTTCAACTTACGTCAAGGTGATCAATCTGTCACTCAATATTTCACCGCCTTGAAAAAATTATGGCAAGAACTTGAGAATTTTCGTCCTCTTCCTACATGTTCTTGCACCACTCTATGTACATGTAATCTTCTTCTAACCATCAAGAATTATCGTGACAATAACTATGTTATTAGATTTCTCAAGGGACTTAATGATCACTATGCTCTTGTCAGATCCAACATCATATGCTCATGACCCCATTATCACCCATCAACAAGGTGTTCTCTATGCTCATCCATCAAGAACGACAATTCGCTCATCCTGTTCTCTCTACTGACAAACTTCTTGCCAATCTCTCCAAGCTGCGTTCTCAGGATTCCTACAATAAATCCAATTCTTATGGTAGAGGTAGAGGTGTTAAAATTTGTAGCTACTACAACAAGCCTGAACATACTATTGAAGTCTGATTTAAGAAACATGGTTTACACCATACCTGAAGAAAACCAATATTCATCAAACTTCTACCAATATGGACAACTCGGAAGGTCTTCCTCCGCCTGTTAAATCTGATTTGCACCAATCGCCTCCAACAAGATTTTTTACAGCAGAGCAACATCAAGGGCTTCTTGCTTTACTCCATCAAGCTTCCCATTCTTCTCCTGCTCACGACTCTCGTATTCACACCATGGTTAACAATATTATAGGTAATCCTTCATCTCCTTCTTCATTGGTTAACGATTTTACATGCATCCTTGACACCGACGCCACCGACCACGTGTGCCATTGTCACCACTTGTTTAAATCCCTTACTACCATACCCAATATCATTGTTAAGTTTCCTAATGGTTCCATCATCACCACTAATAAAATAGGCACCATTGAATTCACCCCTGATTTCTACTTAACTAAGGTGTTGTTCATTCTTACTTTCTTTACCAATCTTATATTTGTGCCTAGGATAGCAAAAACTTTGGATTGTAACATTATTTTTAACTCTAGCACTTGCCTTATACATGCGAATCGCACTCTGAAGACGATTGGTACAACTAATCTTCAACATGGCCTTTACTACCTTACTTTCCCCACTCTTAGTGATACCTTTAGGTTTTCAAATTTGAATTTTGTAAATAAAGGGCAGATGTGGCATTATTGCCTTGGACATCCCTCTCATCACACTGCTATACAAATTAATAAAACCTTTCCTTTACATGATTTTGCTAAATTTGATTCTCCTTGTGATGATTGTTTTTCTGTCAAGCAAAAATGTTTACCTTTCCCGCATAGCTATAGACGTTCCACTGCTTGTTTTCACCTCCTTCATATGGACATTTGGGGACCTTAATCCATTCCATCTATGATGGGACACTAATATTTTCTTACCGTTATTGATGACCACAGTCGTTACTGTTGGGTATATTTAATGAATGCTAAATCTATCTGCATGATGCTTGTTAAATATTTTATTTTGTATTTTAAAACTCAATTTGGGAAAAATGTTAAGAGCATTCAGACTGATAATGACCTTGAGTTTTTACTCAAAGATTTTTATCAAACTAAGGGCATTCATCACCAGTCCTCTTGTGTTCATACTCCCCAACAAAATGGTATCATCGAAAGAAAACATCATCATATTTTAAACATCACACGAGCCCTTTTGTTTCACTCACTTCTTTCCAAAATCTTTTGGGCTCACGCTATAACACATGCTGTTTTTCTCATGAATATTTTGCCTTCCAATTTTTTTCACAATAACTCACCTTACTTTATTTTGCATAACAAACTTCTTGCTTATGATGAATTAAAAGTGTTTGGATGTTTAGTTTTTGCTGTTTCTTCTTCTGTTGGTCGTACTAAACTTGATTCCCGTAGTAAAAAATATGTTTACTTAGGTACCAAACCTGGTACAAAAGGACATATCTTGTTTGATTTGAATAATATAAACACTTTTATTTCTCGCGACACTGTTTTTTATGAGCATATTTTCCCTATCCCATTTCTTCCCAACCTTCACCTCTCAGTCATCCTATTTCCCACCTCCATCCTATAGATGTCTATCCCTTAGACCCTTACACTCAAATACCTCCCATACCTTCTGACTCTACTACTGCACTGTACCCTTCCCCTCATCATATCACAAACCCAACCCCTACACCTGTTCATTCGCCCATACTTCAACAAACACCTTCAAACACAGTTCTGATTCCTACTCGTAAATCTAATAGAACCTCTCAACCTCTTTCGTAGCTCCAAGATTATCATTGCTCCTTACTTCAAGGTATTTCTTCTTTTAATTCTACCAACACAGGTGCACCTCTTTACCCTATCCAAGATGTTATTTTCTATGATAATGTTTCTACTTCTCACAAGTGTTTTAATTTAAAACTTTCTAGTCTTACTGACCCTTCCACTTATACACAGGCTTCTAGTGACCCTAAGCTTGCTATCAATCATGAGCTTGACTCCCCTAACACTAATCACACTTGGGATTTAGTCCCCTTACCTCTCGACAAACGCCCTAGTGGCTGTAAATGGGTTTTTAAGATAAATTTTTTGCCAATGAGACTGTTGATAGATATAAAGCGAGATTAGTTGCTAAGGGGTTCAACCAAACGGAAGGAATTGATTATTTAGAAACTTTTAGTCTTGTTGTTAAAATGACCACTATACGTATTCTTCTTTCCTTAGCCGCTTCCGAAAAACGGTATCTTCACCAATTGGATGTTAACACTGCGTTTTTACACGACGATTTAGATGAAGAAGTGTATATGCGGCCACCTCCAGGATTAAAACTTTCTGACAAATCCTTAGTTTGTAAATTGAATCGTTATATTTACGGCCTTAAGCAAGCTAGTAGACAATGGAATCAAAAACTCACGTCTACTCTCACTACTTTCGGATACACTCAATCGAAATCTGATTATTCTTTGTTTACTAAGTTTATAATAACTCCTTTATTTCTATTCTGGTTTTTGTAGATGATTTATTAATTGCAGGAAATAACTTGCTTGAGATTTCTACCCTCAAAACTGTCTTGGACACCAAATTCAGCATAAAAGATATTGGAAATTTAATGTATTTTCTTGACTTCGAAATAGTAAGGCCATCTCTTGGCATTTCGGTTTGCCAACGTAAATACACTATGGATCTTCTTCAGCAACATGGTCTCCTTGCTGCTAAACTAGCAAACACACCTGTCGCGGCCGGCAAAAATATTCGAGTCGCCACCATATTTTTTAAAGGAAAATAATGATAAACCTAAATATCCTATCCTAAGGTAGAGATTCCTACGGTTCGGGAGTCAGTTAAGTAAAGGGAAGGTGTTAGGCACCCCTTACTTCCATTGTACTCAATGGGATCCACCTTTGAGTTTAGAGTATGTTTGTTTGTCTAAATGAAAAGAAAACCTAAGTTTTTTTCCTAATTATACTCGCTAGGGTTGGTTTGCAACCCTATGCCTACGTACCCTCAAAATGAAGGATCAGAGTAACCGTAGTTCACCTCCCCTATTCCTACCCCCTAATCCTATTCCCATTCCTAATCCTAAACCCAATCCACTATTTATACTCTTGGATAAAGAGTTATATCCCTTAAATATAGTGTTTATACTCCTAGATGAGGAGTTCTATCCCTTAAATCCCTATCCATTATTTAGACTCTCGGAGGAAGAGTTTTATCCCTTAATCCTTTTATTTATACTCTCGGATATC
The DNA here is from genome assembly GCA_022829125.1 of Lathyrus tuberosus. Lineage (NCBI taxonomy): Eukaryota > Viridiplantae > Streptophyta > Magnoliopsida > Fabales > Fabaceae > Lathyrus > Lathyrus tuberosus. Next base: position 13,094 of record JALAZF010000327.1, on the reverse strand, counting down.
AAGAGTGTTATCCCAAAATCCTATCCTTTATTTAGGCTCTCGGACCAAGAGCTTTATCCCTTAATCCTTTTATTTATGCTCTCGGATATCAAGAGTGTTATCCCTTATCCCATCCTTTATTTAGGCTCTTAGACCAAGAGCTTTATCCCTTAATCCTTTTATTTATACTCTCGGATATCAAGAGTACTATCCCAAATATTTATCCCTTATCCCAAATTCTTAATAAAAAAATATCTCATAATCTTAACTTGGCCTAATATTAAATAAATTTTAATATAAAATTAATTGACCAAGTTCAATCCCAATTAAAAAAAATTAAAATAAATTAATTAATTAGAAAACTTGTAATATTCCAAAATATAAATTACATTTTTATTCCCAAAACTTGAATTAACCTCACTTATCCAAAAATACAAAATAATCCCATATAAAATAACTCCCAATTATTTAAGTAAAGAACTTATAATATTTTTTTTTTAAAAATAATCTTATAATGTCCCAAAAATGAGTTAATCCCAAAATTAAATAAAATCCTTTTTATTAAATATAACCCTTTTTTATCAAATAAAAACCTTTTGGTCAATCATAGAAATTAATTTGAAATAAGACCCTAATTAATAATTATTGTAAAAAATATGATTAATCCTTATTACGTCAATGTCAGCTTAATCATATAAATTAAATAAAATCTGAACTAAACAAAATAAACTTAATTATCACAAAAAACCTTAATTACTTAGATTAATCCTAATTATTCCAAATTAAACCTTAATATAATTGTTTGCATAATTACCTAATATCTTGAGTTTTCATTATCATTTGGTTTTACATATTAACAAATTCTTATTTTAACGCAACCTATATAAATAATGCTAACAGGTTATTATCATCTTTTTTATTTAAAAATCATTTACTAATTTTAGTGACTACATAAACTAACCCATCTTAACCCAAAAAAAACAAAATTAATTAGAAACCCAAATGCAATAACAAGTGACATATTTTGTGTAGTTTATATTAATTAATGAATGGTTATTGCTTGACTTTTCAACCACCCTAATGCATTATTACCATTTTTTTATTAAAAAAAAAGAAAAAAACTGTGCATCGGACTCTGTCTCCCTCACGAGTCTTTATGTTCTGTTCTGCAGAACATTGCAAATCTAACCCAAAAATCCCAAATAAAAATTCCAAATCTTCCAACATCTCAAGGTCACATCTGCATATAGTAGAAAAAGAAGACACGGAACGGAATGCCGGCAATGTTCTCGCGACGGTGACGACTAGATCCCGCGTACTCGCGGCGGTCAGAGGGACGCGTTCACGGAGACACGGTGGTCGGGGTTTCTGCGTGGCTTCGCGAAGGTGGGGTGGTGAGCGACGACGGAGATGATTCTCGCAGTCGGAGAGTGGTTCGCGGTTAGTAAATTCGCGATCGGAGGAGGATTCCGACGATGCGATTGTGGGCGTGCACGGAGGAGCAGCCGGCGGTGGGAGGATCGTGGTGATGTTAGGATCTAGACTCCATTTTTAACTGATTTGAAAATATAATTTTTTGGATATTGTTTTTCTGCAGAAAATTGTTTCAGAGTTTTTTTTTTTTAAAATATTGTTTGTAGGTTTGATTTGATCAGGTAAATTGAACTGGTTTGAAGATTATTCTTTTTAGTATGAATGGGTTGGGTTAATGCTAATGGAGAAAGTTTGAGTTTGTAAAAACAGTTGGATTGAATGCAACTTCTCGCATCTGTGAGTGTTAGAGTAGGATCAGTTTATGTACAATATTTTTTTGTTATTGATTTCAGATTATTGACGTTGGATTTTTATGGGTTTAGCTCCATATAAAGACTATGGTATTTTGAAAGAAATAATGATTCCGGTTATTTTTTAAAAAGGGTTGATTTTTTTGTTAGCTTACAAATCTGATATTAGCTGAAAGGTTAGCTTGACATAAATTAAAAAGTTAATTTGAAATTTATCCCATGAATGATAATTTAAACAATTAACTAATGAAATATACGGACAAAACTCAATTGCAAACAAAACTTAATAGCAAACAGTGTACCACAAATCAAACCTATAAGTATTACGAATTAATCATATAAAAAAAAAATAATCTTAGTACGAAGTAACCAACCTACGGGAGTGAGATTTCTCCCGGTAAGAAAAATACCAAATTCTCCTTTATTTCTCCTTGTCCTTTACGTTTAGATTCTGGACTCTTTCCTTGCTCGCACCCTTCTTTAAAAAGATTGATGATTATGGTGGAGGCTTTAGGGTTTGATTGTTGTTGTTCTTCGATGTGTAGAACAACAACAGTTGGATAATATTTCTGTAAATTGTGTCTGTCAGAGTATTAGAGGGGTCCCCGAAATAGTTGATATTGGGACCTATTTATATTAAAAAATTAGGTTAAATTAAAAAGAAAAAAATTAATTTAGGGCCAAACAATAATTAAAACAATTAAAAAGTCCAAGAAAAACAAATTTCATTTGATTTGGATTTCAATTATTTTTATCAATTAAATTGGATGTTTCCTAAAATTATATATTTGTCTTTAAAGACATGCAAAAAATGCTAAAAATAACAACAATTAAATTAATGACCTTTTTTGACTAAAAATACATAAAAGTGAAAAATAACATTTTTTAAAAAATTGTCTAAAAAGAAAAACAAAAATTAAGAAATAAATTCACCTTCTTTTTCCCTTAATTCTTTCAAAAAAAAAAAACAGAAATGAAAATATCGTGGAATGATTTAAAAACGGAACAAAAATCTCTAAATATTTTTTGATTTAAAATCAATTTAAATGAAGTCCTAAATGACATTGGATAATTATCCTAAAATACAATGTGAACAAAATATTTTCAAATCTCTTTAATTATATAATTTTGTTTTACTATTTTATTCACAAAATTATGATTTTAATGAAAAATGATATTTTTTAAAAAATGGCTAAAATAAAAAACGAAAATTAATAATAAAATTAAAAAAATATTATTTTTTGAATTTTTGTGACACAAAAAGTTAGAAATAAATAAAAGAGAAAAGAAAATCACTAAAAGTGAAAAAGGTGGGATTCGAACTCATGACCTTCCCCCTTTGTAACTCCTAAACCATGCTATTCTACCAATTGTGCCATTTTATTTATTCGAAATAAACTGGCACAAGAAAGCTTACGAAGCGTCGTAAAAATATGGGGTACGACAGTTCCTGAACCCCTGATACCCTCTGATAGCCCAAAAATCCCACAATAGGTGCAAAAATCATTGGTCAAAATTTAGGGTACTACAGCTGCCCCTATTTAATCGTCTTCGAATCAGAAAGAGGATGTTGATGAGTCTTACTCTTTTTTTGAGGAGACGATTAAATATAAGAAGGACCCTAATTTTGACCACAGAGTCCGGTAGGTACTACGATGATTATCCTAAGATCCCACGTAATAAAACCTTGACGAAATACCCGATTGAACCATGTCTTGAATTCTAAAAAAACCCTTTTGGATGAAAAATACCTAGATAGAAATCTTTGTATAACCCTTGATAAATCCCTTGATGAAATCCCTTTTGATTGAACCCCCCTTGAAATTTTTTTAGCGGAACCCTTGATAACTCCTTTTGATGGAATCCCTTAAAATTTATTGACAACCCTTAATAAAATCCCTTATGAAAACCCCCTTGATAAATCCCTTGGTAAAATCCTTTTGATTAATTCCTTAGTAAAACCCCTTTTGATAAACCTGGATCAACCCCTTTGATAAAATATCCTGGTGAAATCCTTTTGATAAATCCCTTTTGTTAAAATATGGTAGAACCCTTTAATGGATCCCCTTGGATGAGATTTTGGAAGAAACCCTTTTGACGAAACCCCTTGATAAGACCCCAGTGAATCCATTTGATAAAACCATTTGATAAAACCCTGATGAAACCCCATGATAAGACATTGGTGCAACCCTTTAATAACATTTTGATAGAACCCTAAAAAAATCTGGTAGAACCCCTTTTGGTAAATCCCTGTGTAAAATTCTCCGATGTAAACCCTTTGATAGTACCCCTTTGATAAAAATCCCTTGGATGCAACCCCTTAAATACCAATCTGGTTGAAACCCTAATAAAACTCCTTGGCAAAAACCCCTAGCTGTATCCTTTATGTGAATCCCTGAGACGAATCTTTCCAAATGAAACCTTGGTGGAATCCCTTTGATAAATCTCTGGTAAAACCCCTAATAGAACCCTAAAAAAAAAACCTCAGTGGAACCCTTGATGAAAATTCTTTTTGATGAAAAATCCCTGGATAGGAATTTTGTAGAACCCCTGATAAATCCCTTGATGATGAAAAATCCCTGGATAGGAATTTTTGTAGAACCCCTGATAAATCCCTTGGAAAAAAAAAATTAAAAATTCTTTGATAAAATCCCATGAGGGAAAAAAAACCTCGATAAACCCTTGATAAAACCCTTAGAGGAAACCTTTAAATGAAATCCTTTAAATGAAACCCTGGATATAATCCCTCTGATAAAAACTAATGAAAAATCCTAATGAAACCCTCGACAAAACCCTTAATGAAACCCTAGATAAAAACCCTTAGATAATTGAAGAAACACGATACCTTATGAAAGCCATGTTGCCAAGTTGGGGATTAAACCCCTAAGAGTAGTTATGAACCTTATGTATGTATGCATGAGTGCATGTATGTATGTTCATGCATGTATGCTCATGTATGTATGTAATGTTATGTTATATATGCATGATTAGATGCTAGAGCGTAGCGACATGATTAATGCATGACAATGATTTGAATACCTCCATATGTGCCCCCAGTATTTGAACCTTGAAAATATGCCCCATATTATTAGGACATGGAAGAGTGTCTTGAGAACGAACTTAGATCCCCCCATACTGTAGTATGACTTTGGTATGAACTGCCCCCAATATTTGAATCTTGAAAACTGTGTCCCATTGTTTGAATCCTTGAAATGTATGCCCCTGATTAGATTGACCCTTGGAGTGACCGGTTTCACCATGTCGTTAAGGTGTCCTGCCCCTAGTCAGAAATTCCTTGAAATGATATGCCCCTGATTAGACCATTATTGATATTTCCTTGGTGCTAAGTATTGATTTGCGAGTAAAATTATTCCCTTTGAAAAGTAATTCTAACTCAATGCTCATGCAAGTTTTGAAATCGAGAAAATTTTTTTTACGGCGTATACAGATGATATTTGTCCATAAGGTTCGCACAAATGAAGGTGTGAGAATATGGTTAGCGATGTTCCAACAAACATTCGGATTCGGAGTCAGTTTAACAACGACTTTGCCGAGTATGCTTTTATAGTGCCCCTAGCTTCAATTAGGACTTTTACATGTAACGCGGCCTGGTTCACAGTTTAAGAAAACAAAGATACAAGGCTCAAAATTTGAAATGTAACCCACCCCATTCTCCTTGATATTCTCCATTCCTAAATCCAATTAACCCAACAGACGCGTTCATCCTGTAAAAGAACCTTTTCAGTCACGGTGATTAAAAGGTATACTGGTTTAAGCACTTGATGAGCTCTTTTTTGAGGTGCAGTCACCCACTCCTGTTTATAAGATTGTTCCCTATTTTCCTTTTTCTTTGCTTTCAATCCCTTATTTTTGCATGGACCAATTCTTTTGAGTCTGTGGTCCATCGGGATACCCTAATTTTTGCCTAAGTCAAAGTCCACTGTTTTTCAGTTTTTTCCTTTTCCTCTTGACTTAGCGGGCTTTTTCCCCCTTTTTTTTTTGGAACAATTCTTGAGTGATTTGCTTTTGACTTAGAAAGGGTGTGACTGCCATATTAGATATTATGAGCTATTATCCCTTTTGCTTTCTCAATATTGGATGGTGTGAGGAAAAAGATGTGCTTTAAACCCTTTGTTTGGATTGACTGATTCTCTTGAGATCAGAATGCATCGTTGAGTAAATTGAAATCTACCCTGCCCCTGGTTAATATTAAGGTTTTTTTTTAAAAATAGAAAGAACACCAACTTCTGGCTCGAGGGGGTTGACTACGAATTAACTTCTTATTCCTCCAGTGTTTGGGGAGTGAAACAATGCCTTACATCTTCAGCCAGGTCATACCATTAAAGCATACATCAACAAATTCGTTTATTTATTACATCCTTCTCCTCCTAAGTTTGTCAATAGGTGAGAAGTGAAATGGAAAAGGTTTGATTTTTTTATTTTGCGAGTGATGGCATAAGAAAGAGTGAAAACGAATGGATGAATTCCAAAAACATGCATGCTCATCTTATTAAAATTATTTCCCAAAAAGTACATCTTTTAATAACAAACAACACTTAGCAAAAAGGAAAATACAACTGGAAATGATAAAGGCCTAATGATCCTAGGGGGAAGCTTCCTTGTTGATCCACCAGTCTTGAAATATTGGTGTAGGATCTAGTTCCCTTCCAAACTTCCTTTGTTGTATGGGCATCATCCAAGGTTATTGCATTTGAGGCTCTAAGAACTCCTCTGGCAGACATGGTGAAGGGTTATCTCCTTTCCTCAATGGTACTTGCCCCTCTTGAATTCCTCCATAGCTTCTTGAGGTATCCTTTAAGTTCGTTCATGAGTATCGAGAAACCTCTTAACTCTTGGTAATTGGACAAGGGCGGGAGCGGAAAGGATATGCAAATGTAGGTGTATGTATGAAAATGCATGAAAGTGCATAGGGTATGCAAAATAATTTTAAAAATTTATTTGGGGGGAATTCCAAAATCCATTGTAGTTAGAGATGAATAAAATAGTAAAAAAAATTAGGAAAATAAAAATAATTCCTTAGGACTAACCCAAAACAATAATCCAAAAATGGAAACTCCCGAACCCTAGAAGGTGTAAACTAAATAGATGCCCCCAATGCCTTCTTCAAATGAGCTTTGAACTCCTCCAAGTACCCTTTCTTGAGCCCTTGCACTTCCCTATCCTCCTTGTGGTGAGTTAATGGATCCTTAACAGGGCTTGACCCTTTTCCCCTTTTCTGTTTTTCTTTCCTTTTTCCTTTTTTTTATTCCTTTTTTCTTTCTCCTTATTTTTTCCTTTCCCTTATTTTTTTGCCCCCCATGCCCCTTGTAAGGTTTTTCCCGCTCCTTGTAAGTATAGTCCAAACTGTTCCAGCGTAGGAGCTAGTTGAAAATCCTTGAAGAGGAAGTCACATAGAGAAGGATCATAAAGTTGTGCAAAGACAATGATGGCATCTACCTTCATAGGGATCCCTAAGAGATGGAGGATCCTTCCATACTTGTGTATAAACATCCTTTGAGCAGATCAAGTCTTGAAGGTCTTTGAGACTTTGTAAATCAGCACTTAGCATTCTAATGCGTAGGGTAACCCTTTCTTGTTTGAATCCATCTTTCCAATGTTCCTACAACACATCTTGAAATTCCCCACAAAAATGCATATATGCAAAAACATGTTTTTAAATGCATGATGACATAGACACTTTGTTTTTTGTTTTTTACTTGGTTAGGGTAAGGTGAAAATGCAAGCATGACCCTAACTAGGTAGGCTCCCTATAACAGGCTGAATCTAAGTTAAGACTACCCCATCCCCTCACATGTAGGTTATAAAAATTTGGACATCATAACGACCCCACCATGTTCAGACTATACCCTTGTTTTACCATGAGAAGGAGCAAGACTTCCTACGGTAATACTTCGGGATAAGTCTCATTTGGGGTAGGAGCCTAGTAACAGCCCTTGAGGGTTGAATACATAGGGTCTCCATAGATTGGTGTAGGGTAGGTTAAAGGTTCTCAGAGTCTCAGACCACATCCAAATCATTCCACTACGAGAGGGGCTAGCCCTTTCGTGAGGACGACTTTGGAAGGATCTACTCTGAGTGTGGCATCAATGCATTTTAGGGGACGTTGCGTCCCCCGCAAAAACATTTCCGTTCCACTTTAGATTCTAGGGTTATCCTCCAAGCTTTGGGTTTTAGCTTCACTCCTTTTTTTTATTGCCCCAATCCCTTGCATGATAACAAAAAAAAAAAAAAAACAAAATGTTAAATAAATAAATATATGAAATAAAAATAAATAAATAACAATAAAAAAACAAAAAATAAACATCCAAGACAAACAAAACCCTAAATCCTAATGCTAGGATTGACTCTCGCTAGGAAGGAGTCCCCAGCAGAGTCGCCAGCTGTCGCGGCCGACAAAAATATTCGAGTCGCCACCATATTTTTTAAAGGAAAATAATGATAAACCTAAATATCCTATCCTAAGGTAGAGATTCCTACGGTTCGGGAGTCGGTTAAGTAAAGGGAAGGTGTTAGGCACCCCTTACTTCCATTGTACTCAATGGGATCCACCTTTGAGTTTAGGGTATGTTTGTTTGTCTAAATGAAAAGAAAACCTAAGTTTTTTTCCTAATTATACTCGCTAGGGTTGGTTTGCAACCCTATGCCTACGTACCCTCAAAATGAAGGATCAGAGTAACCGTAGTTCACCTCCCCTATTCCTACCCCCTAATCCTATTCCCATTCCTAATCCTAAACCAAATCCACTATTTATACTCTTGGATAAAGAGTTATATCCCTTAAATCTAGTGTTTATACTCCTAGATGAGGAGTTCTATCCCTTAAATCCCTATCCATTATTTAGACTCTCGGAGGAAGAGTTTTATCTCTTAATCCTTTTATTTATACTCTCGGATATCAAGAGTGTTATCCCTAAATCCTATCCTTTATTTAGGCTCTCGGACCAAGAGCTTTATCCCTTAATCATTTTATTTATACTCTCGGATATCAAGAGTATTATCTCTTATTCCATCCTTTATTTAGGCTCTTGGACCAAGAGCTTTATCCCTTAATCCTTTTATTTATACTCTCGGATATCAAGAGTACTATCCCAAATATTTATCCCTTATCCCAAATTCTTAATAAAAAAATATCCCATAATCTTAACTTGGCCTAATATTAAATAAATTTTAGTATAAAATTAATTGACCAAGTTCAATCCCAATTAAAAAAAATTAAAATAAATCAATTAATTAGAAAACTTGTAATATTCCAAAATATAAATTACATTTTTATTCCCAAAACTTGAATTAACCTCACTTATCCAAAAATACAAAATAATCCCATATAAAATAACTCCCAATTATTTAATTAAAGAACTTATAATATTTTTTTTTAAAAAATAATCTTATAATGTCCCAAAAATGAGTTAATCCCAAAATTAAATAAAATCCTTTTTATTAAATATAACCCTTTTTTATCAAATAAAAACCTTTTGGTCAATCATAGAAATTAATTTGAAATAAGACCCTAATTAATAATTATTGTAAAAAATATGATTAATCCTTATTACGTCAATGTCAGCTTAATCATATAAATTAAATAAAATCTGAACTAAATAAAATAAACTTAATTATCACAAAAAACCTTAATTACTTAGATTAATCCTAATTATTCCAAATTAAACCTTAATATAATTGTTTGCATAATTACCTAATATCTTGAGTTTTCATTATCATTTGGTTTTACATATTAACAAATTCTTATTTTAACGCAACCTATATAAATAATGCTAACAGGTTATTATCATCTTTTTTATTTAAAAATCGTTTACTAATTTTAGTGACTACATAAACTAACCCATCTTAACCCAAAAAAAAACAAAATTAATTAGAAACCCAAATGCAATAACAAGTGACATATTTTGTGTAGTTTATATTAATTAATGAATGGTTATTGCTTGACTTTTCAACCACCCTAATGCATTATTACCATTTTTTTATTAAAAAAAAAGAAAAAAACTGTGCATCGGACTCTGTCTCCCTCACGAGTCTTTATGTTCTGTTCTGCAGAACATTGCAAATCTAACCCAAAAATCCCAAATAAAAATTCCAAATCTTCCAACATCTCAAGGTCACATCTGCAGATAGTAGAAAAAGAAGACACGGAACGAAATGCCGGCAATGTTCTCGCGACGGTGACGATTAGATCCCGCGTACTCGCGGCGGTCAGAGGGACGCGTTCACGGAGACGCGGTGGTCGGGGTTTCTGCGTGGCTTCGCGAAGGTGGGGTGGTGAGCGACGACGGAGATGATTCTCGCAGTCGGAGAGTGGTTTGCGGTTAGTAAATTAGCGATCGGAGGAGGATTCTGACGATGCGATTGTGGGCGTGCACGGAGGAGCAACCGGCGGTGGGAGGATCGTGGTGATGTTAGGATCTAGACTCCATTTTTAACTGATTTGAAAATATAATTTTTTGGATATTGTTTTTCTGCAGAAAATTGTTCAGAGTTTTTTTTTTTTAAAATATTGTTTGTAGGTTTGATTTGATCAGGTAAATTGAACTGGTTTGAAGATTATTCTTTTTAGTATGAATGGGTTGGGTTAATGCTAATGGAGAAAGTTTGAGTTTGTAAAAACAGTTGGATTCAACGCAACTTCTCGCATCTGTGAGTGTTAGAGTAGGATCAGTTTATGTACAATATTTTTTTGTTATTGATTTCAGATTATTGACGCTGGATTTTTATGGGTTTAGCTCCATATAAAGACTATGGTATTTGAAAGAAATAATGATTCCGGTTATTTTTTAAAAAGGGTTGATTTTTTTGTTAGCTTACAAATCTGATATTAGCTGAAAGGTTAGCTTGACATAAATTAAAAAGTTAATTTAAAATTTATCCCATGAATGATAATTTAAACAATTAACTAATGAAATATCCGGACAAAACTCAATTGCAAACAAAACTTAATAGCAAACAGTGCACCACAAATCAAACCTATAAGTATTACGAATTAATCATATAAAAAAAAAAATAATCTTAGTACGAAGTAACCAACCTACGGGAGTGAGATTTCTCCCGGTAAGAAAAATACCAGATTCTCCTTTATTTCTCCTTGTCCTTCACGTTTAGATTCTGGACTCTTTCCTTGCTCGCACCCTTCTTTAAAAAGATTGATGATTATGGTGGAGGCTTTAGGGTTTGATTGTTGTTGTTCTTCGATGTGTAGAACAACAACAGTTGGATAATATTTCTGTAAATTGTGTCTGTCAGAGTATTAGAGGGGTCCCCGAAATAGTTTGATATTGGGACCTATTTATATTAAAAAATTAGGTTAAATTAAAAAGGAAAAAATTAATTTAGGTCCAAACAATAATTAAAACAATTAAAAAGTCCAAGAAAAACAAATTTCATTTGATTTGGATTTCAATTATTTTTATCAATTAAATTGGATGTTTCCTAAAATTATATATTTGTCTTTAAAGACATGCAAAAAATGCTAAAAATAACAACAATTAAATTAATGACCTTTTTTGACTAAAAATACATAAAAGTGAAAAATAACATTTTTTAAAAAATTGTCTAAAAAGAAAAACAAAAATTAAGAAATAAATTCACCTTCTTTTTCCCTTAATTCTTTCAAAAAAAAAAAAACAGAAATGAAAATATCGTGGAATGATTTAAAAACGGAACAAAAATCTCTGAATATTTTTTGATTTAAAATTAATTTAAATGAAGTCCTAAATGACATTGGATAACTATCCTAAAATACAATGTGAACAAAATATTTTCAAATCTCTTTAATTATATAATTTTATTTACTATTTTATGCACAAAATTATGATTTTAATGAAAAATGATATTTTTTAAAAAATGGCTAAAATAAAAAACGAAAATTAATTAATAAAAATTAAAAAAATATTATTTTTTGAATTTTTGTGACACAAAAAGTTAGAAATAAATAAAAGAGAAAAGAAAATCACTAAAAGTGAAAAAGGTGGGATTCGAACTCATGACCTTCCCCCTTTGTAACTCCTAAACCATGCTATTCTACCAATTGTGCCATTTTATTTATTCGAAATAAAGTGGGCACAAGGAAAGCTTACGAAGCGTCGTAAAAATATGGGGTACGACAGTTCCTGAACCCCTGATACCCTCTGATAGCCCAAAAATCCTACAATAGGTACAAAAATCATTGGTCAAAATTTAGGGTACTACAACACCCATGGATCCATCTCATAAATTTGAAACTGACAAAGATCCTTCATCATCTAATCCTACTATATATAGAAGCTTGATAGGCAAGTTAATTTATCTTACACACACCCTGACATTTCATTTTCTGTTTGCAGATTACCTTAATATCTCTCAAATCCTACTTACTCGCGCTAGAAGCAGCTTATCGCATTCTTTGTTTCATCAAAGCTGAACCAGCTTAGGGACTTTTGTTCAAAGCTTCGTCTAACTCGTTGCTTACTGGTTTTGCTGACTCGGATTGAGGGGCCTATTCAGATACGTGTCGCTCCACCACAAGTTTCTGCTTCTTTCTTGGCATCTCTGTTGTATCTTGGAAAATGAAGAAACAACACATTGTTTCTCGGTCTTCGGCTAAGCGGAGTACAGGGCTTTAGCATATGCGACTTGTGTAACTCAATGGCTTCTTTATCTTCTTCGTGACCTTGACTTCCCTCACAACAAACCTGTTAACATATACTGTGACAACACCCCGACCATTCATATAGTTAACAATCCCGTCTTCCATGAACGCACCAAGCATATTGAAATGGATTGCCATGTTGTTCGAGACAAGATTCAGGATAGTGTTATTCATCTCATGCTATCAAATCCTCCGACCAAGTTGCCGACATCTTCACCAAAGCTCTCCACTTAAGATCTAATGACTCTTAATCATGGTCCATGGTGAGGGATTTAATTGAGCCCTCACCTTAGACGTCACATATACTTAATATAAAAATTATTTTCTTATAAGAATATTATACGCTTATTTCAATCAACATAAATTAATTTATTAAAATAATTTATTAATTTTAATTAAATTTGTAGTAACTAAATTAAAACAAAAAAGTTAAATTAAATTTTATATGAATTTATATTTAAATATTATAATATTATCAAGTAATAAAGCATACTAACCAAATGCCTTATGTTGTCCTTCAGTGTTAATAGTATTTACACTATATTAGAAACTATTTGATAATTAGCTAATGAATCAATTATTCTCATTCTTAATCACAATTTGACAAGTGCTTCCATTACTTCTTAAATTTCAACTCTCTCTCTCTCTCTCTCTCTCTCTCTCTCTCTCTCTCTCTCT